>OX104114.1:19906977-21106977 GCA_944474755.1 Limnoperna fortunei | reverse complement strand
ATATATATAATTTCAATAAAGAGTTATTATACAATGCTCACTAGTCTTCTCTCTTTCTTGGCAAAGAATGATGCTGTGCAATCATCAATGATGGTGTTAAAAAGTTCTTTGTCACAGTTGTACTTAATGGCTAAGATCTTGGAAACAGTCTGGGTTTTCAGGTTTGACCTGTGGCTTGTCTTGAGGAGCTTTAATTGGCTGAAGACTCTTTCTACTTCTGCTGTACTGAGTGGTTGTACTATAGCAATACTGTAGAGTTTGGATACTAGTGGATACATCTGATTCAGATTGAGTACTTGGTGTTGTGGTAAGCTGAACAATCTGTGTATATCCAGCAGTGAACGTTGGTCTGGTGCTCTGGAGTTCATCAGCTCAATAAAGTCTTGCCACTGAAGAAGAAGAGCCTCTGTGTCTATGCTGAATTTCTGGGCCAGTGCCTCCATCTCTGTGTAACCATACATGGTCTCTAAGGTATCTGTGCCTGTCAAGTCTAAAATGGCAAGCTGGTCTACAGTGTCTGTATCTGTAAATCGCTGTCTGATGTTGCTTATAAGTTCATTCAGGAATGGCTCTCGTACTTTTATGTCAAAGTCGGTTGGTGTTGGTTCTGTAATGTTGGCATCTGTCCTGAGTTGGTGTTCCTTTAGTAACCAGGGTCCAGGTTGGGTCTTTCTCTTTTCTAAAATAGTTAAAGTCTTGTCTACGCTGGTCTTAATACTTCCTAGGTGGACATCTCTCTTCTGGAACACTAACGAAAGACTGCTGATGTGGGGTAGTACATCTGCCAAAAGGAGAAGACATCTCAAAGTGTATGGATTCTTTAAACTCTTCAGTAAACCATGGCCAACAGGGTCTGTGCTTATCTCTGAGGACTCTAGGTCTACAATGAGTGACTTGTAGGTACGCACGACTGAAGTCACTGCTTGGTCATGGCTGAGCCATCTGTGGTGCTTTGCCTGCTTAATGGTGATAGGTGCATCGTTGAAGGCATGCTGTATGGCTTTCAGGCTCTCAGTTTTCTTACAACTGTACTTGTAGTATTTGTAGAGATTTTCCATGGTTTGGTCCAGTTTCTTCATCAGTGGAATGTTATTAAAGCTGTCACGGCAGGCAAGTGCAAGGCGGTGATCACGACAGTGATGGGTAAGTAGGTGTGGGTTCTGCTCCTTAAGTTGAGTTGCTACACCAGTCTTCTTTCCTGTGAATACAGCTGCCCCATCAGATGCAAACCCTGCCATGTTGGTTATACTAAGTTGTCGGTTGCTTAGTTCTGACGTGAAAGCTGTGGTGATGGCATCAGCAGTTGCATTTGGTAGTTCTATGTCTGTCAGAAATCCGGTCTTAACTTCGCCTTCTGTGTCGATGTAACGTGTGCAGATTGCCATGTGCTTAATAGTTCTGTTGTCAGTTACTTCGTCAACCATCGTGGAGAAGTATGGACTGGATTTCATGTCTTGTAATAGAAGTTGTTGAACTTTAGTGCTCAATATATCTAGTAAATCGTGTACAGTGTCCCAGCTTGAGTAGGTGGCATTCTTTGCAAGTCTGAGCTTGGGTAAATCTGTAGCACCAACTTCTATACACAGGTCTATTGTTGGTCCAAAAAGATCTAGTGGTAGATGGTTTTCTAGTATATAGTAGAGAACTTTGAGAGCATCTCTGATGGCTTTTTGTGCACTGGTGTTAATCTTTGCTGCCATATTATCTACAGTGTGTGTCATCTCTAAAGTAGTAGCATACTTGTGTTGTTCACTGTCTTCGTGAAGTTGAAGTTTATCCTTTCGTAACAGTCTGTAACCAACTGTTGCCCAGACTTTGCTACCATTGCTGCCGTAGGATTGGTGCTTGTTGCACAGTTTACACATCATTACATCGACTGGTTGGTCATCATCATCTTTCTCTATGTCAAAGTAGAGCCACTTGAACTGTCTCAACCAGTCTTCGTTAACTCCAACTTTATGTCTGGTGCCGCTGAGATGTCTTCGCTTGGTAGTAGATGATGGAGTAGACATCTGTGTTGGTGGTTGTTGGTTGGAATTGTCAGATTCATGGTCTAAAGTATTACATGAGACTTTAGAAGAATCATCAACCTCGTCATTGCTGTGAAAAAAAATTAAAAATTTGTAATTTAGTTCATTTTTATTTTTGTTGTACGTCTCACTGTCTGAATATATTTAATATTTTTATTATTTTTATATATATATATTTTTTTTTTTTAATTTCCTTCAAAAAATATTTTTTAAATATAAATATATTTAAGATTTCAGTATACTTAGTTATTTTAAAAACGTTAAGAAAATCTATAAATAGAAATGAAGGTTGTTATTACTTCCTCGTTATTGGGTATTTATAGAACGCTTTCGAACACAAATACATATGCAATGAAAGATAGTTTACCGAGAAGTATCATTATTCACAAAGAAAGAAGTGATAGAATGGTTGGTTTTAGATATTTTCGTTCTCTCATTTTGCAATTGAGCGAGTTTGCGTTTCTGTGTAGGCATGTTGATTCCGACACTGACTCGAACCTCGATATGAATTCTCCAGCAAGTTCGAGTCTATTTATGTCAAAAATACAGCGTTGACATTATTCAAAGAAATATTAGCGTGTGTTTTGTTTGTGAACTATAGTTCAGGAATGAAAGAGATCAAAAGGTTATTAACGACCTAATTATCGATAATTGGAAGTAATCTAACCATGTTTACCTGTGTACCACTAATTATGTAATCACAATCGTCAGGAAGTGTCAATAGGCTAATTAATATACCAGGTATTAGTTCTAAACACACTGTAATTAATTTTAACTTCAGAAAATATAATGAATTGGAACACTTAAGTGTGATACATTTCGCCGATGGGACAGAGGGGCGCTGAACGGGGGCACAGGGGCGCGGTGATTTTAGGGCGGGGCGCTGCGCCCCTCTATTTCCCCCTAGCTGGAACACTGATGTAAAACTAAATTGATACCCCAGGGGAGTCATGCAGGGGTGTTAATGTTATGCAATGTCATGACTGATGTCAGTTTTGATGACATGCCAATAATTAATATGCATGATCATAATCAGTAACTATCTCAATCATATAAGACATCTAAAGATTTTTGGAGAAAGCTGATTTTTGGTATTTTTAGACAATAACTTGTTGATCACTGGTTATGTTATTTTACTCATCAAAGTTGTAAATTTTAATTGTGATACTTTTTATCGTGGTTTTTTAGTGTTTATTTACAGTTGAAAAAAGGGTTAGTAATTGTAAAGAATGTTGTATCACAACAAGTAGTTCTGCATATTTGTTATTGATTATTCATGTATACATTATTCACTATTCCACAGATGTATTGATGATTAAATTGATAGAGTCATCAGAACTCAATCCTGTGTGTTTTTCCGTAGAGTTGGTCTAGGAGTAAAGCATGTTTAGTACTGAAGATTAAATCTAAAGATTTAATCATTTTTTTTTGTCTAGGGGTAAAATATTTTAAATAGACTTTTAGTAAGTAGTAATTTTATCCTAAATCTTGGATGACAAAATTTAGCACATACATGATACTCTTGTATACAATTTATACACTTTATACATGCCTTTATCGGATTTATGTATAACTTGTCAGACAAAACTTTTGCATGGATACATTTAATGTATTTTTGTAGAAACCAAAATATCTAAACATGGTTTAGTCTCTCAAAGACTTGCATTGTTTAGATGAAGGTTAATGTACTATCATGTCTTTAGATCGTTAGAAATGACAAAAAATATACTTATTACTGATAGCTTATCCAGATTAGCAGTTCTATCCAGGAATGTCAACTAGCAAAGAGGACGCCTATGATGTAGCTGCTGTAAATGACGATTCCCAATCTTGAGATTTTATGTGATCTATATTTAACTTTGTTTCAGTAAGAAGGCAAGATGACGGAGGTTCAACCTCGCGAGATTAAGATTTTGGAGACTGCTGAGGATATCCAGAATCGTAGACAGGAAGTACTTTCTAGATATGAACAGTTCAAGTCCATCTGTTCAGACAGGCGTCAGAAATTAGAAGATTCCAGAAGATATCAATATTTCAAGAGGGATGCTGATGAACTGGAAAGCTGGATCTTGGAAAAGCTGCAGACAGCTTCAGATGAAAGCTACAAAGATCCTACAAACTTGCAGGTATTACATTCTATTTAAGAGTCAGATTTGAAAAAAATTACTGTGTGTATGTCAGGGAGTGTTTTATAGACATGATAAAATGTTTAATTTCTAAAAGCAACTTAACAAAATCTGCTTCATATACAGTTTACAGAAATTATAGAACTTTTTTTCTGTAGAAGATGAAAAATATCCATAGCCACAATTTTTTGCACACTGTCCTATACTTTAGATCTGTAACATTCTACTCTGAATCAATTGTAATAAAATTATCTTAAGCCTTAGATGTTTCCATCTTGTTATCATCAGCAACATATTGACTAATTCCATGTAATTGTGCTGCCTTTTATTTTATAATAATCTAAAATTCTGGTTTTTTTACAGGCTAAGATCCAGAAACACCAAGCGTTTGAAGCAGAAGTTGCTGCCCATGCCAATGCTATTGTTGTCCTTGACAACACTGGTACTGATATGATCAATAAGGGACACTTTGCATCTGAAATCATAAAGGTATGAGAAAGAGTTAAAATTCTTGTGCATTGTGGTAATAAATTCTAATATCCTGAATTATTTCACTTCTTGTCCGAACTGTTCCACATTTTATGTAGTTTTAAAATCTTGTGTTTCAGTCTTTAATGTGTTTTATTGATACAGTAATTAGATCTATGAATAAGCTTCATTTGTACAATGGTGTCATAATGGGAAATATTATTCCAAAATTGTAAAAAGAGTTGATTTGAAGCATTAAAATAAAACTGATGCATATTTTTAATTTGCCAAAAGGATGAAACTGTTGGTCGACAATGACAATGTTGTAAACAAAGTAAATTAATCTGATGGCAGTATTCCAAGGTTAACTTGGAGACTAATAATTGCCAGGAATAATTGTCCCCTCCATCAACGAGGATGGTTGCCATTTCAATTTATATAGCTTAATCCCTATGAAAAAATCAAAATTGTTCTGCTTCCTCTAACAGTCTTACTCCAACTTCTGCTAATATTAGTATTGAAAACCAGAGCATACCCTGAAGACTGAATCTTATATATTGTCAATGAGACACTTCAACAAAATCCTTATATTTGAACTTATAACATGTGTTCTTAGAGTCATGGCATAGTAGTAATAACGTTAAAATAGTAATGTTAAAATTTTGGTGGTAAATAGAGGCTGTAAAGGGCTTTTGGGGATTTTCATAGAAAATAAAACATCAATAAAATTTCCAATTCTCAAATGGGCCAGAAAAATCCATGGTCGCTATGTAACGCTTTCGGAAATTATACTCTATATTTTGTTTGCAGGAAAGGTTAGAAGAATTGCATAGACTATGGGAATTGCTGTTATCTAAACTTAAAGACAAAGGCCTTAGATTGCGACAAGCATTACGATTGGTCCAGTTCATGAGGGAATGTGATGAGGTCATGTTTTGGATTAATGACAAGGTCAGTACTGTCTTTCATAACTTTTATATCTGGATATACATAAACATTTCCCATAACTTAATTGAGCATAAATATATAACTAAAATAGTTTAAATTTAAGGTAATTAAATGTTTAATTTATTTATATTTATAGAATTTAAGTAGAAAAATACAATTTTTATTGTTTACTAAACATTCTGTTGTGGTACTGAATTTTCCCTTTTACATTGTTGCTCCCATGTCTTTTACAGGAAGCTTTCGTATCATCTGAAGAATTTGGTCAGGATTTGGAGCATGTAGAAGTATTACAGAAAAAGTTTGATGAGTTCCAGAAGGTTGGTATAATACAGTGTAATGTGTAAACAACGAAAAATTCAATCTTTAAATGTCCTTTTAATGAAATATAATTTAATCCATATGTTACCTAATAAAAACATAGAATGGAGGTTAGGTTAATACTTTTTTCTGAAAAAAATGAAACTCGTACTAATGGACATTTTTTAACTGTTTAAGTATTGCATAACATTATTTTGACTTCTCATCATTATTTCTGGATTAAAATTTAATTAACCCCCTCATAAATGGAATAGCTCATTGTTTTGTTGCTATTTAATATTGTAGGATTTACACAATCATGAAGACAAAGTTACAGAAGTAAATAACTTAGCAGAACAGCTGGTAACTGATGGCCATCCAGAGGAGAATACCATTAGATCTAGACAGGAGGTGTGTACATCCCAAAATAAACAATCCAGATTTATTAATAGACTTAATTATAGAAAAACGATTAGAACTTTTTGAGAAATTGTACTTGGATAAATATTGATGCTTATTTAAGTTTATTGCCCACAACAGAAAGTGTGTGTATTTTTTTTATAAATTGCGATATAATTTGATTTTACAGGAAGTAAATGAAGCATGGCGTAGACTGAAAGATTTGTCCCTCCTTAGACAGGAGAGGTTGTTTGGTGCCCATGAAATTCAGAGATTTAACAGGTTTGTTTCATTTTGTTGCTGTAAGCAGATACAGCAATATGTCACCATACATTCACTGAATGAAATGGGCAACTGCTGACAGTGACAAATATCCTGTCAAACAAAAAAGTAAACTACTTTTGTACCATTGATTGTTTAAAATGGATGGATGGAAAGTTTACTATGTTATACTGATAGTAAACCAGTTCTAGTTTTAATATTTTCATGTTTGTATTAGTTGGAAATAATTCATATTTTAGTCACTGTTTCAGACACATAATTTAGCTTGTAGATTTACTAAAGCTAACATATATCTACACAGTGCCATGTGCACACTGTGATTTACTGCTTTCTGGGATCTTGGCTAGAGAAATTATGAATGATTTTCTGTTGACAGAGATGCAGATGAAACAATTTCTTGGATCATGGAGAAGGATGCCATCTTGTCTTCTGATGATTATGGCAGAGATTTGGCTAGTGTACAGGCTTTACAGAGGAAACATGAAGGTGTGGAGAGAGATCTCGCTGCTCTAGAAGAAAAGGTGTGTTACATATGAATATACACAGTACACAGATATGAAATTAAAAAATACACCATTCTGTAATATCTTCATTCAATCTGTAAATTTTTGAATAAATTGAGTAAAAGTAACAATGATAGTTAAAATCAATTCATATTTCAAGGAAATTCTTAGTTATGAAATTATTGCTTGATTTAGATATCAACACTGAGTAAGGAAGCTGAACGACTTATGGACAGCCACAAGGACCAAGCTGAACAAATCAGTACTAAACAAACAGAAATAGCTGATAACTGGGAGAAACTTAAGAACAAGGTCAGTTTAAAATAAACATTATTAACATGTATAAATCTCAAAATTCAGTAAATCACTAAAAGACAACACCCAATAACCAAAAAGCTAACTTTAAACAATTGGTGTAAAGGATACATACAAGTGCACATCATACTGGCTTAGAACAGTCACATTAAATATTTTTTACATGTTGCTTCAACTTGGAACATCTGGTTGAGATTATACAGCATTCAGTTGTTTCATATAAAAAAACAGATAACTTCATTCATGCTTGTACAGAACATTTAGTTGATAGTTATATAACAATAAATTTTGCCAAATTAAAAAATATACTACTTATGTACAGGTAATTCCCACAGTTTGAAATAGGTTGAACAGTTTAGGTTTTGATACACAGGCTTCTATCATATGTGCTTCAGTTTTGACAAATTTGACTGCAAACATTTTCCATTTTCCATCATTTTGTTTCAAATATTTATATGTGTGCCGATGGTAGTGTTAAATACACAAAGTTTGTATTTCATTTTAAAAAAGTTCCTTCCATGGTAAAATTCTGACAACAGTTCCATATTAGCAGTTCACAAAATTCTTCTGTGCATAAACATTTTAAATTGCATTTTATATGTCAGTTATTATAATTATTTTACAGGGAGCAGATAGAAAAGCAAGATTGGATGACTCGTACTACCTCCATCGCTTCCTTGCTGACTTCCGTGACCTGATTTCATGGATACATGACATGAAGGCTATTATTTCTGCTGATGATCTTGCCAAGGATGTTGCTGGAGCTGAATCTCTGGTGGAGAGAAATCTAGAGTGCAAAGTAACTTCAGATACAATATCTATTTCAGTTCTTCTTGATAAATATAGAATAATGGCAGTGTGAAATGTTGATACATAATTATGGACCTGCTGATATATTGGCAGAAGCCCTGTAGTAGTCAGATCATCTAAAATTGTTTCTGCATGAAATATAAAAAATATTTGGAGTCAAAAAAAAGGAAGAAAATTGCAGTCATAGTCAAACACAGTTTCACTTGCCCACACCTGTCCATATGTACAAAAATGATATCGGCTCATAACTGTAAAGCAATTTGGGGTTCAGCGATGAAACTCTGCATAACTGTTCACCACTCATGTACATTAAAAACAACAATTGTGACAAAAAATGGTTGAAGTTCAACATCCAGTTCCCTGTTGGGATATTACATTACTGGTGCATAAGTAAAATTTCTGTCTTTTTTGGTTATAAGCCATGTTTCAATAGAATAGCCTTGATTACTTGTAAAATCACTATTTAAATGCTGAGGAACCCTCTACGATAGTTTACATATATGTATGCCCTGGTTCATCATCAGTATTAACATCACAGATAGAAACCCTATGTGTCATTTTTATGCAGATTAATGTTAGAAAATTGAATTTGTTAGGTTGAAATAAAATTGAGAAAATACATCAAATAAAACTCATTATAATACTATTACATTCATGTGATTTCAGGGAGAGATTGACGCTAGAGAGGACACCTTTCGTTCAACAGTTGATGCTGGACAGAGACTGGTTGATGAAGATCATTATGCTGCAGATGAAGTTAGAGACAAGGTATTCTGAGCAATTTTTTTGTAAAAATGGTGTTAGGTTCTTTCTTTGAAATTTATGCTACTGATGCAAATTTAAAGAGTGATTCACATGTACATTAACTTGTCTGTTCTCTGATCTTTGATAAAGCCACAAAAATGAAGTTTTTAAAATTCCAATTACTTTGTTTCCTTTACTTCCTTTAAGGGCTTTTCCACATGAAATTGTTTTAGGTAGGATGGGGTTGGATAGAATGTCTTTGCTCTGTCTATTGGGCTGATGATTTCTTGTTTGAATGGTTTTTAAAACTACTTTCAGCAATTTTTTTGTTATCACAGAGCTCCAGATCAGATTTTCTTCATTCGGTTTTTCACCCATCTGATGATTTATTTCATTAGGTATTTTTTTAGATATCACTTTTATCATTTTTTTTAACCCACTCAAAAAAACGTTAATAGGGTTTTTCACCCATCTAAAATTTATTGAATTGGGTTTTTTATGCTGAAAAAATGTATTTCACTATGGTTTTATACATGTAGCTAACCTTTTGTCATTTTGCATCTCTTATGAAATAAATCTTCATACCTGGAGTACCGTATGCTGCATGAAATATACATTACATTCGGAATACCTCGGTTGTTACGTTGCAAAATAATAGAAATTGTAATTACGCAACTTTGTGTATTTCAATCACTGAGCAATTTTATGCACTCAGTGAGTGAATTAAGCATGTTTCTAAAAATTGATTGGGTTTTAAGCCTTTGATATTGCGTTTTGCAACGCAAAGCTATAAAAATAATTGGGTTTTATGAAAATTTAATTGCGTTATAACGCAAATATGCAGCTTATCTGGAGCTTTGTATCATATAACATCCAATTTTTATTAGAGGAGAACCATGTAAAAACGCAGATTAATCAACGTTTCATAACCTTGACTACATGTTTTAAAATAAGTAACAATCTCCTTCTACATTACCATGGCTTTTAATGTTATAGCCTTAAATTGATAGAAATGATTAATTAAGGATTTTATCTATTTTTAGCTTCAAGTTTTGTCTTCTGAGAAGTCCAGTTTGTTAGAGTTATGGGAGGAAAGAAGAATCTTGTATGAACAGTGTATGGACTTACAGTTATTCTACAGGGACTCGGAACATGCTGATGCTTTAATGACTAAACAAGAGGTATACAAATCAGACATACACTATTTAGTGTTTTATGTTTTTTACATAGGAAGCAAACTTAGATAAGAACATAATTATAATTCCTTGTTTCTCGTATAGATAGTAAAGGTTTTGACTAAGAAGGTGAAGCTTTACAGATGACAGTAAAGAGTTTAGATTTAAACCTCTTAGTTGAATGCTGAAATTTCAAGATACATGTAGGTTTCTGTATTTTGTTTCAATTGTACTTGTTAGTTTGTCTTCCTCAGTGTTTTTTCTGTGTAATAATAGTATGATTAAAATTATGATAAAAGAAATCTTGACAAATTTGGGCATTGACAACAACTATGTAGTTAAAGATGAAGGAGGGGAAGGAATGTCAGGAAGGACACTCCTCCTTAAGAATACAAATCTTACATTTGTCTTCTTTGATTTTTTGGCACTCTATCCCATAATATGCAGTGTTCTGGGGAGTCTTTAATTTTTGTCTTTGAAAAATATACAAGTTGCAAATAAATGAATATACATGTTTATACCTTACAATTATATCACCAGCACAATAGATGCTTCTGAGCAAATACTTATTCAGCACAACGGCAAAAGTGAATAATGCTCTTATAATCCTGAAAAACCCTGTTCCAAGCATATATGGTAGGTGTAAACATTTAAGTTTAGGTGAATAGTATTTTTTAAGAAATATATATATATAATCCTATTGCTGCAAAATAGTGTGGTAAATACTCCCACCAAATTATTAATTGGATTTCTTACATGTCTCTTGTTTACAGGCTTTCCTTGCTAATGATGACCTTGGAGATTCTCTGGACAGTGTGGAGGCTTTAATCAAGAAACATGAGGACTTCGAGAAATCTCTTGCTGCACAAGAGGAAAAAATCAAGGCAAGTTGTTTTATAACCAAAATGGTGATACTTGTTATTATCCAAACAACACTTTCATCAAGCTTGCAATAAATCTCTGACTGTGTATTCATTTCCATGTCCAATTGTCTATTATTTGATAAAACTTATTTTTTATAGCAGAAGTATAGAACTGCCAAATCTAATCCATTCAGATAGAAGTTTTCTTTTAGACATTTTTAGACATTAGACTTTTTACATAATCAGTTTACAGATTTAAAAATATTGTGACTAAAATTATGTAAATTTGCACAGACTTTGTATTTATTTAGTTCTTTGTTAGTGCAATGTTTGTACAATATAATTTTTTGCTAGGTTGACATTCCCTTGTTGATGTAATGTTTTAATATATATTCTCTACAGCTGTTGGATGACTTTGCCACCAAACTGATTCAGAACGAGCATTACGCTCATGATGACATTGCCTCCAGAAGGGATCAAGTAAGTCAATACTTGTTATATGAATAATCTGGAAAAGTGATCTAAAAATGTTCTTGCTTTCATTTAAAAAAAGAATGTCAGAGATTCTTTCCAAATCTTTCTACATGGGTTATATGTAGGTGCTCAAATGTATAGGGTCATAATACATTTTTTGCATATATCAGTTATATATAAGTTCTTTTCTCAGTGTAATCTATTAAACCACATGTGGGTAATTGGTAAGGATACCCAACACCATCTTTATTGTCCATATTATGTAACACTTTTTATTATTAATAGAATGTTTACAAAGATTTTAAGCTTTCCCATCAAAGATGGAGGTAAAATACCACATCAAAACATTTTGCGTGGATATTGACATACCTAAAATGAAGCATACTTGTCTGACACGGCCAACCATTATTCTTTAAATGTTATTTATCTTGTTGTCTACAGTTACTGTTGAGGAGGAATAACTTGTACAAGACCTCAACTGAGAGAAAAGAACTCTTGGAAGAATCCTATAAATATCAAACATTTGAGAGAGATTGTGACGAAACCAAAGGATGGATCAATGAGAAACTAAAGACAGCATCTGATGAAAACTATCTGGTATGGATTCTTATTTAAAAAACATTAATGTTGTAGAAAAACAATCAGTAAAAAAGATGTTATTGGCCTAGTAAAAAAAGATGAATTTGGCCTGTTAAAAAATATCCCTTTGATAAAGTATGACCTGAAATACAAGTATTTATGAAACTCTTCATGTGTAGATTGTTTTACATGTGGTGTAATTAGGTCATATAGTATTTATGTCATCAGATGGTCAGGTCACCCAGCAGTTTACATGCTCTTGAGAGCTTAGTCAAAAATACAATATTTAGTGGACAGTCGGTGTGTCACATGGCGGCGAATTTAGTTATTAAACATTTATTGTGTATAGCAAAATTACCATAAATTAATTTATTACAAACTACACTCTCAAGAAATAACAATGTATATTATATTACAATACACTAGTTTAATTTTAGAAATTTCATAAACATGGTTGTATTAAATCTAGTAATAATGTTATTTGATACAAGGCAGGAACACATCTGGATAATTGGCAGGTAGTACTATAATTTTTTTTATTATTTTAGGATCCAACCAATTTACAGACCAAAGTACAGAAACATCAGAATTTTGAGGCTGAACTGGATGCCAACAAAAACAGAATAGAATCCATACAACAAACAGGAGATCAGTTGATCCGTGAAAATCATTATGCCTCGGAACAAATTGAGTAAGTCTATACATTTTTAAAAATTATATGATCTTTTTCATTGTTAAGATTCATGCAATTTAAACAAGGCGCCTCAGTGGGCTAATGGTTAGGGTAGTTACTCTACTATTAATCGCATGCTGGTCAACACTGAGGTTGTGGAAATCAAGTTTCACTGCAGGCAGGGTGTACTTGAATCTAATCTTAATTGACAAGGATTGCCCTACCGACAGCCAGTGGTTTTCTCCAGGTACTCCAGCATCCTCCCCTCAAATACATGGATCCCATGATAAAGCTGAAAGTAGTGTTAAGCACCATTCAAACAAACAAACAAAAGCAATTAATAATACAAGTGTTCTATATTTTTAGGGCTCGTGTTGAAGAAATAGTAAATCTGTGGAAGACATTATTGTCACAAACAGAAACTAAGGGTAACAAACTGAAAGAAGCCAGCGAACAACAACAGTTTAACAGGAGTATTGAGGATGTGGAAACCTGGTTGTATGAGATGGAAGGACAACTTAAATCCGAGGATTATGGAAAGGTATTTATTGGCGATATGTCTTTCAAGTGTCGATGTATTTCAATTATCCATATCCAACATGACTAGTCAATTATAGATGTTATAGCTAGTCTCACAATGACAAATTCTATTGCACAGATTCGAGAGTATTTATGTTAGGCTGTAGCTGCAATATTGCTTGTTGGACATTAAATCTGTCTGACATCCCTTTCTAATGTGTGGATATGGTGTGCAGAAATACATAAACAGTATCTATCATTTACCAATGTATGTGTGAAAAATATTGTAGCTTTCTCTTACAGGACCATGTATAGTGACTAATTGTTGTATATCTGTGTATGTTTGAAAGCTATAAAGTAGTCTCTATGGAATAATACAGAGTATAGTGACTTATTACTGTATCACTGTTTGGTAATCCCCTCCTTAAGATGACACCTTCCGCATTATACTAACAGTAATCTATTTATATCTGTTTTGTAACATTGTGTCATAACGTTGTCCTTAGAAACTGGTGATAATATATGTATCCATATCACAAGAGTAGAGTGATATGGGATTTTCTCAGCTTGCATGATCAAAGAGAAATTAAACAGAATAGCAATAAACCAGTATAATATGTTTGAAATGTAAAACATATCACTAATAAATATATATTATTTTACTTTCAGTTCTATTTGTTTTATTCAAAATTAGATTTTGTTTATAAGTGATGATATATATATATCCATAATGTTCATAAATTTCTTTTTGTTTGGCCCTTTACCTAATCATTTGGTCATAACACTAACTTTAACTGCATGGTACATAGGAAAGATGCACATTTTAATTGAATAGTTCCTTAAATCCAAGGGACAGAAAGATGTATGATAGATTAAATTTTCTTTTTATTACTGTAGCATGATAATACATGCCTTTAATTGGATTACTCTTTATTAGGAATAGGAGGGCTGGTCAATAGAATGAATACTGTGAATTCCTTTTTATTCGTGGGGTACCAATTTTCGTGGTTTTCATGGGTAGGCTGATCCAGGAATTTAAAAATCCAATGAAATATTAACTCTTTTGAATTGTTATTATGGATGTGAGCTACGTTTTACAATGTGGACTGATGCTCTATGTCATTGAAGTGTATTTTTAATAGGTTGCAAGCTATGGGAGCAGCCAATCTTTGATTAATTTACCAGATAAATACCTTGGATATCAAAGTCAATCATTAAAAATATCTCTGATAAGTTTTTGTCTTGTTTATTTGGTGAAATTCCAATGATTTCATACGTTTTTGTGCAAGTCAGTTATACTTCCAGTTTATTACAATGTTTTTGTAAAGTGTTCATTTTATGTTTACAGAAATGTTATAATGTATCTTTTAGGTTCACATGTTCTTTTCAAATTAAAAAAAAATAGAATAAATTGTATACTAGTAAAAAATTAATCAATCTATTTTTTCTATCAAATTTATAATCACTTCCTGTCAAAACCCGACTGAAGCCATAAAAACTTCACTACCGTTATATAAACACCCGTAGGGTAGTTTCAAACAAAATTAATCCCTTCGATCACCATAAATCAATTAAAAGTCCAGCCATGTGTTTTTTAAAAGGTGTTAAGATCATAAAATTAATCATATCAAATAAGGATGATTAATGTTGAAATTAGAAAAACAGTTTATTTTCATTGGATAGTTTTAAAGCTTAAACATGAAAAGATAATAAAAATGAGACCTACCTTACAGCTTAATGAAGTAAAATAATTACAGCTCGTTAACACATTAATTAATGATAATTGATAATTACATAATTATAAAGGAATTTTCTGGCATATGTTTATTTAAGTAAACAACAATTATGTCTCGATCACCTTTTTTAGGTTGTGATAATCGGTATTTTTATTAAGTGAACACTTTCATGTGCCGACTCTAAACGAGTACAGCCAAATACCACAAAAGAAAATTTCTTCAAAATGACAATTCCACGAATTTATGAATCCACGAACTTGCAATTTTGGGTAAAACCACGAAAATTGATACCCACGAATTTAAAACTTTCACAGTAGAGTAAATGAAGCTAGCACAATGTGTATCAAGTTTGTATGTTTGTCCACAACCAATAAAATAATGCTAATTACCTACTCAACTTAATAAACCTCAGAGTTTAGGCTATTGTTTCACACATTTAAATTACACAATATTTATATTGCCTTAAATTTGGAATCCTAATCACATGTAATTATGTAATGATATATCCATATATACTCCTGAATAACACAATATATAGTAACATATTATGTTTTATTATGTTAGCATTTTAAGACTCGACTTGTAAGTTTATTTTGTTTATTTGCCAATTATTTTCATGCTTGCTACATTGATTTAGTGTGTGTAGAGTAGATTTGACACATTTTTGTTGATCTCACCCATGTGATTGAATTTGCTCCTCACATGTGACTCATTTTGCTCATCTCACCCATGTGACTAGTACTGCTGAACTCACATACGACTGGTTTTGGTGATCTCAACGCAAATGTTGGTGATGAACATACATGATAAATAATCTTTCTCTATCCATTTCATAGTTTGCTTTTAAAAAAATGCAGAATGAGAACTTATTGATTTTTAGAGACTTGGTCAAGAGCATTCTTTAATCATTGTGTCACGCTCCTTGCACATTAAAGTTGTTAATAAGAGTAGGAGCATTGTATTCTTGATACCTACCTTCTCCCATACTTTTCTAGTGATGCACCCAATTTCCTGATTCATTCATTCCAATTCTCCAGTTAATTTATTTCTTGTAAGCTTGTTTTTATCAAGATAAAATCTGAAATATTGCTTGCAGGACATTAGGTCAACCAATCAAGCAATTCTTCTTTGTGTAGTGATTTAACTCAGTTTTAATTCATGAATGAGCAATTACTCTTTTTGAGGGGAAAATGAGATGGGAATAATTATCCAATACTTTAATAAAGATATTGTAAAAAAAACTGTTTGGAGATTTCCGTAATGCATGGAGGATGTATGTTTCACTTTATGGTGTGCTCTTTCACTGTCATATTGACATGCATTCACAAAAATCATGTGACATTTCAACTAGCTAATACATAAACTTTATATGAAAATTTATGATGTCAAATTCACACAAAACTTCCTAAATGTTTCATTTGTAGTATTCTTAATATGAAGTTGCTATGAATTAAATTGTTTAACAAATCACAAACTTAAAAACAAGTCCTGCTAAAAAAATTTCTTAATATCTTTGTTAAAGATCTGACAACTGAAGATCTGACAACTGAAATTATGAAATATATCAAATTAAAACAAAATGGACAATTGGGGTCCATGACCTAAAATTATGTTGTGTCATACTGATGCATAATGTTCATTTCAGACATAAATTTCTCCATCTTTCAAATGGAATTCCACTTTTCCAATCTAGATTGTTTATTACTCTTTATGTTGCATAGCCATTTCTATGATTTATTTACTATTCTGCAAAATCATCTGTTTTTGGATTGGATTTTTAAAATTGAAATCTGCACTGTAGCATTGTATATTGAAGGGTCAGCTGCAAAGCTTGTTATATTCAGAACTTGGTCTTTTTATTCTAGCATTTTAGCAGTAAGCTTTGCCAGATGTCCATTTAAATGGAAGTACATTCTTTATGTAGACAGTAGAAAAAACTGCTTTTTATATTTATTTCAGGAAGTTTTTTACAACATTTTCTAGAGGCTTGTACAACAATATTCAGCTTTTTGCAACAAGTTCTACTTTTATTTCTGCAAATTTTTATGAAAGGGCTATACAATAAATTTTTTCAAAGAATGAAACAATCGAGCAAGTCACCAAATGTTGCCAGTTATGATCTTGCAGATTTTACAATCAAAATGAGGCCAATTTTAAGTAACACAGAATCAAAGATGCGTTCTAGTGTATTAATGATTCCAATATTCATCGTAAAACTTTAATCAAAAGAACAAATATCATATAATTACTTTTAAATGTTTTTCTAATTTGTCTTTGCACCAATAAAAGAAACACTTAGACATATATGTTCAGAATGTTTATTATTAATTATAGGATTTGACTGGTGTACAGAATCTTCAGAAGAAACATGCTTTGTTGGAGGCTGATGTAGCTGCTCACCAGGTAAACAACAAAGGGTTTATTTATATATTTTACTGTCCTTGTTGATGGCTTATATACAGTCTCCGTAGCACACTGGTTGAGTCATTTATATGAACATTTTTTAATTAATGAATCAGTGAAAGAAAAAAAGGAAAATTTCTGGTTTAATTAATTCAGAATTAACCAAAGTCTTTCACATATTTTAGTAAGAATTCTTAATTTAATTTGTAGAATTTCAAATATGTAATGTTTAATTTCGATTGGCACTATTTACAGCATATGACATTAACATTTGATTGTAATATTGTGTTACCCTTAAGCTTTTTATCAACCAATTGTATAATTTCTAGTTAATGGGTTTAGCTCATAGAACAATTAACTAATAGTGTACAGATTACCCAAAACTGTGTTTGGGATAAAAGTGATTTGAATGGGGGAATCAGCTGTTGACTAGTTTACATTGTACGTACATATATGTAAATTCATTTGCAGGATCGTATAGATGGAATTGTGATTCAGGCTAACCAGTTTGTAGAGTCTGGACACTTTGATGCAGACAACATTAGAAAAAAACAAGAGGATGTTGTCAGAAGGTATGAAGCTCTGATGGCCCCAATGTCTGAGAGGAAAAACAGATTGGAGGAGGCTCTGAAACTTCAACAGTTCCTCAGAGATGTTGAGGATGAGGAAGACTGGATCAGAGAAAAGGAACCAATTGCTTCTTCAACAAATAGAGGTACTTGTTTGTGTATAGATAAATAAATCATTATAATATAGGTACTTGTATGGAATATAAATTAAGAAGAACTAACACCATATGACATTATTCAGTCAAGCAGAAGACAACAAATGATATAAAAATCAACAAGCAGAATGGATAAAAAATAAGGGGAGAAATAACTTGTGCGAAATGTCAAATATATAATAATAAGTGGTAGAGTTGAAACTAGTATTGATCAATAGAAATAATTGTGTTCTGAATAATACAGACAAGGATTGTCACCTACACAATACATAGGTATAAATATACTCGTTAAAGGCACACAGTATTGTTTGGCCAGAATAAATTGATTATTATATATTTCTATGTAGGGCGAGATTTGATTGGAGTACAGAATTTAATCAAGAAACATCAAGCCTTGCAGGCAGAATTGGCTGGACATGAACCACGTATCAACAATGTCTGTGTACAGGGAGAAGCCATGATTAAAGAGGACCATTTTGCATCTGCAGATATCAATGCTAGGATTGAGGAACTCCAGGCCAGGTGGCAAGCTCTAAAAGTTAGTAATACATAATTAAGATTGATATTATAGGTTGTTTAAATGTCATCTTTGATACTGACCGTGCTAAATCCTCAAAAAAATGAAAATTTATATAAAAATAGCAATTTATTTCATACTTAATGTTATGTGCTACTATACTAAGTGTTGACGTATTGTGGAGAGGGTTTTTTGCGTGAAAAATGAAAACTGCTTACCGTATATGGTTTAGCTTATGCTCCTTTTGTAGATCAAGAAGGGTACTTTTTGAAATCAATAATTATTCTTGAGATGTTCAGCGTTCTGAAATATGGCAGTTTTTAAATTTTGAAAGGGCTATTTTCCATACTAAAATTTGACCTCAATTAGAACGGAAGTGTACTTTAGGAACAATTGATTGTTGTCTACTCGAAATCTTTACGGTGATCTCGTCTGCAGTTAAGGCGGGAAAAGTCTTTCCATTGAACGTCACGAAAGCAGACAAACATTTGTAAAAATTGTTAAGTCCCTTTAGAAACAAAAATGGCTGACTTATTTTGTAAAATTCCCGTAGCAAAAGTCAAGGACAATTTGTAACAACTAAACAACAGAGGCATATTATAAAACATGGACAGGTTATCATACTTACATTTTTTCTACTGAAATTTCGCAATAGAAAGGTAAAATATAGAATAATTAAAAAATGCAAGCAAAAAAATTTTTCCAAGGGGATTTGGCATTTAGTATAGTTACTTCGTGCCAGAGGAAACAAAGTTGCTTGTTGTTTGGCTAGTGAAGTATTGCAATGTTTTATATAAAACAAAAAAGCCTTTTAATTACAGGAGAAAGCATTACAGAGAAAGCAAGATTTGGAGGATTCCCTCCAGGCTCAACAATACTTTGCTGATGCTAATGAAGCCGAGTCGTGGATGAAAGAAAAGGAACCAATTGCTGCCAACACTGATTATGGAAAAGATGAGGACTCTGCAGAGGTAAGAATAAAAAAAGATAATAATAGAATATATTTATCTGATTTATGTAAACAAATGAAACATATTAACATTAGGCCTAATTTTTCAAATAGAACCAAAGTAAATGCTCATTGCTGTGAATTTTTATTAAATGATTTGTATCTGTTTTCAGGCACTGCTGAAGAAACATGAAGCCTTTTTCTCCGACTTGGATGCTTATAGATCTGTGGTGGAAGGACTCCATGACCAGGCTCAGGCTTGCAAGGTATTCACACATTATATGGTGTCATTGAAAAAAGTGTTGTTATTAGTGTTTGTAATGAAATTAGCTCTTAAGAGAATATACAGCTCTTTTTTAATGTGCATGATACAAAATTATTCTTTATTACTTCGGTACAATAGGAGACATCATTATTATTGACACTTTGTCTGCTGTTGACAGAAACAAATGACTTGTTAAATCAGCTCAGATCAGTTCAATTTCTGGATAAATATTGACTATACACACTACCTGAAAAGAACCATGCAATGTTTTGACAAAACCCCACGCATACAAACTTAACAAATAACAAAAGTAAAAAAATTGTACCCTTTGAATTTGATTGGTTGCTATCCCTTTGAATTTGATGTGTCAGCTGTATAGACAACAAGTAAATAACATTGTCTAGTTGTTAAGTATGTGACATATTTGTTGAGATAATTTATTGCTTTCAGACAAACAACGTAGATTTGGTAAGGGATGAAGAGACACTATATATAATATACATCTTTGATCACTTTTGTGTTTCAGCTGTGTGATTCAAATGTATTCCTAACTAACTTATTAGTTTATTTCTTGTTTCCTTGCTAATCTACAAATATATGTCCCTTGCTGCAAAGCAGAAGATTTTGAAATGTTTGTGATCTTTATATCAAGTATATTATAACTTGAGTATGGTAATTTTGTTACAGAGTTAATTATAAGCTAAGAGATTATTTCTTGTGGTTTTTGCAAGTTGAGCAATATGTTGATTATTGGCAAGTTGGTACTCTTTATTTCAAAATGAAGACGATAAAACAAATATTTGAGAGTTAAGGCACTAAAGAAATGCCAAATTTAAGTTGTAAGTGCTTTATCTGTGAAATTTCCCGAGTACTTAATGAGTGGAGCTAGAACTCAGATACAAGTCAGTGGTACTTTACATAAGTTTAAGTCATCATAGTAAATTCAGCTGGTGTCTTTCAAACTTTTTCCAATCTCATTTGCTTCTTCAAACTATGATTCTACAAAATGTTTTTCCAGAATATATCATTTTTCAACTGCTGATAGCTCACTTGTGCTAAGATAAATGCATTCTTTCTATCAGCATGTAGAAGTATAGTCTAATTCCTTTCAGTTTGGTACTAGTACTGTATATTGATAAAGCTCAAACACTAAACTTCTAAATATCTTTATATCATGAAAGAAAAATATCCAACATTATGTTTTCCTTCTGGTAAACCACATGTGTGTTACTGTGTTTCATAACAGGTGTTCAAAAGAACCCCTGAATTATAAAAATAAAGTAGTCAATATCCCTGTTTGACAATTCATGTCTTCCTGTTTAGATAATTGTCTTTGTGTGTATAATAGAACTGGATTAACAAGTACATGTACATATATAGCTGATAAATAAATAAATCTTGGAATATTTTAGCTGACATTTGTTAAAAGACCAATTTGTTGAAAGAAAAATAAATGAACAATAAAATATCAGACATAGCAAGAAACATCCTGCATATATGTTCCAACTGTCAAGAATTACAAACAGTTCTTTTCTAAGTTTCCTGTGAATTACAGACCACCATAATACATTAACTGTTGTTACAGACTGACAATTTTTCTATTTTTGTTCACTTTCTATGACAGAAAGGTGTATAAGACTGTGTCTTTCATGGGTAAAATAGCCAATTGGAAAGTAATCAGAACTGATTTTATGTCATCGTTTACATTGAAAAAAGCAATGCATAGTACAAATTCAAAGGGACAAAAACATGATCCGATTATACTTGGTGACACTCGATCCTATTAAAGATCTGAAATTTCTTACACTCATGTGAGAAATTCTCTGCTATTAATTTTCATATTAGTAATGTATTTTTCTTATGTCGTCTTTTCACATGTACTGCTGTATTCCACTGGTGAAAATATGACATTTCTCACAATCATGGAAGAAATCTCATAACTTCAATGAGGCCCCTTGTTAGAACCTATTAGTCTTAACATTGTTTCTATAATGTGATCGCACTGACCCATTCTATTTGTTTGTTTTGCTTTATATACAGACAACAAATCATGAGACTGATGGTGGTCCATATTTTGTATTAAGTTTTGTTTTTAGACAAGTTGAACATTATTTTCATTTTTATGACTTGAATTCAGTTGTTTCTGGCAGGACAAGTGTATCTAAGTGACCTTATGGTTATTTTGTCATCTTTATCTTCACAGCAACAAGAGGCCCCAGTAGTAGATGACCTAACTTCAGAAAAAGTTATGGCCTTATATGATTACACAGAGACCTCCCCTAGGGAGGTATCAATGAAGAAAGGAGATGTCCTGACTCTTCTTAATAGTGCTAATAAGGTAATATTAATGTTACTGATACTGTTAATTCTGTGTGCATTCATATTAGTTCTGAATATAACTGAAATACTGCTTGCTGGACATAAAGCAAACATCCAAACAATCAAATTAGTTCTGACCTGTTTCATATGTTTTGATAAACTACATTATGATTAAATTGTCTGGTTAAAATTTATTTGGAATTTGCACTAGGCATTTATTATTTTAAAACTAACTGTGTAGCCCAATAAAAATGAATTAATTATCATTGTATGAAAACACAAAGTTGGTTATTGCAGAAATAATAAATAACAGAAAAAAATGATTTAGCTTTGAGTGTATTAATGATAAACTGTATATACAGGATTGGTGGAAGGTAGAAGTGAATGACAGACAAGGATTTGTGCCTGCTGCTTACTGTAAAAAACTGGATCCCAGTCTATCTGCCAGTCGTAACAACCTTATGGATGAGTTCACAATCTCTGTAAGACAGAACCAGATAGAAACACAGTAAGTCTAGCTGTTTGTTTTGGTCCGTATTTATTGTCTTCTGTTTACCAGAGTGACCAAGTAGTTATATCTTCCTTAAGTTAGGTTCTTGTTAATGCAAAATGTACTGTACAGAATAATGTCAAATCGTGCACATGTACACACATAAGGGAGTAAATAAAGAAAAACATTGCAATTGGTCAGTATTTATACAAATTATATGCAATAATCATTTGAACATTGTATAGAATTCTGGAGATGTAAAATGAGTGCTAATACAGATCTCAACAACATCTGAATAAAACATATTTACATTTTATTTCCTTTAAAAACTTCCGGTTTCTGATTTGTGCACAATGTATTTTTTTTTATTTTAATCAATTCTCCACGTTCCCATGCCTTTCATGGCTAACAGTTTCATTGAGAAATGCAAAGAATGATTCTGCATCATCTGTAACATTTCGAACCTATAGAAATTGAGGATATCGATGAAAGACATACATAATTTAAATATTATATTTTGTTACATAGGTATGCCAACTTGCTTGACTTGGGAAATCAGAGACGAGAGAAACTCCAGGAATCGTGCAAGGCCTATCAACTTGTACGTGAGGCAGCAGAACTTGCCTCATGGATCACAGAGAAAGAAGGCATTATGATGGGAGAAGATGTCGGTGAAGATCTGGAACAAGTAGAGGAATATCAGAAGAAGTTTGATGACTTCAGAAAGGTTAGATTAGTAATACTTTGTAAAAGTTTAACATTTTACGTTAGTGAAAGTTTTCTGGAATTTCAAAGATTTCAGGCTTTTGAGTGAGGAATTTCATGTTTACAATATGGTATAAACACTGAAGTTTTCTTTGTCTTCCAGCATTTACCCATGATTTGGTACAACTAAACAATTTGTCATCGTGTGACAATGTCTTTGTAATAGCTAGTTTACACATGGTATTGCGACAGACATTCTCAACATAACTTTGGCCAGTTTGATAGATGCAAAGTATAAATTACCATAATTTTATTGAAAAATTTCTTCAATTCTACTGACCACTTAACATTGTACTATTTGAACGGATATAATAGTATTTTCTTATTTACAGGATTTAAAGTCAAATGAGGCAAGACTACAGGAGTTGAACACTATTGCTGATAAACTGACTGTACTGGGCAGAACAGAGGCTGCAGAGAAAATCAGAGAACAGATTGCTGTAAGTCTTACATTATTATCTTGTAAGATACAAAATATTTGTAAATATTCTTTTAATATTGCTTTGTGAATTTGTGTCTCCTGCATAGCCATTATAGGTTGTGTTTCATTACAGCATTTGTTGAAGCAAATAATCATTGAAATTGGAATAGCAGAAGGAGTGAAAAAATTGTCCTTATAAGTCATATTATGAATTAAACTATGGGAGCAGTAATTTTAATCTGTCAGTTAAAACCCGGGGAAGGAACTTTCTACTAACTGCAAATTTTGGATGTCAAAAGGAATGACACAAATTTTTAATTTTCTATGGGGTTATAAAATTAAAAAAAAGAATCATTCATTATAATCAAACGATGACCAAGCATGAACAATTTTTTACAAGGACTGTTATGAATGACATTAATAGGTAGCAAGTACACAACTATCAATAAGGTGGGTGTGTCACCATGACTTTTTTAAATAAGAAAATAAACTTTTTGTACTATCAAATAACATTATTATCAATATTTATTTATCAAAATACAGCGATAATGTCATTGTTTGGGGTCAGTGTTGTTTATGGGCACCCTAGTATGTATAAGTTTGTGGAACATGTTGGATATACATATAATGTAAATGCTTTAAATAGTAATTATTTTCATATCCTATAGGTTTTGAATACAAGATGGGCCAACCTACAGACAGTGACAGCAGAGAGAGCACAGTCTTTGGGAAGTGCTCAGGAAGTTCAAAGATTCCACAGGTAGGTGGCATAGTTACATATAACTTTTAAATATTTGTATACATCATATAAACATTTTTTCTTCATTTATCAATTAAAATCTTTTTTTGATTACCTTGTATAAATACTTATCTAATCCGACTCCAAATAGGCAACTGCGGGCAGCGTACGCTTGACTCCAATCTTACTTGACAAGGATTGCCTGGTTTCCTACAGAAGGTCAGGGTTTTTCTCAGGGTACTCCGTCTTCCTCCCCCAATAAAAAATGAAGACCATGAAATTAATGAAAGTGGCATTAAACACCATTCACACAAACATACAAACAATCCAAATATGCAATTACTACATCAAAATGTCTGTGTAGAGAATTTACTTGAAAGACCTTTACTTGATTTTGGCTGCAAGATTAGTGTGTGATGTGCATTTCCTCTCCAGATCCAATGGTTATTGATTTCCCCATGGAAAAGTGGCTTAGTTATCAAAACTACATGTACATGTTTTGACAATACATGTCAGTCTTGTTCAATGCAAATAAACAGAGGATTGATATAATCGCATAAATTAAGCACTCGTCTTCATTTTTACAGAGACATAGATGAGACCAAAGACTGGATAGATGAAAAGGATTCTGCCCTAAATAATGACAACTATGGACATGATTTGGCAAGCGTTCAAGCTTTACGTCGTAAACATGATGCTCTAGAAAGAGATTTGTCTGCCCTTGGTGAAAAGGTATCTGATCTGTTTTCCTCTGTATTTGTTTCCCATGATTTGCTTGTGCCTTTTGTTTTTCTTTAATAATACAAAGGTTACTGTTTAGTATAGGGCAACAAAACAATAAAGGAGAGTTTCAAACAAAAGTTAGGAATATGACATGACCTCTTAATTTACTGTATATAGAATGGAGAGGGTGTAAGGAAGTTGGTTGTGTCATCAGTGGTGCCCCAACTGTCGTCAGGATGAGGGACATATTGGTAGTTTGTTCAAAGCTTGAATTGTTGTAATTGTACAAACAAATGTGCAGATAAGATTAAAACAAAATTGATTAAATACATAGTAAATATTACAATAATTCTTTTTTCATTTACATTAAAAAAAGATATGATCTATCATTTAAAATTTTAAAAGGTGTGAATAAGGCAAGTTTACTGGGAGTTCAACCAGTGATTGTGATAGAGACAAATCTGTACAAATCATTCCCCCCTGTATGAAATATCTTTATATTGTTTAGGTAAGAGATCTTGATGAGAATGCCAAACGTCTGATGCAGACCCACCCAGAACAAGCAGAACAGATCTATGAACATCAGAGGCTTATAAATGAACAGTGGAACACACTCACCGCCAAAGTAAGGATTGGATTATTTCGACATTATTTGTTTGATTGCTAGCCTATTATTCAATTGCAAAATTAAGTCAAATACCAAATTTTTTATCATATTTTTTAAAAAGAGAAAACAGGAAACTGTCATTGCTACCACAAATAATCATGGAAAAAAATTTATCACTACACAAAGGATGATACAAGAAGTTAGTACTTGTGTAGTGGTTTGTTTGTTTGATGGTGTTTAACGCCACTTTCAGCAATTTTTCAGCTATATCATGGCGTCCAGTTTTTATTGTGGGAGGAAGCCGGAGTACCCGGAGAAAACCCCCGACCTGCGGTAGGAAAACTGGCAATCCTTGTCAATTAAGATTGGAGTCGACTACACCCTGCCTGCAGTTAGAATCGAACCCGCAATCTCAGTGTTGACAGACCACGTGATTAATAGTAGACGAACTACCTTGACCACTCTGCCACCGAGGCCCCCTTGTGGAGTGGTTAGCCAGCAGGCACAGAGCCTCTACAATCTACTACAATGATGGACTTGGTAACATGCTTATAAATTATTTTAATAGCTATCTTAGAAATTGATATAAATACATGTATGAAAATGATAATCAATGATTTATTTTTTTCTCTCTAAAATACATGATTTTTTGTTTGCAGGCTGATGAGCGTAAAGCCAAACTACTAGACAGTTATGATCTACAAAGATTCCTTAGTGACTATAGGTATGTAAGATAATATTATTCTGATTCGGAATGCTCAATACATACCTCTTTTATATATAGAAAATCATTCTATTCTGCTAGACATCAGTATAATGCAAGTGGTCAGATTTGGAAACAGTTACATGTATAATGTACACAAATACACAAATATTCTTGTCCTGAAAAACCAAATAAACCAGGGGATCATTGAAGGTGAGTATTTATTTTGTATGTGGGTGTTGTAAAGTAAAGCTATTTTTACTAGGAGAGTCAAGTTGAAGATCTAAGGGACCGTTTGTAGAGTTTGTAGCAACATTTGTTCAGATAGTAACTGTATACATATATTATACTAGGGTAAAGTCAAATAACACAAAAAGAAACCATGCATGAAGGTATTTATCAAATCTTTCATTCATAGTAAAAAAAACTACCCTCATGTGCTTTCCTCACATGTCTTGTTATATAGATATAGAATTGTTTTCATAAAGTACAAGTTGTAATTTGTTTTCTCAGAGACTTGACATCCTGGATTAACAGCATGATGACATTGGTATCCTCTGATGAATTAGCTAAGGATGTAACGGGAGCTGAAGCATTACTGGAGCGACATCAGGTACGACTATCGTGGCTTGTTTGTATTGTAGCTTATAGAGTAGCAGAACTGTTTTTATGTTTGGCTGTAGATTTAAGATACACATCATTATTTTCTTGGATTGGGTCACTTTTAATTCAATAATTAACATTTGTGTACTAGATTACAGGTTATTATTGGTATTTCATGAATTAATTTAATACTCATGGATAAACAAGTATTAATAGTTAATACATGTTGTTAGGCAGTTTAAACCTTTAATTTCACATAATTTCCAAAGAAATTAAAAATGCTTCATTTGCTTTTTTATATTTTTTTTATAGATTTTTTTGTTTTAGTGCTTTTCTTCCTGTTATTTCGGTTAATTTGCTTCAGTTATGTAAATGGTTTATTTTCTTGACAAAAAAGTAACTGTTGGTTAATGTTGGGAAGCCTTGTTGTCTCCCTTAAAAATTGATATTGTAATGTATTGTTAACACTTTTTGTGCATTGTCTTTGTCAGGCAGATATTCTGCTCCTTGTCGACCCTGCTTATTTTTTGGTAATTTGTTTGTTTCATGTTCAGTAAATTGAAGATTAGAATGTAAGAATAAGAAAAATTGGGAAAGAGAGTTAACTCCTACTACAACCAATGTTTCTGTCAATTTTATACAAACCAGCTTTTATTACATTTTATGGTGCCAAACGTAATGTAAACATGTGCTCTCAAATATGATGTCACATCTGTTGATGTGTGTTCTGTATGTTGGAAGCCTTATCACAGATGTAATCTATTGAATGTCTAAATCACAATGATTTGAGCCAAAAATAGGACAAACTGTTAAAATATATTAATGTGATCTAGAAAAAAAAATTCCTATACTAAAGTATGGCAAGGCTTCCTCTAACATTTCCAGGCAGTGCCAGCCATTTTATGTGAATCATCCACAACATACCCTGTCGTATTGCAGATGTTCAGCTCAGAGATTGTCAGCCATTATGGAATCACAAACCTGCCAGGTGAAGAAGAACTAGAGGAGGTGATTTCATCAATGCATCTTGGAGGCGTGTCTGCATTTTGATTGAGATGTTTGTTTATTTCAGATACAGACTATAGAATCCTGTGTGATTGATCCAGATGATGAATGTTAATTTCTCCAAATCAGGGATTTCTTTGGAATATTTATCAAATGTTATATTATTTACTTTCGATTTTCAAATTTTTAGTCTATTAGTACCTTATTTTAATTTTAAAATACATACACAGCTATAATTTATAGTGTTTTTTGTCAAATTCATGTGTTTCAGAACCTTTAGATTTATAAGTAATTAATATTTAAGTCATGATATATTTCCTCGCTTTATAATCAGATGATCCAAAAGTGAATTTAGAAAAATATTGAAAATTTTGGTAGAATTGACATTGAAACAACAATATTCCAAGGAAACACTGTCATCACTAATTTGTGTTTTGTGAACAATATTCGTGTATTGGTGTGTTTGTTTGTTCTATCAAGGATGGATACAAATCCTTTACCTACTGAATTAGAGTGGATTATATCTTTATCCCTACATTACTCTTCTACATTATAGGTGTGATGTCTCACTTTGTATTATTATAAACTTAATTCAGATCTTTTAAAGTTACTTTTGCAGGGTCAGTGGTTTCCTTGCTTTCTCAATCAATAAATTTGGTCACCATATATATCTGGAAGTTGTATTCAGCAGTCCATTTATATATTTCATTTATTTAAAATTGGTTTGTACAATAACTATCCATTCTTGTTTGAAAAAGATCAAATTAATACTATCACTATTAAAAAAATACAGAAACAAATTTAGTACTATTGCCTGTGTGAGAAATTATATATACCAAGCAAACAATGTATCTAAACTGTTCCCTTCATATAATCTTTTAGAGGTGACTGATTTTTTGGTGCAAGTTTTTATGCTTCAATAATAAGATTCATATTTTATCTGTACATTATAACAATGTCTATATTAAATTGTTGGAGGTGTTCCTGTCCTCACAAAAGATTGATTTACTCATTTATCATCAAATCATATCTTCAGTCGGTGCAAATGACCCAAAAAGCATAAAATTACAACTGTCAGTGTACAGTTCTCTCCCCCGAAAACACAACTTTTGCATGAAAAGTTTGGATTGCATGTCACAATACATATTGTGGAATTTATAAACAATAAAATTACTTCTTAAAAATAACTGACATGCATGTAGCCTTGTTTATTCTTACACTGAACCCTTGACTGTTACCATAATGATTTACTTAGATTAGAATTTTTTTGTGCATCTTGGGACATTTGCAAGCCAGTCTTAGACATTATCTGAATTCATGCATATCATCCAACCAAACCCACCACCACCATTAAGTGCAGGGTTGATTTCCAATGTTAAAATTGGGTATGGCTATATATTTCATTTTCGCCAGGAGAGAAAAACAATACAACATTTGTACTGTTTAATCAATCCCTAAAATCTAAGGAATTGTAGTTTTATAGAAAGCACCAACCAAAAAGGGTATAACTCCTGTATCATAAAAACTATTCAAAATTTAGAAGGATTTTTCACCATCCAAACAAAGGGCATTAGGTTGTTGGTGTAGGATGTTAAAAACTCCCTCAAGTTAAAAAGGATTTTTTATGTCCTGCTAACAAGAGTTGGGGGATATTTGCTTTTCAGTCCATCCGTTCGTTCATCCATTCATCTCACCTCATATTTTCCATTGCGTTGAAGCATTTTTTATGAAGATCACATCACATTTTATGAAACTTGGCAACAAATAATAACATGACGAGATCTCTTTGCTGGCAAAATCCTGTAGTGCTGTGCCAAATATTTCAAGGTTGAGTGAACTTAGAAAAAAAGGGGGTGTTAACCAATATGTGCCAAGCGGGAACATCATTGTTGCATAGACACATTTTCTTGTTTTAATATTAAAGTATAAATCATTATTTGATGCCACTATGCATAGAATCCTGATTTTTCTTGGACTGAGTCCTATTAGATAGACTAACATTTGTTTTAGTTATAGGTTATCCCGAGTCAGCATGCATACCAGTATTTATGACACAGATATTTCTTACTTTGTAGAATTTATCTTCTATATTCCAGTTCATGTGGTTCCCTTCTGTCTGACCACCTATTCTTTTGTTGTATGTTCTGAAAAATTCTTATACCCAGTCAAAACTTCTCTGAAGTTATCCTTACAAAATGACAAGAATGCCCTACAAAATAGGTATTGTAGAAAATAATTTTATATTCAGAATTTTCTTGCACTTATTTCCATAGTGTAAACTATGAACAACCTTTATTTTCTGATATATTGTCAAAGTTGTTAAAATCAAACAGTGAAATTATTAGGGGTTGTACAAAATGGATTCCATCGAACAACTGGTTATATACTTGTTATTTTATTACATAGGAACATCGTACTGAGATAGATGCAAGGTCTGGTACCTTCCAAGCCTTCGAAGGATTTGGACAACATCTTCTACAGAATGAGCACTATGCCAGTGATGATGTTAAAAACAAATTAGATGAGTTGGCTGCTGCCAGGGAAGAGTTGGAAAAGTAAGTCTGTTAGAAATTCAAAGGATTTTTAGTAATAGTAAAACATGAAGAGGGGTTGTAGTCATATTGCAACTGTAGTTAGTACATACATATTATTTCACTGCGAATTACAAAGTAAACTGTTTACAAGTTTATGCAGCTGTTTATGCAAAACAATTTCCTCAGAGCTTACTTCTACAGTTGAGCTGAACATTTGAGGTAGAAATAAATTATTTATGGTGAAAGCAATTATAAATAAATAATTTGTCTTTGTAGAGCCTGGATTGCACGTCGTATGAAGTTAGATCAGTGTCTTGAACTACAGCTATTCTACCGTGACTGTGAACAGGCCGAGTCCTGGATGGAATCTCGTGAAGCTTTCTTGTCAGGTGACCAAGTTGATGGAGACAATGTTGAATCTCTTATCAAGAAACATGAAGACTTTGACAGAGCTATCAGTAGCCAGGTAGGATTAAGTAGGACTAATATTTCTGGTAGTAACTGTTGTCATCACTGTGGCACTTTGTAAGATAACAAAAATGTGTAGAAGTGTCTTATTGCCACCTTTATTACTAGTCAATAAAAATCCAGAAAAAACTTTAGAAACCTACAAATAACTTAAGATTACATTATAAAATGTAACTTCTTAGTAACCATACAAGTTACTCTACAAGAGCCATTCAAGGACAGTTAGTATTCAAAAACAGCAACATCTATTTAAAATCCCATAAAAATGTGTTCGTACCACACCATAGACATTTTAATTGAAAAGTAGACAACCTAAGATATAGCTGTATTACTAGTATAACCTTTTTGACTGTTGATATAATTACTCCATATTGTATTCAATAGCAAGAGAAGATTCAGATGCTTCAGTTGTTTGCTGACCAGCTGATCACTGGAGAACACTATGATAGTGATGCCATCTCTGACAAGAGGGACCAGGTGTTAGACAGGTAAGGTTTGTCCTGTTCAGTATTACATTATCACAAGAAAGGGTAACTATAGACTGATATAAATATTCTTAACATGAGATTCATTCACACATTCATGCTCTGTTTGATTTATTGATGTCAGATACATTTTTCAAATGAAAAAAAATCACAGGGAATTCAATGGTCATAACACTTCAAATGTTTACGACTTTTGCCATCAATTCCTCAAAATGTATGTTAAAGTTTGGGGTATCTGCTTTTATGAATGTTTGCATTTTGAACAAAAAATTTGTGTTCATTTATTTATTTTTATTTTAAAGTTTGTCTTTCATAAGTATATAAATGATGTTACAGTTTATTTGATTAGACAGGCAAACAAGGATATGAATTACATAATACTTACATGCAAGTTTTCAGTTATTATTGGTATTTAGCAACATGTTAAAAATTCCATTATAAATTAATATATACATATTGTTCCTAGTTTTGAAATAAATTAATTATGGTCCCTCTTGGCACTGAAATACAAAAAATAGCTAACATGCAATTTCTTTAAATATATATATATATAACTACAACCAGGCATTGAATATTATGTTAAATCTCAATGTTTAGAATATAGAGAATGTTGATACTATAATATTACAATATTCAATTAATTGATTGACAGATGGGCACAGTTAAAGGAGGCCTTAATAGACAACAGGTCTAAACTGGGTGAAGCACAAACCTTACAACAGTTCTCCAGGGATGCTGACGAAATGGAGAACTGGCTTCAAGAGAAACTACAGATTGCTTCTGACGAGTCCTATAAAGACCCCAGTAATATACAGGTTAGTAGGAATAAAACAAGGGCATCTGTGGGCGAGTGGTTATTGTAGTTCGTCTACTATTGATCACATGGTCTTTCAACACTGAGATTGCGGGTTTGATTCTCACTGCAGGCAGGGTGTACTCGACTCCAATGTTAATTGACAAGGATTGCCAGTTTTCCTACCGCAGGTCGGGGTTTTCTTCAGGTACTCCGGGTTCCTCCCCCAATAAAACCTGCATGCCATGATATACAAAAATTGCTCAAAAATTGCTAAAAATGGCATTAAACATCATTCAAACAAACAAAAGGAATAAAACAAACGGGTAAAACATGGAACAAAACACCTTTTGTTTGAAACAAAAAACAATGTTAATAAATACATTTACAGAAATCTTGCTGTGATGTCAGGATTCAACAGGACGTAGAAATATGTTCTTGCCCTAATGTTATTTGATTATTTACCTAATAGACCATTTCTAAAACTTGTGTGCAGATAAGTAGTTGGGACAAAATTTATTTTTCAAGGAAAATTAAGTTAAAGTAGACAAATTTACAAATGGTTTCATTTTAGATTTATTTATTCGTGTACACTTCATTTTTATGTGGTAAATTTGAAATACATCTTAACATTATTAGTGTTGTTAATCTGACTGCATCAAAACAAACATGTATGTAAGCTACTTAACAAAAACTTGTGATCTACTGTTATTCCAGAGTAAACATCAGAAGCACCAGGCATTTGAAGCCGAATTAGCTGCCAATGCTGACAGACTTCAGAGTCTACTTGGTGTGGGTCAAGGTTAGTATTCATAGAGTTCTGATATTTCATCAGTATAAAGAAATAATTACACCTAAAACAACTGTTTGGTGGCCAAAATGGCACTTTGTATGAAATGGTAATACATGATGTTTAATGGGGTTATGTAAGATTGACTGGTAAAAAATTAATTTATAACTTTATGCATTTTGTCAACAAGTCTGCTAAAATTGCAGAAACAGCAAGCTGAATTTCTGAATTATTATTATTGTTTTGATTGTCTGTTTCAGCTCTGATTGACCAGAAACAGTGTGCTGGATCAGAAGATGCAGTCCAAGCTAGATTGGAAAGTTTGGCTTCACAGTGGGAGACACTTGTCAGTAAATCTGCAGAGAAGAGTGATAAACTAAAGGAAGCTAGTCGTCAACAGACGTACAATGCTGGAGTAAAAGATATGGAGTTCTGGTTAGGAGAGGTAATGCAATTTTGTTTTGTTTTCATTCAGTCAGCTGCCCCACCTTTTATGTCCATAATGAAGTCAGATATGTGCAAATAAAATTTTTAATTCTTATAAGATAAACATTCAGTAGGTATTTGTTTTAAATTATAAATCCTGTTGATTTCAGTCATGTGTGTCTTATTTTCTGATCTATTACCCCAGGTCAGGAGTTTTCTCGGGATACTCCGGCTTCCTCCGCCAGCAAAATCTGGACACCATGATAAAGCTGAAAAATTGTTGAAAGTGTTAAACAACATTCAAACAAACAAATCTTTGTTGTACTATAGGTCTAATTGTAATATTATTTCTTTATAGGCCAAAAATAGAAAATAAAGTCATTTACAGACTTATAAATGACTATAAAGTCATTCGGATAATGCTTGTTTTACTAACTGAAAGTTGCTGTCTAAAATATAAAAGAAATGTGGATCATGTTTCATTGTGTTTGTAGGTTGAACAAATGCTTGCCTCAGAAGAGTATGGTAAAGATTTAGCATCAGTACAGAATCTTCTGAAGAAACATCAGTTACTGGAAGCTGATGTAGCAGCTCATGAGGTAAATGTGTGGGTTGTATTTAATGGATTGCATAGTAATTATTTAAATAATATATTTGTTATAATAACAGAATATTTAATGTTAAAATAAAATAAAACCATAATGCTTTAACAGCTTTGTTTATACATTATATGTATTGAGCATTGCATGTCAGTAATTAAGGGAAGCTTGATATCACTTATAACAACAATTGTTTTCTGCAGTAACAATGAAATGAAATGCTAACAAGTTTTAAAATACATATTTGCTTACAAATACTGAATTTGATTTTGCAGGATAGAATTAAGGATCTAAATAGCCAAGCCGATCAGTTTATTGAAGGTGGTGTATGGGACGCTGAGAGTCTAGAAGTTAGAAAGAGGACTATCAACGAAAGATATGACAAGTAAGGTTTTGTTTTAGTTCTGATATTTGCATTTTATGTGTTTAGATCAATGCAATATTTATTATGCACTAAACACTAATCACTTAAATATTGCTGTTTAAGTAGAGCTATAACTACTGACTCGGAGTTGTGATCCGATTTACTCGTGGTTGTTATCTGATTTTGTCGACATTTTGAACATGTAGACTGTTTCATATGTTGGTGTTGTGGACTATAGCACTTGAAGATGTGAGGATTTATTTTGAAGAAACAAGTCCCCAAAGTTAATAATCAAATAAAAATACAGAGTGTACATGTACCCCTAAAAGAAAAGAATGAGTGCGCTTGCCATTGAAGAACGAAGTCCTTAAGAATTTCTCTTTTTACATTAGGATTAAAGAATTAGCTATCATTAGAAGAAGCAGATTGAATGAGGCCAATATTATGCACCAGTTCCTTCGAGACATTGATGACGAGGAAGCCTGGATAAAGTGAGTAGATCACATGATTAAAATATATAAATGCTACTCCATGTTGACTACAGTATCATAAAAGCAAAATTGATTTCTGATCAGAAACTGCAATGTTATTTTATTGTGTCAAAAGTTATGCTACAAAAATACTAAATGAAATTATTTCCTGTTTTAAAGTTGTTTAGTACAAGTTCACCAATGTTTTGTTTTGATAGAGAGAAAAAACTGTTGGTGGGATCTGATGACTATGGACGTGACTTAACCAGTGTACAGAATCTTAGAAAGAAACATAAGCGTCTTGAGGCAGAATTGGCTACTCACGAACCTGCTATACAGGTAAGGGATATATCTTTGACAGGGAGATTACATATGTGTGGTGATTTTAACCCTTTTAATAATAAACCCACTGAATTGCTCTTGTTCATAGTGTCTAAAAGCAGGGAAGGTGAAAAATTATATATTGCCTTTATGGGTGTTTACCTTTGTGTTATTCCAAGAAAAACTGTAAAGGGGATGGGCTTAGGGTTCCTGTAAACATTTGTTAGTATCATAAATAAATGTTATTCTTGTGTGCTTAGTGTATATTATGTGTTTTCAGGCTGTACAAGAAACTGGAGCTAAATTGATAGAGGAATCAGATATCAACACAGCGGACATCAAAGATAGACTAGAACAGTTAGATAGAAGCTGGGAGGAACTCAAACAGATGTCCAATAACAGGTACTTACTGGGATAAATCATTCAGGAATATCTTAATGACAGTTTAATATAGGGGCAGGATAGACTAGATTAAACAATATAGAACAGTACATGTGTATCTTGATGTGTATTCTGTATAAATATGGGTTTATACACCCCTCGCAAACTTGTTTGTGGGCTATATAGGAATCACCCTGTCTGTCCGTCTGTCCACATTCCTTGTAAGTGCAACTCCTCCTAAACCGCTTGATGAAATTTAATGAAACTTAGCATAAAGGAAGAACATTATATGTAGATGTGCATGAAGGATTTTTATTGACCTCGGATATCATTAAAGGGAGATAATTGGACTTGAAAGAGAAGCAGGGTGTATCGCTTTGTGAGCGTGCTCACAGTCAACACTTGTTTTTATTTATATTAAAAACTGTTTAATAGTTTCAGAAAATATTTTATTATTTTAATGAGTAGATGCATCCATGTTTACTTTCATGATTTAATATTTTATAGTTTATAGTTTAGTATGTCTTTTTAATATCGATAATATTATATGTTATTCGGGATCTTCACAGGGGATAAGGGTTCATATTCCCTGTCTGTGTTTTATATTCCCTGAGCCGGAGGCGAAGGGAATATAGAATACAGACAGGGAATATTAACCCGTATCCGCTGTGAAGCCCGAATAACAATTATATTCTGTTGAAGTCTTCTTGTGCTAATATTCTAGAGTATATAATTAGATTAGACATTTCTCATGCTTTAGTTTGGACCACCCGACTATCGGAGAACCTACTATTCAACACATTTAAGCTTCCAACGAAACATTTTATGGCATTTTAAATTTTATAACCTTTATTTTTTTACGACTTTTTATTCCCAGCTAAACTTTTAATGATAAATTTCACTTTCGAAGTGCGATGCAAATGCCTTTGTTTGCCATTTTGAAGACTTCAAGTTATCGGTTATCTCCCTTGTTAATTTCAAGACAAACCGCAGACGGAGATGAAAGATTCCGTAAAATGCATGTATTTAAAATCGATATTTGATATCTTTATATTATGTTTAACTATTTATATTATGTAAAACAAATAAATTATTCAATGAATAGACGCCATTTTGAAACTGGTTTCAATATCCCCGGGGTTTCACAGGGAATACGGTATGATATCCCCGTCTTGATTAACCAATCAAATTGTAGGGATTCACTAGATACATTACTTCAACAGAATATAATATTATATCCACGATGTAAACAAAAAAATATGACCTATTTTCAGAGGTAAGAAGTTGGATGAATCCTACACGTTCCAACAGTTCTGTGCCAATGTAGAGGAGGAGGAAGCTTGGATAACAGAAAAACAACATCTGCTGACAGGAGGCGACTATGGGGAAACAATGGCCGCCGTACAAGGTCTGCTGAAGAAACATGAAGTGTTTGAAACAGATTTCCAGATTCATAGAGATAGGTGTACAGAAATCAAAAATGAAGGAGAGAAACTTATTGCAGAGGTAAAAATTAATAAAATTTATTTACTGATGAAGTAAAATATCCAGATTATATCAGACACATGAAAAAAGAGATTGTTAGTTATTTTATAATTTATGAGTATGACATACTAACATACATGTTCATATTTTAGAATATTCACCATGATTTTTGCAATTAATTTGCACACATATGTGGTTTTTACGGTAGGAAAAAATTTATCTTTTATATGTGTTTTCTTGGAAGTGCTCAGATTGCTCAACTATTTCTTGTTATTTGAATGATGTATGTTAGAGTATAAATATCAAGCTTGCGATGCATTTATTCCAACTCACTACAAATATCCTCTCTGATGTAATCTAGTGTAAATTCATTGCCCTACTTGAAATAGGAAATAAAAATAGTGAAAATAACACTGCAATTATAGAACTAAAACTAGAGGAATTTTTTTATGTATAATTTCCATCTTATTTATAGGGAAATCACAATGCTGATGGTATAGCCCAAAGAATCTCTGGTCTCCAAGACAAGCTCAACTCTCTATCTGACACTGCCAATCGCCGTAAAGCTGGTCTGATTGACAACTCGGCCTTCTTACAGTTTATCTGGAAAACAGATGTTGTAGAAAGCTGGATAGCAGACAAGGAGACGCAAGTGCGATCTGAAGATTATGGGAGAGATTTATCTTCTGTGCAGACCCTTCTCACAAAACAGGCAAGATACAATTTATATTGTTTTATAAGAACTTTTGGTATTGAATTCTTTTATCTCTTACTCTTACATCCTACTTAGAAATAATATTTTTGGAATATAAAGGTTTTGGAAAAATAGTGGGTTTTTGTCAGTAAAAGGTTGTTCCTGTGCTACTTGTACATGTATATAGTCACATGAATAGTGTACTATTAAACATAATCACTGTTTATCTGACAGGAAACTTTCGATGCTGGACTGCAAGCTTTTGAGAAGGAAGGCATTCAGACCATTACTGCACTTAAGGAGCAACTTGTAGCAGCAAACCACGCCCAAACCCCAGCTATAGAGAAACGATATAATGACGTCATGGACAGGTAAGCAGCAAACCACGCCCAAACCCCAGCTATAGAGAAACGATATAATGACGTCATGGACAGGTAAGCAGCAAACCACGCCCAAACCCCAGCTATAGAGAAACGATATAATGACGTCATGGACAGGTAAGCAGCAAACCACGCCCAAACCCCAGCTATAGAGAAACGATATAATGACGTCATGGACAGGTAAGCAGCAAACCACGCCCAAACCCCAGCTATAGAGAAACGATATAATGACGTCATGGACAGGTAAGCAGCAAACCGTGCCCAAACCCCAGCTATAGAGAAACGATATAATGACGTCATGGACAGGTAAGCAGCGAACCACGCCCAAACCCCAGCTATAGAGAAACGATATAATGACGTCATGGACAGGTAAGCAGCAAACCACACCCAAACCCCAGCTATATAGAAACGATATAATGATGTCATGGACAGGTAAGCAGCAAACCACGCCCAAACCCCAGCTATAGAGAAACGATATAATGACGTCATGGACAGGTAAGCAGCAAACCACTCCCAAACCCCAGCTATAGAGAAACGATATAATGACGTCATGGACAGGTAAGCAGCAAACCACGCCCAAACCCCAGCTATAGAGAAACGATATAATGACGTCATGGACAGGTAAGCAGCAAACCACTCCCAAACCCCAGCTATAGGGAAACGATATAATGACGTCATGGACAGGTAAGCAGCAAACCACTCCCAAACCCCAGCTATAGAGAAACGATATAATGACGTCATGGACAGGTAAGCAGCAAACCACGCCCAAACCCCAGCTATAGAGAAACGATATAATGACGTCATGGACAGGTAAGCAGCAAACCATGCCCAAACCCCAGCTATAGAGAAACGATATCATGACGTCATGGACAGGTAAGCAGCGAACCATGCCCAAACCCCAGCTATAGAGAAACGATATAATGACGTCATGGACAGGTAAGCAGCAAACCACGCCCAAACCCCAGCTATAGAGAAACGATATAATGACGTCATGGACAGGTAAGCAGCAAACCACGCCCAAACCCCAGCTATAGAGAAACGATATCATGACGTCATGGACAGGTAAGCAGCGAACCACGCCCAAACCCCAGCTATAGAGAAACGATATAATGACGTCATGGACAGGTAAGCAGCAAACCACGCCCAAACCCCAGCTATAGAGAAACGATATAATGACGTCATGGACAGGTAAGCAGCAAACCACGCCCAAACCCCAGCTATAGAGAAACGATATAATGACGTCATGGACAGGTAAGCAGCGAACCACGCCCAAACCCCAGCTATAGAGAAACGATATAATGACGTCATGGACAGGTAAGCAGCGAACCACGCCCAAACCCCAGCTATAGAGAAACGATATAATGACGTCATGGACAGGTAAGCAGCAAACCACGCCCAAACCCCAGCTATAGAGAAACGATATAATGACGTCATGGACAGGTAAGAGACTTTTAACAAGAGCATATGAGGAAAGGAATAATGGAAGGCTGCTTAAAGAAGAAGTATTGTATTGGAGGTCACTACATTGGTGTTTCCAATGCACAAGTAGAGTAGTCCAGAATTGATGCTTAACTATATTAACACACAAACTGTTTTTTTGTTAGCTCACCTGACCCAAAGGGTCAGTGTGAGCTATTCTCATCACTTTGCATCCGTCGTCGGCGGCGGCGCCTGTAAAACTTTTCACATTTCAATCTTCTTCTCCAAAACCCCTTGGCCAATTGGAACCAAACTTGGCAGGAATGTTTATTGGGTGGTTCTTTACAAAGTTTGAGTTTTTGGTGCTGATCAAATATTAAACATGGCTTCCAGGGCCATTAATGCGTTCTGATTGGCTGAAACTCAAAAATCTTCTTCTCATAAACTGCTTGGCAGATTGATTTGAAATATTGCAGAAATGTGCCTTACGTGGTCCTTTACAAAGTTTGAGTTTTTTGTGCCGATCCGAAATCCAAGATGGCGACCATCGCAGGACTTAGTTTAACATAGGACCCTATGGGAAAAACATACAAACAACTTCTTCTCTGAAACTGTTCCACACAATGAAGCCAAATTATGAAGAAATGATGAATGGATATTTATCTTATTGTTTTGAGTTTTTTGAGCCAATTGCAAATTGAACATGGCTTCCAGGGCAACTAATGGGTTCTGATTGGCAGAAATTTCAAAAATCTTCTTTTTGCAAACTGCTTAGCAGATTGATTTGAAATATTGCACAAATGTATCTTAGTTGGTCCTCTACAAAATTTGAGTTTTTTGTGGCGATCCAAATTCCAAGATGGCCACCACGGTGGAATACAGCTTAACATAGGTCCCTATGGGAAAACCATACAAACAGCTTTTTCTCTGAAACTCAGTTCCACACAATTTAACCAAATAATGCAGAAGAGGATCTTAGATAATAAGTAATCTTATTATGTTAAGTATGTTTTGACCCAATAGGAAATTCAACATGGCTGCCAGAGCTGCAATTCTTTCTGACTGGCTGAGATTTCAAAATTCGTTTTCTCACAAACCGCTTGGCAGATTTTAGGATATGTGATATTGTATGGTCCTCTACCAATTTTGAGTTTTTTGTTTCGATCCAAAATACAAGATTGCTGCCACCATGGAACATCACTTAACATCCCACCCGTCCTGAATATAGCTGAAATACTGCTCGCTGGACGTAAAGCAGACATCCAATCAATCCAATCAATCAACATACTAACCTATGAAAAAACATAAAAACTGCTTCTTCTCAGAAACTCTCCTACTGCTGATTGTAAATTCAACATGGCAACATTCATACAAACAGCATCTTCACATAAACTCTTTAGCATTTAATATCAAAATTTGCAAGAAAAGTCTTGTCTGTAAAAGTTTTTTTGTAAGTCAGGTGAGCGATACAGGCTATTAAGAGCCTCTAGTTTCAGATACTTACTATAGCCACTTGTGTTGTAAACTAACTTATTTATTTCGATTATTCAATATACAAGTCTTACAGATATACAAATATTTTCATTAGTTTTTAAATTTGAGTTTGAATCAAACACTTCAGACAAAAGGATAAACAGGACTTGACAAATGACTTTATTTAAGATGTGTTTTATTCATATACAGATGGCAGAAGCTTTTAGCTGACTCTGATTCCCGTAAACAGAGGTTATTGAAGTTGCAGGATCAGTATCGTCAGATTGAGGACCTCTACCTCACTTTCGCCAAAAAAGCTTCTGGATTTAACAGCTGGTTTGAGAATGCAGAGGAAGATTTGACAGACTCTGTCAGATGTAACTCTGTAGAGGAAATTAAGGTGAGAATAGCTTCCATGATATTTAAGTAAATTCTGTTATTATTGGTTGTTTTAAAAGTATGCAAGAATATAATAGACTTAATAAGACATGCATCAATACAGACTTGCACTTTATCTAATCTCAATTTTTTTGTTAATATAGTAATCTCACATGCTGTACAGCCATTTAAATTCTTAGCATTTGTCTACAAAAAATTTACTTTAAAAAGATGCAATGTATTTTAAAAATTGTAAGGTGGTGGATGGAAGGGATTTTTGTCAACACCCACTTACTATACAATTAAGATTAAAATTCACTTATGATGCCTAATTAGTTATTTCCTAGAACTCGAACCACACGTACTTTATGTTCCTTTTAATTCAGCCCCATATATTTGGGAATATTCCTTACTGACATTGTTGGTCATTTTTCTCAAGGACATACATGTAAATAACCATTTATTGAAGAAAATCATTTAATGTATTTAAAGTTTGTGGATAGCATTTAATGTTCCTGATAAATAGATTGTGTATTGAATCAGTTTATTGTTTTCAGATAACAGTGACAATATATTTCTTTAACTTTATTTGCAGGCCCTGATAGAAGCCCATGACTCCTTCAAAAACTCTTTAAGTGCTGCCCAAGCAGACTTTAATCAGCTAGCTGCCCTGGACAAACAGATCAAATCATTCAATGTCGGTGCCAACCCTTACACTTGGTTTACGATGGATGCATTGGAAGAAACATGGAGAAATTTACAGAAGATTATAAAGGTACTGTAACAGACTTTATTGGAGGGACAAAATATCTTAGAAAGTTAAAGTACTGCTAGAGAGTTGTTCTGTATAATGTGTTTGTAATTAATTTAAGAAGATGCAGATGAATGCATCAATCAGTAGTGGGAAACATGAACTGAGTGTACTAAGTAATGGGATATTGGTCATTACATGTACAGAATGGTGATAAACCTTCTCTAGAACTATGGGGTAACTGGTGTTTCTATTTGAAAGTTAGTTGTTTAAGTTTTTTATTAAAAACTGCTATTTACATGTAGATTTGAACAAATAATCTTAAATAAAAATAAATGAAATAGAGCAGTGAAATATATTGATTACTTCCCTTTGATAGGAAAGAGATGTTGATTTGGAGGAAGAACAGAAGAGACAACTAGAGAACGACCAGCTAAGGAAACAGTTTGCCCAAGCTGCCAATGCTTTCCATTCATGGCTTACAGCAACAAGGTTAGATCAGTATTCCAGATTTTGTTAATTAAGGGGATGCGCTGCTATAAAACAGAATTCTTTTTTTTTTGGTCTGCCCATGTGATCTGTATCTTGTATTATAAGTAAAGGCCTTAAATTTAAGGGGACTTGGGATCACTCTTCCCTTTCCATGTTTCAATTTTTTTTTTTTTTTTTTGGCAACATAATCGATCCATATGTCAGTAATTCAGCAATATTACTTACTGGAAACTTTGAAGAATATTTTTTTCTTTCATTCCTGCATGTAAAACACTCCAGTGCCATGGTTTCATAATATTTGGAAGGTTATAAATATTTTTTCAATCTCCGGTACATTTATCACCCGAATCCAAATTGACAAGGATTGCCAATTTTTGTACCGAAATTAAGGGATTTCCTTTGGTCACTCCAGCTTCCTCCCCAATAAAAAATGGAAGCCATGATATAGCTGCAAAATTGCTGAAAATGGCATTAAACACCATTCAAACAAATATTTAACACCTCTCTATGTCTTAGTTCTTAATTGTTATTGAATATTAAAACCAATGTTTTTTCCTGGATTTTTAAACATAAAATGATTTCTCTCTACAAATCCTGTATTTTATGTAACTATATTTTCCATTCTACAGAATGTGGCTCCTGGAAGGGTTAATGTTTTTCTTTTCTTGGCATGGGTTTTTCAAATCTGTTGTCTGCAATCTTAAAAAATAGAGTTTTCTTAGGACCAGTGTGCTGCATCATGTATACTTGAGCATATTGAGAAAATTTAAAATTTAATACTCTAAATATATGTATATGTTTTTAGAAGCCTTTTGTTGTTTTAAAATAAAAATTTCAAACATTTAGTTTTAATTGATTAAAAGTTGGCTTTTGTTAGCTCACCTGACCCGAAGGGTCATGTGAGCTATTGCCATCACTTGGCGTCCGTCGTCGTCCGTCGTCGTCGTCGTCGTTAACTTTTCTTCAAAAATCTTCTCCTCCAAAACCACTGAAGGGATTGCTTTGAAACTTTGCACACATCATCAGTAAAATGTCCTCTACCAAGTTTGGGTCAAAGTTGTATGATGACTCCTTGTAGGAGTTATTGCCCTTTAATTGTCAAAATTGATGATTTTTGCCATTTTTGCCTCAAAATCTTGAAAATTATTAGAACTAGAGAAAAAGTTAGCATTGCTTAATTGTTCTGCTCTATGAGGGCTACAAAAATGACTTAAGGGTCAAGATTGTCTGATTAACCGTTTAAGAGTTATTCCCCTTGAACTGTTTTTTTTAATTTGTTTTAATTGATATTTTAAAATATTCTCCTCTGAAACAACTGAAAGTACTGCTTTGAAACTTTGTACACATCATCCGTCCAATGTCCTCAACCAAGTTTGCACCAACCATGGCTGCAGATTAACCAACATGGCCACCATTGCTAAAAATAGGACGGTGGGGGGGGGGGGGGGGGGGTAAAATACAGTTTTTGGCTTATATTTAAAAAAGTGTAACAGATACAGGAAAACCGAAGAGACATGCCTTCATCTGCATCAAAAGCTCTACAAAACACTCCATTGGGTTGAAGTTGTATGATGACTCCTTATAGGAGTTATTGCCCTTTAATTGTCGAAATTGATTATTTTTGACATTTTTGCCTCAAAATCTTGAAAATTATTAGAACTAGAGAAAAAGTTAGCATTGCTTAATTGTTCTGCTCTATGAGGGCTACAAAAATGACTTTAGGGTCAAGATTGTCTGATGAACCGTTTAGGAATTATTCTCCTTGAAAATTTTTTTAATCAATTTTACTAGATTTTAAAAAATCTTCTCCTCTTTAACCAATGAAAGGACTGCTTTGAAACATTGCACACATCATCTTTAGGACGTCCTCTACCACCTGACTACCTATATAGCTACGTTGGCTTTAAATAGAACAAATGAAAAAAGGCGGGGGGGGGTCGAGAGAGTTTTCAACTGATAGTTAAAAAAGTACAACAGGTACAGCAAATTTGAAGTGAACTTCCCTTCTCCCTCTAAGCATCAAAAGCTCCTCCTTATAGGAGTTATTTCCCTTAAAAGGTCGAAATTAATGATTTTTGCAGAAGTGTTGGGCAATTCCTTATAGCAAAGAAAAGCTGGATAAAAAAGGGTTGTTTGGTTTCAGGTTCAGGTGAGCGGTACAGGCTCCTGGGAGCCTCTAGTTTGGTATAACATATTAAAGTTTATGTGTTACAAAAGTTATTTAGTCCATTTTTTTATTATTATTTTTTTTTTGTAATTTTATTATGTTTGCGTCATAATGTATTTGATGTAAATTAAGTTAATCATATAGAAAAGAAAAAAACCAGACACATTTTTTTTGTGAATTTCTCTAACAATATTGAACAAACCTTTAAGTGAGAAGAAGTCAGATCTAGGACATGTAGTGTAACTGGTCAGTTATGATGTGTGAGAGATCCTGCATGTGACTTCTATTGTCATTAATGCTGCATTCATTGTGTGTGAATTCATAGCATTCCACTAATCTACATCTTGTTTTAGAAAAAAATTATGGAATTGTTAGGTTGTTTCTTCCTTGGTGTTGTATCTGCATGATTTGCTGTTGGATTGGTGCGATTCTCTCATCAGTCAGCATGTGTAGGGATATAATGGATTTCTTTACAAAAAATTCTTTTGATGTCAGCTGCTTATGAGTTTATGTTTTTAGATGTTTATTTTATTTGCTGGAAACACTTGATAATCTTTTTTTTTCTTTTTTTTTTTTAATGCTATAGGTTTTATTTTTATTTCATATATGTTCTTTGTTTACATAAATAATTCAGTTTTATCCAAGAAATACAAATATCTTATCTATTTGTCATTATTTTTGTGTAGGAATCTTTTTCTGTCTTTTTTTAATCTTTGAAATCTATTATCGCTTTGTGCCATCGTATAAATCAATAATTATTTCAGTTTAGTTTTTCTTTTTTCTGGCTATGGAAATTTGTCAATTTTTCTAATAAATATTATTACCTTGTTTAAATCATTAGATCAGCAATGATGGAAGGTTCTGGAACATTAGAGGACCAGTTAGAGGCTACCAAACAGAAATCTGCTGAAGTTAGGGCACAAAGAGGTCAGCTAAAACGCATTGAGGATCTTGGTGCTGCTATGGAAGAGAGGTTGATACTTGACAATAGGTAAGTAACTTTAAAGAAAACATTTTATTACAAAAAAAAAGAATGTTTACTTTGGTTGAATTGGTAGGGGTGTTGAGATCATGTGTCTTGTATAATTTGTATACCCTGTGCTTAAAATGGCGGATATCTTGTGATGGGGGTGTCTGTCTGTCCATCCTTCCATCTGTCTGTCACGCCATTATCTGCTACTTCACCTACACACATGAATGGAATTTGATGAATCTCTGTCATCATGCCATTGTGCACCTGATATTTTACATTTTGATCGGAATATTTGGGGTTTTTCATACTTTTGCATGTATCCATCTCCAACACAACCTACGCGACTGAATGGAATTTGATGAAACTTGCACATAATTTCTGTCACCTAGTGCCATTGTGCACATGATATTTTACCTTTTCTTTAGGTTTCCCATAGCTAAACATGGACATTCTGTGACAAGAAAGTGGGGTACCAAATAGTGAGCATTGCTCACAGTTTTTCTAGTTCTTTTTGTGAAATTCACTTTTTCGTTTCAAAGTACACGTAAGTATGTGTACCTGTATTTAAAGCATCTATAGCACACATTTGATTGTATATTCCAGATACACAGAGCATAGCACAGTGGGTTTAGCACAACAATGGGATCAGCTAGACCAACTTGGTATGAGAATGCAGCACAACTTAGAACAGCAGATTCAGGCCAGGTATTTATAGCTTATAAATGAGAATTGTGGGACTTGTGTATCTCTCCAGCATCCCAAACAAACAATTGCTACAATTCAAAACATTTAAATGAAAATAGGACATATCCTGAAAATATTTACAATGATTTATTTCAAGTCACTTATTAACATCACTGTCAAAAGACTAGAGAACAGAACATATATGTATTGTGTGTGGCAAAAATTAGAAACAAAATGCATAGCATGGTACCATTTCAACCTTAGATTTTGTTATCGAGACAAATTTGGTTGTTATTTTAAAAAATATCCTCCAGTTCTACATACATACATTTTATGAGAATTTGTAATTTGATGATAACGTGTGCATGAATACTAAAATCCCTTGATTCCTTGTTTTCTATGAACAGAAACAGAAGTGGTGTGTCAGAAGATGCCCTCAGAGAATTCAGCATGATGTTCAAGTAAGTCTTTATAGTAATCAATCAAAATCATCAATTTTTCTTTCTTATTTTTCTTTTTTTATAAAGATTGAAAGGTTTTACATGATAATTACACTTTATCCTTCAATAAGTTAGTGTTGGTCATTACAATCGGACACATTTTAATCAATGAATGGGGATGACTTTTTTTAAATGAAGGTTTCACTTATATTGGACAGATCTCATTAAAATGTATACTGTCTACTTTTTAAACCAAAATAAATCAGTAGAATTTGAATATGTTGTTTTTATTTTCTATTAGACACAATTTTTAATTTTTGGCAGCTGCTTTCATGCCAACACTTATAGTTGTCTGGGCCATATAGATACATCCTGAAATTGGTTTCCTCATGATAAGTTGAGAAAACCTTGATTTAATCAGTGAAAATGTTCTTGGGGACCACTAAACACAGCTTTAATCGCAAATTACCGATTTCAATTTGGTCAGGGCAGGTACATGTGTCTTAAAGAAGCATTTCTCCTTTTTGTATATTGTAATTATCTTATACAGGATTTCTATTAACAATCTGTATCTATTTTAGACATTTTGACAAAGATAAGTCTGGTAAATTGGACCATCAAGAATTTAAATCCTGTCTCCGTGCCCTCGGATATGACCTTCCTGTGGTGGATGAAGGTCAGGTAGACCCAGAGTTCCAGGCCATTCTGGATATGGTTGATCCTAACAGGTAATGACTTCTTAGCCAAGAAGACCAGGTATCAGGTCAACTTTTACACTTCATTGTAGCTTGCAAGTTCTTTAAGTAGACACTGTGTATGATTGCAAAAAAAGATAACATCGTGGATTAAAGCTTACTGCTCAGAGGAAGCAGAACACAGATATCCCCACAGCCAGTAAATGTGGTTTCAAAAACAAATTGATGAAATGCTGTATTTGCTTTATCTATTGTAGCTAGACCAAGATCACAAGTCTTCAAATGAGCTGCATTTTTGTAGTCATATCTGATGGGCATAAATAACCTTGTCAAAAAATTTGTTTTACTTACCCCGGAATATACATTTTAATGTACCGTATTTTCCGCACGATAAGTCGACACTTTTTTTCTTGGGAGTCCTATCCTCGACCTATCGTCCGAATCGACTTATCTAAGGCTTGAATCAGAAAGAGTCGGATGTGGAAATTTTTTTTTTTCGTGTGCTGATAATTTCAGTTTTCTTTTGCAGGATTCTAAGGACACTGTATGCAATGTTACTGCATTCATTTTTGTATAAATAAACGAAGTAAATTATGCATAGACATGTTTTGTTTATCTTTATTTTTCTGCGATTTTGGATGCAGGAAGTGTATTCTGCTTTATTAAGAAGGGAAACGAAACCGGAGAAACTATGTTTCGGATGTCGTTAAAATTTATAAATTGAATGAATTGGTTAATTATGCGTTCTGATTGTAGTTTAAAAACAAAAATTTGATATAATCAGAGAAACCTTCCAACAAACAGGACGAAGAAAACCTAAGGAGAACAATTAAACTTTCCCGATTGTCATGAATTTTAGTGCTCCTTTGAACGGAGGTATGATACATGCAAATAAACATCCGGAACATGCGCGTTGGTTTATATTTCTTCAAAAATGGCGGGATATATTACGATATGGTTTTCGTGTATTTATATGGGTCTTTCGTTTCGAATTAATATCGAATTGGGCAATTAAAGGAACAAACGTTGATTATTATCTTGACTCGTTGATTGAAGCCAGGTTTAAATTTGAAAATGAGATAATTAGCTAGGGACGCTCTGTCGGTTGGGGCTATGTGGATCGATCACCTGTTCAGGTGACAGGTATTCAGCCAGGTATGCATAATACTTTTAATTAATAAAATAATTGAATGGAAATTATTGTTTTAAGGAGATAACAACCGAAATGACATCAATCAATATGCACTTTTCTCCTTCACGTACAGACGCTGACATTTTAAAGCGAAGTTTCGTATACACATTTAAGCGAAGTTTTGTACACATTTTATAACGATCTACCCCAGGCCTCAACAAAATTTATTAAACAATTTTATTCTAAATATTAACAACTTGTCAATATATGGTTGGTGACATAGAATCTTTCTAGAGCTGGAATACTTACCAAAGTTAATGGTCACGGATACGTCGACTTATGGACCGAATTCGACTTATCTATGTTTTTTTACCCGAATTTTACCAAAAATCGTCTATTCGACTTATCGTCTACATCGACTAAACGTGCGGAAAATACGGTAATAACACTGGTCTTGACTTAATTTATAACTGAAGATATGTACACTTGACATTGAACAACATTCATTTGCATTCACTCGTTAACTCCAATTACCATTGGATTTAGAATTTTGTGGGTTGTTTACTTGACAAATGAAATAAAACTTTTTTTTGTGTTGTTTTAGAGATGGACATGTATCCCTACAAGAATACATGGCATTTATGATCAGCAGAGAAACAGAAAATGTACAGTCTAGTTCTGAAGTTGTAGAAGCATTCAGAGCCTTGACCTCGGGAGACAAACCTTACATCACAGCACAGGAGCTGTATGCTGTAAGTATTCTGTAATGAGTCTGTTACCCATCATTGGTTTGCCTGTAAGATTTAGTCACTTGGGAATAACTTGGGTACATGAAGTCAACAAGAAAAACAGTCTTGAATGAAATAGTGTACTAAACAGTGGTGTGATACTATTTGTGTAGTTCTTTTAATGTAGCGGTGTTACTAGGACTGTCGGGTAGGTGTCACTTTATAATAACATTTACATGTAATTATTTTTGAAGAGCTCTGAATGGTACTTTTTATACTAGTAAAGAATTTAGTGGCAAAATTTAACTGGCATTAAATCTTTAAATATATATATATATATATATATACATAGATGTGATACATGTTTTTTGCTCCTTTCAGAATCTCACAAAAGAGCAAGCAGACTACTGCTTGCAGCGGATGAAACCGTATGTGGACAAAAGTGGAAGAACGATACCCGATGCATACGATTACACAGATTTTACGGAATCCATGTTTATAAACTAACCAATAATAAAATCGAACATTATGTGCAATGTACCATGTTATTAACTAGTGTATGGTGTTTTAACATTTTATTCATGTAGCTTTTATTAAGGAGAGGTTGTGTAAAATGATATAGGAACAAATTTTGGATTTTTCTTTAGATAACTATTTTCATAACTTTTGAATTAAGTAGATGCTTCTCTGCTTTCATTTGTAATTTTAACTGCTTCAGAACTATAGAATTCAATGAATTGTTTAATTTTTAAGAACTTTTTTCATATTATTAATATTTATTGTCTTAAACAACTTAAAAAGGCATGTTGGGGAAAACATTTAAAAATTGGATGATATAACACAAATAAATAAATAAATATTTAAATACTTTTGTAGACTTAAAATATTTTAATCAGTGTTTAATATAATTATAAACAAAGTATAATTTAGATATGTGTGGTATGAACTTTTTGACCTTTTCAGAAGCACTGTCTTTGGGGAAAAACATTATATCAAGTTTAGCTGCTTGATTTTTATTTGTAAGCTAGAGAAATATATTAAACATGTTCACGTTTATCTTTTTGTTCTATGTAAATATGGATCATTTGTCTCCAGAACAATCTTTTGTCATCATTTAGTCCACGTTTTCTATTACTGTAAGAAACGTGGCATAGTTGAGGCAAACTTGGTATTTACAGTGTTCTCCTCTGTTGACACTGGGAATTTGGACCAAAAATTGGATCGCTGATTCTTCTAGTCCATTCTCCTTAACAGATGTAGTATAATTTTTATCACATGTAGTCTAGGTGGCAATGTTGGGCTCATGGGAGCCTCTGGTTAAAAAAATCTGTTGGCATTTGGTGTCTTCTGTTCATTTAGCTATGAAATTTTAATCCTTTTTTTACTGGACCTAGGAAGCAAAAAAAAGCTGGAATTTTTTTTTTTTTTTTATAAATTCATGGTGATTGAGTATTCAAAATGCCATATTTGTTTTATTTCCACATTTTGCACTGAAGCCATATCCTTTACACATTCCTTATTACAGAACAAAGTCAAAGATTACTTTTCTGTGATTAGTGGATTTTTTTTAAAATCTCTCAAACTAAAAAGCCGAACGGTTTGTGCAGGATTTTAGAGCAACATTTTTTTTACCAAATTTTTTTTTGTAAAACCTGTCCACTAATGGTATTGTGGTGAATCCTGTAAAAAATGTCATACATTAAAGTATGGGAGGTGCTAACAATAATGGCTAAATTTTGTTCTGACAGATATTGATCTTGGGTTCCTTGTGAGTCCTGCTTTATGTAGAACTCTCTTAAAGAGTGGTCCATGGTAGACCAGCTGCATGTAGAAAGCTTGTGGGAGTATAGCTACATGTAGATGGCTCATTAAGAGTGGTCTTTGGAAAGCAGGCTTCATGTAGACCGATCATTAAGTGGTCTGTGGGAGGCCAGCTACATGTAGACGGATCGTTAAGAGTGGTCTGTGGGAGGCCGGCTACATGTAGACAGCTTGATAAGAAGGCTTTTTAAGATTAGACCATAGAAAGGCTATTATAGATAGATAGCTTGCTAATAAAGGTTGGTGGGAGGCCGGCTACATGAAGACAGCTTGCTAAGAGAGGTTCATTAAAGACAGTCTACATGTTGATAGCTCGTTAAGAATGGTCGGTGGGAGGCCGGCTACATGAAGAAAGCTTGTTAAGAGTGGTCCGTTGGACACCGGCTACATGTAGAAAGCACGGGTGGGAGGTCGGCTACATGTAAAAATTGTGTTTCGAGTTGTTCATAGGAGGCAGACAACATGTAGAAAGCTTAAAAATGGTCGACGTGAGTCCAGCTACATGAAGAATGCTTATTATGAGTGAGAGACTTGCAACATGCAGAAAGCTCCTTGAGAATGGTCGGATTCATGTAGAAAGCTCGTTAAGAATGGTCGGTTGGAAGCCGGCTATATTTCGAATGCTAATTAAGAGTTGGAGGCCAGCTAAATATAGAAAGCTCGTTAAGAATGGTCAGTGGGTAGGCGGCTATAATGCTCATTAAAAGTTGGAAACCGGCTACACGTAGAAAGATCGTTAAGAGTAGTCCGTGCGAGGTCAGCTTCATGGAGCCTACCCATTATACCCTCGTTTTCCATTGAAATCATAAAAAAACGTGCAGTTAATTATCTCGACGTTAAGAAGCGTAAACATTTTATATTTTCTGAGTATTTTCGTGAGGGGGTTTAATGTACACCCGTGTGAAGTGCCACATGTTCTCAAATTTGCATAGTCAATTGGGGTTACGTATACTTATTTGTCTAAATATGTGCATTTTATAATGCAAAAAAGTAATTTTAATGTTAACAAAAAGCTTTATTTTTGTTTACAAAAAATGGATGCTTTAGTTGCTTTCAGTTCTCATCTTCCTTGCTATGGACACAGTAGAAATCAAAGTGATGTACCTAGCTCGTCACCAACTTTACACCCAGCTTTGAGAAAGGTTCTTTGTTTTGCACTTTTTCTAGATTTTTTTTGGTCACGTGTTTGTAGTCTATTCTATATTGATAAACGATTCTTTCTTCTGGAGTTTGCTTTTCATAACAAAATTACCATCTAAGGAATATTCGAAAAAGTGACGGTATATACACGTATTCGGTACAACTTGGCACCAAAAGTATGGGTACTATTTATATAAATCCTACACATGTGGTATATTTTGGCAGTGTATTGGAGGAACTGACATCTATGTAAACATTCTTCATTAAAATAACATGTCAAAAGTTGAAGTATTACTGTTGATACAGAGATTTGATCTGGTCTACAAGGAAAATAAATGTAGTCAATATGTAGCTTGGGGGGAGACGGTGTGCTGTTGTACGTGATACTGATATTTCACACGGAACTAGCATTACCCGACTTTCGGTGATATTCCTGCCTGGATCATATTGACAAATTTTTCTTATTTACTGCACATAACTGACGGGGTGGACAGGGGGTACCTTTCTCCTTTCTCCCTCCCCACAGCTCCTTTCTCCCTCCCCTCAGCTCCTTTCTCCCTCCCCTCTACTCCTTTCTCCCTCCCCTTCTCTCCCTGTCTCCCACTACCCTGTCCGCCCTCTCATAACTTATGGAATATGCCTAATTGTAAGCCAAGTACATTCGCACCATATCTTTGATAACTCATTTTCTTTATTTTCTTATAAAGTCGAACTCTACTGCTCCAAAATACTCCATTTGTTGTCCCCTGTTAGTTGTATGAAAACTTAACGCTTGTTGTAAAAAAAGTAAGAAAACTTAACGCATGTTCTTGTTCAGGGGGGAGGGGGTTTTGTCAAACCATGCACGAACATTTCAAGCTACCCCTCCCACCGTTTATAATACATGTTAACTAGAGGCTCCCAGGAGCCTGTATCGCTCACCTGAACCTGAAACCAAACAACCCTTTTATCCAGCTTTTCGTTGCTATAAGGAATTGCCCAACACTTCTGCAAAAATCATTAATTTTGACCTTTTAAGGGAAATAACTCCTATAAGGAGGAGCTTTTGATGCTTAGAGGGAGAAGGGAGGTTCACTTCAAATTTGCTGTACCTGTAATACTTTTTTAACTATCAGTCGAAAACTCTCTCGACTCCCCCCCTTTTTTTCATTTTAACTATTTTAAGTCAACGTAGCTATGTAGGTAGTCAGGTGTCATGATTTGCAAAATTTTGGTAGAGGACGTCCTAAAGATGATGTGTGCAATGTTTCAAAGCAGTCCTTTCATTGGTTAAAGAGGAGAAGATTTTTTAAAATCAAGTAAAATTGATTAAAAAATGTTCAAGGAGAATAATTCCTCAACGGTTCATTAGACAATCTTGACCCTTAAGTCATTTTTGTAGCTCTCATAGAGCAGAACAATTAAGCAATGCTAACTTTTTCTCTAGTTCTAATAATTTTTAAGATTTTGAGGCAAAAATGTCAAAAATAATCAATTTCAACAATTAAAGGGCAATAACTCCTATAAGGAGTCATCATACAACTTCAACCCAATGGAGTGTTTCGTAGAGCTTTTGATGCAGATGAAGGCATGTCTCTTCAGTTTTCCTGTATCTGTTACACTTTTTTAAATATAAGCCAAAAACTGTATTTTACCCCCCCCCCTTCTGTCCTATTTTTAGCCATGGTGGCCATGTTGGTTAATCTGCAGCCATGGTTGGTGCAAACTTGGTTGAGGACATTTGACGGATGATGTGTACAAAGTTTCAAAGCAGTACTTTCAGTTGTTTCAGAGAAGAAGATTTTAAAAAATAAATTAAAACCGATTAAAAAAAAACTGTTCAAGGGGAATAACTCTTATATGGTTAATCAGACAATCTTGACCCTTAAGTCATTTTTGTAGCCCTCATTGAGCAGAACAATTAAGCAATGCTAACTTTTTCTCTAGTTCTAATAAATTTCAAGATTTTGAGGCAAAAATGGCAAAAATCATCAATTTTGACAATTAAAGGGCAATAACTCCTACAAGGAGTCATCATACAACTTTGACCCAATAGAGTGTTTTGTAGAGATTTAGATGCTGAAGAAGGAAAGTCTGTTCGGTTTTCCTGTATCTGTTATTCTTTTTGAACTATAAGAAAAAAACTGTATTTTGACCCCCCCCTGTTCTATTTTTAGCCATGTCGGCCATGTTGGTTGGTCTGAGGCCATGATTTGGGCAAACTTGGTAGAGGACATTTTACTGATGATGTGTGCAAAGTTTCAAAGCAATCCCTTCAGTGGTTTTGGAGGAGAAGATTTTTGAAGAAAAGTTAACGACGACGACGACGGACGCCAAGTGATGGCAATAGCTCACCTGACCCTTCGGGTCAGGTGAGCTAATAAAAGCAATTAATTTTAATGTTTGTTAAAAAGCATTTCACTTATTGCATATTTTTTGTACTCTACAGTAGGAGCATTTAAGGACCACGATATTGGATCGGATTCTATTTTTATACCCAACATTAAAATGTTACTGCAAAATATACTTATTTAAACATTTTTGAATAATACCTCATAAAACATGGAAGAGGCCAAAATCCAAACACAAGCTACAAAATTAAATCACTAAAGAGAAAAACAAATCACAAAAAAGAACCGAAAAAAAACAGTAAGCACAAATACGAAGGCTACTGGCTATAAACCGTCACTTTAAAAATTGAACTTATTAAAGGGATGCCACCCCCCCCCCTTTCCCCCTAATAATACCCTAATGCCCTTTTCTATCTAGGTGAACAAGGTCCGGGTCCTTATCTAGATACGAGGTCAGGGTCTTTATCCCTCTATGTGAATAAAAGTCCGGGTCCATATCTGTCTACATACAGTCCATATCAAACTATATACGTGATCGAGAGTGCAATAACGATGTTACAAAGCAATAAAACGGAATTTGACCACGTGTTGCATATAAACACGTAACAAATATTTTCGAAGTTGGTGCAATTAGAAAGAACAAACATATCATACAATACAATTAACAAAAAATTAATGAAGGGAAGATTGAATCTGACATTAAATACATCAAACGTATTGTTCATTGCTGCTTACTCCCTGGCAGATCAAAAAATAACTGTCATCTTGTCAAGGCCACGCATCGTGTACGTGTACGCGCAAATAGATATTATAGAATTTCGAATGTCCTCAAAAAACTAAAGAGTTCATTTTTGAGTCAAACTGCTAAAACTTATGTTGCCAAATGAATATATATCGTTTTCTAAAGACTTAGTTTAGTATTATTTTTTACTACTATCCTTCTGCATATATGTAATTATCTCGTCTTGTACCGTAAGATTTCGAGGAATATTTAACTATGATCAACAATATATGTTTAAAACATTAATCATAGAGTAATTAGCTACACATGCACTTACAAGTATTTTTTGCCATTTGACGAATCCTCCATTATCTTCTTGTCTTTTTTTTTTTTGCTGATGAAAAGAAAAAGCAACTTAGGACTACTTTCATCTTAAAGAACTATCTTGAACTGTAGGTTACATTTTTGTTGTTTTATATATTAAAACACGAGATATTTGGGGAAAAAAGGGGGTTTATTAAACTTAAATCTGTGTTTGTGGTAAATTTCACAAACTCTAAGGTCATTTTCATTAACACCTTTTTTCTCTCTTTTTATAAGAATTTCCTAAGGACACATGTACCCATCAGTGAATAACACACACTAAGGCATGTAGCCTCTAGTAGATAACAATCATACATGTAGCCATCGTTGAAGTCGATAACAATCATACATGTAGCCATCGTTGAAGTCCATAACAATAATACATGAAGCCATCGTTGAAGTCGATAACCATCATACATGTAGCCATCGCTAAAGCCGATAACCCTCATACATGTAGCCATCGTTGAAGTCGATAACCATCATACATTTAGCCATCGTTGAAGTCGATAACCATCATACATGTAGCTATCGTTGAAGTCGATAACCATCATACATGTAGCCATCGTTGAAGTCGATAACCATCATACATGTAGCCATCGTTGAAGTCGATAACCATCATACATGTAGCTATCGTTGAAGTCGATAACCATCATACATGTAGCCATCGTTGAAGTCGATAACTATGATACACGTAACAATAATTGAAGTCGATGACAATAAAAGGTTTACTTTAAAGCAGACCAACAAATAAATCAAAGAAGACAGAAATACACGCATTACCTAGGCTACATAATAAGCTGACAATAAAATGAAGTCTGAGGTACAAAGGATTGAAATTAAAGGCCGATAATCGTAATTATATTGTGCGCCACGTAAGACGACACTACAAGGAAATTTATCGCAATGATGGCCTCATAATCGGAATTTATTATATCATAACAGGACAGTTCAATAAATAACTATCATAATGATATTGTCTTAATTTGAATTTTGGTCAATACAATAACAACCTACTTCAATGATAGACTCATAATTGGAATCCCGATAGTGTACACGTAACAGGATACTACAATATAAACCCTTGATAGCCTCATTAAAGGTATATCAAAATAGTCTTTTGAACATTTTTTTATTCCCTTCTTATATCTCACATAACATTCCAATGCCATACTACTAATAGTAGAAAAGAGAAAATCACAAAACTTATTTGTCTTGGCCTCAGATTAAAAAGATCAAACAGAGTGTATTTTGTGGTTGTTATAAGGATGATATAATGACTGTTTATGTTAAACAGTACACGTGCTTCCATAATCCTGTAAACAGCTTTGATTAGGTACTTGACGAAATTAATTGATTTTCTATGATGTAAAAGTCCGACAGAAGAAGTCAACTATTACTGCAATGAGTTGTGCTATGATGTCGTGCGCACTTCTTTGAAAATATGCGATACACGTTCAGGTAAGCTTAAATTTTGTTATTCGAGATTTTATATTTATAAATATTTTTTAATTAGACTGATTATATAACATTGTACTTTGGTTGTGAGCGCAATTCCTGTAATATTTAACTCTATACGTCAATATATATATATAGCTTTTGAAATTATTTACTGTTTGAACACGTTGGCTATATATCTGTCAGAAAAATGATTTGATTTTAAATGTGATAAACAGAACAGGGCCACTTTTTGGGTGGGTTTTAGCTGATTAAAATTTGGGAAAAGGTAAAGTAAATAAAAGTATTTGTAAGTAAATAACAAAGACTTTTTTTGTAAACAGATGTAAGATTTTTGAAATTGTTTTTATAAAAATAAAGAAATGCGAATATATATGTTCTAATAGTGTTGACGTTGTAATATTCTTTAGAGGGTAAAACGAAGAATAAAAATACTTGTGGAATACAAAGAATATGTTCCAGCTTCTAGTCGTTTATAGCATATTTGGGGTTTTTGCTTAGTTCATAGAAAATAATTTACAAGATAGTCTAGTTTTCTGTTTTCTTAGTTAGTTAGTTTTTTTCTTGTCTTTGTTTCTTCTTCATTAAACTAATTTCAACCCATATAATTTTAAGATTTAATAAATTGAATTTGAGGAATAAAACAAAAAAAAAACTCTCCACATATAATTTTGACACATTTATTAATTAATTAATTAATTAATTAATTTATTAATTTATTTATTTATTTATTTATTTATTTATTTATTTATTTATTTATATATATATTTATTTATTTATTGTTTGTTTGTTTGTTTGTTTGTTTGTTTGGTTTTTTCTCTTTCTTTCTTTCTTTTGTTCTGGCGACTGGGATTACAAAATATAAAGCTTTTAGTTTGATTTCGCAGCAGAGAGAACGCCGCTTATTTTCTAAATTTTCTCCTGTAATCATTAGACAAACACGCCGAATTGTTTGTATAACGTGTCAAGACAAATAATATTAGTTGTATAGGACGTAAATTTGTTTTTATATTTCAAAATAATTACATGTACTGTAGACCGCCTTTAAATTCCATACTGTGAGGAAGAAACTAGTGTCAAAATTCACAGTCGGTAAAAGATACTGAATGTTTTTAAAAAGATAAGTTTATGATACAGTAGCTGTAAAGGCAGTATTTATTATTTTATAATAATTTCAAGAGTATCTGTGCACTCTGCATGATTGAAAACGTTGTTAAATTTCCAATAAAGTCGGAAACTTGAGTAGCGTTTCCTTTAAGAAAACCATAGTTCATATTGAGCGTGGAGAAGATTTCCAATAAAATATTTATGAGTCTGATATTTTATGGATATTTATATATCCCATAATTCCCTGTCGACTTTAAAACAGCGTGTAGAGCTGTAACGTTACTGATTTCATTGCATGCCCTACGTGGTAATCTTTATCAAATTTACTTTCCTCGGTGTTGGTTTTATTGCCCTTGATCTCTTATTTTTATGTAAACATGCATTAATACTTTTGAAAAATGCATTGCACTTAAACATCCCGTGTACTCAAGACACGATAAAGATTAAGACTAAACTAAAAACAAAGCAGTATAACACCATTGCGATATCACTTTTTTATCTGATTTGCCACCGAATATTCTATCCTGTGTTTATCCTCCTTTTCTTGTAAAAATGCCGTTCCAATTATTCCACTATTCTAATCTATCCATTGTATAGCATCTTTTTCCTGTGAAATCCCCCCCCTCCACCCTAATTTGCCTTTATTATTCGGAAAGGAATACAATCAATAAATAAGTATCAATCAATCAAACAATCGATTGATGCCTTCCGTTCTAGTGAATTTAACCTGGGGCCATTTTTTCGAAACTTTCCTAAAATCGGTTTTGGACATAATTTAGGACTGACTTAGTAAGTCTCAGGACGTGTCTTAGACCCCACACCGAAGTTATCCTAAAACCATCTTAGCAAAGATGTCCTAATTCTGTCTTAAGTATTCTTCTGTGAAACAGAAATTATCACAAGAAATTTGTTAAGTGACCCAAATTTTGATGTGGTATACACGCACTATAAAAAAAGGAAATCAACGCTTTATAAGCGTGAATCAATAAATATATAATTGTATTTTTAACAAATTATTCTAAATTAAAATGGAACCATACTGGGACGGTTCCCAGTACTCGACCCACAGAGCATAGTGTAGACCTCTCGTTGGGGGTTGTCATGTCATACTACGGAAAGCTTGGCCGCGGACCATAGTGGGTAGCGTGTACTGGAGAGTGCCACGCTCCTTGCACGATAAAGATCCCTTTTGTAGATTTCGAAAAAGAGTAGGCTCATTGTAGCCGCTACAAAAGGCTAAATTCTCCGACTCTACTCAATACTCATACTTTTCCAGTGGCAGTCAAAATTGTGTTCCCTGTGTCCCAGCCCACACCTGTTTCAATTGATGTATTGTTTGTTAACTTGTACCCGTCCTGAATAATGCTGAAATACTGCTCGCTGGACGTAAATGGACGTCAAGCAATCAATCAATCAATCAATCAATCAATCAATCAATCAATCAATCAATCAATCAAAATTAAAACGTTATTTGATTTCATACTTTGGCACGACTTTATAAATAATGTAAAAAAAAAATTAAACAAATTAAAGTTATGACCATCCTAAGACAATCTAAAGACACTTATTTCGTTGTTCTAAAGTTTGGATAAAAAGTAGAACATGTTCTAACTTGCAACATCTTCTGCAACACGACTTATGACAAAGAATTGTCGTAGGATGGTCTTAGGACATATCTTAGTTCTAAGACATCTTCGATAACATGGCCCCAGAATTAAATGAGGCGTATTCACAAGAACCAAATCTAAATACAATTACAATGTCATTACCAACATACGTCTAACAAGCATAACAAACAAATAAGCTACACGAAACCCTCTGAACAAAGTAGTAATATCAGATGTTACGTGAGCAAATCCTGCTTTAATAGGTACTCCTGTCGTGTTACTAAGGTCACGATGATTTGATCTCTGTTTGTTTTAACTGAGTCTTTTGTTAAATTATTCGACATTTTCTATTACTTGATGTGTTTGGTTTACTTTAAAACAAAAGGTTTGTACCATGGATGGCTTCTATGGTAATCAACATGGTCGCATCTTACGAGGTGTACCAGCATAAAATACCGAACGGAGATAGAGTTCCAAATAGTTGTAATAAACACCAGATCTGGTCAGGTGTGGGACACGTACAGATGGATGGACATGGTGTTCTAAATGCGTTTGGCATCGACTTCCAACGGCTGGGAAAGGTATGATTAATGTACCTTAGTAATGGAAAACTGCACAAGTTAGAAGTCAAAATTGTCTATTAAAAGTAATTTCATTTAGATGTCTAATGCACCTCGTGCTTTTAAAACTGCATTTATATAGTCACTATCATTAAACATGTATATAGCTTTTGTCTAGCGACGAACTTTAAAAGAAGGCCCAATGGTAGGCTTAGAATCGGAATACCGACTCTCGCGTGTTCTACTGTTAAAGTCTAATACGTCCATAATTTATCTAGCAAGAACGTAAAACATTTTTACTTATTATAGAAATATAGACATGATTCATTTAACAAAAGTAGTTCTAAAAATTGTCTAGCCTTTCTTATTTGATTTGGTCATAGCTTTTGGAAAAATGCGTTGCTCTTTCCCTTACTTTAATTAGTAGTTTCAGTAGAACTTTCTTTTAGTAGTTGATTATATGTTTCAGCATCTAGTAAAATTTACGATTCTTAAAATTTTGTTTTATTTAATTTTTCTGTCTTTTTAAGCCATAAATCATATGTCTTTCTGGAACCGATAATTTTTTTACAACAATTGACATGAATCTTTTCAAAAGGAGTCTTGTCTGTACATTGAAACATATGTTGGTTTTGGTGTATATCTCTTCATTTTATCTGCAAATAACAAATTAAAGAGATTATATGGTTTTGTCTAGGAAAGTTACATGTGATTTTTTAAAGTACTTTCTTTGCTTTTTGACTAACAAGTTTCTCCAAGAAGTCGGTTTAGTGCGATTTCTCCATAAATATCAAGATGGAATACACCATTCGATTTATGGATTGGACATATATTTTCCTAGGTGCAGAATACACGTACAGTGGTCCAGGGTCCAGAATGCGGTCGTCTATCATTCAAAGTAGTAACATTTTGCTTATACCAATACACAGTGGTCAGGTCCAACTCGTGTTTCAGGTTTCAGAATACGGTGGTTCACGGTCCGGAGTAGTCACCTGTTTTTGCTTACCAATACAAACTTCTAAACATGCAGTGGTCCAGGGTCCATAGTAAAAGTGGTTTTTGCTTACCATTGCATAGGTCTAACCGGTGGTCCACGGTTCAGAATATGTTGGTACTGGGTCCATAATAGTCAACATTTTTGCTTACTAATACACAGGTCTAACCGGTGGACCAAGGTGTAGAGTAATTACCATTTTTTGCTTACCAATACACAGGACTTTCTGGCCTTTAAAAACGAAAAAATAAACAACAACATCCCCAATGTCGTTTACATGCATGCACAAATTTATTTGGTCGATCCCTTTGTGTGTTATTTATATGTAACAAACAAATGAAGGATACAGAGAAATCCGATCATTCTACAGTATGTCACATTCTAGTGATTCGAGTTTTGTTCTTTACTGGGGACGTACTTAAAATTTCAGTTTTATGTGTTTCTCTTAAAATAGGTCTGCAATTTTATGTCCCCGAAGCCAATTTAAATTCATAGAGATACCTACTAGTCACAGATATACTCACATTGATATACCAACAAGTCATAGATAGACACACAAGCACAAGTCATAGGCAAAGCCATTAGTCATAAATTTACCCACACGTCATACATATAACAACAAAGATATAATACATATGTCTACAAATACCCACCAGGCTTTCCATATTATGACCTGAACCATCTCTCCCCCCTAACGAGAGGGTCTTCCGTATCCGCCAACCAGGGACGCGCTGGGCTGCTCTGTGGGTCAAACACTGAGAACACTCCCAGTATGGTCCAAGGTATACGCAAAGTCACAGATATACGCACAAGTCACATATACACCAAGAAGTCATAGATATACTCGCAAGTGATACACATACCCACATAGATATATGCACAAGTAACAGATATACCCGAAAGTCAAAGACACTAGTCGTATTTAAACCTAAAAGTCATATGTATACCCACAATTCATAGACACCGCTCATAGATATACCCACATAGATATACGTACAAATCAGATACACCACGAAGTCATATGTATACCCACAATTCATAGACACCGCTCATACATATACCCACATAGATATACGTACAAATCAGATACACCACGAAGTCATATGTATACCCACAATTCATAGACACCGCTCATACATATACCCACATAGATATACGTACAAGTCAGATATACCACGAAGTCGTATGTATACCACAATTCATAGACACCACTCATAGATATACCCACATAGATATACGTACAAATCAGATATACCACGAAGTCATATGTATACACACAATTCATAGACACCGCTCATAGATATACCCACATAGACATACGTACAAGTCAGATATACCACGAAGTCATATGTATACACACAATTCATAGACTCCGCTCACAGATATACCCACATAGACATACGTACAAGTCAGATATACCACGAAGTCATATGTATACCCACAATTCATAGACTCCACTCATACGTTCAAGTCAGAAATATACTTACAAATCAAATATATAAAAGCAAGTCATAGTTATACGTACTAGTCGCAGATACCCTTAAGTCATAGATAGACCCACATAGATATACATACAAGTCACATAGATATACCCACAAATCGTATATGTACCTACTAGTCGTTAAGAGTTTCTTAGATCATACTTGATCATCATAGCGTTTATAGTAATAATAAATGTATAATCAGATTAAATACTACACGCATTTCTTAATACGAAAAAATGTAAATGACATACCAGAGATAGTACGTACATATGTATCATTCAACATCTACAGTTAATAGTACATCAATTTGGTAATCGAATAAAACTATACATGCATTTCTTTATAGCAGAAAGACATATTTATGACACATCTTACATTCCTGTGTATAAATAATAAATACATGTGTAACCCAATCGTGTATAAGTTAATAAAATAGTATCGTTCCAATGTAACAATGAAGTATAATTGGCAATTTTTAATAAGCAGGATACTAAAATATGTATAATTTTGATGTATAAAAACAATTTTTTAGATAAGCTGAATAAAACCACTAATTGCAGGGGCCTAGGTAGCCGAGTGGTTAAGAAAACAAATAGTTACTGTATCCCAATGTGAACGTGTATAGTAGTACATAATTAGTTGGACTACCAATAATTTGTGCTCAGTAGGGTTCTTTGGTATATTAACCTGGTTCTCGGGTTTCGTCTCTTGTGGAGTTATTGTCGTTATGTTGAAGGTATACCATACCATTAGATATCAAAGCTTGGATAAACTTTACGCACCCTTTTCTGCTATTCTCTCAGGCATTTCTTCGTCTTTACCCAAAACTTATTTATAACAACCTCTTACACAATACCAAGCATCATTAAATTAAGAAATAGATTATTGCGAGCGGGCTTTATGGGAATTAGAACATGGTCAGACCTTATATTTGTCCATATTTTATACCGAGCGATAGAGAGGTATAAAATGAAGATAAATATAAGGTCTGACCATGTTCTAATTCCCATAAAGCCCGCTCGCAATAATCTATTTCGATTCTAATATGTCTAACAAATGTTTTAAAATTTCGAAGCGGTTCTAAGAGAACGCTTTCAGTGGTAATATTGTTATTTTTTAAACTAATACGATATATCCCAAAACAGCATGTTAAAGCAAATAAAATTAACATAAAAATATATTCTCGTCATTTTATTGAATGTACGTACCTTTTAAACTAAAATATTGAGAAATCTTAACGAAAATTTTGCATTGTTCCAGTTTGAAATTGTCAGTTCAGCGTAATATGACGTCAGAATTCTAATTGTGACGTCATATTAATTCGAATGTAGAATTGTTAAAAAAAATAATGTATCGGGAGTAGTTTAAATCATATAAATTTCAGAATTCATACTAAAAATAACTAAATTATTAACAATTACGATAATTATGAATAACACATAACAAACGGCATTTGTAAGTCAGTTTTACATTCACACAAAACACGCAGTTTACGCATGTGCGAACTAAACTTATTGGAATTTTGACACGGCTTTGTTTACATAGCTAAAGCAGGACGTCATATTAGAATAATATATAATCGAACCCACCTGTCAAATATATGAAACACAAGAAATGACAAACGCTGGCATGTAAGAGTCACTGTAAATGATGGTAGTTTCCGAATGACCCTGAATACTAGTATGTTTACTCTGCATGTTTTAGTCAGGTTCCGCGCATTCAAACAGAGGGACAACATTTATAGTTTTCAATTTGTTTTAGAAATGGAGTACAGAGCTGTGTAGGCTAGATTCAGATGAAGACGGCAGATATAACGGAGAAGAACTCGGAGACCCTAACTGTATCTGGACACCTGAGTCTCCTTCGAGTATTTCTTTTCAGAACATTTCTCATCCAGGTAAACACAACTGTACAATATATAAATAGCATTTTAATATGGATAGATTGAACCAAATACAGAAAAATGCCATTGAATACAAAACAGTTATGTTCAGAATACGCCAAACCTTCATTATTACTTTAGTGTTGTATGTGCGATATTTTTGTTTTAATTAAAAGTTCCACATATAAGGTATTGAAGTTAATAAAAAAAATAGTACCTATAACATATTTCAAGAATGAAATTACCCAAGTCCAGAAGCACAATAACAAGCGACAACCCACGTCCAGAAGCACAATTAACAAGCGACAACTCATGCATGTCCAGGAGATCAATAACATGTAACAAGCCACGTCGAGGAACCCAATAACACGGTGACAACCCACGTCGAGGAGCACAATAACATGTGACAACCCACGTCGAGGAGCACAATAACATGTGACAAATATACAAAACATACAACAAAGAAGTCATACGAGCCCTTTAAACAAAGGGATTAATATATGGTGTTCCGGAAGGGTGCGCATATATCCTGCTCAGAAATGACACCGTCGTGCATCTCATCTCTGATGTGATTTTACGACAGCTAGCGATAAATAAGATTATTCGTCACATGTGTGCAATAGGTATCCTATAACTATTAACAGATGTATGACGACGACCATAGTTTGATGTAGACTTCCTTGACCGAATTGAGAATCTATGACTACTAATTAATGTCAAATATATATTTATATTTTATCCTGCAATCCATTTTATTAGACAATTACAGGTTGTCGGATACAAGCGGTCTGTATTTTTTGTACATGTAAATTTTTGCAAAGCCCAAAATATGATTGGTTAACAGGTCACATGACGTCATGAAAAAAGTTTCGATAAATATAAGGTAATTCAAAACGTTAGATTTAAAGGTTCAAATATAAAAAATGTTATAAATACATTTCAAAACCTTTTTTTAATGGAGGATAAAAACATTAGTGTGTTGTCGAAAATATAACTATTGTGTTTCGTACAGCCTCGCGTTTCCCGTCACAAAATACAAGCAGTGTATATTTAATATTGTATATATTTATGCTATAGAGTTGTTCGATAGTGTTTTGTGTCTGGTTTTTATTGTGTTCCAAATTTTAAGGTATTTGTGAACCAGTAGACAGTGAGACATGTCGCCAAAAATCCTCAATGTTATCATGTGGAATGTTAGCAGAAAGATGCCCGTCTCTGAGGGAAAAGGGTATGTGTATATCTTAAAACTGTGTTAGGATAAATACTCAAACCAAAAAAAACCACAAACACACAGAGTCAACTTCCATGGTGACGCTTAGATGCATAGCCGTTAAATGTACGTTCGGTTGGGTTTATATGTAACTTTTCAGCCACATATTTTATGATATTTAACATCAATCCAGTGTTTAAATCAAACTAACGCTCCAACTATTTATAAAAATGCCTCCATATTGATCGTATATAAAAAGAACGCAAAACGCAAAAAAAAAGCGTTGGACGGCAGAGGATTCTCGAACTATATATCTAGAGTTTGGTTGCTCAAACATCGCCTGATATATGTACATTTCACGGTAGACCTTTTTAGAAAGCAAAAACAGTCAAACTTAAGACATATGTTTTCTCACGGGAACCCCATAATGCGTACGTTTCTAACGGGAACACCCAAATGTACATGTGTTTCTAACGGGAAGACAGAAAGCTAGATTGACATGTGAATTTTTATACAGTGTTAAAGGAGACAAAGTTTTCAAGTTGTATGATCATTGTTTCAGAAACACGGAATATAACGATAAAGTTCCCAAAATCAATAGTCCCCAAACAGGCCACTACATACCGATGTCTGATCTTCGAATTTCCTCAAGATGGCGATTTCCATATTGTAGCCAGTAAACCAGTTATTGACAACCATCACGTGATGCATCACATTCTATTATTTGGATGTGATGAATCAGGTAAAATATTTTTATAACCACTCCTTTTCTTCTTTTGTTTACTAATTACTTACTGTATCTTTATAGCCTTCACAGTAGAATTCGTAGAATGGGAAAACTATATTCTGAAAACAAATTCAATAATACAAAACGTAACTCAAGTTGTTTTCCTTTTCGTTTTTTCCTTTTCGATATTCGAAAATGAAAATGGTGTGTTTTTTCTTTTAGTCATTAGCTTTCCTTTTTGCTATTTGAATGGGAAAATGAACCATTTTCCTTTTCGTTATTCAGTTTCCTTTTCGCTTTTCGAATAGGAAAATGAACCATTTTCCTTTTCGACATTCATTTTCCTTTTCGTTATTCAGTTTCCTATTCGCTATCTGAATAGGAAAATGAACCATTTTCCTTTTCGACATTCATTTTCCTTTTCGTTGTTCATTTTCCTATTCGTTATCCGAATAGGAAAATGAAACATTTTCCTTTTCGACATTCATTTTCCTTTTCGTTATTCAGTTTCCTATTCGCTATCTGAATAGGAAAATGAACCATTTTCCTTTTCGACATTCATTTTCCTTTTCGTTGTTCAGTTTCCTATTCGTTATCCGAATAGGAAAATGAGCCATTTTCCTTTTCGACATTCATTTTCCTTTTCGTTATTCAGTTTCCTTTTCGCTTTTTGAATAGGCAAATGAACCATTTTCCTTTTCGACATTCATTTTTCTTTTCGTTATTCAGTTTCCTATTCGCTATCTGAATAGGAAAATGAACCATTTTCCTTTTCGACATTCATTTTCCTTTTCGTTATTCAGTTTCCTATTCGTTATCCGAATAGGAAAATGAACCATTTTCCTTTTCGACATTCATTTTCCTTTTCGTTATTCAGTTTCCTTTCCGTTATTCGGTTTCCTTTTCGCTTTTTGAATAGGAAAATGAACCATTTTCCTTTTCGACATTCATTTTTCTTTTCGTTATTCAGTTTCCTATTCGCTATCTGAATAGGAAAATGAACCATTTTCCTTTTCGACATTCATTTTCCTTTTCGTTATTCAGTTTCCTATTCGTTATCCGAATAGGAAAATGAACCATTTTCCTTTTCGACATTCATTTTCCTTTTCGTTATTCAGTTTCCTTTTCGCTTTTCGAATAGGAAAATGAACCATTTTTTTTTTCGGCATTCATTTTCCTTTTCGTTATTCAGTTTCCTTTTCGTTATCCGAATAGGAAAATGAACCATTTTCCTTTTCGACATTCATTTTCCTTTTCGTTATTCAGTTTCCTTTTCGCTTTTCGAATAGGAAAATGAACCATTTTCCTTTTCGACATTCATTTTCCTTTTCGTTATTCAGTTTCCTTTTCGCTTTTCGAATAGGAAAATGAACCATTTTCCTTTCGACATTCATTTTCCTTTTCGTTATTCAGTTTCCTATTCGCTATCTGAATAGGAAAATGAACCATTTTCCTTTTCGACATTCATTTTCCTTTTCGTTATTCAGTTTCCTATTCGTTATCCGAATAGGAAAATGGACCATTTTCCTTTTCGACATTCATTTTCCTTTTCGTTATTCAGTTTCCTATTCGCTATCTGAATAGGAAAATGAACCATTTTCCTTTTCGACATTCATTTTCCTTTTCGTTATTCAGTTTCCTATTCGCTATCTGAATAGGAAAATGAACCATTTTCCTTTTCGACATTCATTTTCCTTTTCGTTGTTCATTTTCCTATTCGTTATCCGAATAGGAAAATGAACCATTTTCCTTTTCGACATTCATTTTCCTTTTCGTTATTCAGTTTCCTTTTCGCTTTTTGAATAGGAAAATGAACCATTTTTCTTTTCGACATTCATTTTCCGTTTCGTTATTCAGTTTCCTATTCGCTATCTGAATAGGAAAATGAACCATTTTCCTTTTCGACATTCATTTTCCTTTTCGCTATTAAGTTTCCTTTTCGCTTTTTGAATAGGAAAATGAACCATTTTTCTTTTCGACATTCATTTTCCTTTTCGTTATTCAGTTTCCTATTCGTTATCCGAATAGGAAAATGAACCATTTTCCTTTTCGACATTCATTTTCTTTTTCGTTATTCAGTTTCCTATTCGTTATCCGAATAGGAAAATGAACCATTTTCCTTTTCGACATTCATTTTCCTTTTCGTTATTCAGTTTCCTTTTCGCTTTTTGAATAGGAAAATGAACCATTTTTCTTTTCGACATTCATTTTCCTTTTCGTTATTCAGTTTCCTATTCGTTATCCGAATAGGAAAATGAACCATTTTTCTTTTCGACATTCATTTTCCTTTTCGTTATTCAGTTTCCTATTCGTTATCCGAATAGGAAAATGAACCATTTTCCTTTTCGACATTCATTTTCCTTTTCGTTATTCAGTTTCCTATTCGTTATCCGAATAGGTAAATGGACCATTTTCCTTTTCGACATTCATTTTCCTTTTCGTTATTCAGTTTCCTCTTCGGCATTTGAATGTTAAAACGAGCACGGAAATATACGGTATGTTAACCAGAAGTGGGATTTAATAGCCTGAAGTTTTATTTCTTTTGACAGTTATTGTTGTCATGAACTCGAAAACATTTGTTTTCTCAACCTTTGGGATTTTTCAATCCGGATTAGATTTTGGAGAACCTGAACATAATATCTTTTCACATATTTATTTGGAATGAACACTTAAGCATATGGTTGGTTAACCAAAAGTTACTTTTTGAATACCGGTGTTTTACACAAGATTGGTCTAAGACTGTGTTCGAAAAAAATCTTTGGGGACCATATACACAGTAAAATGAGTTTTGAAGGCAGTTGAAAAATTAATATAATCTTAAAATTTGAAAAATAACGTCTATAGATAAACTTTATTAAGAAACAGCGTGAGAAACAGTTTCTGCAAGGATGGAGAACACAGACTTAAACTGTTATATAAGATAATTAACAAAAAGGCTCCTTACTTTCTATGCCTTATTCCAAGTTTAGTTGGCGATAAAAAACAACCATTTTACTCGTCATACATGTATTGTGAACGTTCGCACGCGAACAATGATATATTCTGAATATTGTCTTCTATGGAACGCCGTAACTGCCTTATGTGTACCTGCTTTTATATATGCACATACTTTTTCTCTATATGCACATACTTTTTCTCTATATGCACATACTTTTTCTCTATAGGCATATACTTATCTATATATGCACATAGTTTTTCTCTATATGCACATACTTTTTCTCTATATGCACATACTTTGTCTCTATAGGCATATACTTATCTATATATGCACATAGTTTTTCTCTATAGGCATATACTTATCTATATATGCACATACTTTGTCTTTATACTTTTTCTCTATATGCACATACTTTGTCTTTATACTTTTTCTCTATATGCACATACTTTTTCTCTATATGCACATAGTTTTTCTCTATAGGCATATACTTATCTATATATGCACATACTTTGTCTTTATACTTTTTCTCTATATGCACATACTTTGTCTTTATACTTTTTCTCTATATGCACATAGTTTTTCTATATATGCACATACTTTTTCTCTATATGCACATACTTTGTCTTTATACGTTTTCTCTATATGCACATACTTTGTCTTTATACTTTTTCTATATATGCACATACTTTTTTCATATAATTACATCCGCAGTTTAAAGACAACTCCGACCGTATAAGAAGACAACTATGGCCGTATCAGAAAACAACTCGGACCGTCTGTGATTTGTTCATTTTCATTTTGTCAAATATAAAATCAATCATACGTACATTTTATTACTTATGTTAATCCATGGATCGGGGACATATTATATAGTATATAATGCCCTTGCCTCTACTGGTGAATGAAGAAAAACTTTGTAGAAGGGGGGGGGGGGCTAGGTTAACAATATTTAATTTATAGATCTTGCCCCCCCCCCCCCCGCTATTGTAGATTCTAAAGGTTAAAAGTAGTATGACGCGGTGAAAAAAGATCGAAACATGTTTGAAACGATGAAATCGCAGGTACGTTTTTCCATTTTTTTTATGTTTTGACTTTAATACAGGGAATAAAATATTTTAAAAGACGATTAAGCATAGCTATGAGAATAGATATATTAAGTTCTTTAATCTCTTATTTTTTATTTTTGTCCATCTAATTTAATGAGATAAGTGAAAAAAGCAGATGTCGAATATTAAAATGATAAAATCACCTTTTATGATAATTTTTTTCCCAAATCTACCTTTTCAGTATATATAATATTCATTTAGCTGACGTTTTGTGCCAAAAGTGTATCTTTAACCTACTGCATTAACAATATTAATTTGATTTTAATTGCATAGCCAGAGAAAGTAGGATACGGAATAAACCAGCTCAATGATACGATTAAAACCAGAAATATGAGTTTTTTTTAATACTATTAAATACTGCTAATCGATTGCATAAGAGTGCCCTTTATTTATTTGTTTGTTTGTTTGATTTTGTTTAACGCCACTTTCAGCAATTTTCAGCTATATCATGGCGTCCTATTTTTATTGGGGGAGGAAGCCGGGGTACCCGAAGAAAACCCCTGACCTGCGGTAGGAAAACTGGCAATCCTTGTCAATTAAGATTGGAGTCGAGTACACCCTGCCTGCAGTGAGAATCGAACCCGCAATCTCAGTGTTGACAGACCACGTGATCAATAGTAGACGAACTACCTTGACAATTCGGCCACCGAGGCCCCTTATTTATTTGTAACGTAATAACCTACTGCGTTTAAACAATATATTTTAAAAATTGATTTTCTGGGTTTATATAAAGCATGAAGAGTAAGATATATGCAAATTAATTTTGATTGTTGTGCCTAAAATATGCAATGTACAAATTGCGATACACAATAACTGTCGAATAAAAGCTTTGAAACTATGCTTTTTGTTTGTATACATTTGAATGTATGCACCTCTTATTCAATTATGTATCTCAAACGAAGTTGGAAGACATATTGCTTTTGTCTGACATTTAACTTCCCCTTCTTTTCTTCTCTTCAGCTGATATTGTGAGCTAAATTTCACTGTAAGTCGCATCCTAATACACTTATAGGTTATATTAAATAGGCATATCTAGTAGTGCATTCCACTTTTCAGGAGGTTCATAGTGGGTTCTTGGTTAAAGGAGGTCGCCATATTGTTGTGAGTCTGTCTGTCTGTCTGTCTGACTGACAGTCCGTCTACAACAAATCGTGTCCGGGCTATAACATTTTATCGGCTTTTTGATGTTTTGACATGTGGGTAGATTATAACTAATTGATGCATCGCATCGCATGCCATGGATGATGACCTTTAACTTTGAACCCCAAAGGTCACATCATTGCTTTTTGAGTGACTACTTCGTGTCTGCAATATAACTGTGTTATCTTTTGAGATAGGTCTTTGATTGTTTTTTGCGTGTTTGAATGGTGTTTAATGCCAATTTCAGCAGTTTTGCAGCTGGATGCAAGGCGTCCAGTTTTTATTGGTTGAGGAAGCCAGAGTACCCGGAGAAACTCCGTCTCCGTTTTCTAGACCGGTCACTGCTGTTAACCTACTAAAACAAGGGTTCGTTGTACCTAGGTTGACGTTATACTTCCATAAGTTCTACGGTCGTTAACAAGACTTAATTTATCCCTATTGGAAATCAATCTCAAAAACGATTGGACATTTTCGCTGAGTCATAGGTAGTCTTTTATATTCCTGGATTTGATTTTTTCCTTGACATGACAACGAGAAAGTCGGCGGATGTCTAATTATAGGCAGGCACTGCTTACTCGTCCGGAGCACCTCAGTGCACCCATGGTTTTTATTGAGTTCGGGTTACTCACTTTCCGTTTTTGGTTTTTATTCTGGTAATAGCGAGCACAGCTCGCAGCGGGCAGCTCTACGGCAATTATGTGTCATGTGATCAAAATGAAATCACGTGATCAAAACTTCTGCCTAATGCTGATATTGATTTTTTTTCGTCCGGAAGTTGATATCGTCCAAAAAACTGTAAAAAAAGTGAATGAAGAAAAGTACTAAAAATAATTTTAAGAAAGACTTGAAAATAAAGTTGACATCAAAAAATAAATGTTATATTTAAAATTAACAACAAAAATTTCATACAATTTTTCTTTGCAATCTCTAAGAGGTCGTCCATAATTGTCAACCATTATCACAAGTGTGCAAAAAGCACACTTTTTGAGAACCCCCACCCCCCCCCCCCCCATCAAAAAGTGTACATCAACCATTAAACTAATATAAAAACCAAACTCCACGGAAACGAAAAATTTCTGAAGATAAAAAAAAGTGTACGCAAAAATGTAGAAATTTTTAACCCCCTCCCTCAAGTGTGCGGTTTGCACACTTATGAAAATAGTTGACAATTACGAACGACCCCTAAATCGATCTTTAAAAACTGACAATCAAATTACATTTCATGTGACGTCACCGTTACAAAGAAAGACGTCACGTGACCACTGGAATTTAGAGGCACTTTTAGGGTGTTCGGAAGTTACGTCAATTATGAAATGCACATTAAATATTGATAATAAAGGACTATATTGTCTGTGTTCGCATTTTGGCAATGCCTACTCCATATTATATGTTTGTCTATATCAGGATTTGTAATTGCCCCTTGACTTTCGGCTTTGGTTTTGGACCTTTGACCTTAAGTCCGATCACATTTTCGCATACTGAATGACAAATGAGTGTCCTGGATTTAAGCTTTTTGTCTTTTGAGGTGGGCGTTTGATATATATTTGGGCATGTGGATAGAATATTTAAATTTAACATGTTTGATTATTGTGTTGGTGACATTTGACCTCATACTTCAACCTTGACATATTTGCTTTTTTATTGCATATTCCTGTCGGGGCCATAAGTTGTTTTTCATTTTTGAGGTCAAATCTCAATCTATTTACAGCGGGTCCCAAAGAGATGATCTTCCTGATATTTAATTTCATGATTCAGCAATAAGCGGGTATTATACATTATTTTTCAGATCAATCACGGAGAGAGATTACGGAAGCCGGCAAACGGGTGGTTAAACCATAAATTTTAAATGATTTTTAATAAAACGATGTAGATTTGTGTTAATAGTCTCTTTCCAGATTCGTGAGTTTGTTGTGTAACTTCATGTGCCTACATGTGTAATACGCGATGAAAATTATGTTGTACTTCGCTAAATTAAGACCAATCTTGCGGTCTGTTCGAATGATATAATATTGTCATTTAGTGACTACATCTTACACGCTTTCCTTTTCAGTTTTTATGTAAAAGATAACTGTAGGATTCTCAAAATACCTGCAACATATGTTTTAAATAATTAGACATAGAAAGTCCAAGCTTTACACTTTAACATGACGTATTCATGCTTGAGATAACTTCTCATTTGTACTCTAATTCACTATTTACATTTTCGCTCTGTGTCTTTATTATAAATTGTTGGCAGCCCAAGTTTGGCCAAATTCATACCTTGTACTTGGAAGTTTACATAAATATATTGGTCTGCCCAGTAGATTTTTATGTTCGTATTGTTTCGTTCTTATAGTATTTAATGTCGGCATAGTATGAACTATTTGTAAAATTTAATTGCTAGTTATGTTGTTATTTGTTGATGGCTTCGAACTCACTGGTAGCGGGTAAAGCATTATCGATATTCAACAAAGATTTCCGCTTAAGCCCTCTTCTATGATTGTCTTAATTAGAGCATTTATTCTATGTTTAATGCCTCACTATGGTTTTAAGATGAATTAAAGCGCTGCTTCATTGCTTATTACTTTGTTCCATATGCTGATTTTGTGTCAAGAATTTATACACCTAGGTCCTATTGTAGTAACAATTGTGAACTTTTTGTTGAATATTCAAAGATATACACACATTACTAGTTGTACAAAGTTATTGAAATGTTTCATTTGGAAGTATACAACTAATTACTGGAGAAATTAAATCGTGTCAAGGACCTTTTATTCATCGTATCATTATAAAAACATGAGCTGGTTGTTTTCCGTATAATTTTTTCCGTAAATACGTAAACAAAACCGACTCAAACTCCTAATAAACTGGAATGAGAGGAATATTTTTGGCATGAAAGAAAGTTGGATAAATGTTCTTTTAAACAAATTCACTTGATGATATAGGAATATATTTTGCAAATGCGTAAATTTTGCATTTATTTGTTAAAATTTGTTATCTAAGTACATTTGTAAAAGATTTTCAGATTTAAAATTAAAATATTAGTTTAAAAACAATTGATTATGTTAATTGACAAATATATGCTAAATCCTTTTTTACTAAACTGTATTTACTATAGTGAGTTTTTAAAAAAGAAATTCGAAAAAGTCACCTGTATACTTATTTGTCTTAACTTGTTTAGATCTTTTTTCATCGTGTCATAGTACTTTTCACCAAAATGATGCATGTCGGTTGATCGGTGTGGGGCTAAGCGCGGTGGTAAGTTATGTCACTTTGGAGTTAGTCTGGTTCCCGGTATATCATCTTTCGTTATATTTGTATATTCCGAAGGCATACTGAATATTACGTCGGGAACCAACCTACTTTGGAGTAGACTAAAAAATATCCAAAGAGGTTATGAATAAAAGCAAAATTACAGTTTTAAGGTTACGGGGTAGAATCGGAAACATATATAAGACAGTTTTTTAAGATTCCTGAATAAATTTATGAACATATATAAGATAGTAGTTAGGGTTACTGGGTAGAATCAGGAACATATATACAAATGTTTAAGGCTACGGGGTACAATCGGGAAAATATACAAGACAGTATTTAGGGCTATGGGGTAGAATCAGGAACATATACAATTTTAAAATATCAAAATCTGAGATCGCTGGAAAAAGATGGGATGACAAAATAAGGTAGTTCACAACACTAATGTCTTTACATGTTTTTTACTAATGCCAAGATCGTGTCCAATTCTAGAATCTTTTGAGAGGGATATTTTTTAAATAAATTTTCAAAATCCTATAATTTCGTTATAAGTTCATTATCATTTTAAAAAATCTAAAGTTCGACTAAATAATCGTCTGGTATTACAAAATTTTCTAGGGTAGACGTTTTGGAATTAATGTCTCCCACAAGAGCTAAAAATAGTGTTTTCTTAGAAAAATATATGATTTCGTCTTCTAATTCTGAGAAAGCGTTCTCAGATGAATATTTTGACTGTTTTGGTGGGATGTATACATAGTTACACAATAAATAGATTTTCACCTTTTATACATGAAATGTCTTTTGATAGCTATACCCATTGAACAAAATTATTATCAGTTGAAATAAAATAAATGTGTTTTTCTAAATCTTTCCTATAAATTATACCAATACCTCCTGATTTTCTTATACAGGTTCTGTTTTTCAAAAAAAACAACTATAGCCAATTGGTACTTCAATAATATCATCATATGTTAGTTTAGTTTCACATAGAAAAATTATATCTTATCTTTCAACTACATCAATAAAATCAGGAAATAACAATTTGGATTTAAGACCACACACATTTAGAAAAGTACGGTTTATTTTATTTCTAACTCTTTTTTTGTTTATCCGATGCGTTGTCCTAATCATAAATTCTTTTTAGCGGATCCTCTTCCCTGGGTATTTGAATGCTTTGGGGAGGTTCCCCATTTGGGTACCAAATGCCATCAACGTATAGCTGATCAAGTACCATTTTAACATGCCTTTCTTGACGTTTATACTCCCTCTGTTTCGGATATAAGGATCTGCGATTTCATGGGGGTATTGTTGATATACTTTATATGGTTTGCTTTTAAGATTTTCTGGTACATGTACTGCTTTGATCACTAGATCGACGTAACGGAAAAATCTGGCAACTATTGCCATTTGTGTTCTATCTCTCGTTTTTCGTAATCTGTGTACATTTTGAAATGCAATATTGTCATCTATTTTTAGTTAAGATTTTATTAACTCCTTTACAACCGTTTCAGTATTCTCATTTTCAGTTTCGATAAGTCCCTCGAAAATCAGATTGTATTTCATCGAATGTGTTTGCAGTTTTAACAGTTCCTCATGTAATTTTTCGTTCTCTCAGAGTAAGTAAACTCGGTCTTCATCCACTTAGGGCAATCGTCTGTCTATGTCATCATGGTGTCTTTTCTCATTTTGTAATGTGTTGCCGTGTTTACGAAAGTTTTTTACATACTTTCGATGTCGTGTTTAATATCGTTAAGCCCACCCTCGAATGAAATCAATCTCTAGTTAAAAGTACCTAAAATGTGAAATTTTGACAACTGTTGGCTAATTTGGTGTTGAAAATGTTCAAATCTTTGATTTAGTACAGCAAGTTTCGACATCAGCATATCGAACGCAATGACTGGTTGGTTGATATTTGTGGGTTATGTTGATTTACAAGATTCGAGGATGGAGGTCTCATGAACTGATATTACTGAGGTCCAGCTTGTCCAACTGGTAAAGCCGGTGAGCTTTGATTCGGTGATTCACCCGAGGTCTGTTGAAAGAAGGGGGATGTGCCGGTGCACTTGCCTCATGCGTGTCAAAAGGGTTCGTTAATTTGAAACTGTTCATACCATAAGTCATTGGGTTGATTTAGAAACTGTGACATGTCGTGGAATTGTACGTGGATGTGGCCATTATCACTGGTTGTTTAGTTGGGGGCGTCAAGTCCATGTTCGAATTTGTATTCCTTCCCCTTTTGTTTTGTTTGGAATTCTTGCCAATTTACCTTTTAACATTTAGTCTCCTTGAGCCGTCTTTCCACTTTTTCTAGTATCGTTCAACCCCCTTTCTAACATAGAGACTCATATCTCAGCTCATAACTCCATACCGTAAATTTCGTGTCTGCTCAGTCCGCCATATTTAATCCCAATCTGGAACATATGAAAGACCGTTTTTTTAAGGTTACGGGGTAGAATCAGGAATACATATATGACAGTTTTTTTTAAGATTCCAGGGTAGAATAAGGAACATATATAAGGACATATTGTCTATATATATTTTACTGATTCTGCGCCGTAAACCTTAAAAAAGCATCTTATATATGTTCCTGATTCTAACATGTAACCTTAAAAATGTCTTATATATGTTCCTGATTCTACACTGTAACCGTTTCCTAAATAAGACGTTTTATATATGTTCCTGGTTATATGCCGTAACCTTAAAACTGTCTTGTATATGTTTCTGATTCTTCCCCATAGCCCCTAAATACTGTCTTGTATATTTTCCCAATTGTACCCCGTAACCTTAAACAACTGTCTTATATATGTTCCTGATTCTACCCTATACCCTTAAAACTGTAATCTTTCTTTTATTCATAACCTCTTTGCTTTGATTTTTTAGTCTCGATCATCCACACGCTTAATTGCAGTTGTGCGTCTGGATTCATCTCTATATTGAACTCGTTACCATTACACCCAAAACTGGGCGTAATTTTTGATTGGATGATATTTTTATTGTCTAAAAAATTACTTCCGTTCATATCAAGAAGTGTATAAAAAATTGTACCAAAGTTTACATTTGAATATTTTTATAAAATATTACTTTATCAATTAATTACACAAATATTATTGTTATGCACAATCAAGAGAGAATCTTACTGTGACGTCATTTTATAAGTATAGACTTGTTTGCATGGTTTTCCTGATCTAAAAATAGGACCCTAAAAATAGAATCATTGTTTTGTCTCCACCTATTGGTAGCGAAATTACCACAAGGTGATCCCAGACGCTATTATATTATATATGCGTCTGGGTGATCGAGACTATTGATTTAAGGTGTAGGACCACCAAATACCGGGAACCAGTCCTGAGGTTGTACGTAAAAGTAGTGCTATTTAAAAATAGCTGCTCACTGTTATAATTATAACTTTTGAACCATAATAGATATTGGAACAAACTTGGTAATTTTGGAAAGCTGAATAATTTAGGAAACAAGAGGCTAAAGTTGAACTGATGTGTACTAAAGATAAAAATTATGTGAGTCATTGGATGACATGCACTATTTTGGGACTGAACTTGAAAGTGAAAGTAGATTTTTTGAGTGAGTCGACTTCCGGTTGGTCGTTCTTTCTTATATGCCATGAAAGTGGTGCTGACATTTTGAGAGAATACTTAGGGGTTACATGTTGTCATGTGACAGGAATATTTCTTTATTTGAAACAAAGGTAAAATGTTCAGAAAAATTCAAAATCAGCTCATTTTATATAGCCGAAGAGGCGATAAATAATGGTGATCCTACCCCTTAAACAAGTAAAAATCATCTAGTCTCGATCATACAGACGCTTAATTGCATATGTGCGTCTGGATTCATCTCTATATTGAACTCGTTATCATTACGCCCAAAACTGGGCGTAATTTTTGGATTGGATGATATTTTTATTGTCTAAAACATTACTTCCGTTCATATCAAGAAGTGTATAAAAAATTGTACCAAAGTTTACATTTGAATGTTTTTATAAAATATTACTTTATCAATTAATTACACAAATATTATTTCTATGCACAATCAAGAGAGAGTCTTACTGTGACGTCATTTTAGACATGTTTACATGGTTTTTCCGGTCTAAAAATAGGGCCCTAAAATAGAATCATTGTTTTGTCTCCACCTATTGGTAGCGAAATTACAACAAGGTGACCCCAGACGCTATTATATATGCGTCAGGGTGATCGAGACTAAAAATCAACAGGAAATTCTACTCGTCTATGGGATAAAATCAGGACACTGTCAGGATTTTGCAATCTATTTTTAGTATACTCCAAGGTGACATAACTTAGCCCGAGATATTGTTCTTTTTAAGCCTGTCCAGGTTGTTTTCATGCTAAAGCATTACTTTTGAAGGAATGTTAAGCCAATCAATTGATCAAATTAAGACCTTTTATAGTCAGATAATAATCTCTCGTCTTCTTCCTTTAAAATATACAAAGTTTTCATTCATTCACCAGTAGAGGCAGGGCCATTATATACTATATATGTCCCCAATCGAGGGGTTAACATAAGTATAATTGATTTTAATATTTTCAAAGTGAAAATGAACAAATCACAGACGCTCCGAGTTGTTTTCTGATACGGCCATAGTTGTCTTCTTATACGGTCGGAGTTGTCTTTAAACTGCGGATGTAATTATATGAAAAAGTATGTGCATATATAGAAAAAGTATAAAGACAAAGTATGTGCATATATAGAACAACTATGTGCATATAGAGAAAAAGTATAAAGACAAAGTATGTGCATATATAGAAAAAGTATATAGAAAAAGTATGTGCATATAGAGAAAAAGTATGTGCATATAGAGAAAAAGTATAAAGACAAAGTATGTGCATATATAGACAAAGTATGTGCATATAGAGAAAAAGTATGTGCATATAGAGAAAAAGTATGTGCATATAGAGAAAAAGTATGTGCATATATAGAAAAAGTATATAGACAAAGTATGTGCATATATAGATAAGTATATGCCTATAGAGAAAAACTATGTGCATATATAGATAAGTATATGCCTATAGAGAAAAACTATGTGCATATATAGATAAGTATATGCCTATAGAGAAAAAGTATGTGCATATATAGATAAGTATATGCCTATAGAGAAGAAGTATGTGCATATAGAGAAAAAGTATGTCCATATATAAAAGCAGGTACACATAAGGCAGTTACGGCGTTCCATAGTCTTCGCTCTACTATTAGTATTTGGAACAACTTACCACTAGATGTCAGCAACTCTCGCTCGCTTGGTGCTTTTAAAAATAAGCGTGAGTCACGTAGTGTCAGTCGAAAATATAATTATTCCGGATCTAGACTGGGGCAAATACTACACACACGTCTTAGTTGTCGGTCGATATGTTTTCAAGTCGATATTTTTCAAATCGACGTAATTTAAAGGGTACAATTGTTATATTATTAATAGATAGTTTATGTATATACTAGTATTTAAATGAATTAAGTTCAATGTTTCTTTTCATAAGTTTACTGCTTTGTTGGTTTGTTGTCTCATGTACGAAAATTTCACATTTCATTTCAATATTAGCTGAAATTATGAAAACTTTTAATTCAAAAGAAATATATAGGTTAAATAAAAAAAATTAAAAGGCAGATAAACAACCGTTAAAAATATAAGTTTACGTGTAGACTACATAGAAGATATTTTGCATTTCCCTTAAGAAAGGTTTATACCTGCATATGAGTGTACTAGAGTGTACTAGTGTGTCATCGGTGACATCCCGGTAGTCCGACAACCAATAGTCCGACAGGCTAATAGTCCGACACACAGCCCATTGGTCCGACAGCCCAATAGTCCGACAATGCGTGTATATGCAATACTATAAACCTTCAGACACAATCCAAAGAACAATAAACGTTCTATAAATGCACACCTAACTAAGTTGGTTGTTTGGTGGGAATTGCTTAATATTAGGAATACTAGCTATGTTTTGGTTATATTACATGTATATGTTACAGGGAATGTGTGTAATTAGGGCTGTTTATAAATGTGCAAATGATGTTAGTTCATAGGTTGGTGGATATATGTATACAGTTTCGTTACGATTTCATTAACTCTGTCCTTCGTGTGTGTCCCTAGTGGTCCGCAGCAGAGTCCAGCTTATTGTAAGAGGTCGACTATGGAGCATTAGCATCTGATGGCGGTGAAACAGACCACGAAACAATTAAGGAGTTTACCCTAGTTGGCCTAACAGGTTGATCTTCGTTCTCTTTAAAATTACTGTTCCTTTGTTTTCTATTCCATCCTCATATTTCTCAACATTCCATGTTCATTGTCCGAATTTCTGGATTGTCAATGTCGGGCGGGCGATCGCGGAAAATATTTTCGAAGCAGTATTCTCAGCAACAACTATCAAGGCCTCTTGATTTTTAGAATGCAGCATCAGCGTGGATTCCTATACCGTGGGATTAAATTTCAGGCCTACTTCCTGTTTAACGAAATCCGGCTGTTCTTGACTTAGACAGATTTTTATGCCCACGCGACGACATATAGTTTCACTCATGTCCGTCCGTCCGTCCGTACAAATTTCCGTCAAGCTTTTCTCAGCGCGTAATAATCGTACATGAGAATGACTTAAAACTTGGGATGGTTCAGTATGACGAACTGTACGTCCTAAGCGACTTTCAGACCTGACGGACTTCTACTTCCTGTTTGGGGCCAACGGGGGCATCCGTGTCCAATAAACGCATTCCTTCTTTATTTATTTTTTTTAACGTTATTCAGGGCGTACAATACCAACTTACACACCCGCTAAACCTGAACGTAAATTAAATATGAAATAAACGTACGGACGGATAAACAGACCCAAACGCTATACATGTATTCCGGTAAGTAGGTGGAGCATAGAAATTATATATATATTTTTTAATTATCGATTTCGGTCCGACCTAATATGTGATAATTTGTTAGACTCTTGTGGGTTGTCGGACTGTTGGGCTGTCGGACTATTGGGTTGTCGGACTATTGGGCTGTCGGACTAATGGGTTGTCGGACTATCGGGTTGTCGGACCATTGGGCTGTCGGACTATTGGGCTGTCGGACTACAGACGTGTATACCAGCCAGTCGTAAACTGAATGAAGATACTGAGTTGCTACATTATGTCATCATCCGGTGCTTAACATTGTTATCGCAAGATTAAAGATACATTTACAGATTCAAAACCTAACACTGTTAGAATGTAACTGCCTTTTTATCTAGGGACCGAAAACAGTTGAAGATAACAAGTCAATTTAAGAACATAACTTTACCAATATGTTAGATGTTATTTATTTATAGGAAAATCAATCGCACATATTAAATATTGAAAATATTATCACGAGTGTCGTGAAATGCATTAGATGAAACAGGTAAGTTTCATCACGAGTGCATGTCAATATTCACGATGCGTTACATTAACGAATATTTAATATGTCGCCGAAAACTTAAAGGAAATGTGTTTTGTATGTTTGTGCGTCAATGTTTAATAGCTACATTAATTGTGACGTCACTTCCAGGGTGTGAAATAATTTTATTTCACATGTGATTTACCAGAATTTATTTTACTGACAAAAGTCGGTTTCATCACTCTCAATGTAATAACCTACTTGTAAGAAGGCCTTTTCCATGACCTATGCCTGAATCTTAGTGTTTGCAGACAAGAAAACCCGGTTGGCCGATGCAAAGGAATTGACGAATTGGAAAGATAGCTATAAAATTGCAGATTTATGATGACAAAAAGTATATATTACAGTTAGTGCAGAAACTGACTTATTGCCAGTATTTTAGAAACCTCTTAAATTATTTTAAATTACATTGTACATTTTTCCACAATAACAAATACATGTATACGTTAATTATAGTTTATTACATGGTCAATCAGCCAAACATTTATAAAATATATAAATCTAAATGTGTTGGTGTTGTAGATTGTGTTTTTTTAATGCTGTTTAGCGCGACTTTCAGCAATTTTTCATATATATATATCATTGAGTCCAGTATTTGTCGTGGAGAAAGCGGATAATATCCTGAAAAGAAACCTAACTTCGGTAGGAACCTGGCAATTCTTGTAAATGAAGATTGGAGTAGAGCTCGCAGTGAGACTCGAACCCGCAATGTCAATATTGACAGACAACGTGATCAATAGTTCACGAACTGCCTTACTCACTCGGGCCCCGACGCCCCGGGTGTTGTAGAGCTTTTTTCATCAACACTCCATTACTCCAAATCCGGTTAAAGTCATCTACACCTTGCAAAGGAAAAATCTTACACTTAAATCATTTCCTAAATGATTACTGGCTGTTGACACCCTCGACACTAACAGTTCCTAAGCAGAGAGGTCTACCCAGTAGTTGCAAATAAAAATGTTATCAAGATACCAAGGTTATAGTCATCAGCTTAAAAAGTAGCGAATTATAATAAACAAAGAAGCAATAAATATATTATGACATAAAGCATACGAAGGAAATATATGCTGTCACGGATACAGAAACATTGAACAAATTTGGCAGAATAACTTGACACCTTTACAAATGGCTTACAATAGAATACAAAAAAAATAGCTTCAATGAAGGTAATTTAAAAAAACCGAATACCAAGGAAACTGTCAAAAAAAAAAATCCACAAATCAAAGTCCAAGAAACGCAACCAAATACACAGTGCAACTATAGCATGAAAATCCACAAATCTAAGTCCAAGAAACCGCAATAAAATAAAAAGTGCAACTACAGCAATGGTCCTGACTAGGTAAAGGCATTTAAAAGAAATGATGGATTAACCCAAGTTTTATTGCATGCCAACCTCCTGTTTCCATGCATGGAGTATTTGGAGTTGGTGCGCTGAGTAAAATACTAACTTAAGCTTACCTTCAGCTTGGACTAGTCCTGTGTCGCTTAATTCATGATTGTTAACAAAGTTTTTACTTTCCTGTGAGAAATTAGTTTCTGTATATTACTTTTTATTATTTGTAAATTTTAAAATTTTAATTTCATGTTAGTTATATTTTATCTTCATTCTTTTCAAAGAACATTATGTCAATTTGAATTTGTATACAATACTTTGGTTCTTCCTTTTTTCAGTAATAATTTCCTCATTCGACGTTCATTTCTTATTCTTTTCCGGTTCTGTCCTGTTTCATTCATCAAAAGTAGCTCACTGTTGAGCATTTCTCTTTGAGTTTGGGAGAGCGAGCTGATTTCCTTGAGTTGGGGAGAGCGAGCTGATGTCCTTGAGTTGGGGAGAGCGAGCTGATGTCCTTGAGGTAGGAAGAGCGAGCTGTTGTCCTTAAGTTGGGGAGAGCTAGCTGATGTCTTTGAGTTGGGGAGAGCGAGCTGATGTCCTTGAGTTGGTGAGAGCGAGCTGATGTCCTTGAGTTGGGAGAGCGAGCTGATGTCCTTGAGTTGGGGAGAGCGAGCTGATGTCCTTGAGATGAGGAGAGCTAGCTGATATCCTTGAGTTGTGGAGAGCGAGCTGATGTCCTTGAGTTGGGGAGAGCGAGCTGATGTCCTTGAGTTAGGAAGAGAGAGCTGATGTCTTTGAGTTGGGGAGAGCGAGCTGATGTCCTTGAGTTAGGAAGAGAGAGCTGATGTCTTTGAGTTGGGGAGAGCGAGCGAGTTTATTTACAAATCAAGTGGGTCACTTGATTCTAATATATTGGAAATTTACCTTCAGACCTTCATCATATTAATTTTCATATTCGACAATGCTATATTTTATGCACAAGTCGTATTTTATGATCGTTTTCATTTTAAAATATTCTGAATTGTTTTCTTTACTTGTTTATATTGGGATATATATAATATAATTTTAATTTGTATATTGAAAATATGTAAATTTTTAATGTCCAAGTAACAATGTCGTTTAAGGTCGAATTTCAAACAAATTTGATGCAGGTAGTGTTAACTTTAATTTAATTAAGTGGAAAGCCTATTAGTCGTAGAACGATAGAACTTATATTTACAGAATAGTTCATGATGCTGATGGCAATATCACAAAAGTTTGACTGCTCAGGGGTCGTGATTACCACCAAGAAACTGATATTGCACGATCCAATGGCCAGGGTCATATCAGTTTCTTGTCCATATCATGACCCAAGGGCTGTCCAAATTTTGTGATATTTCCATTAGTAACATTAACTTTTCTGTTTATTGCATTGAAGAATCGTTAATCCATTGATAAATTTGCGCATGTAATTTTTTTCAATTAATCCTTTTTTATGGATAAAAGGACTGTTTTTCTTCATATAGTATTTTTTGTGTAGTGTGATTTTTGAATTTTTACTAACCATTTTATTGAAAAAAAAATAGAAAAAGGAATGGAAAGAACTCTAAAATTTATACCATAGCTATAGCGGTGATTTTCTGATATGGACTGTCCATATCAGAAAATTGATTGACTTAGGAGTTTTTTACCTCATACACCGACAACTTAATGCCGTTGGTCGGACGGATACCAGCAAATCTGACCGCTATCTTTTACATCTTGTATTTCTTTATGCTAGCTGATCGGTTGTTAACCAATCAAATGTACTAATGAAGTCGCCCAAAACGAAGTTTTGGCGAATTATTGTTTCGCACATATTCCGGTTTCCACTTTTTCTAGACCGTGAAATTTTCCGACATATTTCTCAGGGACGCCTTAATAGAATCAAATGAAACTTGGCACAGTTTTGGATCGACATATGGAGGGGTGCAGTCAACAGTCAATTTTAAAATGGCCGCCACTTGACGACACATACCCAAAATTGGCAAAAAAACTTCCAGTGCTCCGATTTCAACGAAACTTGGTATGGAGGTATATTTTCGTATTTCGAGTGAAACGCTACCTTTGAAATTTTTTTGCGACATAGTGTTTCAAAATGGCGGCAAAAAACGTGTATAATTTTCAACGTTATCCAATCTCGATGAAATTTAACGTGCTCCGATTGCAAAACGATTTGGTATGAAGGTAGATTTAAGTTCCCCAAATTGAACTCCATGTTCGCAATTTTTTCGACCGTGGGTTTAAAAATTGCCCCCAAAAACGTGTCAAGTTTTCAACGTTGTCCGATCGTAACGAAATTTTATGTGTAGGTACATTTTAAAGTCCTGAGTGGAATGCAATACTATCCATTGGGATTTGGGCGACTTCTGTGTTGGCATTCCAACACATTATTTTTAATTTATTACGTGTTACGATGTTTCCAACCCTTTGTGAAAGCAAATGTATTTTCTGTTATTAAATGAAGTTTCCTTACATGTTATTTTTATCAATGTATGGTGAACATTTATACTTACATATTTATTTATTAGCAATTATTACACCCATATATGTCCACGCCATTAAAAAAATCGGGAAGTAACAAAATTTCTTTAAAAAAAACAAAAATAACCATACTAATGATATAAGAATCTGTTAAAGACTATGATATTATCTCCACAATTTTCTAGAGTGCTTTAAACAGTAACAGGTTATGGGAAAAACTTATTTTTAAGATTAACTGTTAATCTACTTAAAATATAATTTCTTTGAAACATTTACTCCAATTTAACATGTAAGAAATACATGACATTCATCTTTTATTTCTTTAAAAGTTTCTATCCCTTTGACTTTAAAAGTTTCTATCCCTTTGATCCTTTAAATATCTGACAAAAGGGATTGACATTGTAAAATATACTGTTCCGTCCTTTGATGTCAGTTTCTCAAGATCTGTGAGAATCTATACTATTTTGGATGCTTTTTGTGCTATTGAAAAACAGTATCCATTCTACGTCGCACATCGGATATTTGATAATAACAGAAACAGGATCCTACGACGGCTTATTCGTGCCAAACAACAAATAGAAAAAAAAAAATTATTTCGTTTGAACGGTTTATTAAATCGTTTGAACGGTTTATTAAATCGTTTCAACGATTTATTAAATCGTTACAACGATTTATTAAATTGTTTGAACAGTTTATTAAATCGTTACAACGATTTATTAAATCGTTTCAACGATTTATTAAAACGTTACAACGATTTATTAAATCGTTTGAACAGTTTATTAAATCGTTACAACGATTTATTTAATCGTTTGAACAGTTTATTAAATCGTTACAACGATTTATTAAATCGTTACAACGATTTATTAAATCGTTTGAACAATTTATTAAATCGTTACAACGATTTATTAAATCGTTTGAACAGTTTATTAAATCGTTACAACGATTTATTAAATCGTTACAACGATTTATTAAATCGTTTGAACAGTTTATTAAATCGTTACAACGATTTATTTAATCGTTTGAACAGTTTATTAAATCGTTACAACGATTTATTAAATCTTTACAACGATTTATTAAATCGTTTGAACAGTTTATTAAATCGTTACAACGATTTATTAAATCGTTTGAACAGTTTATTAAATCGTTACAACGATTTATTAAATCGTTACAACGATTTATTAAATCGTTTGAACAGTTTATTAAATCGTTACAACGATTTAGTAAATCGTTTGAACAGTTTATTAAATCGTTACAACGATTTATTAAATCGTTTCAACGATTTATTAAATCGTTACAACGATTTATTAAATCGTTTGAACAGTTTATTAAATCGTTACAACGGTTTATTAAATCGTTTAAACAATTTTTTATTCCGTCCGTTTGAACTATTTTTCATAACCTTTTTGTCATTGTTTACTACGACGGCTTATCCGTTGTTAATACTAGAGTTCACCTAATGCTGCAAATTCTTCCTGTAATATGGAAAGGGATGCGCTGATTCGGCACTATTTTGAAATGGGATTAACGTTCCCTGAAATTATTTCAGTGGTCGCACGTAAGCACCAAATAGTTTTAAGTGAATGAACAGCAAAAAGGATATGTGCAAAGTTAGAACTTTTCCGTCGTAAAAACAAAACGGATATTGCTGAAGTTGCCCTGTTTATTGAGGAAACGCTTGAAAGTTGTGGTCAGTTGCATGGATACAGATGGATGTATTGGAGAGCAATTCTTGCAGGTTATATAGTATCACAAGATGATATCCGCCAGCTTCTATCACTGCAAGACCAAGAGGGAGTAAATTTACGTAAAAGAAAAAGACTTAGACGTAGAATATATGTAAACAAAGGTCCAAACTTTGTGTGGCATGTTGACGGGAACGACAAGTTAAAGCGCTTTGGTATAGCTATCCACGGTTGTATCGACGGGTTTTCACGTCATATTATATGGTAAGAGGCAGGGTACACAAACAATGACCCAAGAGTAGTTGCCGATAAGTTTTTGAGAGCTGTAGAACATGCCGGAGGCTGTCCTGCAAAAATAAGAGCTGATTAAGGGACAGAAAATACAATTATTGAACAACTCCAGATGTTTCTTCGAAGGAACCACAATGATGCAAATGCTGGCGAAAAAAGTTTTGTGTATGGAAGCAGTAATCTGAACCAGCGCATTGAGTGGTTCTGGGGACTTTTCAGAAAAGAATGTCTTCAATTCTGGATGGACATATTTCAAATGATAAAAGATGAATTCGAGTCATTCTCTGGAAACCAGCTGGACAAAGGACTTATCCGGTTTTGCTTCTGTGCTCTTATTCAGGTAACGTAATTACCTTTTTTATACATATAGATATCGGTCTTGAATTCCGTATCGATATGGATTGCAATTTGATGAAATAAATGCATCTTAATTGATCATAATAATTATAAACAATAAAACGAGCCTCAGTGTTTTTCGACATACCACCTCGGATTTTAACTTAAGTAACTAAGGGAAAACAACAAACCATAGGAAAATCAGTATATTTCTATGTATTATTGGTGTTTTACGCCCTAGCAACACTGTATAGATTATATCGAGGCAATGAACATGAAATGATGATGAAATGAAAAATGGGATTGGACACAAGGGATAAAGAAAAAACAGCAAGTTTAGATTGCGGATAGGCTTAATTTACCGCTTGATATAAAATTTGCGATGATTTAAATCGTAAAACAATCAAAAAGCACAATTTATACCAAATTGATTTATATTTATCTGTAAAATATAAAAATAGCAAGATATGGGAAAGACGACAAATTGACCTCGAAAAATCTGCGACTGGGAAAGTACAATCCAGAGGTCTTCCATGTCTTCAACTATGGTGGAACACCACCTCGAAAAGCGAAAAGGAAACTGAATAACGAAAAGGAAAATGAATGTCGAAAAAGAAAATGGTTCATTTTCATATTCGGATAACGAATAGGAAACTGAATAACGAAAAGGAAAATGAATGTCGAAAAGGAAAATGGTTCATTTTCCTATTCGGATAACGAATAGGAAACTGAATAACGAAAAGGAAAATGAATGTCGAAAAGGAAAATGGTTCATTTTCCTATTCGAAAGCCAAAAAGGAAACTAAACAACGAAAAGGAAAATGAATGTCGAAAAGGAAAATGGTTCATTTTCCTCATCGAAAAGCGAAAAGGAAACTGAATAACGAAAAGGAAAATGAATGTCGAAAAAGAAAATGGTTCATTTTCCTATTCGGATAACGAATAGGAAGCTGAATAACGAAAAGGAAAATGAATGTCGAAAAGGAAAATTGTTCATTTTCCTATTCGGATAACGAAAAGGAAACTGAAATACGAATAGGAAACTGAATGTCGAAAAGGAAAATGGTTCATTTTCCTATTCGAAAAGCGAAAAGGAAACTGAATAACGAAAGGAAAATGAATGTCGAAAAGGAAAATGGTTCATTTTCCTATTCGGATAACGAATAGGAAACTGAATGTCGAAAAGGAAAATGGTTCATTTTCCTATTCGAAAAGCGAAAAGGAAACTGAATAACGAATAGGAAACTGAATGTCGAAAAGGAAAATGGTTCATTTTCCTATTCGAAAAGCGAAAAGGAAACTGAATAACGAAAAGGAAAATGAATGTCGAAAAGGAAAATGGTTCATTTTCCTATTCGGATAACGAATAGGAAACTGAATGTCGAAAAGGAAAATGGTTCATTTTCCTATTCGAAGAGCGAAAAGGAAACTGAATAACGAAAAGGAAAATGAATGTCGAAAAGGAAAATGGTTCATTTTCCTATTCGAAAAGCGAAAAGGAAACTAAATAACGAAAAGGAAAATGAATGTCGAAAAGGAAAATGGTTCATTTTCCTATTCGGATAACGAATAGGAAACTGAATGTCGAAAAGGAAAATGGTTCATTTTACTATTCGAAGAGCGAAAAGGAAACTGAAAAACGAAAAGGAAAATAAATGTCGAAAAGGAAAATGGTTCATTTTCCTATTCGAAAAGCGAAAAGGAAACTGAATAACGAAAAGGAAAATGAATGTAGAAAAGGAAAACGGTTCATTTTCCTATTCGAAAAGCGAAAAGGAAACTGAATAACGAAAAGGAAAATGAATGTCGAAAAGGTATATTCGAAAAGCGAAAGGAAACTGAATAACGAAAAGGAAAATGAATGTCGAAAAGGAAAATGGTTCATTTTCCTATTCGAAAAGCGAAAAGGAAACTGAATAACGAAAAGGAAAATGAATGTCGAAAAAGAAAATGGTTCATTTTCCTATTCGGATAACGAATAGGAAACTGAATAACGAAAAGGAAAATGAATGTCGAAAAGGAAAATGGTTCATTTTTCTATTCGGATAACGAATAGGAAACTGAATAACGAAAAGGAAAATGAATGTCGAAAAGGAAAATGGTTCATTTTCCTATTCGGATAACGAACAGGAAAATGAGTAACGAAAAGGAAAATGAATGTCGAAAAGGAAAATGGTTCATTTTCCTATTCGAAAGGCGAAAAGGAAACTAAATAACGAAAAGGAAAATGAATGTAGAAAAGGAAAATGGTTCATTTTCCTATTCGAAAAGCGAAAAGGAAACTGAATAACGAAAAGGAAAATGAATGTCGAAGAGGAAAATGGTTCATTTTCCTATTCGGATAACGAACAGGAAAATGAATGTCGAAAAGGAAAATGGTTGATTTTCTTATTCGGATAACGAATAGGAAACTGAATAACGAAAAGGAAAATGGTTCATTTTCCTATTCGGATAACGAACAGGAAAATGAATAACGAAAAGGAAAATGAATGTCGAAAAGGAAAATGGTTCATTTTCCTATTCGAAATGCGAAAAGGAAACTAAATAACGAAAAGGAAAATGAATGTAGAAAAGGAAAATGGTTCATTTTCCTATTCGAAAAGGGAAAAGGAAACTGAATAACGAAAAGGAAAATGAATGTCGAAAAGGAAAATGGTTCATTTTCCTATTCGGATAACGAACAGGAAAATGAATGTCGAAAAGGAAAATGGTTGATTTTCTTATTTGGATAACGAATAGGAAACTGAATAACGAAAAGGAAAATGAATGTCGAGAAGGAAAATGGTTCATTTTCCTATTCGAAGAGCGAAAAGGAACCTGAATAACGAAAAGGAAAATGAATAACGAAAAGGAAAATGAATGTCGAAAAGGAAAACGGTTCATTTTCACATTCAAATAACAAAAAGGAAAGTTGATGACTAAAAGAAAAAAAACATACCATTTTCATTTTCGAATATCGAAAAGGAAAAAACGAAAAGGAAAACAACTTGAGTTACGTTAATACAAATATAAAACAAGTGAAAATGAATCGGAACACATATGGTACAAACTTCATAGAACAAGGTGCGTCGACTACTGCGTTTCTAGCAACACCCGTGTAAATACGCATGGCTGCTAACAGGTAAACTGAACACCATTGTTTATGTAAATAGTCATAGGCAAGAGTCTTAATTGTCATATTGGTATAAAAACAGATTTATCATGTGAACAGGTTAAATATATATATGGATGTGTTATAGATAAAGGAATAAAACAGGAACTGTACAAACCTTTTAACTGTGGGATGATTGCGGATCCAAAATGTTCCAATGTTATTGGGATATGGAGTATGGGGATGTCTGGGGAATGTTCACACAACAGTTCCGGATTCAGAATTGGAACAAGTGGTTTTAGGAAAGGCGCTTTACAGGTGAATTATTTGATGGTTTATAGTTAAAGTTAATAGTTTTGTGCTTTACGCGATACAGGTAGATTACGATTTTGTGTTTAGTGGCCCTTATATGCGTTAATGATAATGCAGATGAGCGTTCACAAAAGGGAATGCCGTATTTGGCGGTATTAATTTTAAGGAAATTATGCTACGAGAACTTGTTTATAAAATTTGGGGGGTTTTTTTGAACAACAATTGCTCAGCAAAGCATTCTACGGATACATGTCTATTCAAAAGAATCAATAATGGTTAAATTGTAGTAATTAATATTCAAAAGTTGAACTATTTCTACTTAATTTTAACATCGTGGCATTATCTATTTCTAGATCCATTGGAATAATCCACATCAATTGAAAGGTCTAGAAGACGGGTCTGGATTAATTATCTTCTACACACCTATTCTCCGCCCACATGATGCTGGAATAATGGTAGTTGGACAATACTGGATAGACCTCCCCCCTAGAAAAAGGGGCGTGGTCATCAATGCGGAATGTTCTACTGAATGCTCAAACAAACTGATCAATAGTGAAATTCACATAACAGTTGGATACAACCATATGCACTATTTAGGTAAGCATAGAGAAAAGAAGCCAATAAGTGATATATACACGTCAAATTAAACTGACATGGTACCTATTTTTAATAGCAAGTTGGATAGGTTTTAGTTTAACTGTTTAATATATCTGTACATTCGAACACTTATCTTGTCTGTTGTCAATACTAATTTTTGTTTTTTTAAAGGTCGCCAGGAACGCATAGAATTATATCGCCATGGAATTAAGCTAACAGATTTGACATACGACCGTAACTATAGCTACGATCTACCAGTACTTCATACGTAAGCTAGTACCTTCATTGGTTTATTTTGTAAATGATAGCAATGATGTCTTCAGTGGCTCTACTGATATTATGACCTTGACAACTCAAAGCATTAAAGATCTGTAGCGATGTAGTCTTCTGTGACTCAAAACATGTAATGTTTAACAGAAGGGTTCAAAGCAATACATGAATGACAACGTTGTCTCGTTAAGCCCTTCCAGAGTAATCATCGATGGTAATGTTGTCGTCCCTTAAAGCCATTCCGTAGCAATTCACCAATCGCAGCGTTGTCCCCATGGGTCATTTCAAATCATTTCTATAAAAAAACAGGGTTGAACACTAACTGTATCTCAAAGTTTGCATCAATATTAGTGTTGTCCCTAAACAGTTATATTCTTCTTCTTCCAAGTAAACTGCAAATCGCCTCTGGCGTATTATCGCAGAGTGATGCCCCACGAGAAACATCATCAAGTTCAAATTAAAATTCCAAAGGAAGTATGTACAATTAAAAACAGGGTTGAGGTCTAGTTGGACATCTTAGGCAGGCTGTTCTTGAAGGCATCAACTGTTGATGTTGTTACAGCTGCCAGTGGTAAGTCATTCCATAGTCTGATGATAGAAGGTACAAAGGACTACTGGTGACACTGCAGTCTGGAGTATGGAAGGTGGTTATGCCCCTGGTTGATGTTGTTGTACAGCTCTGAGTGTATATAAGAGCAATTAATCGAAGGCAATGTTTTCACTCGTGTTTTATAGGAACAAACTATCGAAGTTAATATCATCCCTATGAATCATTATATACCTTCTATGGCCACGTTATTCCCAGGGTCATTCCAAGGCAACGCGGTTACAGAGGAATTCTTTGATGTTGCCAATTAAGGGCCCATTCAATTGGAAATAATCGAAAGTAGTTTTGTCACCAAGCGTATTCCAAAGCAATGCTTCGATAAGTATGCTAAACCCGAGGCTCATAACAGCAACTTATCTACGGCAGTGTTGTTCCTAAGGCTGATCAGAAATTTCATTGTCACCAAAACATCAAAACAGCACTGTATCAATGAGAATTTTCCTCTCGTGATTGCAGTAAATCATGTTTGTGGCTAATAACAATATGTAAACAACGTCCCTAGTTGCTCATTCCTTAACAACACATTGTCGATGTCGTTGTTCCTAACGTAACTCCAAATTTCTCCCTAAAGTAAACATATATCAGTTTTCTTGCCCTTTCAAATAAAACCAACCGTATATTTCAACATCATATTTTATTCATATAGATCAGTGTGTATAAGTTGTGCATTATAGAAAAATAATTGATTAATTACTAATAGTCAATATTGAAAGCAAATGAAAATCAATTAAGAAATATAACTGATTCCCAGTTCGTTCATATATACATATTTATTACACGACAAAAAACTCATTCTATAAACTGCTGTTCGTATATAATGATATAATGTACACCATTACTTTTCAGATTTCAAGAACCAATTAAAGTTCTGCCAGGGGACCAAATAAAGACATCGTGTGTATATTCTACAATGTCTAGATCTCAGAACGTTAGATTTGGAGATTCAACTTCAGATGAAATGTGTTTGGGATTCCTTACATATTTTCCGAAGCAAAACTTAAAGGATCCATATTGTACCAATTGGAAATCGGTTCCAATGTGTCTGTTGTGGAATCAAAATTCTGATACAGCTATAAAAGGCTGCTATATACAAAGGTTATTGCAAGGTCATGATGTAACAGCTAATCCGATTATTCAAGACATAGTGCAAGCATGCATGCCATTTAAAACATGTTCTGATTGGTGCAGATATTCAGTCAATATTGCTAGGCAACACCCATGCTTTCATGGTGATGTGTTAGATTTTATTGGTTACGAAAATCTTCATGATTTTCCAGAATTTCTCATTCCATTTGTTATCTGTGATTTTAAGAAGGAGGTAAATTTTTCTACAGAAATTGTTTTTAAACACTCAAATAGAACTTTACCAAAAACTGAACATAACATTTCCTCACGAGACATTCCTTCGTGCTTTACATGTATTCTTCTCTTGTTATTAATGCATTTATAAAAGTAAATCGTACAATATAGTATTAGTATTCAATGGCATACATCACAATTCAGCCATATTATTACAAAACATGCGGAATTCCTTCACGTGTACTGAGAAAATTATAACTTGTACGAAACCCTCTCTTTCACATGTACTGAGAACATTATACCTTGCTGGAAACCCTCTCCCACACGTGTACTGCGAACATAACTTACTTACTTACTTAGGCCCTTCGCTCCTCCCGGTGCATAGGCCATCGACGATAAGTCTCCAGCGCTGCCTGTTCTTTGCTGTTAGTTCCAGTTGTCCCCATGTCTGTCCTGTTAGCTTGACATCTGATTCCAGGTCCCTTCTCCAGGTGTTTTTGGTCGTCCTCGCTTTCTCTTCCCCTGGGGTGTCCATGTTAGTGCCTGCCTTGTGATGTTACCACTTGGCTTCCTCAGGGTACGTACTAGCCAACCCCACCTTCTTCTCCAGATCTCTTCTTCAACTGGGCATCGGTTGGTCTTCCCCCATTACTCATTGTTACTGATGGTTTCCGGCCAGCGGATGGAAAGGATACGACGTAGACATTGGTTGACAAATGTCTAGATCTTATGACTGGTGGCCCTGGTAAATCTCCAGGTTTCTGCACCATACAGGAGGACTGATTTCATGTTGGAGTTGAAAAGTCGTAGCTTGGTGTTCCTGCTTATGACTCTTGAATTCCAGATGTTTCTTAGCTGGATAAATTCCCCTCTTTCTTTGCCGATTCTGGTCTTGACATCAGCATCTGTACCTCCTTGCTTATCCACTATACTACCAATGTATGTGAATGACTCTACCTCTTCTAGCGGATCTCCATTTAGCCTTACTGGCTCATTGTTGGTGGTATTAACTTTCAGGATCTTGGTCTTTCCTCTGTTAAGGTTGAGTCCTACTGTAGCTGAAGTGTTAAGCAGTTCTGAGGACTTCTCCTGCATCTGTTGGTGATTGTGTGACAGGAGTGCTAAATCATCGCCAAAATCCAAATCATCCAGCTGATTCTAGTGTCCATTGTATTTCGTTTCACTTTCCCCTGGTTATGGTCTTCATGATCCAGTCTATGGCCATAAGAAACAAAAATGATGAGAGCAAACATCCTTGCCTTACTCCGGTCTTGACTCTGAAGCTCTTTGTCAGTTGCCCTCCGTGAACTACTCTGCAGGACATTCCCTTATATGAGTTTCTGATTAGGTTTACAAACTTTTGGGGCACTCCGTTATGTCTAAGCAGTTTCCATAACATCTCCCTGTCCATACTGTCAAAAGCCTTCTCGTTATCCACAAAATTTATGTAGAGTGGAGAGTTCCATTCTATTGACTGCTCTATAATGATGCGAAGTGTCGCTATCTGGTCAGTACATGATCGGTCCCTTCTGAAATCTGCCTGCTGGTCCCGCAGTTGCTCGTCAACTGGCCCTTTTAGTCGCTCCAAAATCACTTTGTTGAAGATCTTTGCTGGGACGGACAGTAGTGTGATCCCTCTGTAATTTCAGCATAGTCAAAGGTCTCCTTTCTTTACCAGCTTAATAAGGTGTCCTTCTTTCCTCTCTGATGGTATGTCTTCTTCTTTCCAGATCTTGGCAAACATCTTGTACAATACTACAACCATCGTATTGTGATCTGTTTTCAGTATCTCTGCTGGGATCTCATTCTTGCCATTCTTTAGCTGTTTTCTTGCTCTCTGAATCTCTGCTCTGCTAGGTGGTTTGCAGTTGATTGGTAAGTCCGTATCTGCTGGTAGAATGTCTGGCGTGTTATCTGGTGTTGGTCTATTGAGGAGATCTTCAAAATGCTTTGCCCATCTGTTCAACTGTTTTTCTGTTTCCGTAATCACTTTTCCGTCCTTATCCTTAACTGGTCTTTCCATCGGTTGGCTCTTTCCTGCTAGTTTCTTGGTGGTGTCATAGAGCTCTTTGATATTCCTGCTTGCTGCTGCAGTCTCAGCCTGTTCTGCAAGTCCTTCTACATATTCCCTCTTGTATTTTCTTACACTTTTCTTTACCTCTTTATTGATTTCATAATATTCATGCTGTGCTTTAGCCTTGTCTGCTCTAGTGCGGCTGTTGTTGATTGCCTCCTTCTTGGTTTTCCTGACCTCGGTCTTCTTGTACTAGCTGACATCCAATCTTTATGCTCTGGTTTTCTTCTTCCCAATATCTCTTCACAGGTTTCCACTACAGTATCTATGTAATCCTTCCAATATTGCTCAATGCTTGTGTCATTTTCATCATCCAGTAATTCTTGTCGGGTTTGGAATTTGTACGCCAATGTTATTCTAAAATCTCTGTGTGTTTTTTCGTCCCTCAGAAAATTGACGTTGAACCTTGGCTTCCTTCTTTCCTTCTCATTCCCGTTTTTCTTCAGTTTAAGCTTGATTTTTGCAGTTACAAGATGGTCTTTACTCTCACATCTAATAGAGACAGTCGGAACTTCTTGCAGATACAGATGTGATCTATCTGATTTTCTGTCACGTGGTCAGGTGAGACCCATGTTGTTTTATGGATTCTTTTGTGTTGGATAATGCTTCCACCAATGACAAAGTTGTTAATTGCACATGCCTCAACAAATATCTCCCCGTTCTCATTCATGTCTCCTACATCATGATGTCCCATAACTTCCTCATAGTCGCTGTTATTACTGCCTATCTTCGCATTGAAGTCTCCCATGAGTATATTGATGTCTGAGTTGTTCTAGGATGGTGTTTAGCTGGTCATAAAAGCCATCTTTGTCTTCCTCATTGCTATCATTTGTAGGTGCATAACACAAAACGACATTCATCTTGATGTTCTTCTTTTTAGTCTTTAATGATGCTTGGTCCTCTGGGTTTCCAACCTATCAGTGCTTTCTGTGCTTCTTTTCCTAGCATTAGTGCCGCCCCTAGAGTGTGTGGTGCACCCTCTTCCTAGTGTCCTGAATACAGGATAGTTTCACCTGTCATCAGTCGTCGCTGCCCAGATTGAGTCCATCTAGTCTCACAAAGTCCAAGAAGGGTAAGCTTGTAGTTGCGCATCTCCCCTGCTATCTGTGTTGCTTTCCCTGCCTTGTACATCGTTCTAACATTCCACAAACCAATCTGTAATATCTTCCTGGTTGATAGAATGGTATTCAGTACATCTCTGTACGTCATGTTATCTTCTGTTGAAGTCTCGTTTTCCCCCGGTCCCATGGCGGAGTTGCGAACATAACATCATGCAGGAAACCCACGTGTACTGAGAACATTATAACTTGTACGAAACCCTCTCCTTCACGTGTACTGAGAACTATTATACCTTGCTGGAAACCCCTTTCCAACACGTCTACTGAGAACATAATCATGTTTCACATGACTTCTTCTATTGTTATTAATGCATTTATCAAAGTAAATTCTAAAATATAATATAATGGCATACATCATTATTCAGCCATATTATGGCGAAAACATATACGACTTTGCCCGTGGTCTTTCTCAAGACAAACAGCTTGATTGTATTGCATTTTGTTTATAACCTCTTCACTTTCAATTTTGATAATTAGCTTGGCAGTAGTATAACTTACATTCTAACCTAATTTTTTTAGTTAAATATTTATTTATGACCTGAGAACACTTTACCTGATAGGAAACCCTCCTCTTCACATCTACCGAGAACACTTTACCTGGCAAGAAACCTCCTAAACATGTACTGAGTATATTATACCTTGCTGGAAACCCTATCCTACACGTGTACTGAGAAAATTATATCTTGCAGTAAATCCTCTCATACACGTGCACTAAGAACATTATATCTTGCAGGAAACTCTCTCCTACACGTGTACCGAGAACATTACACCATGCAGGAAACCCTCTCCTACACGTGTGCTTAGAACATAATACCTTGCATGAAACCTTCTCTTACACAAGTACTGAGAACATTATCACGAGACATTTCATGTTTCACATGTCTTCTTCTATTGTTATTAATGCATTTATCAAAGTAAATCGTACAATATAGTATTAGTATTTAATGGCATACATCACAATTCACTCATTATTCAGCCATTTTATTGCGAAAGCATACAGAATTTTCCCTTGATATTTCCGAAGACAAACAGTTTGATTGTATCGCATTTTGTTTATAACCTCTTCACTTTCAATTTTGATAATTAGCTTGGCAGTAGTATAACTTACATTCTAACCTAATTTTTTTAGTTAAATATTTATTTATGACCTGAGAACACTTTACCTGATAGGAAACCCTCCTCTTCACATCTACCGAGAACACTTTACCTGGCAAGAAACCTCCTAAACATGTACTGAGTATATTATACCTTGCTGGAAACCCTATCCTACACGTGTACTGAGAAAATTATATCTTGCAGTAAATCCTCTCATACACGTGCACTAAGAACATTATATCTTGCAGGAAACTCTCTCCTACACGTGTACCGAGAACATTACACCATGCAGGAAACCCTCTCCTACACGTGTGCTTAGAACATAATACCTTGCATGAAACCTTCTCTTACACAAGTACTGAGAACATTATCACGAGACATTTCATGTTTCACATGTCTTCTTCTATTGTTATTAATGCATTTATCAAAGTAAATCGTACAATATAGTATTAGTATTTAATGGCATACATCACAATTCACTCATTATTCAGCCATTTTATTGCGAAAGCATACAGAATTTTCCCTTGATATTTCCGAAGACAAACAGTTTGATTGTATCGCATTTTGTTTATAACCTCTTCACTTTCAATTTTGATAATTAGCTTGGCAGTAGTATAACTTACATTCTAACCTAATTTTTTTAGTTAAATATTTATTTATGACCTGAGAACACTTTACCTGATAGGAAACCCTCCTCTTCACATCTACCGAGAACACTTTACCTGGCAAGAAACCTCCTAAACATGTACTGAGTATATTATACCTTGCTGGAAACCCTATCCTACACGTGTACTGAGAAAATTATATCTTGCAGTAAATCCTCTCATACACGTGCACTAAGAACATTATATCTTGCAGGAAACTCTCTCCTACACGTGTACCGAGAACATTACACCATGCAGGAAACCCTCTCCTACACGTGTGCTTAGAACATAATACCTTGCATGAAACCTTCTCTTACACAAGTACTGAGAACATTATCACGAGACATTTCATGTTTCACATGTCTTCTTCTATTGTTATTAATGCATTTATCAAAGTAAATCGTACAATATAGTATTAGTATTTAATGGCATACATCACAATTCACTCATTATTCAGCCATTTTATTGCGAAAGCATACAGAATTTTCCCTTGATATTTCCGAAGACGAACAGTTTGATTGTATCGCATTTTGTTTATAACCTCTTCACTTTCAATTTTGATAATTAGCTTGGCAGTAGTATAACTTACATTCTAACCTAATTTTTTTAGTTAAATATTTATTTATGACCTGAGAACACTTTACCCGATAGGAAACCCTCCTCTTCACATCTACCGAGAACACTTTACCTGGCAAGAAACCTCCTACACATGTACTGATAATATTACACCTTGCAGGAAACCGTCTCACACACATGTACTGATAACATTTATCTTGCAGGAAGATCTCTCCTACACGTGTACTGAGAATATTATACATTGCAGGAAACCCTCTCCTACACGTGTACTGAAAACATACCTTGCAGGAAACCCTCTCTTACACATGTACGAAGAACATTACACCATGCAGGAAACATTATACCATGATGGAAACCATCTCCTACACGTTTACTGAAAACATTACACGTGTCCTTAGAACATTTATATCTTGCACGAGACCCTCTCCCACACGTGTACTGAGAACATTACACCATGCAGAAAACGTGTACTGAGAATAATTACACCATGAAGGAAACCCACTCCAACACATGACATGAAACTAGAGGCTCCCAGGAGCCTGTAATCGCACACGTGGAACCCAACTATATTTAAATTTTTGAAATTTACAGTTTCAGTCTAGTTGTTATAGCTTTTAAGTTACTGCGCAAAAACTAAACATTTTTTCAAAAATTTTATTTACGTACAATAACTCCTATAAGGTGCCATCAGACAATTTCTGAAAATTAAATGGTTTGTAGCCCTTGACCTTTAAGGTAATTTAGAAATTTACAGTTTTACTCTGTGTGTTATAGACTAATTTATAATACAAAAACTGATCTTTGTATAAATTCATAATTAAAGGGCAATTACTCCTATAAAGAGTCATCTTGCAATTTTGGACTAAGCAATCATTTGTAGGCCTTGCTTTGCTGATCATTTGTGCAATTTACAGTTTCAATCTAGCTGCTATAGTTTTTAAGTTACAGGACAAAAATGGAAAATTTCATAACAAAGTGTCATTTAAGGGCAATAACTCCTATGCATAATTTCATTCTAGCTGTTATGATTTTTTAGTTACAGGACAAAAACGGAAAATTAAAAAAAAGCCATTTAAGGGGATGCAGGACACTTTCCCTGAAAATAATTTGTCAATGAATTTTCTTTAAATTCCCCATTTAGTTAGTTTTTTATACAAGTTATCATAATTCAAAATTAAAAATAGGGTTTTCAGAGCTTATTTTCGAGGGGTTGATCATTGAAATTTTAAATTTTCTAATAGATTATACAGAGAAGAGAATAAAAAAGCACTAAAATACAAGATTACAAAAATTCTGTCCAATGAAATTTTCTGAACTTTTGATATAAAATCAAGCAATTGGTAAACATTTTAGTGATGGAAAGAAAAAAAGGGGTATCTGAATTCAATTTTTGTAATTTGGAAAAAAACTGGTCAAAAAGTGCTAAAAATGGTTTTTTCTTTTGTCAAAGTTACCTCCCATTTCAATTCATTTTTATTATTTTTGCCAATACCGGACTCATTTATGCAAAAAATTTTATTTTCAGCATTATTAAATTGAAATAATAATATAGGTATAAGAATTTCATTTTTATTTTAAATTTCATGGAAATTAAGAGTAATTAATGAAAGAAATTATTATTAAATTTACCATAAATGTTCAATCTATTTGAAATTTTCACAAAAAATGGCGGATGGTGTAGTGCATCCTCTTAAGGGCATTACCTCCTATAAGGAGTCTTCTGACAATTTCCGACCAATTAAGTCAATTGTAGGGCCTTTATTGCTGATCATTTGTGCAATTTACAGTTTCAATCTAGCTGCTATAGCTTTCAAGTTAAAGAACAAATACAGAAAATTTGATCAAACATTGTCATTTAAGGGCAAAAACTCCAATAAGGAGTCATCTGACAATTTCAGACCAATACAGTGAATTGTAGGGTTTGTATTGCTGATCATTTTTGCTATTTACAGTTTTACTCTAGCAGTTATAGTTTTTAAGTTATGGGACAAATATAGAAAATTTCATAAAAAAATTTTCATTAAAGGGCACTCTACCTCTTATAGTTTTCAAGTTATATTGTAAATACCAAAAATTTTGTCAAAAATCGTCATTAAAGGGCAATAACTTCTACAAGAAGCCAATACACAACTTCACACTAATAACAACTATTGTAGACCTTAATGTGCTAATCAATTTGAAGTAACGGTTCTCTCTATACCTATTATAATTTTTGAGATAATGATCAAAAACGTGTGTTGACACCCATGTTCTATTTTTAGTAACAGCTGCCATCTTTGTCTGTTGATCAAAACCCTGGGTATAAATTTGGAACTAGGAACCCTAAGGATGATTGTGGCTAAGTTTGAAAAAAATTGGCCCAGTGGTTTCAGAAGAGAAGATTTTTGAAAAAGTTTATGACGGACGACAGACGGATGCCAAGTGATGGAAAAAGCTCACATGGACCTTTAGTCCAGGTGAGCTAAAAACTGGTCAGGAGCCCGAGATGTTGTTTGAGATCTTGTAATCAGTATTCTGATTGTTAGACGGGACGCTTCTATTGACAAGTAAGGTCCTCAAGTAGGAATTTGTTGTACCTCTTCAGAAGATTTACCGCCGCCACCATGACTTACCTTATTATTTTGTTTGAACCATAGGTAGGTAGGTTTTTCTTCCTCAATATAACTTTTACCTGAACAGGACAATGAGTAACTACTGGTGTAATATCAGGCACTTCTTACTCGTCCAGAGCATGTGAGTGCACCCATGCTTTCTATCTGGATTCAGTTCACACCCTTTTGGTTTTTGTTGTTTTTTCTTTGTGTCATGTGCTTTTGTCTTGATAAGGCGTTTGTTACTGTCCTTTGGTATTCAATTCTTGTTGACTACTACTTCACATTTCTTTAAAATGATACAACAAACAATTTAAAAATTATTTCTGAAAATCGAGATTTATTTACAATTGTATAAATCTTCCAATATTTCTCCAGTATCAAGATATAAAAATATTACAAAAACATTATAAAAAGTTTTTGCCTATACATTAAATGTATGACACCTGTTTTGTGGTTGTAAGTAGCACCAATTACCCTGCATGAGACATAAAGTTTAGGTGTCTTAACACGAGGGTTTGGACATGCCTCTCTGATATAAAAAAGAGAAACTAGGAGTAGTGAAGCACGCACATCTCATTACCAAGGCAACAGTAACATGTTCCTGGTCCAATGTGGAATAAGCAAACAATCATTACCAAGGTTACAGTAATGTGTTCCTGGTCCAAGGAAGAACAAAGAGTTAAAAGCAATCAACCATAATCAAGGCAACTGTAACTGTTCCTGCTCCAAGTAGGAGCCAAGAATTAGAAAAACATCATAACCAAGGTTACAGTAACTTGTTCCTGGTCCATTGTGGAATAAGCAATTATCATTACCAAGGAGACAGTAACTTTTTGCCGGTACAAGGAGGAAATAGAAGTAACAAGCACTCTATCATGACAAGGTGACAGTAATTATAATGCTATCATAACTCTAAGCTTTACAAAAAATGTAGCTGATCTGAGACGTGAATTAACAGTACTTTATTCGATTTGTATGATTACAACAAGTGTGTGTCTTACAAAGTGATACATATATTTGTAACCTAATAAAAACACAAAAAACACAATATACAAAAAACAAGAGTTCCAACTAAAAACTTCTGTAACATCAAGTATTATAAAAGTTATCAAAGTCAATGGCAACAAGTTACTGTGTTCCCTGATGATAACTTATGTGAGGTCTGAAAATGAATAACACGATATGCATGATCATGAAAAGGTCCCTGAAGAAACTCCATAACTACTGTGAGGTCTGAAAATGAATAACACAATATAGCATGATCATGAAAAGGTCCCTGATGATATTCCATAACTTCTGTGAGGTCTGAAAATGAATAACACAATATAGCATGATCATGAAAAGGTCCCTGATGATATTCCATAACTTCTGTGAGGTCTGAAAATGAATAACACAATATAGCATGATCATGAAAAGGTCCCTGATGATATTCCATAACTTCTGTGAGGTCTGAAAATGAATAACACAACATGGCATGATCTTACAAAGCAAATGACAAATTTCAGTATCATATCGTCTATCATTTCTGAAAACTTTTACAAACGGGCACACACTAACATATACACAAACCGAAAACAATGTATTCCCTATCCCCATTTGGGAGAAGGGGTAAAAAACACAATAAAATATATGCTAAACATTTTAACAAAATTCCTGACACTACAAATGGGTAAAAAGTTAGTCTGAAACGTTATAACTGTGTATCTACATTTCAAGTTCGTGGTCTATGGGTGTATCCTCTTCTTCATTGAATCAATTAGTTCCCTGAGTTATTTTACAAATGTTTTAGTTTCTCCTTATTATTCCTGGCCTATTAAGATACAGTAGTAGTTTCCCTTAATTAGACCACCTCATCTGAGTCATGAGTGATCTTATAATGATGTGGTCTCTCTTGAGGGATACAGTTTAGACAGCTTTGTCGGTTGATTACAGCAAGAAATGTGAAGTGATCAAGAATCACACAAATAAAATATTTATATTTGTATTTACATATTCATTCAATCACATTTAGTTCGCTGAGATATAACCCAAATATTCCTGGTCTGTGGATTTATTTACATCAGCACTTAAATGATTTAGTTCTCCGAGTTATAATCCATATGTTTTAGTTTCTCCCTGAGTATCTGAATATCTTCATTTTCATACAGTCGTTTAATTCCCCTACACAGATTTCTACAGGATTCCAGCTGTATGTACTTCAGCTTTGGAGATATATCTAATAAAGCACTGAAAAAGATGACATTGCAACATTTGTACTTAATAGTTCTAAGGTCAAAAAGGTTACATACAGTAAAGTTAATTTGTCAATGAAGTTTCTTCAAACTTGTGATATACCTACCCATTTATGGCAAACAATGTCCCCATGTACAAAAATATATCCCTATGTAAACAAATAAAGGTGCCAAATGTAAACACAAAATAAAGACCCATGTAAAATAAAATCAAATGTCCCCATGCATGAAAATTAATTGGCCCCATTTAAAAAAACAAAGTAAATATTTTTATCAAAAGATTTTGTAAATGTTAACAAAGGTGGACAATGTCTAGCAATGGTTGGACATGTATCCAATATCTAGTCAATCCAACATAACAGATATGATTAACACAACTGAGAATTCTGCAAAAATGTTTGAAATGTTTACACAATATAAAAGTTCAATGTCACATTAAGAATGTTGCTGTAAACAATACCTTAATGAAGTTCTGTCAAAGTTCTAAAAGTCTGGAATCAAGATTTGTAATTAGAAAAGGAATTTTGACTCTTGTGTGGCAGGTTTCCTTGTTTTCTTTTATATGCAAACATTCTACCTAAGTTTAAATGCTCATGGTTGAATGGTTGGTCTTTTTCATTATACATAGATTGAAGCTTCATGGTTGAATTCTACTGTTTGAATGTTCATGGTTGACTACAACCAAGTTTAAAGGCTCATGGATTACTTCTACCAATTTGAAGGCTCATGGTTAAATTATAACAAAATTAAGGTTCCTGGTTGATTTCAATCATGTGTGAGCTCATGGTTGAATTGAATCACCAGGTTTCAAGACTCAAAGTTGAATTCGACCAAGTTTGAGACTCATGGTTGAATTCTACCAAGTTTGGTCTCATGGCTTAATTCCACTTAGTTTGAAGGGTCATGCTTAAACCTGACCAGGTTTGAGGCTAATGGTTAAATTGACTATGTCTGAAGTCTGATGGTTGAATTCTATAGTTTGAAACCCATGAACGAGTTTTATTCAGATTTCTGTTTTGTATATTACTATTTCTACATAATATGTAATACTTAAGATAAGTTTATATTAACCATCATCACTTTCACTTACCTAAGATCTTTGTTTATAATATTAGAGCCAGTCAACTGGATACGCTCCAGGGGAATGTGGGAACCAGTTGCCAAAGCCTGAACTGCAAATTCAACGTTCTGAACCCATGAAAGATCTATTGTTTTTAGACTATGTCTCCACTTGAAATAAATATGAAAAGCATGTCAGTTATAATAAATTATATATTGCACTTTATTCCATGAATAGAATTTTACTTGCTTTTAATTGGCTTAAAAACTATTTTCCAGTCATGTTAAATCAAAACATTACTAAAATTGATTTAAATACATGGTTATTTTATTTATTGCACAGTTTCATTTCACAAAACCCTGCAACAGGAACTCAAGCCATGAAATGATGTTACCTTTAAACAGGAACTAAAACCATGAAATTATGTATCCTAGCAAAAGAAACTTTTCTTAAATCATGAAAATTGGTATCAATGAAATCAAATGAATCTACAATAATTTGACATACTGTTTATTGATATAAAAAAAAAGATGGCTCCTTAAATTTTTTTAATGAAGATGACAATATTTTAAAGTTACCTTTACAAACAGGTCCATATATGCATCATCATAATAGACAGATGTGATACCAACATGTAGACTCTCCACATCCATAGCTGGGATGTCATCAAAAGCACCGTAACACTCATTTAGTCTACCTCGAATATCTAATAATTTCAGTTTTGTTGATTTGTGCAATATCCTGAAGGAAAATACAAAAGAAAATTGCACAAAGCACAACATTTAACAAAGATTTACAGTTCAAATACATGAAATTATGTTTACAATGATTCCAAAAGCATGGATGTAAAGTGAAGGGAGAGTTTCTGTGAATGACATAACTGTAACTAGATATCAGTGAGATGGTACCCATCTCTGTGGGCCCCGCTGACCTTGAGGTCAAGGTCAAAGGCCATCAACCATGGTATGTGACACATCGCATTGATATTACCTACTCACATACCAAATATCAAAAGCCTACCTCCAAAGATAAAAAAGTTACAGCCCAGACATAAATTTGTCATTCAGAAAGCAATAATGTGACCTAAAGTCAAAGTTCAAGGTCAAAGGTCAGCAACCATAGTATGCAACACATCGCCTTGATATTATCTACTCACATTCCAAATATCAGAAGCCTACCTTGAAAGATAAAAAAGTTACAGCCTGGACATGAATTTGTCATGCAGAAAGCAATAATGTGACCTTAAGGTCAAAGTTCAAGGTCAAAGGTGATCAACCATGGTATGCGACACATCACCTTCATATTATCTACCGACATTCCAAATATCAAAAGCCTACCTCAAAAGATAAAAAAGTTACAGGCCGGACACAATTCGTTTTGGACGGACGGACAGACAGACGGACAGACTGATCACTATAGGGCGTCCGCCACAAAGTGGCGGGTCCCTAATAAAGACATTTAGAACAAATTATTTGAAATACATGACAAAAAAACTACCTTAATATGAACATCTTTACTGTGTATACAAGCACAAAAAACAAGATTACCTGGTATGCAGAGAAAATTTACTGTAAGATTTAGATAAAATATGTACAGAATACTAGGCAGATAACTCACCTGTAGAAAATATCATGTGTGTCTGAAACAGGCATTCCATGTTTACCATTCTTCAGGTCAGGAAACATAAACTCTTCTAGTTCTGGAAATCCTGGAGTGTTTTCCTAAAAACAACCCATTAAACAATTCAATTTCTACACAAAACTCTTCTTAAACATTTCAGTATTTTTAAAAATAAATATTATTTATTAAACACTTATATGTATTATTGTATTTATTAAAAATCGAAGAATGTGTCCATGGGACACAGATGTCCCCACTAAATGAAGTCATAAACAGGAAGTAGTTGTCCAACATAAAGTCACTTAGGACCTACAACTTGTGATACTGAACCACCCTGCCAAATTTCAAATTGTTCTCATGTACGGTTTCTGAGAAAAGCTGGATGGAAATTTGTATGGACGGACGAACTTAACGCCCACTGACATGTCGTCGCTTTCTGCATGACAAATTCATGTCCTGATTGGTTTAATCTAAGTGGCCTTTACTCAGTAGTCTCTACTGAGGCAGGTCTGTCTGGCAGTGGTCTCTCATTAGAATTGCCTCTTTGGTAGTGGTCTCTTTTGATTGTGGACTCTCTGGTAGTGGTCTCTTCTGATGTAGGCCTATCTTTGCTAGTGGTTTCTACTGATGGTGGTCTTTTATGAGTGTGGCCACTCTAGTAGTGGTCTCTTTTGATGGAGACATCTTTGCCTGTGTTCTCTCCTGAGAGTGGCCTTTCCTGAGAATGACCACCCTTGTGGGTGGCCTATCTGGCTGTGGTATCTGCTGAGGGTGGCATCTATGGCAGTGGTCTCTCCTGAGAGTAGCCTCTCTTGTTGCAGTCTCCTGAGGGTGTTGTCTCTTCTGAGTGTAGAATCTATAGCAGTGGTGGCTTCTATGTTAATGGTCTCTCCTGAAGGAGGCTGATCTTGAGGGAGATCTCTCTTGTAGTGGTCTCTCCCAAGGGGAGCCTCTATGACAGTGGTATTTCTGTCTGTGGTCTCTTTTATAGGTGATTTTTGGTCATTGGTCTTTATTGAAGGTGACCTTTTCATTGGTTTCATTAATGTCTCTTATTTCAGTAATCAATAATAACCAGTGTACTTTTATGATAGTTTAATTTTAAGGTTCTTTCTTGCCAACATTGATTGGTACACATGGCAGTATGATGATTGTTTGTTTGTTTGAATCCTAATAATGCAACCTACAGCATTTTTCAGCTATATCATGGTGTCCAGTTTTTATTGGGGGAAGAAGCAGGAGTACCAGGAGCAAACTCCCAACCTTCAGTAGGAAAACTGGCAATCCTTGTCAATTAACACTGGAGACGAGTGCAACAGTATGATGAGAGAGCACCAGTATTTAGTAAAAAAAATATAATAAGATTTCATCTAGTAATCAATAATTACCACTTCAACATCTGGTTTCTTAGTTCCTCTGTATCTGTTGTTGCCCATCCGTAGGACCTTTAGTTTTGGACATGACCTTTGGAACTCCTCTATATCTATAGTAATATAGGTGGGAACATACTCTATGTTGGAAATATCTAAAACTACCAATATAGGACACTTCTACAAAATAAACATTTGAAAAACTATGTGCGATTAATTTGCATGCACACAACTTATCATGATACTGTCCAGAATTGTACACACCTAAGATGACTGTCCAGTACTGTAGACAACTTACCTTGACACTGTCCAGTACTGTAGACACCCTAAGATGACTGTCCAGTACTGTAGACAACTTACCTTGACACTGTCCAGTACTGTAGACAACCTAAGATGACTGTCCAGTACTGTAGACAACTTACCTTGACACTGTCCAGTAATGCAGACAACCTAAGATGACTGTCCAGTACTGTAGACAACTTACCATGACACTGTCCAGTACTGTAGACAACTTACCTTGACACTGTCCAGTACTGTATACACCCTAAGATGACTGTCCAGTACTGTAGAGAACTTACCTTGACACTGTCCAGTACTGTAGACACCCTAAGATGACTGTCCAGTACTGTAGACAACTTACCTTGACACTGTCCAGTACTGTAGACAACCTAAGATGACTGTCCAGTACTGTAGACAACTTACCTTGACACTGTCCAGTACTGTAGACAACCTAAGATGACTGTCCAGTACTGTAGACAACTTACCATGACACTGTCCAGTACTGTAGACAACCTAAGATGATACTGTCCAGTCCAGTAACTTACCAAGACACTGTCCAGTATTGTACACACGTCAGATGATACTTATAGATTATTTACGTTTTTTGAAACGAGATGCGTTTTATCATCCATATCTCATCGAAGGGCGACAGCCCTGAGATGAGATGACGAGAAAATGCGTCGAGTTTCATAAAACGTGAATAATCTGTTTATCACTATTTTGTAACATTGTGACGTCACAGTGTTTACTTAACGACGTCTTGATAGCGAGCTGAGATGGGCCCATCTCAGGTCAGTAGAGTGAGATGAAATAATATCGCACACAAAGATCAAAGGAAAATAATGCAAAATAGCGATATTGTCCAGTATTGTAGACAACTTACCATCCCACTGTCCAGTATTGTAGACAACTTACCATCAAACTTTCCAGAACTGTATACACCTGACCATGATACTGTTCAGTACTGTAGACAACTGATAGTGTAAAGAACTGATCATAGTCAACTTACCATTATAGTGTCCAGTACTGTAGTAAACCCTGAAAGTTTATTATTATTACTTATATCAATCCTCTGTAATTCACCAGATCTCTTGTTGATGAGGTCTTTAAGTGAGACAGATGTAATCTGAAAATAAAATACTTATAGGATAATTAATTGGGCAGAGTGAATATCCAAAATATGATCATGAGTGCGGCATAATGCATCTGATTAAACGAGTGCGCTGAACTTGTTCCGCGTATGAGTTTAATCTGATGCTTTATGCGGCACGAGTGATCATATTTTGGATGTTCACTATGCCCAATTGATTATCCTATTTATTATATAGATCAAAATTGTTTTCGTAAAATTTTAATGCTTAATCCTAAATTTTATGAACGGCGGATGAATATCTGTATAGTACAAAACCAAGTGAAATTTTGGCGGGAAAAAACCCGAGAGTGAAAATAAATGATAATTTTCACATGTGATTTACCGTGATTTCTGTCACTCGGAAAATTCGATATTTCATCTCTATCTATATAATACATATGTAATAACATACTGTAAGTTGTTTAAGTTTAAAAGTATATGTAGTCTTCAATGATGAGGAGTGTTCTTCATGTTGTTTTCAGCAGAAAACAACACTATTAGCCTCTTAATGACATCGCTGTATGAAATATGTACATTGTAAACACGAAAAGTTAGAAGAGCTTAGCAGAGCCTTCCTATCCTTGTTTCTAACATTTTATAAAATGATATGTATCATGTAGTAATATACTGTATATGTAAGGTCAGGATAAGAAAATATCTTACTCCTGTGTTTGAAACGTCTATATCCCTAAGTTGTGTACAGTTGTCTGCAAGAGCAGTAACCCCATCTGGTGTTAATTTTTTGCACCGAGAAAGATTTATGCTCTGCAGATGAGGACATTTTTCTGCCAGTAACCTTAGTGAACTTGATAAAGTCCAGTTTGATAAGTTAATGTCCTGACACTGAGAGAGTCTATTGTCCAGCAACCACCGTAAAGTTTCTTCCTTAGCCTTTATCCATCCATAAGACAAATCTATTGTTCTCCATAGTGAAGGGTGTTTAGCAAGATCCCTCCAATGCCTACATACTTTTTGGGCTCTGAAAATATTTTAAATATGGTTGTATTATAACACAATGCATCTACTAGTACATGAAATCATCATTACAAAAATATTTTACATGTATATTTTCTATAAAAATCAAACGTCGCTCAGTGCACTAGTATGTTTTATAACATAGGTCTCTCTAATTCGAAAACAATGATAGAAGTCACACAAAAAATCAACCATGAATGTAGAAGACATCATGTTTATATATAATTCTCTACGATTTTATATTGTAAATAAATGGCCATGTGAATAATAAAAAAATCAAAAAGTCCTATACCATCCACTTTTGTGACAATTCACAAAAATAACTGTGTTTTTTGGTTTTCTAAATAAAAACTTTAAGTGCAAAAAATATTGATTCTCCTTCAGTCTCCTACAATGTTTCTGCAGTCTCAATAGTTAAATAAGAACCTGTCACTTCAAATGAAATAAATCTACTGCACCAGACTTTTAAATCCCCTATGAATTAAAATAATTTTCTCTACTTGGTCGGCTGTATGGAAATTTGCTGAGAACAACAAATTCACTAGTGACGAGAAATATTTTTTCCACACCGGTCAAGCGGTTGAAATATTACGTCAAAATTAGAGAAAATAACATCTTTAATGACATAAAATTAAAGCATTATAACTGTATTTGGTAACGATGGTTTATTTCCATTAAATAAATACTCAAATAAACTAAATACTCACCTGCATAAAAATGGAAGAGCACCTGCTACTGATACTACTTCCTGGAAAATCTTTAGCCATATTTCTGTTGGTAATGAAGACAAATCTACACAAATATCCAAACAGTTGTCTTTTTCAGTTTCTTCTTTCTTTTGCTTTTTATCATGCTTTGTCTTTCTTTTCCTGCAAATAGATTCCTATTTTTATAATAAAAAAAAATCTGACCAAAGTGAAATATCCTTTAAATTTTTTTGTAACTTTTGGATTTGTACTTATTCCCTTGATAAAATATGTATTTAATTGAATGACATTGAAAAACAAAGACAACCAAAGTATTCAAAGGGTTCTTTTTATTCGTTCGTTCCTACTCCTAGACTGTTCACATACTGATTAAAATTAAATGTAGTTAGAAAGCTACTTATACCAGCCACAACTTCAGTACATCAGGGACAGTCTATACTAATTGTTAGTATAGACTGTCCCTGAGTACTAGTACATGTACTGTTGAAAACTACAGTTCAGTGAGTGTCATACAAAACAATGTCATGTCACCTGACAACTGATTAGCCAATTAAAGGGTGAATAGCTTTATTTGTTCTTTTGAATCAGGGATTTACACAAGTATCAGCAATTATTTCTCTATATTATGGCATCCAATATTCTGGAGAGTACCTAGTTAAATCCTCAAACCTTCGACAAGAAAACAGGCAACCATTGTCAATTATGGTTGGAGTTGAAAGTACACCTTGTTGTAAAAATTGAACAATCAACCTCCCTACACCCTGCAGTAAAAATCAAACAATCAACCTCCCTACACCCTGCAGTAAAAATCAAACAATCAACCTCCCTACACCCTGCAGTAAAAATCAAACAATCAACCTCCCTACACCCTGCAGTATAAATCAAACAATCAACCTCCCTACACCCTGCAGTATAAATCAAACAATCAACCTCCCTTCACCCTGCAGTATAAATCAAACAATCAACCTCCCTACACCCTGCAGTAAAAATCAAACAATCAACCTCCCTACACCCTGCAGTATAAATCAAACAATCAACCTCCCTACACCCTGCAGTATAAATCAAACAATCAACCTCCCTACACCCTGCAGTATAAATCAAACAATCAACCTCCCTACACCCTGCAGTAAAAATCAACAATCAACCTCCCTACACCCTGCAGTAAAAATCAAACAATCAACCTCCCTACACCCTGCAATCAATCTCTATGATCAAAAGTATCTTACACACCCTGCAGTAAAAATCAAGCAATCAATCTCTATGATCAAAAGTATCTTACACACCCTGCAGTAAAAATCAAGCAATCAATCTCTATGATCAAAAGTATCTTACACACCCTGCAGTAAAAATCAAGCAATCAATCTCTATGATCAAAAGTATCTTACACACCCTGCAGTAAAAATCAAGCAATCAATCTCTATGATTAAAAGTATCTTACACACCCTGCAGTAAAAATCAAGCAATCAATCTCTATGATTAAAAGTATCTTACACACCCTGCAGTAAAAATCAAACAATCAATCTCTATGATCAAAAGTATCTTACACACCCTGCAGTAAAAATCAAGCAATCAATCTCTATGATCAAAAGTATCTTACACACCCTGCAGTAAAAATCAAGCAATCAATCTCTATGATCAAAAGTATCTTACACACCCTGCAGTAAAAATCAAGCAATCAATCTCTATGATCAAAAGTATCTTACACACCCTGCAGTAAAAATCAAGCAATCAATCTCTATGATCAAAAGTATCTTACACACCCTGCAGTAAAAATCAAACAATCAATCTCTATGATCAAAAGTATCTTACACACCCTGCAGTAAAAATCAAACAATCAACCTCTGTAATCAATAGTACCTTCAGCATTAGCTTCTATGTGAGTGATTTGATATTAATTATCAATTTTCTAATTAATTTCTTCAAATTAACTAATATATTGAGAAGAATAAAATAAGGCCACTGACAAAAGGTAGTACATGGAATAGAAATTTTTCTACTATTTTTCTCTTGGTATGAAATGTTAAACATTACAATTGGGAAAAAATGTTTTATGTCCAAATAAACTAGAGGCTCTCAGGAGCCTGTATCCCTCACCTTAACCTGACAATTCTTCCATTTGTATCTAGCTTTTCTTTTCTATAAGGAATTGTCCAACATTTCTTCAAAAAGCTTTAATGTTGGTGGTCAGCTGTAATTATTTGCCCAATTTTGGTTGAGGACATCCTAAAGATGATGTGTGCAAATTTTCAAAGCAGTCCTTTCATTTGTTTAAGAGGAGAAGATTTTTTTTTAATCAATTTACATTGATATAAAAAAGTTCAAGGGGAATAACTCTTAAAGTGTAAATCAGACATTTTTTGACCCCCTTGTTCTAATTTTAGCCAAGTCGGGCATGTTGGTTAATCAGCTGCCATGGTTTATGCAAACTTAGTAGAGGACATTTGACTGGTGATGTGCACAAATTTGCAAAGCAGTCCTTTCAGTGGTTTCAGAGAAGAACATTTTTAAAAATCAATTAAAACTGATTAAAAAACAGTTCAAGGGGATTAACTCCTAAATGTTCATCAGACAATTTTGACCCTGCAGTCATTGTTGTTGCACTCATAGAGCTGAACAATAAAGCAATGCTAACTTTTTCTCTAGTTCTAATAATTTTCAACATCTTTAGGAAAAAATCGAAGAATGTGTCCATGGGACACAGATGCCCCCGCTTAAAGAAGTCCCAAACAGGAAGTAGTTGTGAGACAGGTCTGAAATTTTTTAGGATGTACAACTTATGATACTGAACCACCCAGCCAAATTTCAAATTGTTCTCAAATACGGTTTCTTAGAAAAGCTTGACGGAAATTCATACATACGGACAGACATATTTACATACAAATGAAGTCCCAAACAGGAAGTAGTTGTCCGACAGTTCTGAAGTTGCTAAGGACATTAAACTTGTGATACTGAACCACCCTGCCAAATTTCAAATTGTTCTCATGTGTGTTTTCTGAGAAAAGCATGACGGAAATTCGTACGGACGGACGGACAGACGGACGGACATGATTAAACTTAATGCCCCCCCCCCTGACATGTTGTCACGGGGGCATAAAAATGAAAAAAAAATCATCAATTTTGATGATTAAAGGGCAATTACTCCTACAATGAATGGTCATACAACTTCAATTCACTGGCAGTTAAGTAGAGCTTTTGATGCTGAAGAAGGAAGGTCTCTTCGGTTTTCCTGTATACTTTTTGAACTGTAAGGCAAAAACTGTATTTTGACCCCCCAGTTCTATTTTTAGCTGAGGTGGCCATGTTGGTTGGTCTGTGGTCAGGATTTATAAAAACTTGGTAGAGGACATTTACTGCTGATATGTGCAAAGTTTCAAAGCAATCCCTCCAGTGGTTTTGGAGGAGAAGATTTTTAAAGAAAAATTAATGATGAAGACGGATGCCTAGTGATGGCAGTAGCTAATAAAAAAGGCTGCTTTTTTAAACATGTTTTATTTGTAATGTCATCTTTCTTGTCTGTTCATTTTTGACATATCAACTAACAGGTTTAAGCTGAATGATCATGTTGTCCATCTCTTTTTATTCTCAAGGTGATGAATGGCTCAGGGGCTTTTATTATTCCATGTTTGTTAGGACTGGTGCAATGGAACATATGCTGTTTCTGTTTACAAGGTTATTTCTTAAATTATTATTGAGGGCATAAAGTTCCAATATATGGGAAAACCGTACGTCAAAACTCTGGATCTGAAAACTTTTATCAACCCTTTCATTTTATCTGAAAATGGGGTCCTGGTTCCAACATTAACTTTCTTTATGAGAACATTTTCATATGTATAGCACCAAGTGTCATGGTTGGTGTTAAATTTCAAAATGCGGTTGACTCTTTTCTTGACCCTGCTTTTTAAACTACACACAAGCAGGTGATATTGATAATTAACAACTTAAAATATCAAAGCTCTCTCAATACAAATAGTGCCCTGTGAACTTGATGTTTGTTTGTTTGATTGATGGGGTTTAACGCCACTTTCTGCAATTTTTCAGCTATATCATGATGTCCAGTTTTTATTGGGGGAGGAAGCCGGAGTACCCGAAGAAAACCCCCGACCTGCGGTAGGAAAACTGGCAATCCTTGTCAATTCAGATTGGAGTCAAGTACACCCTGCCTGCAGTGAGAATCGAACCCGCAATCTCAGCGTTGACAGACCACATGATCAATAGTAGACAAAATACCTTGACCACCTGGCCACCGAGGCCCCTTGATACCATTATAGATATGTAGATATATATGTATAGGAAACGGACATTTAAAAGCAAATTTTGTGAAGTATTCTACAATCAGCAACTTAATATTTTCATTTTCATGATTTGATTGAGTTTTTTAGGATTGGGGTAAACAACTCTTGTTAATTGGGAATTTTATTTCCATTTCTTACCAAATATGCTTTTTATCATTAGGAAAGAAGTGAAATTTTTAGCCCCAAAATTAAAGCAAGAAAATCCCAGGAAATATCTAGACTTACAATTCATCATCTTCAACATCAGACGGGAGGTAATCTGAATCTTCCGAGTCATCTGAAGGCCATTCTTCTCCATTTCTACTAAAAAATAGGATCTGATTCTTAGGATCTTTCTTCACACCAAGAATTCCTCTTTTTTGTTTTGGCATTGTAGTGATAAATCTTTACTCACATTTCTTTAATAATCAGCATGTAACCTAAAAAACAGAAATTAACAATAGTCACTATAAACATGTGCAGAGATTATGCTCTAAAAAGATGCTACAGCCATACTACTAGTATCTCCATAGGAATTTCACATAGAAAAAAAGCACATACAAGTATACTAGTATATGCAATCTAATTAAATTTAAATATTTCACTTGCTCCCCTTTTTGTCATTGGATGCAGATTGATATATGCACACATTGAAGAGAAATGGGTCTAAATTATTAGCATACATATACTGCAGATATAATTGATTATGGAGATGCATGGATGGACAGCTCCATAAATTATTTGGATACATATACTGCAGATGTAATTGATTATGGAGCTGCATGGATGGACAGCTTCTGTATCTAATTTTTGGGCCGAAGTGGCTCCCTATTGAGCATTGGTCTTCGAGATAGGGAGAGTGAGCAGATGTTAATCATACTTAGCAGGTCAGTTTTAAATTGTAACAAAGTTTTAGCTGTAACACAATTATCTGCCAAAGAATAATAAAGATGCAAATCAAGTGGGTCCATAGGTATCACCAGCATTTAAGATCCTACATAAGAGTACAAGACAGATTTCTTCTCATTGTTCTGCAAATGATTTCCACCCAAGACTTCTTCAATTCCACAACACTACATGTACTTTTATTTAATAAAAGCAATTTCAGGAATATATATAAGTCTACTAACTTATTTCTGTTTCTTGCAGTACTATGCATACATGTATGTTTTTATGCTAGAACGAATGATCGTACTCTCGATTTTTTTTGCAACCAAATCATAAAAATAACATTGGATTATAACAGAAGTAAAATTTGGCCTATTGTTATGCATGCTCTTACAGTCAATACATATAAATGTACTGAAAGTGGTGGAAGGGGGTGTGTGCGAATTGACAAATTGACATGGGTTCCTAACAATATGCAATCTTTCAGAGGCAAGCACACATCTCGCTGACTGACCATAATTATCAAATCTTTCAACATAGGTTTAGGAATACATGTAACAAAAACACAAGACTATAATACACTTTAATATGTGTCAATCATTTCTTAAACGGTAATTGTTATTGTAGGGTGTTCAGCTTAATTTGTGAGTCATACATGTAAATGTAACTGACCAAACAAAAATATTCTTATACATGTACATGTACACTATATGACATCTGGCGATGATCTGCAGCCACTTTTGATTGGATGACATCTACTACAGTCATTATATGTACTAGTAGGGTTAAATGCAGTGGATGAGTAAAATGTTAATATTTGCAAATGATTGTGAAGGATTAAACTTTTGAAGGGAATCTTCCAGGATTTTGAGGGTTTTAGTTACTTTTGTGGTTGTGCTGAATAAGCATGAATTATACTGGTGAAATATAATTGAATAAATTAAATAAGTACATTTCTTAAGGAAAATTATTAAAATATTTCTTATATTTATAAATTTTGTAAGATTTTTAATTTTAAAACAAATTGAAAAGTGTTTGTTTAGCCATTGGGTAGAATTTTTCATCACGGTTCATTGTACTCTACTTTTTTCTAATTGGTCATTCGGTAATAAGACGTATCCCAATAGTAAACAAATGGTGCATAATGTGTTTGAAACACATACAAAGTAAGAAAAATTAGTTAAATATGCAAAATCTTTGCAATTTTTATTTGTATTACAAATTTGGAAGGGTGGAAGTCTGTGCACATCAGTATGATCTTTACAACACTTTTGTTGGCATATTTATCTTTGATCACGAGCACAAATTAATAGTGTACATGTATACATTTACAAACATTGACACCTGCTGTGATTAAGGATCAATGTAAATCATGCAATTTCATGTAATAAATTGGCTTGCATGTTGAGTCATAAATATGTTGTTTACACTTTGATAGAATAAATTTTATCAATACAATTTTTATTCATCTTGAATTCAAGTGACAAAATTGACTGGGAATCAAATGCCAGTTTTCACATGCTTTTGTCAAAAACAAAAGTGGGGAGTGTTGAAAATTCCCTGCTCTTTGTCATTATAGTTGTCTTCATTATTAATAAAACATTTATAATTTTTAATCAGTGACTATAAACTCTTAAAAGTAGAAAATATTTGTACAACTTGAAAATTTTATACCATATTGTAATTTTTGTTAAGCGGAGTGATTTTGCTTTTGGTAGGGGCGTTTTAACAGGTGGGGATTTTGCTATAAGGGGATGCAGGACACTTTCCCTGAAAATAATTTGTAAATGAATTTTCTTTAAATTCGCCATATAGTTAGTTTTTTATACAAGTTATCATAATTCAAAATAAAAAATTGTGGTTTCATAGTTTTTTTTCGAGAGGTTGAGCACTGAGATTTTAAATTTTCTAATAGATTACACAGAGAAGAGAATAAAAATGCCCTAAAAAAAAATAATACAAAAATTCTGTCCAATGAAATTTTCTGAATTTTTTTTATATAATGTCAAGCAATTGGTATACATTTTAGTGATAGAAAGAAAAATAGGGGTTTCTGGGTTAAATTTTTGTCCATTGGAAAAAAACGGTCAAAAAGTGCTAAAAATTGAATTTTTTGGTCAAAATTACCTCCCTTGTTAAAAGTTTCATTTTTATTATTTTTGCCAATACGGAACTCATTTATGTGAAAAAAAAATTTTAATTTCAACCATTAATAAATTGAAGTAATAATATAGGTATAAGAATAAGCGAGTTCGCAGTTAGGACCACTTCCGGTTTATAGGAGAAAATTAGTGAGGCATTGTGGGATTGTAAGGAAGATAAACAATCCGCGCATCATATAGGAGAAAACAATTATAAAACAATTTTGCTGAAATTCAATTAAAAACGGATCGTGGTGGTTCATATACTAGTAAGCACCAGGAATAGCCAAGAGATGAATAGAAACACCACAAGTAAAGCGTTTGTACCGATTTTGTCTCTTTTACAACACTCAATCTGCGTCCCGAACGTTATTGTTTATCTGCCTTGACCTTTTAACCTTAGCGGGTTATTCACCTTTTTAAAAATATAAAGAAACTGCGAACTCGCTTATTTCGTTATTGTTTTATATTTTATGGAAATTAAGAGTTAATAATGAAAGAAATTATTATTAAATATACCATAAATGTTCTATCTATTTTGAAATTTTCACAAAAAATTGTGTATGGTGTCCTGCATCCCCTTAAGTGGGGGCGTTTTTTCCGTGGGGCGATTTGACCAGCTATTCAAGAGTTACAAGATTGTTAGCGATTGTTTCTGTTTAAAAAAAGCATTCCTTATGATGAAATACTTACCACAAAGAACATACTTAACAGCACAGAATTATTGCAACTAAAAAGTATATCAATTAGGATTCAATTTCCTAAACTTGAAAGGAACTGTTGTGTGAACAAGGGAGTTAAGCATTGATTGTGAAATTTGTTTACATCGACGTTAAAGGTAACAAATATATTCTGCTTTAAATTGAATATTTTTAAACGAATCTGCGACGTCGATACAAATTGTAATTGTCCGCATTTCTCCGGATAGTATGTGAAGTATTCCGTTTTTAACAAATTCGCTAGGTGATTGATTGTCCAATCAATTTGCTGTTTGAGCGTCCATCAATTAAGCAATATTTTAGCTATATTACGAAAGTTTTTTACATGATTTAGAAACCGATATTTTAATATATCACATTATAATAATGTTGATCAAGCTTAAGATGATTATAGCAGGATGGGGTTTCATAGACATTGCAGAAAAGCATGCGCCTTTTTAAAGAACGTAATTTTTTAAAGCACAGATACCATATATAAATGGAGAATTGAAGTCAGCCATTTACCGTAAGGAAATGTTATATGATAATTTAAAAAATAAGTAGTATCAACAATTGTGACAAATAGGAAAAATACAGACGTCAAAGAAATTATGTTAACAAAGCTAAAATCTAAACCCATTAATAAGATGTGCAGGGGGCCTAAATCAAAGATTTCTGGCCAACGTTCAAGCCCTTTCTAACAAATAAAGGCTGTATAAATAAAAAGGAAAGAATTCTCTTGGAAATGGAATCTTAATCACGAAAAAGGATGAGGTCTGCGATACATTCAGCAATTTATTGTAAACGTTGCTAAAAATATTGAAGACAATCAAATTAACGCTGATGAAAATCACTGTAGCATTAAAGCAATAACAGAAAATTATCCAAATTTAATAAATTAAAAGTTCGATTTTTCTGCGGTGGACCAAAACTTTGTAAATAAATGCATTATAAAGTTAATGTAAAGAAGGCCACATGAATAGATAGATAGATTGATTGATTGGATGTTTGCTTTACGTCCAGCGGCCAGGCTTTCTGTATTATAACCTGACAAACCCCCACCCCCAACGAGAGGAGGTTCTCCCCGATCCGCCAACCGGGGACGCCCTGGGCTGCTCTGTGGGTCGATCACTGGGAACCGTCACAGTATGGTCCAAGCCACATAAATAGATGGTACTTAGTATATCCCCAAAACTATTGCATTTAGCAAAACCTGTTGCTGTTAAACCCTTGACTGAGATTGTTAATTAAGCTATCTCATCTTCAACTTTCCCAGATTAACTTAAGGAACCTCAAGTTGCCCCTATTCATAAAAAGAACAGTGTCTTAGAAAAAAGTAATTATAAACCAGTTAGTGTCTTACCTGTTATGTCAAAAATCTTTGAAAAAGCCATTGAAACACAACTAGCAAAATATTTTGAAAACATTTTCAATCATTTTTTGGCTGCATTTAGACCAGGTTTTGGATGTCAAATTTCATTGCTACGTGTAATTGAATACTGGAAAAAAGCCTTAGGTAACAACGAATATTGTTATGTATCTATCTAAAAGCATTTGATTGCCTCCCACCGCGATCTACTCGTACTAAAATTGAAAGCCTATGGTCTATCTAAAACTTCTTTAGATTAAATGTATGATTATTTAACAAAAAGGAAACAGTGTTTAAATTAAATCAGAATATAAGCAGAATGCCGGATATTTTTTAAAGGTTTACCTAAGGGGTCAATATTAGGACCAGTTCTGTTTAATATTTTTTTATAAATGATGTATTTCTATTTGTTAAAAATGTTCGTTATACAACTATGCAGACGACAATACTTTGGCTAAATCTGATAAATGTTTACAAAATGTAATTTCACCTCTAGAAGAATATAGTATTTCAATGATTAAATGGTTTTCGGAAAATAAGATGCAGGCAAACCCTGAAAAATTTAAAACAATTGCTTTTAGCAGAAAAACACATTTAAAAATATTAGTTTTGATATTAATGGAATATTATTATCTTGCGAAGACGAAATAAAACTGCTAGGAGTGACAATTAATTTTAAATTAAACTTCAAAACACACATATCAAATATTTGTGAAAAGGCTGCATAAAACCATTCATATAATTTCAGATTACAAATGAGGTAATTTGACCAAGAACTACTGCTTATGATGAAAACAATCTTTCAGGTATGATACAGCGCAAATTTGGAACTCACTACCAAATGATGTCAGAATTATGGCATCATTTGCACAATTTAAAAGCTAAATAGGTAATTGGTGCGGGGACCAGAAATGCAAATGCAGTGCAAGTAGCATACAAATGCTAGGCCTGATAGCTGAAACTTAGAAATTTTATGCTGCTAATAGTTGAGCTTTGCTTAATTTAAAAGCTGTCCTCTAGAACTGTATTTCAACTTTAATGCACTTTATTAACCTCTTATTAAGTAAAGTCTCGTAGCTGAAATTGTTAATCTTTTGTAGTTTGCTCCATACAAATGCCTGCTTATGCTTTAATTTTTGACTTATATGTGCTGAATACCTTAGTACAGTATAACGTTTGGTGCTGTTTGTACAACTACATTATATAACATAACTTAATTAAACTGGTAAGCTCCTTCCTTTATAGGCTACATAAAATAACTGCCTGCTTATGCCTTTATGCTTTATAACTTATAAATTTAACTGATCTATATATGTGCTGCATATGTTAGGACTGCTTTAAGTTTTAGTGCTGTTTGAAATGAAACCACTATATTTTATTAAAGTACAGTATGGTCTGTTTTCTATGTAATGTAATGTAATGTGCATGAATGTTATCTTTTTATTATATATATATATATATATACATTATATAAAAGTCTAAAGAGTCTACCAACCAGCAAGCTTATTAAGTATCGGATCGACAAACATGACGATACAGCATAAACAAAAAATAATATACAAGTCTAGAAGATTATGCAACGATACAAATGACGGTGTTTCTTGTCAAAAATTTAGACAAAGACTGACCAACGAATGGCCTTAGTCATTGAATGTAACAGCACGGCACGTCCGCGGCTGGCGGACGTGGGAAGCAACTATTTTGGGTTAAGTTGGAAATGAGAAAGTTTAAGATCAATATTTTACGACTTGTTTACGTAATTTATTTATATTGACATTCAATGACTAAGGCCATTCGTTGGTCAGTCTTTGTCTAAATTTTTGACAAGAAACACCGTCATTTGTATCGTTGCATAATCTTCTAGACTTGTATATTATTTTTTGTTTATGCTGTATCGTCATGTTTGTCGATCCGATACTTAATAATCTTGCTGGTTGGTAGACTCTTTAGACTTTTATATAATATTTTGAACTACCTGTATTGTGTTTTTACACGATCCCAGTGGACTTATATTATTCCATCACCGAATGAAAAAATACTTTAAGCATTTAGAGTTAAACGCCACTGATGACTCTTAAGTAGACGAAACGCGCGTCTGGCGTAATGAATTTGTCACCTTAGTAATTTTGGTTACATCTTGTTGGAATATTTGAGCAAAGCCACGTAACAGCACGGCACGTCCGCGGCTGGCGGACGTGGGAAGCAACTATTTTGGGTTAAGTTGGAAATGAGAAAGTTTAAGATCAATATGTTACTACTTGTTTACGTAATTTATTTATATTGACATTCAATGACTAAGGCCATTCGTTGGTCAGTCTTTGTCTAAATTTTTGACAAGAAACACCGTCATTTGTATCGTTGCATAATCTTCTAGACTTGTATATATATATATATATATATATATATATATATATATATATATATATAATATATATATAAACGTCTAAGTATTGTGACAACCATATAATATATCTATCCAGCGGATTTCTGAAACATCAGAAATACAGGGTTAATATCAAATATTTATATATACGTCTACAAATTAAGCCCAACACTGTTAGAATTGGATTTTTAACACTGTCAAATTTTTGCTTACCCTCAGCGGGATTTGAACTCACACCGTTGTGACACTGTGGCACCAATTCGCCTGCACTATGTCCAGCGGTCTAGACCCCTCGGCCAAATCCGCTAAATACAATTTACTTTCCTTTACTTTACTGATATAAAGGGAAATTAAAACAATAAAAAGTATGCAACATCACAATTGATAGTCCTATCAAAATGAAAATTTCAAAACGCTGATTAAATGTGGAAAATAATTGTTGATTTTAAAATATGATAGTTGGGATTTAAAAAAAGAAAATAAACTCGACCAAACGCGGTAAGCAGTTTTCATTTGTCAGACAGAAAGCTACCGCACAGACACGGTAGCTGAAAAAGACGGAGGACAACGACTTTTAACACGATCTCGAAAGACAGCGGCTGATAAAACTTTATCGCAGTCTGTGGGTCAAGATAGTAATTTTTGTATTATAAAAGGTTTTGTATTGGCCTTTTTATGTGTTCTTAGGTCATAAATAAATACTGGTTTGGGGTTTAACCAAGGACAGTCGTATCATTAACCATTTTAATAGGGTTGTTATATAATGTTAGTTCGTGGTGCGATGCATTTATTGTAAAAATGCATACTAAAATTTTTGGCAGTTCGAAACATTAAACCATTCTCAATTTTTACCATTTTTATATACTATTTGAACATAACTGAAGTGGACGGTCAATATTATTCATATGGTTTTCCTCGATAACATATGAGGAATATGTGAACATATAAACAACTGTAAATATTATCTTTTAAAACTTGAGCCAGACTATAAATTTTTATACTGAACAAAGTAACAAAGAGAATGCTTCCATGCTTCCTGTATGTAAATACGTACCATCATTAAAAATATATGTTATAATTTCATTTAGGTGAGCATCTTGGAGACAAAATGTAACAGGAAGAAAGGATTGAACTAGTAATGTAATTTCAAGAAAATTAATCTTAAGACTTCGAGAATTCCATTGTATTATTGTACCCATAATGGTTTCGATTAAGGGAATATTAGTTGACAGATTTTTAACTATCGCGCCAGTTTCTGCAAGGGATCGATCTACATTTAGATTGAGTATCTGGGAGTTGTGTATCCAAGTGGTCGACCAAGACAATCGTGTCTAGATCATCTAGACTTCCAAACTTGTTGTGAACCTCAATAGGATCCCGAAGCAGTTTTGGAGTACGATCTATCTCTTTTTTATTTGAGTTTGTATTTGAATTAGAGAATTAGTTCGTATTTGAATTGTTTTCTGACTGCTTGAAGAAGTTATTAATTGGCAGGAAGCAGAAGATGAGAAGTTTGAGATGTTGGAGATTTCCCGGATGATTTAATTATTTTCTCAGTAGTTTCAAATGATTAGTCATACAGGGTCTTTATTTTCAATAGGCCAATAGGTCATTGTTTGCATTGACGCATTAACGCGTTTGGTCACACTGGCACATGATGTTGATGCACTAGACAAGGGCTTATTCGTTGCATTATATCCAGACAGTGAGCCTCAGAATACTAGTTGCTTTTTCAGTTTCGAATTTCGGTATATCTTTTGCTTTTAAAAAATGCTTACAATCCTTTGATGAGGACATGTAGGCTTTACAGCGTTTGGCAAATTCTGGAGTTTTAGTGCAGGTAACGACCTCATGCCCTACTCCGCATACTTAAAAAATTCAAGGATCCTCTGCTCTGTCCCTTTCCATGGCCAAACATTTAATATTTTAAGCAGCGTATGTATGCCCTGACTTAAACATTGTAGAGGCCTATCTTGATGGACAGAGGGACAGTCGGAATTTTTAAATTCAACAGAAAAATAGAGAATTGTGAAGATCTTTCGGCAATAAATTCTTCCTTTGGTGACACCACAAGGTTCTAGTTCTAAACACATTTCGTCATCTTTTAATTCCGAGAGGTCCTCGTCTCGATAACGAATAATACCTTGACTGGAGTTGAAAGTTTTTTAGTGAGAGCCTGATATTTCTAAGTCAACGGTTTTCAAAAATTTAGGTAAATTTTGATTTAGATTCATTGATGACGAAGTAATTTCTTTCTTGGCTTAAAACCAGGTTTTTATATCGTCGCATTCCATTTTTCTTGAAAAGGCAGTGTTTAGTAAGATCTTGAGGGCTGGTATTATAAGCTGTAGGATTGTAAAGCGAATTACCCATGCATTATTCATTTATAAATACTCTATATAATGTTTCTTGCAGAAAAAGATGATGTTGTTAGGGACCTTACCTGCTTGACAAACTCTATATTTGTCATACAAATCGGATATTTTGTACTAGTATACTATCTTAACTGACTGATTCTTATTTAAATCAGCGACCTCCAGTGTTTTATCAATTCAAAGAAGGTTTCAACCATCTTGTGTTTTCTCATTTTCTGGCGTAGCTCACTACTGAAACTTTCAAATGTTTTGAAATGTAATTAAATTTGATACATTAGAATTCACGGTATTTGTGTTCCGTAAAAAAAAACGTCGAATTGCAGACAATTTTTTAAACAACCAAAATATTGAAATATTTTTTTTTAATGTTGATAATATTGAAATAAAAGCTTATCGTAAGTCTCATAAAAGTTAAATTTTCGCTTGACTGATTTTTACCTCAGACACTTGGCTGTAAACATTATGAAAAAAATAATGATCAAGTTTTCGTGCTTCAGTATGGGTATAAATGGCATAAAAAATTTAATGATTGTCAGTACATGTATCAGTTTTTGACACAGATGCTATACCACGATTGAGTCTACAACAGAGAGAACAAGCCTTTGGTAAACATCATGCTGAGCAATCCACTAGAGTTTTAGCCAACGACTTCAGATACCCAGATCATTGAACATCTGAAGATACGTTTTAATACCATAAACAGCACAAATAACCGACCACGGAAGTGAAGAGCGTTTTCAAGACATTTGTATCCTTGAACGTGATGCTCGAGGTAGTCCAAACATCCTGGTATTGGGTGGAGTTGAATTATACGGTGCAGTTATCTTCCATACTTCCATTAACAGGAGCCAGGAAAAAAAGACAATGGTTTAACAGCTGCCCCATACATCGACGAAGTCTTTAGATCTATTGCAGATCATGCCCCAATCCGCACGTCATCGAAGCTGGACATTCCAGCATGATTACACAAATGCAACAAGGGGGGTTTTCCAACATGTAGCTTGGGTATACATAGTGGGTTACAGAGCCAGTGATACAACCAGTTGAGGTAGGTAAATGTTATGCGTAGATGTGCATACTGTAATTTTGATTTGTCACGTTTTGTTAAAGTATGTGACATTTCAGCAATATAATACAAAGGTAGATGGAGTGAATATATGTCTTCAAACATCCAGGATTCATACTTGAATTTTTCATATTTGAGATTAAACAGAAGATTTGAAATTTAGGTTTTTATCTCATATGATTAGTTTTTCAGACAAATCATTTGTTTTTAAATATTAAATAATATTTAAATCAAATTTTATAGCGCACACACTGCTAAGTTTGAAGTTTTATCCTGTAACTTGTTATCTTTACCATCTACCAATCACAATAATCTGAATATTGCATGCTTATAATTATTTATTGAAGTGTATGTCTCGCATATCATCTCGCAGAATCCGGACGCTCGACCCACAGAGACCCTTGAAGCGAAGAGAGGGAAGGGGGGTTGTCAGGTAATAATACGGAAAGTCTGAAAGCGGACAGTATTGGGTGACGTGTTTGGAGAGCGCTTTGTTCCTTGCGCGATAAAGATCTCTTTTGTAGATGTCGAAAAAGAGTAGGCTCATTGTAGCCACTACAAAAGACTACATTCTCCGTCCCTACCCAACACTCCATATTTGTCCGATGGCAGTCAAAAGTTTGTTCCCTATGACCCCTTTTCCGTTGATTTGTTGCTTGTCGTTGTTCCCGTCCTAAAAATGTCCTGAATATAGCTAGACGTCAAGCAAACATCAAATTAATAAATCGGTCAAGAAATCAATCAATACAACGATTATGTTCCCCTTTTATAATATATGTATTGAAGTTCATATTTATCAAATTGAAGTTTGTTCATTTGCCTGATAAAAATTTTTGTCATTTACGTTTGCAAATACCATCCCTTTCTCTTGGCGGTTTTTCTTAAATGAATAATTCTACCTTATCACTCATAATCAAGTTGTAAACTAACCTGGTTAGGTTTCGATTGTGTATTGCATAAAAAAATAAAATACGATTTAATTTCTTGCCATTCTTTTTTTAAATGAGGTTTAATAATACATATTAATACACTGTATTAATATCAGGATCGAGAAGTTCCACAGCTTATCCCTGATAATGTCTAGAAATTTTAATAGGAATTTCCAACGAATTACAATAGATCATATTAATTCGGCTTGTGTTGTCGTCATTTTTTTTAGTTATTGGTCTGAGGTTAATTGTGTGAATATGGGTTTACAATCATCTAACATCATCTAACATTAAAAATTCAATATAAATGTGTAGAGGTCTATAAGGTTAGCCATACTTCAACACCGTAGTGATCAGATAACGAAAATCCAGTACTGTCATTCAGGTACAGTCGCTGAAATGTAAAATAATAGTTATTGAGGTAACGTCTGACTCATCTGATGAACCTTACGGATAATTTTTGTTTGTTTGTTTAAATGATGCTTAACCACTTTCAGCATTTTTTCAGATATACCATGGCGTCCAGTTTGTATTGGGTAGGAAGCCGAAGTACCTGGAGAAAACCCCCGACCTTCGGTAGAAAACTGGAAACGCAATGAGTTTCGAACCGCAATCTCAGTGTTGACATACCACCTGATCAATAGTAGACGAGACTACCTTAACCACTCTGCCACCGAGGCCCCATACTGATGTATGAAAATATTACTCTCTTCTCTTGAGATCTTGGATATTGTACAGATAAACAAATTTAAATCTGCAAATGACCAAATATACAATACAATGCTAACTTAAAGTCTATTAGTAAATGTCTGAATCAAACGCTGTTAATGTTGCTCTTTTTGTGTGTTACTCGTATATTGACATGATGTTTATGTTCTATCCTGGCGTTCTTTATAATCTCTGTAGAATATTAAAATAACATATTACCTGTGAAAAGACTGCTTTATAACCTCTGTGGAATACATGATCATAAATTGAGTTCTCGTTCAAGAATGTTTGTAAGCCCACCATTTTGACATAGGGCGATTCAAATCCAGCTGATATGTATTTCTTGAATGAATCTAAATAAGAAAGGGGGTTTTATTATAAATCATTACATTTCATTTTCTTTACGTTACGAAGCAATGTAAAATATCAGTAATAGCATTGTTTACATGCAGTTGTGACTTATAGTACAACCAACTGAAAGCACCAGTTCATCATCAATAGAGTGAAAACGTGCAAGTCGAAATTATTTTTTTGTAAATTATGCTAAAAACGAAAACACGACGGTAGACAACAATAAGCAACATTTTTAATTTGCTTTTTAACATGAGTAATGAATTTCACCAAAGGTTATAAAACTCGAGACAAGCATTTTGTCTTATTAAGACATTATTGGCGCCCAAACTAAACAAGTCAGAAGGACAAATACCTGGGTGAACTGATGTTACATTAAAGTTCGGTAAGTCTGGTCCTGCATTAAAGTCTCCCATTGCAATAACTCGTGGTATATTTTGCAATGTATTGATAAGGAAGTCGGCTTCATACGCATTCTGCTGTGCCCAACTTGTAAATAATTCTGACGTATCAACTAAAACAGAGAGAATACGTTGAATGCTGAACTTTACACAACAGATCTCACAGAATGCTTTGTTATTGAAATATTAGTTGTAATAGCTATAAGAGAAAAGCAAGTATTTGAGCATATTCAAGGTGTCCTTAAAGAACAAAGATGCTAGATAATTTGTTTCAATTGAGTTTACCCAATGTTACCTTTAAATTTTGTGTACAGTGCCTTTATTTTTGATATATGCATGACACCAGCCTTTAAAGACAAATCTTGCTACTGTACTGTAACAATGATCAAAACGTCTTACAATGCTTGCGATATTTATAATCGTTTAAAATTTAATTGCGTGTTGTTCAGCGCAAAGTCTGCTATACTTTAAGAACAAGTAAAATGTTATTTGTAAAATCCAATTAGAAAACACTTTTAGTATGCCGACTATTATTCAAAATTCTTTGTGTTTCATGCTCCCCAGAGAATCAAGTACCAAAACACATTTTAAAGATTAACTTGCCCGGTAGATAACCCACGATCCCCGGAACTCCCATCCGATATAGATAAATGTGACATTGTGTCAAATTTTACCTGACAAGTCTATAAACCCACTATGGTCTGGTGTACCGGACCCGGGTATATCCCACAATCACCTGCACTTTCTTCAGTGCATCAATTTTATAAAGTGCATCTCACCTTGTTGTCAAAGTAGTCCTGGCCAGTCTATAAACCAACGATCCCCTGCACTTACTTCCGATATAAAGTACATTCGAGTTTGGTGTAAAGTTGACATTACCCGTGTATAACCCACCATCCCCTGCACTTTCTTCATATATATGGTACATCTGACCTTGGTGTCGTTGACCTGACCCGTAAATAACACCCCCACCCACCCATCCTGCACTTACTTGGTATATATGGTACATCCGACCCGTATATAACCCACCATCCCCGGTACTTTCTTCATATATATGGTACATCAGATATTGATGACAAGTTTAACCCACCGTCCTATTAACTTACTTCCTATATATGCTACATCTGACCTCGGTGTCAAGTGGGCACATACCAGTTTTCCTATTTCCTCAACCTAAAGACACAAAGAATTTAAACCTACAGTTTTCGACTTTCAAGGAAATGTTAAGTTTATTCAATAAAGGTCAGCGTTAGCGTATCATACAATTGCGCGCATTATGAATTGCATTCAGAGATGGCCGTTAATTTATTTAAACATTAACGCTAATCTTTAGTAAAATACAACTGTTATATTCCGGATACTGCGACATTACTGTAGTTTTCAGGTTATTATTATCAACATATTAACGTTATTTAGCATAAATTATTTATGTTCTTTTCCGTTCAATCTAGTATAAAAAAACAGCGTATGGTGACGTTATATATATAAACGTTTAATATGGAACATATACATAGCTTCCTTAGTAATCATCAATTGTGGATTCTTTATAAACACTCACCTCAGTTAGTATCATAGCTTTCTTGAACAGTTGTTTCCGTCCGGGAAAGAACTCCATTGTTTGACTGTTAATCAACGGTTTCCGACTGAGTAACAACAATCCCGCTACGTTTATTGTACTGGCAGAATACGTTACACATTTGCTCCATATCTGATCGGCTCCGGCTGCTCCAAGACATATAAGGCATTCTTGACTAATGGAATACTCAAACCCACACTTACGGGTGCTGCAAGCTACAAGATCTGCAAGATCACCTTTGCTGTTACATCGTAAAACTACACAGGCTAATGTATAAATGGTAAATAAGCCTGAACATGGGGCTCGGTGGGGATCTAATATACTATCCTGACTGTCTAATGAGCTGTATGAGTAAGGGTATTCGTCTTGTAATTCCCTCCGAATCATTAGAATGTCGTCATAAAAGAAAACCTTGAACAGAGAACATTAAAATCGCACAATTCCAACAGTGTTTGATTAAATAGAAGTTTCGTAACAGTTTTGTTTTGGTTGTTGAATGGTGTTTAACGCCACTTTCAGCTTTTTAAAGCTATATTGTGGCGTGTAGACAGACGGAGAAAACGCCTTGACGTCGGTAGGAAAACTGACAATCTTTGTCAATTACGATTGTACTCAAGAACACCCGGCGCGCAGTGAGACTCGAACCCCGCACAACCTCAGTTTTGACAAAACTAACAGTGCGGGCAATAAACCAACAAGCTTTTCACTGAGACAAAATTATCGTAAACTGTTGTAATGCTAATTACAATGCTAAACAATTACTATCAACGCATATTACAGAAGCACATGCATACTTCATTTGTTCTATTCCTTCGTAGTATATTTAGATGCATTTTTTACTTTGCTTTATACATTATATTAAAAATAAATTGTGGCTTAAAATTTATGTTTTATTAAATCCTTGATACACCTTTAGCTAAGGTATAACGAAATATCCCTTGTTTAACTTTTGTTATATTACTTACCAAATTGGGTTTGTTGTGTTTTTTTTAAGTTTTATCTAAGTGATTTATTTGATGGTTAAGTTTGATTATTCTAAAAGATTAGTTTTTATTCCTGTACAGTTAAAATTTTGAATCAATACGAAATATTCATTAGCAGAAGGTTTGCTTGATCTTTAAGTTCCTGTATCTAAGTTAATACAAGATACTAGAAACTTTGAAATCAAACACGCATTCATGACAGTTTGATATGGAATATTAACAGATATATTTGACAGAATACATACAATTAATATTTCATCAATTCTATGCAGTGCTACACTTGATGCTGCATATCATAATGTCCTGTTAAATAGTCCAAATAGTCTTCAGTAACACTATATTAAATTCAATTAGGAGTAAAACTTCCATTTAACAAATGCGCTGCTTTCGTAATATTCTGAGAGTATTGTATTGGTAATTATTCTGAACACTTTAAAACATTTTGAAATATAATTTATGATTTTTCCAGTAACATTATAGTAAAACTAAATCCATCGACAGTTGGTAATTTAAAAAAATTTCGACTACTATCCAGCGCGCCATGCTGTGGTCTTTGGATAATTTTCTTAAACATATTTTATTTTATTTTATCTCTGCTTCACATCCAGTGGAAAATGTATAAATATAATTTATTAGAAACAAGATTTCAGATCTCGACTAACACCTCTTTTACTGTTAATTGTTGTTTTTGCAGGTTGCTATTTAGCTTGAATATCTGTGGACATTTGTTTCAGCAGATACATTGACAAACTATAAGTATGATATCATCAGAAGATCCAGTACACAATTTTCTGATGAACTTCAGAATATAACGTATATCAAACTATTTTTGTTGTATCGACGACTTACAATACATAATCGTGCTATGAGTCTATCCTATTCCGAGAATCGTAATCTGAATAATTTAATTTCAACTCGTTTCATCTAATAATCCATTACCGAACCTAATTGTCACATTTCCTGTTCTTACTGTTAAAACATATATAATTAATCATGGTCAAAAAATCAAGAAAAAGGAAAATCGAAACTACTTACGAGAAATAATTTTTACTAATACATGTGTAACGCAAGTCGCTATATAGTTACTTATTACATTTATAGTATTCGTATTAATTTCTTTTATTTTGTCAATACAGAAAATCCTTAGAAATCCTTCACACCATACAGGTGTCCTTTTAATACCGGTTCGGTACTGAGCTGGTTTGATTATACATAAAACTATGCTGTATTTAAATGGACATTACCTCCGGAAGACATATGACGTCAGCGTCCAGTTGCGAAAGAGCATTAGGCAGACCTGACAGTCGTTGATCCTTTAGCGGAAAGTCGTATAACATGCCGGCATTATAAGTGACCAGTTTATGCACCGGACCAGCACAATTTACACCAGACATTATCTGGTGAATAACAAACATAACCATTAAGATTCTGAACATACTTGCAAACATCACAGATACTTAATTGGGGCATAATCGAGATAAGTTTGCTTTTATAGGGGAGATAAATCTCCAAAACGAGACTGATAACCTTGAACATTGTGAACTGGTTCTTGTTCATCATGTAAATCAGGTTTTAATCAGGATGTGCATTTTATAATTATTGATATGATAATATAAAAGATATCAATTGTGCAAACATAAATTACGTAAGGTGCATAATTCGACTAGCCATTATATTTTGGGTCAAAATTAAAAAAGGTTACCATTTGTACAGTTGTATGGTTGTTGTACAAAGGCATCCCTTTTCAATTCTTATTCTTCTTATGTCTTCAGCAAGATCAGGAGGGATTCACACATGACAAGTATGAAATCGGATGAAGTCTAAGCGATAAATAACTATTTTATATGAATATCATAGATTTGGGGAGGTGTAGTTTTCACTGATGTTTAAGAAAGCTTAGTCTTTCAATATGAAGGTTGCAATGATCACAGCTTACAGAGAATGAGGGTGGTTCTTTAAAGCGTTTTATTACAAATAGCAATTTCAGTTTTAGTGTCACAGCTTTTATCTGTATTTAAAGAGAAATTTATAAACGCAGCATCTTATTTGGCTAGTATGTATCAAAATCACATGACGCCAAAAACATGAAATTGTGTGAACAACTTTTCGTTCAAAAAAGGCAGACCGGAAAATATGTAGAATTATGTTCCGAATATAATTATAGGAGTCGTGTTTGTTATAAAATCAATTTGTAAATTTTTTTTTTCAAATTTAACAAAAAATTTGTTTGAAAGGAAATAGATTCGAAAGTCAAAGACAGACACAACTATTGTTAAACAAGAGAAGGGGCAACAACAAACAAACAGATATACAATACAAAAACAAAAAAGAAAATCCAGAAACACGAACCCCACCAAAAACCAAAAGGTAAGTCCAGGTACCTCGGTAAGTGTAACACTCGTCATATCACTCATGGTAAGGTCATTTGAATGAACAAAGCTTAAAGTATTGATGCTTTAAATTTAGAATGGATTACAAACCAGTTGTAGCTCAATAACCACAATACTTTAAAGATCAATCTGTCCAAACAATTTTACTTTACTATACCACTCTAGTTGCATCCAAAATTAGAAACCAAGATGTCAAAAGGTTACCTCAATATTCCTATATTATCTCACAGACAACGTAATTAAAAAATAAATGCGTTTAATTTAGTACCATTATGACACAGGTCAAATGTGTCTATGGGCATTATATATACATCTCTTGTCAAAAATACTTATGTTTCACCACATTTTGTCTCACCAGAGAAAAATATGTTGTTATTGCTAACAAGGTCTATGATAATACTTTGTATTCGGTTGCAAATATTCTATAGACTATTTGGTGAATAAACTAGGTAATGATGTTTTACTTGGTAACCATACTTACACTCCACATGCCTTAAAAGAATGAGATCCTTGACAAACATAAGTTACTGCTATATACCTTTTGGCCTGTAAATTGGATAGTTTTGTCTGTACTTAATACCCAAACATTTTTCCAAGAACGTTAAACAAACTTTATCGAGCAAGGTTAGACAATTGTTAAACAATACCTCACACTTCAAGTATTTTTTTGTCTTGTTTGTTGTTTTTTTTTGTGTTCGTGTGGGTTTGTACAAATCCGGATTTGTAATTCCCCCTTACGTTTGGCTCATGTGGGTCAGTCGGTTTCCTTTCTATTATTTTTAAAACGCTAGGTCTGTGTCGCTGCTGCATCATCCATCAAGTAGATTTCAAGAATAATTAGTAGGACAACATTCGACGTACTGGCGCGGACATCGCCAAGTATAAAACGGTCCGTACATAATGACCTATGGATATGTTATCATCACGTAGGACACAAAATCGAGCTTTGCATGTCATGCATGGTTTAAAGTTGAAGTCATTATGAGTAAAAAAAGTTTCAAAAATGTTGATGCTGCTATTTCTAAAAGTATGTAGTTTTTAGCATAAATAATGCACTTACCAACCCTTATTACATACCTACACCACGATTCATTAAAATCCCTAATAGGTTGGTTGCACAGAGTTTTGTAGCAGGATTGGCGTACCACCAAACGTTTGATATGTCACCAACTACCTGAATGACAATATAATAAAATAGACGTCAATTCATGAAACTAAAGCACATTTTGTTGTATTAACTATAAATTTAACCAAAGAATTGAAATTCACAAAATTTCAGCTAAATTCAAATGAACACGTTTTTTAGCCTATACTTTAATATTTCCTATTTAGCTTCTCTCTATTTATTTTCCATTTCTTAGTGAAATGTTAACTTGACCTACAAATAAAAGAATGTTATATTTGATTAAGTTTTTACTATGCATTTTCAAAACTACTTTTATTTGTCAAATACATGCATGTGATAAAAAAGTACGATGAAATACCTTTATATTTATATCACTAGGTCACATTCGTGACATTGTGCAACATTTGCATTATGTACTACAACAAGGATAACCTCAACATCACGATATTATCAAAAGTGTGCTGAGTAAACAATCAAAGGTCGTTTCAACAAAACAAAACCTAATCACGTTAAAAGAGTGTTAGAAATGAGAAAGGTCAATAAGCATCACGAAGGAAACACAACAAAGACACATGACATATTAACGGCACCAAACCTAACAAAAAAACAAGAAAAATGAGTAGTCTGAATACATACAGACATGGGTGCACTCATGTGCTCCAAACAAGCATTAAAGCTTACAGTTTTCAAGTTAATTAAAAAGGTTGATCAAGGAAATCGTGGCATTTCCCACAAACTCTGAAGTAAGGAATGAGTTTAGCTAAGTAAACTCCATATGGTTGAGCGGATGAATTGTTGTTGAACAAGAAAGCAACTTTAACGCTTGAAATGTTGAAGTAATTCACGTTTGTCGCAGTAGAAAGTCCTCCCTGATTGTTGATTTCTAGATGTAAATCCAAACATAAATCGAACCTATTTGTGTTTGTTATGACTTTATGTCAAGCTCTGCTGGTTAACTGGGACGTAAGAAGTCATCACATGGAGATCTGTTTAGTGAAAAGACATAAACAAATGTAACAGAAGCTGAAATAATGGACTAGGCTAGTTAGTGGTCTTCGAAGTGGGAAAAGTAAACAAAAATGCTAAACGCTGGAGAGAGGAAAATCGAAAAAAGCTAATAGAATCAAATCAAGTCTTACGCATTGTAGACGAAACGGTATAGATTATAGGGTAATACTTGTTACGAATGTGAATACTCAAATATTAACATACATTTAATATGTCAAGGTCTACACTCACTTCTCCACACATTATTCATGATACAAGAAAGTCAGATAAACAATAAGTATCATTATTGAACCCAATTGATAACTTCTAGTATAATCTCTTTAGGATAGTCAACGTTATAACGTTTAAAATGACAAGCATTATAAAATTTCAATATTTAAGAAACGAAAGTGGAGAAATTTACCCACAAAAGGTTCAAGTATTAGTATCAGCTTTCTAAAAATACAACGTCATTAATATAGTTGAAGTGAAAGTAAAAACAAAATACCGAACACCCATGAAACTGGACGGAGGAGTGGATAAGGTAGTTAGTCATCTACTATTGATCACATGGTCTGTCAACAATAAAGTTGCGGGTTCGAGTCTCATTACGGGCAGGGTATACTCGCTTCCAATCTTAATTGACAACAATTGACCTTTTCGATGGTCGGCAGCTTTCTTTGGGTACTCCGGCTTCCTTGCCAAAAAACCACGCCATGATATAGCTAACAAATGATGGCGTTAAAACGATTCAAACAAAACACAATAAAAAAACAAGGAAACTGTCAAAGAAGACAATTAACAATTCAATTCTATCTAACCGAGAAACTTGACAACCCATAACCGAAAATACAGCAACTACAGCAATGGTCCTGACTAAGCAGATATATAAAAGAATGTTTCAAATGATCATCATATCACAATCACTATGTACTGAATTCAAAAATAAAAAATAATATCTGCAATCATATGTTCACACGAATATTTATCTACAAAAAAATGATATACATAGTAAAGGTTGTTAAAGTTGTTTTTTCTTGTAACCTGAAAAATAGAAAACGTAATCAGGTGAGGAGTATGTATAATGTTGAAATTGAAATCGTCTTGGTCGTAATTTCGTGCTGAGACGATCATTGGCGTCGATGTGTACCCAGCAAACACATGACGTAAATCTAACGTTGGTTATAAGTTGTGAGAATGTCGGACCTGACGTTACTTATCTACAACGAAAATGCAACGTTGTTGTTACGTCTTTAATTCGTAACGTAATTAAGCACGTTTAACTGACGTTGTTAAAACGTTGTGAAAAATAGCAACATTTGTATAACATTGTGCAGACGTTATTAAATCACGTAAAACATAACGTTAATTCAACGTGTTTTTTACGTTACAATAAACTTAGCGAACATATTTGCAACGTCATTGTAATGTTTATTAGTGTTCGACTTATTAAGAACCCATATACGATTTTTTTTTTTTTTTAAATAGTGGGTTGGGTTGGGGTAGATGGAGATTAGATATAAATATTGTACAGTGTTATAAAATAAAGAATATAGTTTAAATATTTTAAATATTTAAAATATTTTAAAACAAATGATATTATATAATAAAAATCTTTCCTGGATTGAAGAGGGTGGGAGGGTATCGACATAATAGATTCTTTACATTTTAATAAATAAACGAATTTCCACAAGAATTTAATTAGCATATTCCTCCTCAATCTGTTTTGCTTTTTGTCAAATTATGTCTATTACAGGGTATTTTTATTAACTGGCGATTTACGGGGATGGTGGATTGCAACATAGATACTTTACATTGTATCAAATTTTATGAATTTCTACCAGAATTTAACATTTCCCGGTCAGTTTCGTTCCCTTTATTTCTCTATATATCTCTTACAGAGGCTTTTTGTTCTTGTCGATCGAATGTAAATAGCAGGGGTCATGAAATTACACAAGGGTTGTAAAACCACACCTGCACGCGTAATTTGATATCTTGTGAGTGTGAGTGTTTGCTTTTGAAACAAAGAAAACTGGGTCATTCGCCACATGGAAAGAAAAGACAAAGCTCAAAAGTAAGTACTATAATATACAAGATACAATAGACAAAGTTCATAAGAAAACGTTTAGCATATTTTTGATATGTAATAATTCTTTTAATTCTTTAAGAGCACGAATTTGAATATTGTATATGTTTCGAAAATTTAATTCCTTTTCCTCAATATCACGTTCGAATATTTAAAAGTTCTACTACACGCACTTGAGTCCTGTAAGCGCCTATCGTTTAATTGAAAACAAGAATGAATAGGAATGCGTGTATAAAATGCAGTAATATTTTAGACCTAGTCATGTCATAAATGTCAGAGTAAAGCATACACTGGCTGCTCACTCTGCAGATGTAAGATCTCGACGATAGGTCAGATTGCGGAAACGCTCCTACCCATGTGGTGTACTGGAGTAGGCCAACGTTACATCGGAGCAGCCCGGCCGCTAGTAGAACATATGCTGCCGAGTTCTTCGACTAGGTACCCCGAAGGCTGGGCTTCGACAAACTCACCATGGTGGAGTCCATGGACTACTAACAACTAACTTCCAACAAGAAGAAAACCTATTCATTTGGGTCTTAGACTGTATTTATAGTTGATCTTAGTTCAGTCAGTCGACATTTTCTTATGTGCATATGGACCCCAAACTGAAATATTTTGTAAACATCGCTTATACAGGGAATAATCAGGCTCTTATTATTCTTCTTTCATTATTGCACATATGTCAGTAGGATTAATGTATGGTAAAATCACTTATTGTTTTTTATAGTACAGCTCTAGCTGCTTACTGCTCTGGGAGGTAGCTCTGGTTGGGACGACATACAGCGAAGACAGTTGGCAGCAATGCATTATGGTCTGACTACAGTTTAAGAGGGAAAAAGGAAAGCTCCCATTACTGAATCTTTCTGTGCGTTGTCAGATGATGATACGTAAGTTATCTTCTAAATCATTGTATTATAATTAGTAATCAATCCACAACACGGGATTGTTACGTGGTACATGATACAAGCTTATATGAAAAGAAAAGCAAAAATGTTTTTGTCAAAACTTTTAAATAATAATTTTTTTACCAATATGAAACTGTAAATCTTTATCAATCTTTGCAAATGACCAATTTATCGAAGTGCAACTACTGTTAACCAGATGACAAAAACTACCGGAAGATTTATTAATTTTATTCTTTTTCAGGGTTACAGAAAAAATCATCCGTCAGCCACAGAAATGGATACGAAGGAGATTATAACGGAATGCCTAAAACATGCCCCTAATAGGCCAGAAGATCCAGATATAACGTAAGATTTATAATTGCAAACTTATGGAAAACCAAATAATACTGTATTCAGAACATAGATTGTCTCAAAACTTTTTCAGATTTATGTTAGTTTTTATTAAAATTGTGGACGCAACTTTCAGCAATTTTTCAGCTGTATCGTGACGTCTAGATTTTTTGCGGGAGGAATACCCATTAAAAACCCGAACAACCCTCAATCCTTGTCAATTAAGTTTTGTATTCGAGCACACCCAGCCCGTCGTAAGGCGCGATCCCGCAACCGCAGAGTTAACAGACACGTGGTCAATAGAAGACTAACTACATTGTGTACCATAACCACGCGGCCACCGACACCCTCGTTTCAAAATATTAGCGTACAGAGACAAACTGATATACAAACTTTAATCCTGGGACCAAATTCATAAAATTACAGTATATTTAAACAATTTGTGTAGAGCTTACATACACTTCAAACAAAGAATGTTTAATGTACTCAATAAAAAAATAAGAATGTAATCGATGGTTAAAAAGAGTCTATCAGATAAAGAAATTATATTGCTTTAATTTTTATGAAAAATATGGGAAGATGCAAGACATTTTATTTATTTATTTATTTATTTATTTATTTATTTATTTATTTATTTATTTATTTATTTATTTATTTATTTATTTATTTTTAGGTGCCAGAATCCAGACAGCAACCAGTTGCAACTGTATTGCAGAACTCTGCAAAAACTTATATAAATTGATTGTATATTACAAAATCCTAAGATCCGATGTCATATAGATCTGTGTTGTGAATGAACTGCTTTTGTATTTTATGCTCTCTCTACAACACTTATTGTTATTTATTTCCTTTGTGTATTGACTGTGAGTAATTGTTGAACTAATGTTTTAATATGTATTGACTTTGTGTGTTTTAATTAAGGTGAAGCTGTATTTGTGTCTGTATGTATCAATGTCTTAAACCAACTACTGTTAATATTTTCTGTGTGTCCTCTTACACAACTGTGTGTCAGAGGCTTAATTAACTGTTTTGTCTTGTAATATTTAAACATTAAAAAATAGGAAACTAATTTATTTTCTATTTTAATTATACCTTAAATTCTTGAAATGTTCACCATTTGGTATCTCTTGCATTTGTTTTACGTTGGCTATCAGAGATGTATTTTTGTGGTTAATAAATACGATGCTGCTGTTATGACCATATTTCTTTCGAGGAAAAAACGGAACAGTGATGTTCAGGAAGACATTTTTTCATATATGCAACAATTGCTTGTTTCAACGTTAGGCAAACGTCTGTGGAACGTGTTATGTGTTATTTTTAATGTTGTGACAACGTTTACAGAACATCTCCGTCAAAATCATACGTAGTCTAAATGTCGGGTGTACGTCACGATTTTTTCGTAACGTTTGGTGAATGTCTGTTAAACGTCGTAAAATGGTTGCAAAAAACGTTAAGGCGACGTTAAGAAAACCATCCATTTTTTCGTAAAAATAACGTTATATAGTAACGTTACTGCAACCAAAAACATACATTTTAACGACGTTTCTACGACGTAAAATTGTTTGCTGGGTAAGTTTCTATGGTTTCTTTAATTTCCGTTTTAAGTTAAAGTTCTGAATGATATTTTAACGTAAGCCCCTAATTAAGGGTTGCTGATTGGAAGGACATCAACAATAGCTATTAATGTAAAAATAAAAGGATCTATTTTCTACTATCTTCTTGTCTTTAATTAGACGATGAAGATATTCAGTTTCATAAGAATACAGAAACAAATTCGCAAGGAGTGGGGCACAGTTTGTACCCATTATAACTGTGATTACATTTTGAAAAATACATCCTCCGAAAGTTACAAAATGCTGTCGATCAATACTTTTAGTATACTGTAAACCTGTTCTTCGTTTTAGCATAATTTGCCTTTTTGTTTTGTTCTTTAGTAGAAAAATACGTATTGGTATAACCTAAAACAACATATTAGAAGGTATATGCAGAATCGAAGGCTTTATTGATGATATTTAAGATGGGAGTTTAGTTTAACGTAAGGCAAGATGGTATTAAGTGTTTAAAAATAAAAGGCTCTAAAAGATGAAACTTTAAATATCGATCTTGATTTTAAATTGTGGAAAGGTTCTTTAAATGTTTTAAAAGGCCACATATGATTGACATTACTTCGCGAATAAACAGTTTCACAGTGAGTATTATTGTTGTCATTCTGCCACCGCAGACAATAACTAAGCCAACTGTATTGACAACTCTTTGGTAGAGCACATAAATGTTCAGACTGTCGTTTCTGGTAAGGATTATAATGTAATTTTGTAATCCAATACAAGTATGGTTAAGTTTTTAGACTCTTTTTCGTAATGAACAGTCAGGAAGTCACAAAGATCTTATGGTTAACCAGGATTTCATCTTTATCAATTAATACATTGATACATTTTTTGTGGAAATACCAGAGTTATCATTGATGACTAGCACTTTAATGAGGCATTCATAGTAATGGGACTTGCATAGAAACACAATTGTGTTAGAAGCCTTGACAGCAGGGAAAAGATAGATCACTAATGGATCACTCATATTTTCGTCTTGTATTCGCAATATGTCTCTTTAAATGTGAATTCCAGGTAAAAACGCGAAAAAATACGTGACTTCACAAGACCTAAAAATGCATTCTTGCCTGGCAACTAAATAAAGGTATTTAAGGATTGTTTTCAATTGCTGGTTAGATTATTGGATATAAACGACTTTGGGTCGATTTACGCTGAATAAACCGCGAAGCGGTTTATGTTGCAGCGTAAATCGATCCAAAGTCGTTTATATCCAATTATCTAACCAACAATTGAAAACAAACCTTATATTTTAAATTCTTTAGTAAAAATGAAGTAACAAGAACAAAATTTTATCAGTAATCAAATAATATTTGCAATTCACAATTTTAGTGTCGTCACTTGTTGTTTACGGAACAATTCATGTAACGTCAGCGTCATCAATACATCTTATTATGACGTCACAATCAGTCACGTGCTGAAAAACCAAGTTAGGTTATACTAAATAACAAACTTTGCTCATGTAATGAGTATTTAAACGAAATATAAAATATTAAACATTGACTTCTGTTTTTTTTTAAATTCTGCATCATGTTATAATCATGTAAACTGAGAAATCTAAATAAATTTTGCATGAATGTTTCACTGTTTTTATCATAAATGCATTATTGTATCATTGACGAATCATCATGTATATTTCACTTTAATTTCTTTTTGAGCAGAGATAGTCCTGTTTATTGCCCCATTCGATTTAACAAAACATGTCAATAAGCTTACTAGTGTAGAAGTTCAACACGATACATGTAGTTATCTCTTCCAACATAAAAGATCAAGATGTTATCATCAAAGTTAAAGATGATCATTCATATGAAATGTGAACTGTCAAATTTAAACTTGCTATTACTTCTGAACTCGTCACCAATGGAAGTTGGTGAATACAGTGCATTTTGTAGTGTTTAAAATACAGGATGATCGTCGCAACAAGAATACAATAGATTTCTTTCATGGTTTACTAAATACGTCAACCATTTTCTAACTATTATTAAGAAGCAAGGTTGAAATTGTCAAGTTAACTGTATGTAAAAGTAATGTCTTTTATATACAACATACTTAGAACTGGAATACAATATTGGCTGCCGGAAATTACAGGTATCATGTTGCCTACCGTTATAATAAGTGTAGCAATGAGATTTGAAAGTTCTTGTCAATATTAAAAGTATAACATGAGGGACAAAAAATAAGACAAACTACAAAAACTTTCCTTTCCATACAGATGTATGTAATACATCTATATTAAGCATAACATTTTAGTAAGATAATATGAAAAGATGGTCAAGTTAAATAACGTCTTACTTCCTATTTTATTCCATATTCAGTGAGATGGTTTAAAGATTTATTTTAAACCTTAAAATAAAATACATTTCTTATTCACACTACAGCATTCATTCGTGTCGAATCATTGACCCATGAACTTCACCAGCATTCAGGTAGTACCATCACGTTTAAAAGTACATTCGCAGTACATTCGCAGTATTTGTGGGAATTTAACACTTCGAAAATATTATTGTTTTGTTCATGTAGATGGTTTCAGTGGAGACCTATTTCATTATTGTGTTAAAATATCCTCATGATATTATTACATTTATATCCGTTATAGCATAAAAACCTAGATTGTCGGTGAGGCCATCACATCTCTTTAATCAAATACAAGTTTCTAAAATGTCATCTTTCTTGTCAACAAAGCTGTGGGAAATCGAGATAGTTGTCAAGTATTTTACAATGTTTTTTCCCATGCACAATACATTGAATAGGCGTAACAAAATTGTTCAAATGAAGATAAATGCTAATGATTTGTCTGATTTTTCACACAGCGAACGAATGTAGTTATACAATACATTAATCAGATACATGTTTTTTTATTTCAATTAAATTGTTATTTATGCAAAATAGGTTCTTAACAATTATACATCATATTAAAGCATTTAAAGCAAAACACACAGGAGATATTAGAACTATTAAATTTTGCTTTAGGGACCGACCATTTAACTTGCAGGGGGGGGGGGGCTTGGTTTTTTCCTAAAAAAATAATTTGAAAATGATTTTTGATGAAATAAAATATTTTGAAAGCTGAGGGTTAGAAAAAAAATATTCTGAGGAAGGATTTCTGCTATATAAAATAATGCTAATAATGAAAAAAAATATTCTGTCGCGACGCCTTCAAAAAATTAATATTTTTTCCGCGCTCTGCGCCGAAAAAGATTTTCTGACCAAAACAAAAAACCAAGGCCCCCCTTCAAGTTAAATGGTCTGTCCCCTAGAGATTATCTTTTGAGAGGCTATTAAATAGGAGTTGAAGTTTCTAAGTTCCGAGAAAAAAGGTCTTAATAAGTACATTTAGTACGATTTGTGAAAAAGAAATAGCTATTTATACAAAGAACCGTTCTGGATACAACGTAGCCAGCTGTACTTTTTGATTAGAATAATGACATAATATCCTGTGGTACATACAAAGGGGAAAATGACATGTTGTCCCGTTCGACCAGTTATACATTAGCCCCGAATAAGAACTAATAATGCACATGTATAATCTTTTGAAATCAAAGTACTGATTAAGTTGCATTTTGCTGAATTGATAAATTGATTTGATGTTTGCTTTACGTCCAGCGAGCAGTTTTTCAGATATATTCAGGACGTGAACAGGTTAACACACAATACATCAATTGAAAAAGGGGTGGGATGGGACACAGGGAACACAATTATGAAAAGTACGGAGTATTGGGTAGGGTCGGAGAATTTAGTCTTTTGTAACGGCTACAATGAGCCTACTCTTTTTCGAAACCTACAAAAGGGATCTTTATCGTACAAGGAGAGTGGCACTCTCCAAACACGTTACCCACTATGGTCTACGGCCAGGCATTCTGCATAATGACCTGACAACCTCCAGGAGAGAGTCTCCCCTATCCGCCATATGGGGACGCGCTGGGCTGCTCTGTGGGTCGAGCACTATGGTCCCAGCATTTTGCTGGATGGTTTGGCTGATTCAAGGTCCACGCAATACATCATTTTTGTTTCAATTATATCGTATGTTTTTTGTACATAACAAATCAAGAAAAGTGACCTTGTTACGGACCCGTCGTAATGCCAGGTGTCTGTCTGGATTGTGGGACCCCTGTACGTAATATAAAGAAGAGAAACAAATAATTACATATCAATTATTACAATAGTTTAGGACAAGTTGTAATAATACAACAAAGCCGCTGATTCTCTTAAACAAATTATAAACTTTTTATTATACCAGAATATTGACTTCCTTGCGTCCCCAACAAGTAAACAAATTCTTATATCCTGTTACCCTTATATTTAACTCGTCATTTTTCCACCCGTTATACTCAGTACATATTCGGTGAATGAACTATGAATGATATAAAGAAATTGTAACGTGCATGTTCTGTCACATTACAAGGCTAGGTATACACACAAAAATTCAAAATTCGAGTAAACGGATATCTAGACTTTGTCGTGTACTTTGTATATCAATTGAAATATTTTAAATATTATTTGTGCGTTTTATGACTAGTTGTCTTAAATTTATGTATGGGATCTCACAGAAAAAACAAAAGCAATGTGGAGTACTACGTAGTTGTTTCATGTTTACATGTTCAAAACCCTATATTGCTTATCATCACATAACAAAAGGAACAGTGTTCCAATGTCACCCACGGAAACATATATATTGTAATTTTGCAAGGGCAATCAAGTAATGCGTGAGTGTGATAGGTAAACAGACAGGCGAAGTTTATACTGTATCGCTTCGTTGCTGGTCATTTCCCTTAAATCACCAATATTATTATTGATATTAAGCTTGGCATGCAAACGTCATAAACCAGAGTCTGTTGTTTCAGTTAAATATACTTTATTTTTTTGTATTTTTCTATTTGATGTCTAAGAAGTTAGCCACACTTCAACACCATAGTGATCTGATAACGAAAGTCCGGTTCCATCGTTGAGATACAGGCGCTGAAATGAAACATGAGGTGTTTTGGTTTTAGAAAACTAAAAACAATCACCGGTCTATGATAGCAGATTACAATGGAAACGGCAAAAAATAAATGGAAGTCGTTATGACTGCGAAGATAAAGTTGAATAAAATGAAATTAAATTAATTTTATTAAAACTTACACGGAATGTACGAGTTATTTGCAAATGTCTGTATATTTTTTTGTTTTGTTTAGAAGTTAAGATTAATAGTTTAAACGAAAAAATGTCGACAAATCCAGGCATTATGAAATAGGATAAATTTGACCACATGTTTTGTTTAAAATTTTGTAAAATACTTTGCAGCATGAGTTGCAACAAAATTTCAGGTTTGAAATGATTTCACATAATTTGACCATATTAAATTTAAATATATCTTATATGATTGAATATCGGGGGATATTTTCATACGATTGGTTACAATCACTTCCAGTACACGTTTTATAATATACATTAAACTCGCATAAAAAAAAATTTTTTTCAGGTATTGAATGTTTAGAAAAGAACACTCTTGAAATAAACACTTTGTAACTGATTACCATTACAGAAACAAATAATAACATAATGATTAACAACTTCAAACTTTGTGACTGATTGCCAACTACCAAAAACAACTAAACACTTTTGGACGATTAATACGTACCAAATACAACAAAACAAAACACTTTGTTACGGATTATTATCTTAAAAAAACAATAATAAAAAGCTTTGTCACAGATTACTGTCTACAAATACAGCAATAACATTTTGGCACTTTAATGTCAGAATTATCGCACGGTCAGCCCTATATGTCACTCAGATAAAGTAATAATCCCATTAAACAAACTGAAGCCACTGGTAGAAAAAGAAAAGTGCTGAAGAACAAGCATCTCTCAGATCGGGGCGCATCACAACAGGGCAGATTTTTTATCTTGGGTTATTGTATGACTGATACATCCAACAACATAAAGATCCATCATGTCTTTGACTATGAAGCAGTACAACATCAATGCAAATTGATGAGAGCATAGAAGTCAGCAAGACAAGACCACCAATGCAGTTTTATTTAACGGAAGCATCAGGGATTTGGACGATCTCACATTTCTGTTGTCAATATCAACTTTAAAAGTATAACAACTGACCCTTTGATAGAACATAATGGAAGTGTCATGTCGGGGCATAGTGGACAAAACTATGCTCGCCTGCATTCCGATGTAGTGAAAAATTTTAAACGTAACACCTCCGCTTAACACCCATATATCTCTCTCTCTTTTGGCCGAAAATGGAAACAGAATAAATAGTACCTTGACCCCATTCTGACAGATGAAGGATCAAAACGCAACATACTGTATTGGATAGCGCGAACAACAGTGGCGCTGGCAAGAATAAACCATCGCACTCAGCTCAACAAATCTCGATATAGACATACAGTCCACAGAAATGATATGTTTCCTAGACTTCTTAGCATTTCATACTAAGATCACCTCACGAACAAGGAAGTGAAAAACATTGGATATTATAAAGACCACTGACTACAGTAAAAAAACACAAACTAAAATGGTATGGCAATTTTACACGATCATCAGGGAAGAGAATTGATCAATGAGAAAGAAGAAGAAGCAGACAGAAAAAGATATGAGAGGACAATATTGCAGACTTGACACTATTAAAACATCCGATGAATTTAAAGAAAGACAGGGTTGGCAAAAGCTAATTATTAAGTCATTAGTGGTGCGCCGACGGTCACCAAGACTCAATAATTGTATTTACATAAATAAAAACTCACTTGTCAATTAATATTAGCTAACTTTACACCATCAACAAGTCGAATTTTAAATTCAATATTGGCGGAAATGATAATTGTTGGTTTCAAACTGAGCCAAAAGAGGAAATGAGTTATAGAATTCATTAGTCATGGTTGTTTTGTGTTATGTCTCTGTATACAATGCAACACAAATGTGTCTCAATTTTATTAGTTTTATATGGTAGCTTCTCGATACACAAATTTGTTATATTAAGATTACCTGTGCATATATTGCTTTATATCCTCTGTGAAATACATGATCATAAATTGAGTTTTCGGTCAGAAATGTTCGCTGGCCTACCATATTGACATAGGGTGATTCTAATCCAGCTGATATGTATATATTGAATGAATCTAAATAAAAACAGTGCATTTAATTAATAGGTGTCTCCACACCATGTAGTTGTTTATAAATCCTTATGTTTTTCGTTTTATTAATACAATTAGTCACATTATTATGTATAGCTTTCAAGGTCTATAACTATCACGATTTCTCATCACATGGTGTATCAGGAATTCTCAGGAGATATTTGACGTTACAAGGTCTGTCGCCATTTTTCATACAATGTCTATTACGAGTTCTCTTGACATATAAGCATCATGTGGTCTGCAAGATTTCTAATAAATATAGTGGTATAAAAAGGGTTGTTAAGATTTTCGTTCATCATAGACGTTACATGGAATCTAATCTAGGTCAACATAGTGGGCTGTAAGGTCTGAGGGTAAAACTGGACTCTGCTAACTGACGGAGTGTAAGTCACAGTAACATTAGCTTAGAGGTCACACTTCTATGTAGACAAATATTCTTAATTTATTGTTTTGCGTGGTATTTGTTTGTCTTTATCTGGATTTATTGGTGTTCTTAATTTTCGGCTCTTGTGGTTCGTGCGGTTTCTTTAATATTTTTCGTAAAGTAGTTGCATGGAAAAAGAAATAACATTTCATTATTAGAACCATGTGTATATATGTTCGGCAGCTCGAAAAACAAATACCAAGTAAAACAAAAAAATAACCTACACAATTTATTTAATGTATGGCTTACGTGGAAAAGCTGCTGCTACATTAAAGAACGGTAAGGCTGGTCCTGCATTAAAGTCACCCATTAAAATGGTCCGTGGTGTAAATCGTGATATATCTACAATGAACTGTGCTTCAAATGCATTTTGTTCTGCATAACTTGAGGCTAAATCTCCCATCTCAACTAAAATATAGAAAGAACGTTTATTGAGTCGTCACAAGTTTTGGAACCTGTTGTCAAATTAAGTCTAATTATTTAATGTTTGGTATCGTTAATAGTAAGAGTAAACACAATTTTCCTGAGCACTAGTTCACGCCTGCTTTCCGTAGCACATTGTTTCACTCCAGCTTTCAGAAACATTAGCTTTATTGCCTGGTTTCATTGTCCGTTAATAAATGTTTTCTTGATTTTTCTTTCTAAGTTTGTCTGTTAATTTTTTTTTCAACTTTGAATTGCAAGATTATCGAAATCCTCCAAACAATATCATATCATATCATCAAGAATTAAGGAAATCATAATAAAGGAATAATATTAGTACAATGGATTCCTCTTAATTTCATAACCAATTTCCCAGAGAAAAAAAACAATGAAGGGAAACTTCGCGAAAAAATTAAAATTTGATATGTTATTATTCAAACAGAAAGAAATATAATTGCCTTTTGATGTTTTATTGTATTCTTTACCGTTACGCTTCTAGAGTGGATTAAAGGTGGTGAAATTTTGTGCATGGGGCCGCCATATTAACAGTTACCACGAGATTGCGTTTGTGACGTGAAACAATGTAATTATCAAGTTAATATGATAAATAAACCAGTTTAAAAAAAATTCTGCCATGCTCTTTGAAGAATATATAAACTGTGGCGATAATTAAAATTCAGCTGACAACATAAGATTACCAAATACGTCTTAATGTTTTAATGATCTTTGAATTAATAAAATTTTAACCTGTCTTTATTCAACTCAAATAGAATTTACCAAAATAATAATTGTAATAAACGATATATTTATATTATTTTTTTTTAAATATAAAATAAACTTCCGTAGACAATTTTGCACGTCTTGAAACGGCAGTTGTACATGGACGTGAAAAGGGAAATTTACAGGTAAATTATTTCTCGTTTAAGAAAAGTAATTAACAGAATTAGCAAGTATACAAACATGATGTTTATTGCAATAACGAGATCATTTGACGCCGACTTTGAAGTATGAATATTAGGACATTTTCAAAGGCTAACCATTTTAAAGGTTAATTAGAAATTAAAATATCATAGGCAAATTATTTTAGATCAAAGAATTTGTCTAAAATAAGCACTCAATTGTTATTTTTTGTAAAAAAATGTTGTTATTATTTCTCCACTATGAATTTCTCAAACAAATTAGAATTATCACTGATGGTGATTAATTATTTCCTTAAGGTATATTTAGTGTCAAAGCACTGGATGTATATAAGATTACGAATATCTTTAGATGCCAGGTAACAGGTAACGTACAACTGACACGACGATACAAATATATACACGTATAAATTTTGAAACTGTGTTGTAGGTTTATTCAGGCACATACAAAATTTTACCAATAATAATGATACATGTAACGTAGTGAAAATGTTTATACACAAAAACAAAGAATTTAAAAATATTGCACCTAATGACTGTTACCGGTACCAGTACATCAGCTTCGTAAATATTTTGAATAAAATACTTTCGTTCAATAACTTGTATAATATGATTACAAAATACAACGTTGAAAATAATAATACGAATAGTTTTTGATTTTATTCATTTTTATGGACACAATTCTTACTAATATTTGAGGATAAAATTTAAAACGAGTTAACCTAAATGAAGATCTCTAGAGCATAAAAGCACTTTACCATTAAACTATTCTCAAATAACTTTTCTAAATGATCTTCGCATACTAAGTTGCTTTTGTTGTGGACATAGCCTCAAGCGGAAATCTGTAAATTGGTGAGCCACTTGTTACACAAATCGGATTTCTTCCTTGGATAAGTAATACAAAACGTACTCTTGCCGAACCTCCCTTTACATTACAACCTTCTTATTTACACGTCATGCTGATTTTGATTGACCGTTTTACGTTATTATCATACGACGACTTTTAGGTATTTTGCTGTCAAGAAATTTCTAGTGTCGCCATCTAGTGACGAGATAGTGACAAGATGGCGGACCTCCTTAGTTCATTTTTTACCCGGTAAATTCAATGCAGAAACTTTACCGTTGAAAATATAATAAAACATCACGAATCAAAAGTGTTTCTTTTTATTTTAAGAATAACATATAAAATTTTCATTTTTTCGCGAAGTTTCACTTTGACCAAAATATGCAATAAACAGAAATGACATTTTTTAAAAGGAAATATAAAGTTATCACTTTAATTGTCTAATTAAAAGCTGTATTGCTCCATCATCAAAATTAGATGAAGAAACTAGTAAACTAGAAAAAAAGATTTGTAAAAACGAATCGAAACTATACAAGAGTGACAGAATTAAAGACACACGGCACAGCGAAGAAGACCAAAACAACAAAAAAGTAAGCAACCCACCCCACTACAAAACTTTATCGCCCGAAGATAAAATTTCCTTCGATAGGTTAATTAAATACTCAGCAAACTAGATCAATTTTTCATGTCGGTTAAAATGTAAAGAGATTCAAACAACAAGAGAACACAACAAAACAAATGTGACAAAACAAAAAACATCGACCTTGGAATGTATACATTTATACATTACCACTAGTAAGAATTCTATTTCAAATACATGATTGTTGACACATGCTTATATAGTACAAACATCAGCATCTGAGCGAGGATAAGCTATTGTAAACTGTGCAGGAAAAAACTAACTTACAATAAAACGGCGATCAGTACGATCAACTATGTACCTAACGCCGGTTGATCGGACGATGTATATATTGGTCATTAATTGGATGTTATTTAGCTCAAAGTTACAATATTTTACCTCATCTCAGCGAGAACAAAACTAATTCAAGGTGTATCGTTTTCTATGTCTGGTAATTGCTAGATTTTAAACCTTGATTTTAATACAATAGAAAATTGTTCCAGTGGAACATTATCAGAAGAAACTTCCTAAATGATTCGTTCTTAGCGGTGAGGCATCAAGTATCAATTATATTGCTTTACGCTGACTTGATTCAGGTTCAAACTTACGTGGCCTTGCATTCTATAAACCAGGTAGTGGGGATTACTTACGTTCAAGGAATGGAAGATCTGTAGATGGTGTTAAATGAGCACAAACTAGTTGCCCAACCCTCTCAACCTACAACACACAGTGAAAAAATATAACCACAACTCCTCATAAAATGTGTTGCATGGATAGCGGATCTCTGTTCAACAATTTTCAACACTGTTGTGTCTGTAACACTGTCTTTAATATCTCCAGCATAATGTAATTAAATTCAGATTGTATTACTGGTTAAGATAGGAGTAGCTGTTAGGAATTGATGTAGACTTTTCTTGTCAAAGGTTGTTCTAATGTGCGTTGTGCATTGTCTATAGAGATGATTTGGAAATACTGCAACATAAAATGTCAATTAGAATTATTTTATTTTGTTTGTACAACATAAGCTTCAGTTTTGGATGTATCAGCATACTCCTTTTTTATTAAAGAAATTTTGAAAAATAATTAACCAGAGAGCTTACTTAAAGCGATACGGATAACCCAGTGCATAATCTCTGAAGACGTCTTGGCATCTTGCCAATACCCCAGTGGGTAATCTTCCAAGAAACCGAGCAACATTCGATACACTAGTTGATAATCTCGAAAGAAAACCTAGCAACTTTCCGATAACCCAGTGGATAACTTTATAACGAAACCTGGCACTTCGTCGTTACCGCCAATACCCCAGTGTTTAATCTCATAAGGAAACCTAGCTACTCTTTAACATCCCAGTTTGTAACCAATGAAAAAACCTGCCGATACCACAGTGTATAAAGTCCGAAGAAAACATAGCAACTTGCCAAAACCACATTAAATAATCTTAAAAGAAAACTCGCCGATACAGCACTAGATAATATCTAAATGAAACCTAACAACATGCCGATACCACATGGAAAATTTCTGAAAAAACTTGCCGATACTACTGTAAATAATCTCCGAAGGAAACCTAGAAAATTTCCGATATCCCAGTGCATAATTCCCGAAGGAAACCTAGCAACTTGCTAATAAACCAGTGGACAATTTCCGCATGAAACCTACCATATCGCCGATACCAAGTGGATAAACTTTTGCTGAAGAACGGTTATATGTATAACAGTAGCTAAAATGTAGCCTTTTGAAGATGACACTTTTATAAAGACTCATTTAAAATATGGTACCTTTATATATGTTTACCTCGGTTAAAATCATAGCTTTTTTAAACAGTTGTTTCCTTCCCGGAAAGAATTCCAGTGTAACCGGGTTAAGTAGAGGTATCCGACTGAGTAACAACAATCCCGCTACATTAACAGTACTGGCGGTATATAGTATACATTTCTTAAATATTTTATCGGGTCCTGCTGCTCCAAGACATTTTAAGCATTCTTGACTGATTGAAGATCCAGCATTACACAAGGTGGCGCTGCAAACTAAAAGGTCTGAAAGAGGTCCTCTAGGGTTACATCTTAAAGCAATGCAGGTCAACGTATAAACGTTAGAGATACCTGAACATGGCGCTTTGTTTGGATTTAACACACTGCTCTGGCTGTATAAGGGACTGTATGTGTAAGGATATAATATTTGCAGTTGATTCTCGATGAAAACTATGTCATCAAAGAAGAAAACCTTAAAAAACGAGGAAAACATAAAAACCAATAACAGTGTGAGTGTTTTATCAAACCGTAATGTTATATCACTGATACAAAATTAAACAAGCATTGTGTTTTGATAAATAAGGCTAGAACACCAAATTTCTTTTATTGTGTATTTTAAACTCCGTTAAATTTACCTTCGAGTTACATCTTTATTATCATAAATCTCTTACAGGCAATGTATGTTCGATTCCAATCTTAATTGACAAGGATTGCCAGTTTTTACATGTAAGGTCGAGGGTTTCATCTAGGTACTCCGTCTTCCCCCTAAACAACGCCCCCATTACAACTGGACGCCATAGTATAGCTAAATCATTTGCTAAAAGTGGCGATAAACACAATTTAACGAACAAATAAAACAATAATTTCCAATCATGTAAAATGAATTATGGTTTAATTACAAAATTATAACTAACACGTGTTGAATGTTACGTATTCGCAAAATAATTCTGTATAATACTAACAATAATAATTATTAAATCTGGTTTCTACTTTTTCTAGATGGTGAACTTGTCCGACCCAGAGGTTACCTTAATATAATCCAATGAAACTGGGGAAGTTGTAGATCAACATATTGAAGGTACAATCAATTTTGATAACGGTCTCCGTTTCACAAATGACTACACTTGACTTCCCCTGCCCAAAAAATGTCAAACATTTTCCTGTGGTTTGATTTCAACAAAAATGTAATATGGGATAGATTTATGTATTTGATCGAAACGCTACCATTGAAATTTCTTATTGATGTCACGTTTTAAAATGGCGGCGAAAAACGTGTCAAATTGTCAACGTTATCCGATCTTGATAAAATTTAACCTGCTTTGATTGCAACAAACTTTGGTGTGGAGGTAGATTTAAGTGTTCCGATTGGAACTCTTTATTCCGATTTTTTTCTACCGTGCGTTTTAAAATGGCCACTCAAACGTAACAAATTTTCAACGTTGTCCAATTTGAATAAAATTTGATGTGTAGTTAGTTTTTACTTTCTTGAGTAGAACGTAATATTATCAATGGGGATTCTGAGCGACTTCTGTGTTGGCATCCGAACACATTCTTTTTAATTTTTAGTTTGATTTCCACGAGACAAATATTAAACTCAGTTACCACTAATTTGCAGGGGCCTCTGTGGATGAATGGTTAAGGTAGTTAGTTTACTATTTCAAGTACCTGTCAAAACTAAGGTTGCTGGTTCGACTCTTACTACGGATAAGTGTGCTCTGCACAAATCTTATTTTAAAGGCAATGCCTGTTTTCATTCCGAAGGTCGGTTGTTTTCTCCGATTAATAAAAAAACTGGACGCCCTAATAGAGCAAAAAAAAATCTGAAATTGGCTTTAAACACCATTACATTTTTTAACGAATACTTGTATATTAATATATAATGCTTCTGCCTTACTTGTAATATTGAAAACTATATTATAAATGCTTAAGGCTTCCGAAATAATCATTGAAATGATTTTTTTTTATACAAATAACTATTTATATGGCAAATTTACAATTTTATTTGGTTGTAATGTTTGTTTAAAAGAAGGAAGATCAAAAAGACAAACTGCCTAAATCGATTGCAAATGACGCATGATCACGTCGCATTATTTTTACTATCGAAGTAGCAAATGTATTTTTCCTTTGTTTTGATTAGTTGTTTACCATCCACAGCCTCTTATATTCCACTTTTTACAGCTGTGCAAAACTCCTTTTGATTCATTGTTACTAACGTTAAAAAAGAAAATTTAGAAAATGATATCCTCATCCATATGATACTGTTTCCATACATTGATAAAATTTATTTGAATCTTTAATCAAATATATTTAAATATACAATTCTGAAATTTGGTATAAGGATATTTATGAAAGATCATAAACGCACCAAAAAAGGAAAGAAATCCAATAAATTTGATAATATTCTCCTAACTGACACTAGTTTCACAGAAATAGTTAGCTTAAAATTCTGTACATGTACTTAAGGCCTCAGCAAACATTCAGTCATTATTGCAGCTCGCGCAGAATTAGCCCAATATCCTTTGGATACATGTTAAAGTTCAATCTGTTAAATATTTAACTCGCTTACTTTATAATACCAATAACCAACTTCTACATGATGCATAGGCATGGGTTAGTAGTGGGTGGAACACTCGACATGTCAACACATTTTTTTGCATTAACTGTACAAATACTGTTATCAACATGTTGGTAATGAACAAAAACTACGTACATACAATAAGAGTATGTTGCAATTAAACAACAATTACTCAACATATGGTACGTTCAAAATCTACGAATTTTTGTACAGTGCATATATAAAAACTCACAGCCATTTCTTTTTACACTGACATTTGTACAACAGATTAAATTTGTCTACACGTATAACACTGAACCCACTTTACAATGATGAAAAGCACATACATCTTCACTTCTTCACGGGGATTATAGACCCCATACACCACATTTCAGTTTTCCTCTAACTACTACCATGATTGCTAACTGCCAAGTGTGAATCCTTAACATAATGTGACTTGGCTTTGTTTCTAGTGACAGTTTCATAATCTCATAATCACTTTCTACTCTGTTAACATACAAGCTCTCGAACCTTCTTAGCTACTTTATACTTAGTTATAACTCTTCCACTCTCCTCAGTCACCTTCCTGTAAATTCTCCTCAGCTTCATATAAACCCGACCTATCTTTTATATTTTCACTATTACTATCATTCAATATAACCTCACGAAGTACATTACTGCTACACGTTAGACGGCAACATCACTTCTTGTCTGGAAAAACAAATTAGCGTCTGATAGAATAAGCAAAACACTTCTATGAATGGTAATAGTACTTCAAATTTCACACGTCACAGTAGGCGGATTAAAATCTGTGCGAACAAAAACAGAAAAAGAACTATGCTTTATATGAAATGCTTTATATGAATAACTTTCTCGTAACATATTATCTGTGGCTATTATGTTTTATGTTTACATTTTTCTTATCTTACCCTCTAACTCTTTGAATGCTCTATTAACAACATTTCTATTGCCTATTAACTCCTGCTATCTTATGATCCCGTTGTTTCAGTGTGTTCAATCGGAGCCAGTTTTTTTATATAAAAGAATAAAACCATTAAATCTTAATGAATTTCCTTATTCTTAAATTCAATGAGACTGCAAAGTCACTAGCAATATAAATACTTCCTAACGTGCGTAGCCATATTCAACAGCTGCCATGTCTGTGAGATAGCTTATGAGCTTTGTTTCTTGATAAATGTTCAGCAATTGATTTGGTCCCATGCTATTACACTTGGTATTAACATCTTACACGATCCTACAGTGTTTTATAAGATATACCATACTTGTGTGATATTTTCCGAAACGATAAAGTCAAACTGCGGGCAGTTAATAGGTATCCACTGGTTATCCTTGAAATCTAAGCTTTTTCCACCAGTGCAATAAACAAATTATACCATCAAAAGATATGTAAAATGGCTTTTAGAATAATGATAAGATGGTAGTTGTTCTTTTGGAAATACATTGTATGTGTAGACAACGTTGTTATAAATTATTTTTTTCTATCAAAAATAAATTGTTTTGTGAATATGTATGTCGTTTTTATATTTACATTATAAAAAGTTTTATTTAATTATATTGAGTAGATATAAAACAAATTGCTCATTTTGTGTATTAATTTTGTAGGCTTACACATTTATTTTCGTAATTTTAGGATAAACAGTCATACTCTTTGCATGTCATTTACCCCATATATCTATCACATAACTTTTTCTTACTTAGAAAACAAATTATGATTCAGCTAGCCTAGGGATGTTTTATTTAGTACGGGTAAGAAGTGTTTGGCCTACATTTCGGAAAAGTATGGTCACTGATTTCATCTGGGATGGTCGACAAACCGCCGTTATAAATCACATGGAAATGAAATGTCATCAAAGATCTCGCGGTTATATGTGGTTCGTTGTAAAAAGACACATCAGTGGCGCTAAAATTTGTTACTGGCAACAGCTTAATGAAAGATTTGGAGGCGATATTCAAATGCTGTAAAAAAGTGGACATTTTGTCTGGATTTTTTTTTTATTAACTTCATTATTAACTTCATTGTTTAAATCTCACTGTAATTTAGTTAGGTTCCTCGTGGACATCTTTGATATTTACAAACGCTAGATCATCAATGGCGTCATACGATCTCGTAGCGAATTCTGACGAAATGTAAACAAAACTCGCCAACTTTATTGCATGAACGATTTGTGTAACGCTAAGATGCTATCAAATTTTTAATAAGCCTTCACTGAATCAAGGAATCTAAAGCATTGAACATTTTGCATAATAGAAGTGAATGAGTGTCAGCGATTCTTGACAGTGTGAGTTCGAATCCTGCCATCAATGAGCATCCGGTGATGCACTCGGATGTTCCAGGTGATAGTAGTGTGCTATACACACAAACGGCTGTGTACCGTCCGATGAACCTAAATACACGCCCATTGTCAATCTCTTGCTATACAATGAATACATTTTTTTAAAAATAAGGATTACCTCCTGAAGACATATGACGTCAGCATCCAGTTGGGATAACGCTGTCGGTAGAGCTAACATTCGTTCGTCCTTAAGTGGGTAGCTGTATATCATGGCGGCATTGTATGTTACCAGCTTAAGGACTGGACCAGTACAACTTACAATAGACATTATCTGGTAAACTACAACCATAACCATTACGATACTGGGAATACGCAAATACATTCTGCAATACAAACAAGCGTATACAAATGGGAACTCGTTGGCTGAGTGGTTAAGTAGTTAGTTATCTGCTATTAATCACGTGGCCTGAGGTTGAGAATTCGATATAGCTGAAAAATTGCAGAAATTAAAGTTTAACACCATTCAAACAAACACACGCATAATGATAAAAGATTTGGCCCGATGGCAGATAAGGGCGGAGGGTTGATACAATATGTGATATAGATATTGCAATATCGTAACCGTAACCTTTTTATCATACACTTAAAGTCGCAAGTTTCAAATGTACTGCATAGAAGGTGTAAGTCCCGATTGCAAACATATAAAGGATATGAAAATTTGCCCTGGATGGGGTGTGATGCTGCATCCTATTGCGATATGGTTTACCTTTTGTCGTATCCCTATTTGTTCTTTGTGAAAAAAAAAATTGTTATAAATTAATATGGTTCAACAACCTCAATCAGTATGACATATTTATGTTTGTTTCCATATATGATGAAGACAATATCAGTTTTATATCACAACTCTAGGAATCCATATTACACCTATCGTTGAACTGGTCTGGATTTCCAGTCTGTTGGGAAAAGTCTAATATATATATATTTTTTCCGTGTAACACTTACATTTAAATTTGTTAATTTTTTATTATTTTAAATTTTACATCTATAATTTTTTTTAATGAGTTTTATATTTTAAGTGTAAATTTGTTAAAAATTTAAATCTTTTAAAATTTTTATAATTATTTAAAATTTTCAAATTAAAAACAATATTAATTTAATTTTTTACATTTTATAAATTATTTGTTTTATTATTTAAATTTATAGTTAAAAACAATTAAGACAATGGTTGAAACGGCCTTATAATGGCCCTAATTAATACAACTATCCCACCCAACCACCCCTTCCCCCCAAAAAAAACTAAAAAAAATAAGCTTGAAATAAATAACAATCCAAGAATGGATGGAAGTTCTTAGATTCATGTACATGATGGTCGCCGCATAAACAATTATTTTCGTCATTGTAGTATAAATGTTATATAATGTATGTAATGTTTTTACGTAGATTCAAACCTAATTGGGTTCTATAGTATTTGGAATAAAGTAGATTCATGTTTTCAAAATGCTCTAGTGGAATTAATAGGCGTTTAATTGTTCTATCTAATCGTGAGTTTATCGTCATTTAGCATTCATTCAACGGAAAATATGCACAAATATAAGCAATCAGGAACATTAAAAAAATGGGTTCTCCTAATTTCACCAGTCCACAATAGATATCAGTCATTAGTTAATCCACAGTGTATTACGTGTTTGAACGATAAAGACCCCTTTTGTCGATGTCGATAAAAGTCGGTTCGTTGTAGCCGCTACAAAAGTCAAAATTTTCCTCCCCATATCCCATATTTTTTCAGGGGCATTGTTCGCTTTGGTCCATATTTCCATATTTCCAGAATTGATTATTTTTTTAAAACTTGATCTCGTCCTGAATATAGCTTGTTGGACGTAATCAACATTCCAGTCAATCATAATCGTTAAAAAACGACGATCCACACAGGAATACTGAATTTAGCTACATATCACAGACTAAACTACGAAACAACCCCCACTCCCATAAAATCAAAATTATATGAGCAAATCAAATGCTATAGCATCCTTGCTTGTCATATGCATAACACCTGCAGTAAGGTTTATGCAACCCTCTCCCACTTCGGCTACAGTACAAAATAAAAAAAAATTAATGGTAAAACTCATTTCAAAAGCGGTCTAAATAAAAACCAGGTAACAGTAACAATTGAACAAACAAAACAACATACCTTATACTACCAACAATTATGTTCACTGGTTATAGATTGTGTATAATTTTTTATAAAAAACAATTTGTACTGCGCTCAAAAGTTTACAACTTTTATCAGATGTGTCAAATATGATTGATATTAAAATATACATAAGATGTTAGTGTATGCTGACACCGATTGTAATTTTTGTACATCATACGTGTGTGCAATCAATTTCGCTAAAATATTCTCTCTTCGAATAATATTAATGTATGCAAGATATTTGTTTTGTTTCGCAAATATAAGCTCCTAAGTTACCCATCTGTACAATGTGAGAAAATAATTCAACCCGGTGAAAAAAATATGTCTTGTTACGCATGCAAAACCTTTAGTGTCCATTCCAGAACTTTATGATAAATATTAAAGATAATGATTAGCAAATGTAAAAACATTTTTATAGATCTTTTTAAAATAAACATGTAAAATATAAGCAGCATATAAGCCTCTAACTTTAAAACATAATCAGGCACTACATTCACTAACAAATATTTCTTTACCCTTACAAAGTATAAAGGGACCATGACAAGTTGTTTTTAAGAGAAGAGTTCACAAATTTGTTGTTTTGCACCAACTCATAAGACAATCCGTTGTTAGGTAAAAACATTATCTCCCCTTTAAGTTCCAGATGCCGCCATAGCCATATTGTTGACGGTGCCATAGGGTGACAAAATCATTTCATATTAAAAGTGTTGATTTTAACACAACTGATATCTTAAATTTTCTTCAACAAAAAAGAGTATCGCTTTATAAATTATAAATTATTATTAAAAACAATGTGTACTGCACTCAAAAGTGTACAATTCAGATTTGTCAAAAATGATTGATAAAAAATATACATCCGATTGCAGGTATGGGATTTGCTGACACCGACTATAAATATTTTATTATCATACATGTGTGCAATCAGTGTCGTTAACATATTCATTTTTTTGCGAATAAAATTGATTTCTGCAATATTAGTTTTGCTCTGTAGACATTCACCCTAGAGTAATCCGTGTGTGGGATGGAACGCGACCCAAATTAAAGTAGAATTATTTCTAGTGACGAATACAATAACTTCCGAGTATCTATTAATGAACTTTAGGAGAAATATTAAAGATGCTGACGTTGCATGTAGCAAATTTAGAAACATTTTTACAGTTCTTTACAACAATATGTACACTACATACGTGAAAATACAGCATATAAGCCTCCAGCTAAAACATATACAGGCACTACATTCAACCAGAAATATATCTTCACCCTTGAAGTGTTCAAGGACCATCACATTATTTTTCGTTTTTTTTTATAAAAACATTTTAGTCCATTTAAATTCAAGATGCTGCCCAGGCCATATTGTTGCCGTTACCAAAAGGATGACATCATTTCAGGTATAAAGTGTCATGCTGATTTTCACATAACTGATATCTGAAATCGTCTTCAACAACTTATGAGTATTGCTTTAAACAATTAAAACAGACGGGTGAATTTTGATGACTTCAGTATGTTTGTTTGAATGATGTTTTAACACTATTTCAGGGCGTCCATTTTTTTTTTGGGGGGGGGAGGAAGCTGGAGTACCCGGAGAAAACCTCTGTCCTTCAGTAGGAAAACTGGCAATCCTTTTCAATTAGGATTAAAGTCGAGTAAACACTACCCGCAGTGAGACTCGAAAACACAACCTCAGTGTTGACAGAACACACAACATAAGTAGACGAACTACCTTAACCACTCGGTCACCGAGTTTTCTTTCATCGAAGATCATTTAGCATGCATAAGAATATACCTTTGGAAAAACATAATTTTACATAATTATAAACCCCCTTGTTAATGGCTATAAGAGTAGGCTCGTTGTAGCCACTACAAAAGGAAAATTTTCAGGACTATCCATACAGCATACTTTTCCAGTTCCATTCAAAAGTTGTTCCTTTTGTCCATATTTCCCGAATTGATTTCTTCTTTGTTAACTTATTCTCGTCCTAAATATCTAATCATTCAATCATTAATAAACGACGGTCTATCAGAATAAGACTGCAGTTAGCTCCATATCACAGACTAAACTTCGAGAAAACCCCTTCCATAAAATCAATACACACTCAAAAGCCAGAGGATCCTTACTTGTTACAACACCCGATGTAGGGTTTAATAAGTTTTATGTAACACTCTCCAACTTCGGCAATGATGTGCAATAAAAAAATACAAGGTAAAATTAATTTCAAAAGCGGTCTGAATGGGAATGCGAAAACCAGGTAACAAAACAACTTAACAAACAAAACAACTTACCTTAATATTACCAACAATTATATTCACTGGTTATAGAATCTGTGTATAAATTATTATAAAGACAATTTGTACTGCGCTCAGAAGTATACAACTTGTATCAGATGTGTCAAATATGATTGATATAAAAAATATACATAAGATTGCAGGTAATGGGGTATGCTGACATCGACTGTAAATTTTATTAGAATACATGTGTGCAATTAATTTTACTAAAATATTCATTCTTTCAAATAATATTACTTTTTGCAATGTATTTGTTTTGTTTTGTAGATATGAGATCAGGCGTTACCAATGTGTACAGTGTTGGAAAAGAACTCAACCCGGTAAAAGAAATATCTCTGGTGACGCATACAAAAATTTCATAAGTGAATATGAAGGTCCCCATAGTAGTTTACAAGAAGAAAAAGACCCTAGTGACTTTTTAAAGCCAATATTTCTGTACGACACAGATGTACATAGTGCTGCCAAACTATTAAAATCACTTTGGTTGACTAATATAGAAATTTATAAAGCTATTGATCAAAAGGTGCCTGCCGAAAGAATCAAAGGAATCCAACGTATCAGAGAGATGTGGCGCATCTACATGGAAATGAGGGTGACAGACTGTCTTTGTTATTGTCGGGTATTAATCTGCGTGGCAGGCAGATTCCCTTACATGCACAAAACCCTCGAAATTCAGGTTACTTGCAGCCAGACACAATTCGCATCAAAGTGAAGAATGTGCCCATATTAGCTGATGATGTGCAGATTCGTCGTGCCCTAACACTCCAAGGACCTTTCTAGGGAAAGCCTCAGAGTAAATGGCAAGCTAACAAACTGCCAGACAGGTGATATGATAGTTATCAGTAAAACACTAGAAAAATCAATACCCAGAAATTTACAGATAGGTAAATACTTGGCAGTAATTTTACACCCTGGGCAACCTGAGTTCCAAAAACACAACAATGATGGTACTGATGAAGTTTGTCATAAGTGTCTAGAACCTGGACACAAGATATATGAATGTACAAATGGGTATTCAAATTACCGGAATCCACCTAAGCTATTTTTAAACCATTTACCTACCATCAATATACTTGTGATTGTGACGGATATTAGTCAAAACCTGAATCCAGTCAGTAGTTTCACTACTCTTATTAAAAATTGCAAACTAACTGACATATGGAGATAATGTAATGAAAATATACAACAGTTTACGTGGCGTAGAAATGATAAAACGCAATTTCAGAGTGTCTATTCAAGAACTTAATGATAAATATTATCGACAATGACTATCAATTTAGCAAATGTAGAAACATATTTTATAGATAGATCTTCATTATATAAATATGTAAAATATATATGAAGTAAAAACAGCATATAGGAGCCCAGCTAAAAATCAAACTTGCACTGCATTCAGGCAAAAATATTTCTTTACTCTTACCATCACATTGGTCATGTCATTAAGAGAAGAGTACACAAGTTTGTCGTTGCAATTCAACCCACAAAACATTCCGTTTTTAGATAAAAACATTATCGTCCCTTCAAGTTTCAGATACTGCCCTGGCCATATTGTTGAGGGTGAAATAAATGATGACATATTTCAGATTTGTGTCATGATAATTTTGACAGAACTTATATGTTAAATCTTCTTCAACATGAAAACATGTCTACATGTAGAAGATGTTATGATTATAGACCGGGGCTTTGCGATTCTTTTTAGAATTTTCACAAAAATAAAGGATTATGAATTAAAACTGAAATGCCGTGCTTAAGGGTGAAAAGGAGCATTCCTTAAATCCTTAACGCCTTAAATCCGGTGGATTGTTGAATCTGCAAATGGAAGAATCAAATCTTGGAAGCATTTGGCAAATGTGGTTCGGAATACTCAAATTCCACATATTGGTAATGATGTTGGTTCAACTTCGTGCAACCCGGCCAAAAAATCAAAATGGGAAAAAATGGATTCCTTTAGAAAATTTCGAAATGGAATTTCTAAGAGCGAAAGGTCAAGGGATTGTTTCAAATACGGATATTGACAAACGCAACACAAAAACCACAGAAAGAGAGTAACCTGATCCCAATAAAAACCATGGGGGCACTCGGTGCTCCGGACGGGTAAGCAGTGCTTGCCTCTGATTATACACCTGTCGAGTTACTCATTGTCGTGTCTAGGGAAAAGTCAAATCAAGTAAAAAGAAACACTACCTCTGACTCAGCGAAAATGTCAGATCGTATTTGAGACACTGATTTCCATGATGATGAATTACGTCAAGGTGACGACCATAAAACTTCTGGAGAGATTACATCTACCTAGGTACAACAAATCATAGTTTTAGTAGTTTAGCAGCTAAAATTTATGGATTGAATATGATGAATGTATTTACTGCCAAAGGCTGTTAGTTTCCATGCAAGTCTGGAAGTAGAGTGTTCGGAACACGTGCTCATATTGCTGCAGCCATATTGTACCTTGGTTTTTGCACCACAACATCAGTTCAAGTTTGGTTTGAGATATGACTGGAGTTTACATTTGAAGGATGCATCAGAACCAGACCCACAGTTAGTAGATGATGATGACGATCATGATAATGATAGTAGTGGTGATGATGGTGGTGTTGAAAAATGAAATTAGAAATAACATTGATATAGCTGCTTCATACTTTCTTGATGGAACCAAGTATTTATATTGATTAAGCATTGAATTTCGTCAATGAAAAATCTTAATTTTTCAATGAGAAGCGACCCTGGTTTTTTTAAATTCTGTACGAATAAGGAGTACATCAAGTGTCTATAACACAACATTCTAATCTCATTCTTGTACCATATTGTTTAACTTCATCACAAATAAAGCTGTCATAAATAGATAGAGCATTTCAATGCCAAAATAATAGCAAAATAAAGATATGATGATAATTTGCGCCGCACATTTTATTAAAAAAAACAACCATTTTTGTAATTTGTCAAAATAAAGCCAAATTTTAGCATTTTCTAAATCATTTACATGTTGTGCTATGCGTTTATATTGGTTGCTTTGGAAACATTTTGCAACATATTAAGTAAAGGCTTATATTGGGCCTTGATTTTAGATGCCAACATCAACTTAAGGGTTGGTTTAATGTGTATTAGTGATAAAAGCAATAGAAAAATTCCCCATCTAAGCGAAAAAGGAAAACGCGCATCTAATTCAGATTAAGTTGGGCTTGAACGTATTTCTAGACAAAAATTGACCCTCAATAAGAACTAATAGTGCATATGTATTACCTATTGATCTAAAAGTCCTCAAATACTGATGTACTAAGTTGTGTATTGCTAAACTGTTTGGCTGTGTCAAGGTCCATGCAATAATGTACATTGTTTTACAATAACATCTTATGGCTTTTGTACATAACACATTAAAAAAAAACATCAAGAAAGGTGACTTTGTTACGGACTTATGGGAATACCAGGTACCGCTCTGGCTTGTGGGACCACCCTGGACGTAACATAACTCTTTCTCTTGTATGATAACAACAAAAACCCGCTGATACTGGATTTTTAATTATAGTAGAATGTTCGATGCTAATTAGTAAACTTATTTAAGATATTGTTAATTGAAACATTACATTTAAAATTCATACAAATATCCATGTAGACAACTTTCTATCCAATGCATAATTTCCACAAACTGATTGGTTTTGTCATGGATATTACTAATATAAACATTTGATTAACGATGACGTCGAGGTTTGTTACCGAGTACTCCCTCGTCATCATTTGAATTTGTTTAAGATATTATTGACATAAACAATGCTTTAAACAAAAAAAATATAAGAAGAAATGTAGGCATAAGCACGATAACAAGCAGTACGGACATTTTCTCAGCTTTCTGTCTCCGCTCTGCTTTAAACATGGGACAATTGAAACAGAACAGAGTCGGTTGTTTTAGTTTAAAATGCTTTAATTTTATATTTGATGTCTAAGCCACACTGCTACACCACAGTGAATTGATAACGAAAGTCCTGTGCTGTGCTGTCGTTACGATACAGACGCTGAACTGAATTTTGTATTTGATGTCTAAGACGTTAGCCACACTTCAACACCATAGTGATCTGATAGCGAAAGTCCGTTGCCATCGTTGAGATACAGGCGCTAAAATGAAACATGTCATATGTTTTGGTTAGAGAAATTAAACCTAAACACTGATCCATGATAACTCAGATTGCAACGGATACGGTGAAAAATAGAATTCCTTATGACTGTGTGGAATTCGTTATTATTGTGAAGATAATGTTAATTAAAATAAAACTAAATTAATTTTACTAAAACGGTATGTACGAGTTATTTGTAAACGCCTTCCCCAATTTTGTTTTTAGATTTTATAATTTAAATGAAAACAATTCTGAAATTCAGAAAGGCATTATAAAACAGGATGAATTGGACCACTTGAGTCAAAATAAATGTTTGTAAAAACGTTGCAACATCAGTGGCAACAAAATTTTAGGTATTCACTGATTTTAACAGAATTTGACTATATTCAAATAAAATCTTATATGATTTGCATATCGGAAAACATTTTCATACGAATGATTAAAATGATTTTCAGTAAACATTTTGATATGCATCTTTAGAAGGATGACGCAAACTGAACTACTTCAAAAACAAAACTGCGTTATAAATTGTAAAAAACCCGGATGATTAGAATAAAAAGTACGATAATGCGAAAACGCTTGATTTAAATAAAAAGTACGATAATTAAATGCAGTTTCCCAATGTAAAGGAATTATAACGATTGGGTTAAACAATTTTTAAAAGCGATTTATGGATTATAAACAAAACATATGCAGTCACAAACCTACTTCGTGAATTGGTCCTATTTATACATTATTAAATAAAAGTTTTTGACACTCGTAGTCCATCCACAAATCCGAACAAAAGGGAGCAAACAGGAGACATATTCGGAAATATTTGTTTATGCTGTTTTCATTATTAATCGTAAATCGTTAGACACAAAAAAAAATAATAATTTATTTGTACAAATAAGTAAATTTTTTCATAACAATAAAAACTAGTTAAATTTTAATTATATTTGTGTTTACGATTTTCTACATTCTAAGTATTCAGCTCTTTTAATCATTTTTTTCAGATGTGTAACAACCATACCTATTGCGTTATCATAAACCGAAGGGCTTAAATACATTTTATTATATATATAAAATACAAATAGAAAATAAACTTTGTCACCTAATGAATTTAGAAAAGAACAATAATATACAGTTTGTAACATATTTCCTCTACAAAAATAATATTAAAACCTCTGATTACACCTACAAAATACAATAACAATACACTTTGTCACCGATTAACACCTGCATATAACACGCTTTGTAATTGTAATTGTAAACAACTGTGATGTAACAACTTACTGTCTACAAAAAACAATAAAACGCTTTCTCTCCGATTACCGTCTAAAAAGTACACCAAGAAAATTTTAGCACTTAAAAGCATCTTTACAAAAAACCTTTACAAAAACTTCAGTGGTCACTTTTCAACTTTCTAAAAAACATCAGTAAAATATACATTTTACTGAACACAACCTACGAAAGAAAAAAATATATTATCACGTAGTCTCATATTTTACAATAAAAGCATGGTGATGAGGTCGATCCTTGATTTTAACGCACCAACCAAGGATCGACCTCATCACCATGCTATTGTATATTATTTTCATATTGTTGTTTTAGCTTCCATTTAAACAATGTATCACACACTAACCCATATTTGATTATATTGCACGATAGATGGTTTTATGTAGCAAAATAATGACCAAACCCAAAACTAAAAAAATCAGATATTAACCACGATAATAAAATTGTGCATGATTATACATACATGTACATAAAAAAACGCCAAAAATAAAAATGGAAAATTTACAGTGAAATGCATAAAATAGTTTTAGAAGATCAGTGCAAATTATATCATATTTTATAGAAGTCTTAAAAGGAATATCGACATCGGCCGTTGGACTCGGCCGATATCCCCGTTTAGTCTTCCATAAAACCATGCACGAGCAGCCATAATTGTATAGAACATTTCAAAAGTAACCAACACCGACTGCTATCATAACCGAGAAAAGGTAAAACAAGCAGTAAGATCATTGGAAAATGCATGCCTGGAAGACAGCAGCGGTAGAAAATATACTGGAAAAACAAACTAGTCCAATCGGGTGAAGCCATAAACAGCTCCCTACTAATAATCTTTAACAAGATGTGGAAGAGAGAAAGAAAACACACAATAACCGAAATATCAAAACTATCAGCGCTATATGTCACCCAAGCAAAGTCAACGTTTTAACAGAAGGAAGGACAGGTAGAAAAATTAAGTGTTAAATAAAGCACATATTAAGCCATAAAGAAGAACATCAATTCCATTTGATTATGGTCACAGAGGCCTGCAAGGCAAGGCCGCCAATTCAGTTTACTGAAAAGGAAGCATCAGTGAGTGATTAAAGCTGTCTACTCTAACCTTATCTCTTCATTATCTTTCTTGTAATGATCATTGGATACACCTAATATCACTAAGCTAAACAATCGGACTGATGCTGATCTTGTCATCTCAATATTACTTTATGCGAACAAGTCGCAAACTCTTAACTTCAGACCTCGTGAAAAGAAATACAGTCCACAGAAATGAGATATGTCCGACGACTGCTTGACATTTCATACAGAGATCACTTCATGAATGAGAAAGTAAAAAACATAATCAGACCAACCATTGAACTTAATAATAACCTTCTGACCACGGTAAAGAAACAAAAACTAAAGTGGTACAGACTTTAAACACGATTATAAGGCAAAGTACGGTTCAACAGGGAAAAGAAGATGCAGACAGAAAAAGGATAGGAGGACAATATTTCATACCGGACAGGATTAAAACAGCGCGAAAACCCAAAGCAATCAGAGGACAGAGATGGTTGGAAGAAGCTGGTTGCTAAGTGACTTAGCATGTTTAAGACCACTAAAATGCAGCTAATAAATGGTAGCTACTAAAGACCAATTAGCAGACTTGTCGCTTACCCCAACTAAAACACACTTGTCAGCAAAGATCAACTACGCTCAACATCGTGCGTAACTTTATACCTTCAAGAAATCGGATTTTTAATTTAATATTGGCAGAAAAGTAAAACCGTTTGGTTTCAATTCGAGCTTAAAGCAGAAATGTGTTGTTAAAGCCTTTAGCCAAAGAACGTATAATGAATGTTTTGTGCTCTGTGCTTCCCGCTGCCAAATATGCAATATTAAGAATACCTGTGCATAGATTGCTTTACAGCCTTTGTGGAATACATGATCAAAAATTGAGTTCTCTGTCAGAAATGTTGGCTGGCCTACCATATTAACATAAGGCGATTCAAATCCAGCTGATATGTATTTATTGAATGAATCTAAATAAGAAAAAAATCATTTAGTTGACAAATTTCTTTACATCGTGTAGCTGTTTATAAATGCTAAGGCTTACTTGTTTTATTACATTAAAGTAGCCATACTGTGGCGAATAGCTTTCAAGGTCTATCACGATTTCTCATAAGATTTTTATATTAAAGGATCTCTCGCGATTTCTCGTCAGATTGTTATTACAAGATCTCTCACGACCTCTAACTAAATATTAGCATCACAAGATCTGTCGCTATTCCTTGTGAAATTTTGGCATGAACTGGTGTTTTACGATTCCTCATGAGGTATTGGTATAGCAAAGTCCATCACGATTTTTCATGAGATATTTGTTGTCAAAAGGTCTATCAAGAATTCTCATAAGATATTGTTACTACATGGTCTGTCATGATTTCTCCTGAAATATTGGCATCGCCTAGTTTGTCACGATTGCTCATGAGATATTAGTATCGCAAAGTCTATCCCGATTTTTTTCATGAGATATTTGTTGTCTAAAGGTCTATCAAGAATTATCATTAGATATTGTTACTACATGGTCTGTCACAATTTCTCATGAAATATTGGCATCACCTAGTTTGTCACGATTTCTCATGCGATATTGGTAGCGCAAAGTCTATCACGATTTTTTCATGAGATATCTGTTGTCAAAAAGTCTATCAAGAATTCTCATAAGATATTGTTACTATATGGACTGTCGCAATTTCTCATGAAATATTGGCATCACCTAGTTTGTCACGATTGCTCATGAGATATTGGTAGCGCAAAGTCTATCAGTAATTCTCATGAGATATTGTCATCCAATGGCCTATCACGATTTCCAATGACATATTTAGTATAACATGTTCTATCACGATTTCTCATGCATTACTGGTATTACAAGGTCTGACGCGAGTTCGCATGAGATATTGGTATTACAAGTTCTGTCGCAATTATTCGATTTGTAAGCCATTCCATTTGTTTAACATTGACGGGATCTAATCTAGGTCAATATATTAGACTGTTAGTCTCAAGGGGTTTCACCTGACTATGCTTACAGGCTGAGTGCAAGTTATAAAGTCATAACAAGCCTAGTGGGCACACCAAGGTGTGGACATAAAATATTTTAAACAAATTTATTAATATGGTTTTTTATTGCCAAGAAATCCTTTAAATGTTAAACATTCTAAGGTTTGTTTATTAACCAGATAAATATGATGAACTGAACCGATTTTACTTCTTGGAAGTTAAATTATTAAACAAGATGTATTTATTGCATGGTTTACCTGGAAAAACTGCTGCTACGTTAAAAAACGGTAATGCTGGTCCTGCATTAAAGTCACCCAATATAATCATCCGCGGGGTGAATCGTGATATATCTGCAATCACCTGGGCTTCATATGCATTCTGTTCTGCCCAACTTGAAACTAAATCTGCTGTCTGAGCTAAAATATAGAAAGAATTTTAGGTTTTATTGCCGGCATCGTCATAATTTCTGAAACCGTATGTCAAGTTTAGTGTAATTGACTTTAATGTCAAATGTCGTTAATAGTCCGACGTTGGGGTTTTGTCTAAGTACTACGTCTTCTTCCCCTAATAAGACTGGACGTGACATTAAACACAATGTAAATACACACATCTTATAAAGTCAGAGATAACACTTGATTCCGGACAACATGGTTTTTCTTCTGCTAGTTTTATGTCAGTAAATGAGTGTTTTCTTTGTTTTTCTTTGTTTTTATAACTCGTGGTAATGTATAAAAATGTGTTATAATTTGTTATACATGTAATAGAATAAAGTTGTGGTCATACATTTGTTAGTTTCTACGAAATCTGTAATAACGATTCGAAAACTAATTAATTTTAATTTTTATAAATTATAAAATTAGTTTCCAAGATTTTAATTTACGATAAAAACAAATATGTGATAACTTATTTTCAATTTTTTTATCACGTTGTTAAAAAATCGTTATAACGTTTTAATCTACGATGATGATTTTTCTTAATTTTGTGATCTAGCATTCAGATTATCCTGTTTTTGAAAGGTCCTACATGGGCTTCCGTAGTCCTGTTTTTGAAAGGTCTTACATGGGCTTCCGTAGTCTTGTTTGTAGGAGGTCCAACATGTATTCCATAGTACTGTGAGATGTCCTATATCGGCTTCTTTAGTTCAATTTGTGAAAGGTCCTACATGGGCTTCAAAGGTCCTCTTTGTGACAAGTCCTACATGGGTTTCCGTAGTCCTGTTTTTGGGAGGTTGAATGATTAAATGGATGTTTGCTTTATGTCCAGCGAGCAGTATTTCAGTTATACCCAGGACGAGAACTAGTAAACAAACAATAAATCAACGGGAAAAGGGTCGGCTGGGACACAGGGAACAAAATTTGACTGCCACTGGAAAAGTTTAGGGGTATTGGGTAGGGGCGGAGAATTTAGCATTTCATAGCGGCTACAATGAGCTTACTCATGATGTTTTTTCATCGGCTTACTTTTCAAAAGTATCGCGATGCTTTTAACCAGTAACACAATGCTGTTAACAAGTATCGCGATAGAAACTCCAGGCTCCCAAGAGCCTGTAATCGCTCACCTGTAACACAAATGACTTGAACTATACTATATTTAAATTTTAGCAATTTACAGTTTCAGTCTAGTTGTTATATCTTTAAGTTACCGTGCAAAAACTAAACATTTTGGTTAGTACAATAATAATAAATTAAATGATTTGTAGTCCTTGTCCTTGAGGTTAACCTCGTAATTTACTGTTTTCTCTAGGTGTTATAGATTTTAATTTATAACACTGATTATTTTGTCCTACTTCGTAATTTAAGGGCAATAACTCCTTTACAGAGTCATAAAACAATTTTGTTATATGACTAAGCACTGGTTAGTAGGCATTGCTTTGCCTATCTTTGTGCAACAGGGTCAATCTAGCTTTTATGGCATTTAAGTTACAGGGCAAAAACAACAAATTTCACCAAACATTTCTATTAAAGGGCAATCTAAAGAGTCATCTGACGATTTCAGACGAAAACGTTAATTTTATAACTTGAATTGCTGGCCATTTTTGCAATTTACAGTTTAACTCTAGCTGTTATAGGTTTAAGGTTACAGGACAACAATGTAAAATTTCATCAATAATCGTCATGAAAGGGCAATAACTCTTATAAGGAGACATCTGACAATTTCATACTGATGAAGTGAATTGAAGAACTTGTATTGCTGATCATTTTGCAGTTTACAGTTTCTCTCTAGCTGTAAATAGTTTTTAAGTTCGGAACAAAAACGGAAAATATTATTAAAGGTTTTAGGTTACAGGACAACAATGGAAAATTTCATAAGAAATCATCATTCAAGGACAATAAATCTTATATGTAGTCATCTGACAATTTCAAACCAATTAAGTGAATTGTAGAACTTTTATTGCTGATCATGTAAGCACTTTACGGTTTCACTCTAACAGTTATAGTTTCTGGGTTACGGGACAAAAATGAAAAAATGATACAAAAATATCATTAAAGGGCAATAATTCCAATGAGCAGTCATCTCAAAATTTCAGATAAATAAAATGATTGGTATGGCTTGTATTGGCTTGCTGATCATTTTCCCATTTACAGTTTCTCTCTAGCTGTTATAGTTGTGAAGTTACAGGACAAAAATGGAAGATTTCATAAAAATTTGTCGTTTAAGGCAATAACTCAAATCATCTGACAATTTAGACCAATAAAGTTAATTGTAGGCCTTGTATTGCTGATCATTTTTTGCAATTTTAAGTTTTAATCTAGCTGTTATAGATTTAAGATTACAGGACAAAAATTAAAAAATGATTTAAAAAATGTCATTAAAAGGCAAAAACTCCTACAGGAAGCCATTTCACAACTTCACACTTATAACAACTATTGTTGACCTTAATGTGTTGATCAATAACAGTTAAAGGTTTTCTCCATAGCTTTTAAAATTTTTGAGATATTGAACGAAAATTGCGTTGACACCCAGGTTCTATTTTTAGTAACAGCGGGCAACTTTGTCCGTTGATCAACACCCTGGGTACTAATTTGAAACTAAGAACCCTAAGGATGTTTGTAATCAAGTTTGAAAAAATTAACCCAGTGATTTCAGAGAGGAAGATTTTTGAAAACGTTTAAGACGGACGACGGACGACAGACTAAAGAGATGGCAAAAGCTCAAATGCACCATTGGTCCAGGTGAGCTAAAAAGCAAGCCGAGAGAAACATCACAATTGTGACACGATCGGTCAGGTAGTAGAAAAAAGCAAGTCGATACTTTTTACACTATGCATAAAATTTTTTTCCTCGCGATGCTTTTAACATGAATCGCGATAGAAAAATATCAGTGGCCGTTCATGTCAAAATTGCGATATTTCTATCGGCTGGCATTTTTCTATCGCGATACTTGTTAAAAGCATCGTGATATTTATTAAAAGCATCGCGATTATCAGTGGCCATTCATGTCACAATTGTGATGTTTCTATCGGCTTGCATTTTTCTATCGCGATACTTTTAAAAAGCATCGCGATACATGTTAAAGGCATCGCGATTCTTGTTAAAAGCATCGCGATACTTGTTAAAAGCATCGCGATACTTATTAAAAGCATCGCGATACTTGTTAAAAGCATCGCGATGAAAAAAAAATCATGCATGAAATAAAAAAGCATCGCGTTACTTGTTAAAAGCATCGCAATACTTGTAAAAAGCATCGCGATGTTTTTCAAAAATATCGCGATGTTTTAACACGTATCGTTATGCTTTTAAAAAGTATCGCGATAGATAAAATGCAATCCGATTGAAACATCACAATTGTGACATGAACCGCCACTGATAGAAAAAAGCATGCCGATAGAAACATCACAATTGTGACACGATCCTTCAAGTAGATGAAAAAATCAAGCCGATGATTTTTAAAAGTAAGCCGGTACTTTTTACATTATTCATGAAGTTTTTTCCATCGCGCATCCTCACAAGTCAGGGTTTCTGTGTCCACGTGTGTCCACGAAACACATGTGGACACAGAAATCGTGACATGTGAGGATGTCCATCGCGGTGCTTTTAAAAAGTATTGCGATGCTTTTATCAATTATCGCGATGGTTTTAATAAGTGTAGCGATGCTTTTAAAAAGTATCGCGATACTTTAATCAAGTATCGCGATAGATAAATGCATGCCGATAGAAACATCACAATTGTGACATGAACGGCCACTGATACAAAAAGTATCGGCTTATTTTTTTTTACTATAGTGCTGCCAACCAAAACAGCCAGATAGGGGGAGATAGCTTACACTCCAAGAATGGATAATCTTCCGGTGGCGTCAAATGAGTACAAACTAGTTTCCCAATGTTCTCTACCTACAACACACAATGTTAAAACATAATTTTTTCCTGATAAAATGTGTAGAATTGTTGTATGAACAGCGCATCACTGTTCAATGTTTTTCCTGATTAAAAATTCAGGATATCAGTTAACGCTCTTTTCAATTGTTTTCATTTATTTGTAACATTGTCTTAAACATCTCCAAATTAATGTAGTAAAATTCAAATTTAACAACTAAAACCATTTATTTTTTGTTTTTATTTGAAGGTAAAGTTTGCTGAAGACTTATTTTTCTTCAAAGGTTATTTCTTTGTACATTTCAAAATATGAGTTACGCGTTATTTATAGAGATGACTTGGTATCATTGATATTATAATAAAACATAAGATTTCAATAAAAGCTATTTTTATTTTTTATTTAACATAAGCACAACACTATACCCTCTTTGTGTTCAATCTCCTATAGAAACATAGCAAACTGCTAAAACTAGATAATCAATAAACAAGGCTAGTAACTACCATAGAGACAGTTGCCCCACTAAAAATTGCGCCTTTTTACTTAAATTGACATTCACTTGTAGATTTTTATCACAGCAATATAATTAAAACAAAATGATTTATGGACATAACATGTAATAATACATGTCTAGATATTGTCCAAAATAAAATAACTCCAAACAACTTGTTTCAATGGTGTAAGGCTCTCTGGAAATGTAGAGAATGCAGAATTTTGCTCAAATAACTGCAGAGCTTCTCGGTGCCATGAGCGACACATCCCATGCCTCGCTCAAAATAATCCTAGTTTCGGCCATGATAAAGGAATATAGAACCTTTTTGTATCATAGTAAATAAATAATCCACAAAAGAATTATAGCCTCTTGCCAAAACTGCAGTGGATCTTCTAATCTAACGAAATCATAGAAACTCGCCTATACCCAATTTAATAATCTCAAAAGTAAATATAGTAACTCGCCTATATTACTATGGATAATAAGTAAAAATTGCCACTCTAATTCCATCGAGTAGCTTGCAGATAATCTCACAATGAAACCTAGCAACCCGCCGATCACCCGATGGATAACCTTAATTATGCTTTTTGCTCATTTGAACAGTTTTATTTACATATATAATGTAGCTCTTAAATGTGGCTCTTTTATATATACTCATTTTAAATATGAAAAACGCTTTTTATAGGATTGAAAAGGGGCAATAGATGATAATCAATATGTTGATGCTATACTTATGTACATCTCTAAGGTCTTCGACTGTTTACTACACAATTTACTTGTTTTACAAATGAAAGCCTGTTAATTCAGCTTTAAACCTTATGACTAGTTATTTGTCAGGAAAAAAACGATCTTTTAAAATTGGGGTAAATGTAAATGCTTAGAAAGATATCTACAAATGAGTATCACGAGATTACATTCTTGGACCTGTGTTTTTAACATATTTCTTAATTATATTTCCGATTTTGTTGATCAGAGTGTAATTGTATAATTATGCAGATGAAAATACGTTGTCACACGCAAACGACTTGCTATTTACTCTTTTTTTATTATGAGTAATTTTAACTATTGCCCAATAGTCTGGCATTTCTGTGGTGAAAATAACACACACAAAAATGGGAAAAATCAAAGAAATGGCACTCCGGTTTATTTATGATAATATACCTACACATTTCTACACATTTGAACAACTATTAGAAAAGTCTGGCTTACCTATTTTAAAAATAAGAAGACTTGGATGCATATATGACAATTGATAATTGAGTTGTTTAAAAATGTTACAAGGAATAGGAATCTGTTTACTTTAATTTTAGGAAAGATAATATGTTAAAAGTTCTCTGGCAATAACCAATCGTTACGGATTGTACTCATTTAGATATGCAGGGGGTACACTCTGGAATAAGTTACTAAATGAGATTACACCAGAATCCAGTCTCCATCACTGGAATTGAGACTCATCCAGATGTATCTCAGGCAAATCACAATACAGCTTATAGTTTTTATATGTTATAAGTTACCATTTTATTCATGCAGGTAGTTTTGGTTCCTTATAATTTGTTAATAGTCGGCTTAATGATCTACAGAGCTTATGTTTTCTATTTGTTGTAATATCCGACTTTAAATAAAACTTTAAACTGCTTATGTTTATGCTTATACTTTATATATGCTCACCTCAGTTAATACCATTGCTTTCTTGAACATTTGTTTTCGTCCAGGAAAGAACTCCAGTGTTTGACTGTTAGTCAATGGTTTCCGGCTGAGTAACAACAATCCCGCTATATTAACAGTACTGGCGGTATATAGTATACATTTATTAAATACTTTATCTGGTCCTGCTGTTCCAAGACATATTAAGCATTCTTGACTGATGAAAGATCCAGCATTACACAAGATGGCGCTGCAAACTAAAAGGTCTGAAAGAGGTCCTCTAGGGTTACATCTTAAAGAAATGCAGGTCAGCGTATAAATGTTAGAGATTCCTGAACATGGCGCTTTGTTTGGATTTAGCAAACTGGTCTGGCTGTCTAAGGAACTGTATGTGTAAGGATATAGTTGTTGCAGTTGTTTCTCGATGAAATGTATGTCATCAAAGAAGAAAACCTTAAACACAAAGTAGTAATTATGAACGAAAAAAATAACAGTGTCAGGGTTTTATCAAGTCGTCGTGTTAAATCATTTCTACAAAATGAAACATATACATTGTGCTTTAAATTCTCTTAAAAAATAATTTTTCACATTGATGATAACATTAATTTCTTTCATTATTTATTTGTAAACTCCGTGAAATTTAAATTATGTACATACGGTTTACTAATATCTATATAATCATTTCAAATTATCAATGGTATATATACAAAATTAAAATAAAAACGTGTTTGTTATTACGTATAGGCAACTTATTATGCACAAAATTCTTTTTTTTTTCTAGTATGTTTTCCAAGAGACAAAAGTTAAACTCGGATACCACTTTTTTAGTTGCCTTGTTGGCCGAATGGTTAAGGTAGTTAGTCTACTACTGATGACGCGCCTGTCAACACTGAAGTTCCGGGTTCAAGTTTCATTGCAATCTAAACTGACAAGGATTGCCAGTGTTCCTACCACAGGTCAGTTTTTTCGGGCACTCCTGATTCCAGACTTCACAATATAGCTGAAAAATTGCCGAAAGTGGCGTTAAACACCATTTAAACAAACACCTTTATTCCTCTGTTTCACTTACAGTATGCAATTGTTCGATGTTTTAATGAAGTTTCGAAAAATTTCATTCAACAGGGCTCTTTAACCAGTAATTCTATAGTGTAAAATGTTAATGCCTTCTCTGTATTATGCAGTTGAAAGCTTTTATTTTCCTGAAGTTCTCCGAAATAACCATTGTTTTCCATTCTAAAAATGGATTTTTATACCAATATCTATATGAACTAATATGGAAAATGTACACATTTATTTATTTTAATGTTTGTTTAAAAGAAGGTCGCTCAAAACGACAAAAATGGCTGAATATTTGTTTTAAGTTTTTGTTGCTAAAAATATTGGGTTGTTTTTATTCTATCGTACGGAGTTTTTTTAATGTCTAAAACAGTGTCCTTCGTTAAAAAGCATTGCGAGTATTCCTCTGCTACACTTGTTGCCAATTACACCTACAGTGGACGTCTCCATTTAGGTTGGATCTGATTCGAGTTTCAAGGATTAAACACTGTTTGTTTACCCCCCTATCATATCAATTTCCCGTAAAATGTTGCTAACTTTGAAAAAATAGGATTGAGCTAAGTATTCTTCATTGAGTGAAGAAAACGATGTGCTTGGCCAATATGGCCACGGATTTTGTGATGTCAACAAACCTCCGTCACAGATCACATGGATAATATATGTCATCAAAGATACCAAGATTTTAAAATAATACTACGCCAGACGCTTTACCTACTTTTTAAATCTCATTTTAATTTATATTGGTTTCTCTGGGATACCTTCTATATAAAAGCAAAAATTGTCTAATGATTTCGTAGCGCAGTCTGCCGAGATGTAAGCAAAACTGGTCGACATTTTGCCTGACAGACTGTTTTTTTATAACGTCACGATACTGTGTTTTGTCTACCTGCAGCAGATGTATCCAAGTCGTGTAACGCACTGGGCAACTGACACATAAACCAAGTAAATGTGTGCCATAGTTTCTTAACAATACGAGTTCGACTGTTCCTATCAATAAGCATCAGATGGTCTAGACGATGGTAGCGTACTCTACACACACAACCGCTGTGTACCGTCTGATGCACCGCAATACACGCCCATAGTCATGATCCTGCTGGCAATGAATACATTGTTGTTAAATAAGGATTACCTCCTGAAGACATATGACATCAGCATCCAGTTGGGATAACGCTGTCGGTAGAGCTAACATTCGTTCGTCCTTAAGTGGATAGCTGTATATCATGGCGGCATTGTAAGTTACCAGCTTAAGGACCGGACCGGTACAGCTTACACCAGACATTATCTGACGAACTACAACCATAGCCATTACGATACTGGGAATACGCAAATACATACTGGAATACAAACGACAGGTTATTATATATATCCTTATTTCATATCAATGATGTAACAAACCATTCCATTGATAATTTGCGGTCTGTATTATGTGTTTAAGAAAATAAGATTCAGCCGGGCTATATCAGCAAACGAGCAGTATATAATCTTTCGTTACAGCCTAGAGATTGATACAGCCCGGGCTGTAACGGTGAAACAGTCTGATAAAAAATACGATTCTAATTTCCATGTGTCCTAAAACATGCATGTATGTACATGCATGTTTTGTGTCCGAATGCTTCTTTATAGCAACATTCGAACTCTTATTGTCTGGAACTTTTCAATATATATAGTTTATATTTCATAAAGAATATAAATGAAAAATTATACCATATGAATGAAAAATTATGTCAATTGAATTATTTTATCAATGTAAATGAAAATTATTGCATTTAAACGCAAAAAATATATTATATAAATGAAAAATATACCAATTAAAGATGAAAAATTTAATATACTTAAATGAAATTATTGCAACTAATATCATGCCATAGGCATTGGCTTTTTTAAGTGTAAGTTCTGTTATGTAAATGTCTGTGGTTATATTGATTGATGTCGTCAACTAAAGAATGACAATGTATTATATAAATCCAACCATTTTGTACCCGTGGGCATTCCAATAACTAGTAGAAAAGTGTACTACCAAATGATATAGTAGTAAATCTTGTCAAACAAAAATCTTATCAGTGCATCGGCAATCATTTTCATATTTTCAATATGAATTTTATTTTGATTTTCAATTTTATTTTCATATAACTGTTGTTTGTGACAAGACAATAAACAAACAAAAACAAACATAGTATTGCATATGAACATAATACTTATAGTACCAATGACTTTTTTATATAGGAGGCTAGAATATCCACCTGACGGGCTTAGTGTATGTGCAATTTTATTTTGTTAGGACATTTCTTCAAACGATTTATTTCTTTTTTTATTATTATTTTCTATATTATATATATATTTTATTTTATATTATCATTTCTATTAAATCTTCCCTCATTTGTTTATTATGTTTACATTTTAGAAAAAAAAATGTATTTCATCCTCTATTAAGTTACAGCATAAATTACAAAATCTTTAAAAGAAGATACATTGCTTAGAGTCCTTACCTTCGCCAAAATAGAGTTAAGTCCAGATTTACGAAAGAACTATTTAGTAAACTAAAAAAGTATTTTTATTGCAGTATGTAGAAGGGTATAGTACATAAAGTAGACAAATCATAACTATTAACCGGTGAAATGATAACTGATGATTTAGTTTGTTCAATTCTTCTGTAGAATTGTTAATGCAAAATGAATTAACAGCCCTGCCTTTTTAAACACTAATTAACAGCCCTGCCTTTTTAAACACTAATTAACAGCCCTGCCTTTTTAAACACTAATTAACAGCCCTGCCTTTTTAAACACTAATTAACAGCCCTGCCTTTTTAAACACTAATTAACAGCCCTGCCTTTTTAAACACTAATTAACAGCCCTGCCTTTTTAAACACTATTACACACATTAATAGTTTATGTTTGAGTATATTTACAGTAAGAAGAATGGAACGGTTAGTAGTAAAGCATTTACTAGAAGCTGATATAAAACTTTGTAACCCAGATTGTAAAGAGTCACGAGATTTCGCATGATTGCCGATTAATTGTGTTCGGACAATGGTGAAACATAACGTTTTAGCGTATATTTCTTGTTTTAAATGTTTCTTGATAGTACTCGCTTTTCCATATAAACAAAACATTGTAAGTTAACTTGTCATCAAGAACGAATTTGTTTATATCTACCCTTTTCTTTTCAACTCCAGAAATAGGAGCTAAGAGATTTTAGATCTTTAATGGTATTGTACCTGCATATTAAACATGTTCAAGGGAAAATGTAAATTTATAAGATATTTAAAAAAATTATCTGCAAAATTATTTAAATTACATAATCATACCATTTTAGAAAATATCATGAAAAACATAGAAACTGAGGTATATGATAAAATATGACAGACCATAACTTCCATTTTTCGCTTTATTGGTCTCTAATTAGCACATCGTTCATCGATATTTTATTTCCGAATCAAAACTGTTTGTTATTTATGTCGAAATATACATTTTTTTATTAACATAAATGCGTAGAAATACACCTTAACAATAGCAGACAACAACTATTATTAAAATTAAGGGATATAAAATAAATATCAGTTTTATTATGTTCATTATATTATAAGGTAACTTACATTCCCCTTGGCTTTCCTGAAATCCTGTTTGAGCATTAGTTGTATGCGATAGCACTTCCTGTGGCACTGTTACACAATGCTAGTTCATGTTAAGATTGGGTGTAAGGCTTTTGGCTATATAACTGCTGAAATGGTGAAATGTGAAATCTGCCATGTAATGACCGAAAATTAGAAATGTGCGATCAGCTGTATAATGACCGGAAAGTGGGGTGATCTGCCTTTTAGCTATATAATGGTTTGTAAGGCCGGTTGTGATATCAGATTTCATGGCTAGAAATGGTCGTTAAAAGGGGAATGTGTTATCTGCAGTATAATGGGCGGAAAATAGGAATGTGATATCAGCAGTATAATGGTCGGCAAAAGGGGAATGTGATATCAGCTTACATAATGTTCGGAAAATGGGGAATGTGTTATCAGCAGTAAAAAGGCCGGACAAGACAAGACAAGATAAGACAAGAAAGCTTTATTTAGAGTCGATATGTAAAAAACAGTACAACATAAGCTCTACTGAGCTTTTAAAATTGACTTATAATAACAAAAAAAACACAGCACAAATAATACAGACAAACAATACAACACAGGCATGCAGTAATTTATACATAGAAACATTATGCAATGATAGCTAAGCTATAAGAACAATAGCAGGTGTTAAAAACAAGCACTAAGCAAAAAGCACTAAAAGTATGGCAGTATTAATTGTTACATACACTAATTTCTTTAAATCACTTAAAAACAGCTTTAATCTAAGAACCAAGCTTTACAATAAAAAATCATGTCTGGTGTTAAAATAAGCATTTATTACATAATAATAAGTAAAAGCACTAAAATAGGTTAAGAGCAAGCATTACATTTACATAAGTTACCATTCCAAGTACTTATTAGCTTTGAGAATTGATTAAAATTTGTTTCCTGTCTAAAAGCATTTGGTAGCTCATTCCATAGTTTAGCAGCATAAAACCTAAAAGAATTTTTTCCATACCTTGTAGTTCTTACAGGTGGAATTACTGCTGTATTTTCATATCTAAAACAATAAGCATGTTTCTTAAAATTAATAAAATCATTTAAATATGCTGGGCTTTCTTTGTGTAAAATTTTAAAAGTCTCTAGTGCTATAATTCGTAATCTGCGCACTTTTAGGGATGGTAGCATTGATTTTTCTAATAATACCTTATATGATGAGTTATAGTCTCTGTAAATAAACCTTAGTGATCTCTCTTGTATCTTTTCTATTTTCTTGGTGTTCTTTTCTCCACAGAAATGCCATGTAATAGGACAATAATTAAAATTTGATAATACAAACGAATAATAAATTGTTAATCTACCAGTATTATTCAAATAACGACCTACTCTTTTTAATGCATTAAGCTGCCTCGAGGCTTTTTCAAATTTCTGAGATGTGTTGATCAAAATTTAGTTTATAATCTATTGTTACTCCTAGCAGTTTTACACCGTAAAATGGGGAATTTCATATCAGATACATAATGGTCGGCAAAGGGGGAATGTGTTATCAGCAGTATAATGGTCGGAAAATGGGGATTGTGTTATCAGCAGTATAATGGCCGGAAAATGGGGAATGTGTTATCAGCAGTATAATGACCGAAAAATGGGGAATGTGTTATCGGCAGTATAATGGTCGGAAAATGGGGAATGTGTTTTCAGCAGTATAATGACCGAAAAATGGGGAATGTGTTATCAGCAGTATAATGGTCGGAAAATTGGGAATGTGTTATCAGCAGTATAATGGTCGGAAAATTGGGAATGTGTTATCAGCAGTATAATGGTCGGAAAATGGGGAATGTGATATATGCTACATAATGGTCGGCAGGAGGGGAATGTGTTATCAGCAGTATAATGGTCGGAAAATGGGGAATTTGATATCTGAAGTATAATGGCCGGAAAATGGGGAATGCGTTATCAGCAGTATAATGGTCGGAAAATTGGGAATGTGTTATCAGCAGTATAATGGTCGGAAAATTGGGAATGTGTTATCAGCAGTATAATGGTCGAAAAATTGGGAATGTGTTATCAGCAGTATAATGACCGGAAAATGGGGAATTTGTTATCAGCAGTATAATGGTCGGAAAATTGGGAATGTGTTATCAGCAGTATAATGGTCGGAAAATTGGGAATGTGTTATCAGCAGTATAATGGTCGGAAAATTGGGAATGTGTTATCAGCAGTATAATGGTCGAAAAATTGGGAATGTGTTATCAGCATTATAATGACAGGAAAAATGGGGAATTTGTTATAAGCAGTATAATGGTCGGAAAATTGGGAATGTGTTATCAGCAGTATAATGCTCGGAAAATGGGGAATACGTTATCAGCAGTATAATGGTCGGAAAATTGGAATGTGATATCAGCAGTATAATGGCCGGAAAATGGGGATGTGATATCAGCAGTATAATGGTTGGAAAATGGGAATGTGTTATCAGCAGTATAATGGTTTGAACAGATGGAGAGTGAAATAAGCTGTTTAATCTCCGAAAATATGGAATGTTCTACCAGCTACATAATAGCCAGAAAAGTGGAAATGTGCCGTCAGCTGTATTATGGCCGCAAAAGGGGCGAGTGTGATATCAGTTATAAAATGAACGGAAAACGGGGAGTGTACTGTCATCCATATAATGCCGGATAAAGGGGGAATGAATTATCCTGAAAATAAGGAATGTGCTATCAGCTGAATAATGACCGGACAAGGGGAATATACTACCAGCTGTATAATGACCAAAACGGAGGAGTGTGCTATCAGTTATATTATGGCCGGAAAAGGGGAAAATGTGCTATCAGCTGTTTATCATATATTAAGCTTTGATATGGATATATAGTTTGTCCGTGGAAAAAAACAGGCGATAGTATCCTAGTCATATTTTGTCATTGGACCAAATGTCCATATCAAGGCCTCGCGTGCTCGATTATCAAGGGGTAGCGTGCTCACACTAATTTTTGGCGTACGTGTGAAGTCGCATATAGAGTAATAGATCTTTGAAACGGGTGACTTTGTCCGGATGATACCTGCCGAATTGTCATAGTTATATACTGCCGCTGGGACTAGTATAACTAACTTATAGGTTCCTGGTTGCCGGAGGACCTGATATGCATATCAAGGCCTCGCGTGCTCGACAGAGGACTTAATATCGATATCAAGGCCCCTCGTGCACCTGTAGAACCTCACAATAATTACTTACGGTTAAATCACTATTAAAGCTAAATGTGATAAAGAGATTGTGACACAGGGTTTTCATATCATATATGGTCTCAGCTGTCGCCTCGAACTAATATGGGAGTCTCGGAATGATAAAGGACCTGAAATGGAAACCCCTCTGTAATAATCCATATATTATCTCCAGAAAATGGAATAATGATAAGAAAAATGGGGAATGGGAATGTGCCATCATGTATATAATGGACGGAAAGAGGAAATCAGCTATATAAATAAAGGTAAATTAAAATATGTTATCAGTTCGTGAGCAGCAGGGCGAGGATGACCTCAGCAAGAACAGTTATTTACAGTGGGTCCGCATGTGACCAACAATACCATGCGGATCAAAAAGCTCTTGCTACACTTGAAAATCTACTTATTTAGTAACGAAAATATAAGCTTAATAAAATATACATAATGACATGTTTCGAACACAACACCATAATAATTAATTGACAAGGGATGAAGGTGTTTCCAAAAAATGCCCCGATCTATTGTAAATGGCTTCACTTGCGGAAAGAATGAAGGAACAAAAAAATGTTCTAAATTAAATCCCCATAAGTGAGAAGTGTCAAGAAATAAGAATAAGAATTAGAAAGTTGCCAAAAACATGACTGTAGTTAAAATAGCGCTGAGCAAAGCCCCCAACGCCTTGTGCTAAAATTTGCTTAATATTGCACACTGCACAATTATATCACACAGTGTTTAAATTTAATTTATAAAGATTGATATAATCGATATTCCAATCTTTAACTATTTCATGCCACTTAATTTAAACATAACATGCCTGTATCAAGCGTGAAATTGAACCTTATTTACCCCTGTCAAGAGTGTATTGTTCTATAGAAATCTATTAATCTATTGTATTCGTTTTTTAATGTAATGAAACCCGTTTTCCTTTTAAATACCGATATGGTCTATGTTTGGTTGCTCTGTCGCTATATAAAATGACCCTCAATACACATTTAGCCGACTTAATGGATTAAATGGCATACACCTATTGTTCGGTGGTAAATTAATTAAATCTTTGCAAATAATAAAGTGATTTTAATATTTGATTTGGATATAAAACTTCGATAGAAACACAGGGATTTGACTGGAGTGTTGAGAAGCAGTGACTAAGGTGTTGAGAAGCAGGAATATTTCATTAGACAGTGATTGGCGTTAGTTTCATCATGGGAGAATTTCAAACTTCGTTCAACAAAATTTTGAGAAGAGATATAAAACACATATACAGTGGATTTCCGCAGACTATTACTCTGAGATATTCATCGATTTATCCGACTATGGACCAACTGCGGCAAAAAGAGGATAGTCACAATCTGAAAACGGGAGTACTGAAATATTCCGAATATGATGAAAATTATGGTTGTATGATTCCGCGTGCACCAGCCTTTCGTAACCTATCGCGTTACGAAATTGAAGCGATGGTTAATCGTTTGAGGGTACCAACCACGGCTAGTCAAGGTATTACAAACACAAGTGATAAAAATGTTGTTCTGGAAAAAGAAAAAACAAATCCCCAGTTTCTTGGAATCAAAAGGGAAGGTTCTAATTTAGAGGAAATTAATGCCAGGTTATGCCGACCGACAAAAATCAGCGAGATACGAAACCATCAGACGAAAACTAAACTAGCAGACGTTAGTGTATGAACGAACAGACGTTATGTAAACAACATGTGACGGGACAGAATTTTGTTCATGAATATACAGAATATTTATTTATTGGATTCATTCAATAGACATTATTTTAATTCAAAATTGAAGAGATTTTTAAGAAGACTTGGACAAACTTTTTCACAATCCTATTTTTAGAACAATATTTATATATATATAGATAGATAATATCGCGCATGCATTTTCTAAGATTAGAAAGTCTAAGATTAACACCACAGAATTGACAAATTACATGATTTCATTGTTTCAGGACATAGTGCTATTTGTTCTTTGCGTGCTATATGTATCAGAACTTTATACAGGCAAATCAATTAAAAAAATAACACTCTATCTCGACTACTTTTACATAAGATTTTATTCGCTGTTAAACATTCATGTCAGGTGGTGCTTTACGTATAATGTATACCAGTATGCATTAATCGTATACAACAATAAAGAAGATCATTAACACTTTGTTCTGTCTTATTTCTGTTTAAACGTTTTGGCCCACCTGACTTTTCTTCTGTAAATATGGTCCAATACAACACATTCCATGATGGAATGTTTGAAATTTTTGGATATACAATAAATTCAATAAAAGGTTGATATTTTTACTAATAAAATGCAATATTTGTGAACAGCCAAATTTACATCGACAAGTGGCAATATTAGTGCATAACAATTAACGTTTGAATGCTGTGGTAATGTACCTACATTACCAACAAGTTTACATAGATAAGAGCTCTTATTCCCACATTTAAGACCGAGTTCCTACTGTCTTCTGCATTACCAACACCAGGTGGTAATCTTTCTCTATAACCATCAAGTTTACATCGCCAAATGGTGTTATTCCAGCATTTAGTGCCTGTCACTTCGAGTCTCACTGTCGGTAGGGTGTACTCGACTCCAATCTTTATGCAGAAGGATTGCCAGTGGTTTTACTCTAGCATCCCCCAATAAATACGATGTCATGATATAGCTGACAAATTGTTGAAACAAACAAACAAACTAATAGGTTTATATCTTCAAACGGCAATATACCTACATTACATTACCAGAAATTTCTCACTGCCAAGTAGTAATATCCCTACATTGCACGACAAATTTCTCTTTGCCGAAGGGTAATATCCCTACATTACTATTAAGATCACATTGCCAAGTGGTAATATAACATTTCGTACGGTTAGCTTCTGTTTAAACAATACAGTATATATCTCAATCTACTTAGGATATTGCATGATTTATGTTTAAATTACAAGTGACAGGGCTATTTTAAATTATATATTTTCTACAGCCTTGTAATATCACGTGTACGTGTAATCAAGTTGCCGTGGATAGTGAGTAATGACCACGGAGGTATGGATACTCTGGGTTCCGAGAAAAAAAGTTTAATCAATGACTGCAGAAATTAGCAAATCCATATCCAGAACTACCTCAATCGCCCTTTTCCCTCCTAAATACTCGTACTCTTACAAAATTATGACAATGTGTGTGTAGTTGCACTTTAAAGGCAACCAAATGTTGACTGTGATAGGTTACATGGAGGTTAAAGGTCATATCCGAGCTGTATGTGGATTATTTTTAGAAACAAGTTGCATGATATATAGGTCGTTTAGAATATGGCTTTTAAACAAAATAAACTATTTTATAAGCAAACTTGACATCCCAGCCGATTAAGGATGGGTTTTATAAGCATATTAAATCATATCCGAGCTGATATCTGATACAATTAAAGATAAAATAAGTTGCTGTGGTCTACAAATATCCAAAACACTGAAAAATAAGCTGAAGTGGTCTACAGACATCTGATAAACTTGCAGGTAAACAAAGCACTATCCTATATAGATATTCAATACACTGAAAGACGAAAAAGCTGATGTTGTCTGCAGATATCTGATACATTGAATGGTAAAATAAGTAGATGTTTTCATATATCCAATACCCATAAAGGGTAAACATTGAAGCTGATGTCATGTACAGATATCTGATACAATGAAAGGTGAAATATGCTAATGTCACACTCTGAAGGATTATATAACAGAATATCAGATATATTGTAAAATAAAGTACTTAAATTTGTGGCTATATTTTGTTTTAAAAATAAATCCTTTTAAAAGAGCAATTTGTTTTTGTCCTAAATATTTTGCCTAGATCTTATTGAAGGCTTTTTGTTTTTGTCTTTCAAACAATTGCACTCAATGAATATCTTTTTGTTACTTGTCCTAAAAACCATTAGGCTAGATGGAATTCTATTTGTTTTTGGTCCTTAAAACAATCAAGCTTGATGGAATGCTGTTTGTTTTTGTCTATAAAATACTTAATAACTTTGACTCATTGGAATTGACAGTATTTATTGCATTGATGACTAACAAATGTATACATAACATAACATTAAATACTGTGATCTGTGTTTATAACATAAATGTATTGCACTATTATACAATGATAAGGTCCAAGCAAATATATGTGAGGGGGGAAATGTCAGTACACAATTTCATCATATTATAGTAATGTAAAGTTGTCTTCTGAACTAAAAACATTGTGTTCTTTTCATGCAGTTTTTTAATAAGTGTATTACCTCCCTTGAATAGCTCTCTTTACAATAAAACCTAATTTTTACTATTTTCATTTGCATACACATTTGTTCAATTTCTGTCACAAAACAATACAAATGTTATTAAATTTAGTAGACCAAAGTCTACCAAAGTTCCAAAAAGTCATGCCAAATCAGCTACACTTTGGGAAAATATGACTTAAATTCAAATGTTGTCAAATATACCAAAGTTAACAACTTTTCAAATGTTCAATACATAATTAAAATTTTTTTCGCACACTTAATCTTTTGAATCATGCTTTATTTTTATTCATCTGTTATATGTTCGTTTAAGGGATGTTATTCTTGTAATTAGTAAAGATTTTTTCTAAGGAAAGTAATTTTTGTAATCAGAAAAGATAGCTCCGAACGAAAAGCAATTTTTGTCAGGAAAGGTAACTCTACTAAGGAAAATTACCATTGTCAGAAAAAATAGCTCTACTAATGATAAGTAATTTTGTCAGGAAAGATACCTCTGTAGGATGAAAATATTTTATAAAACTACAATTTTAATACACTTACAATCAACACAAACATGTACAAAATAAACTACACTTAAGGTCAACATTTGCCCTATGTAATAGAGTATAAGGTAGACACAACTGGCTTGTTTAAATTGCTCACGTTTTGGAGTTACCTGTATTTTGTGGCTTCAAGATTCGCCTCATGAATAATTCATTGGAAAAAAAGCAGCTTAACATTTATGTTCACCATTTGTTACAAATAGGAGGTCAACGTGGTGTGGACATAGATGTGCTGTCCACTCTGGACAGATGGAAAAACCAAATTTAAAGAAGCTGTACATGTAGTTTAATTGTAGTCCTAATGTATTTTCCAACAAATAAAAACCTATTAATAAACGTACTGATTATAAACACCTTGACATGTTTATCTAAAAACTTAACAGTATATAACAGTTTATAATGTTTATATTAAATTAATTCACAATATTAAGCATCCATCCTCCCCAATAACTTGTCCTCTTACATCTATGATCCCCCCAAATGCCCCTCCTACATGAAACTTATGGTATACCCTCTCCAATAACATAGTATACCCCTCTTACATTTAACTAATGGCATGTTATGTTTGAAAGCCTGCAGCTATGCTATATAGTATATACCACCATGTAAAAAAAACTCTGGTAAATTTTATGGTTTTGACTAATTTATGGTTTCCTGTAAACTCGCAGGGGATAATGTATACATACAACATGATAAATCTATTACTAAGTATTACAACTTTTAAATATGAGTGATATGAGTGATAGACTTCTCAACAGAAAAGAATGGTGCTGATATCTCTGCAATAATGAGATGGGCTATCAACAATTTTTACTGTTGTAAAGATGTAATTCATATTTTCCCACAGCAAAACATTTATCTAAAAAAAAAAGGAAAGGCGCTATGTATATACAGTATATAACCTAACAAGCAGCCTTCTAAACAGAACAGAAAGAACATAAATGATATGAGGTCTAAACACATAGCACAAAAAAGGACTAAAATCCCTGCAATATTGTCATGGCGTTATCAAAAATGGAATTTTAACAGTACAAGATGTAATAAAAGTTTCCCCATAGCAAACATCATATAGTATAACTTTTATCCAACTAAACAAAAAGAAAAACAATATGTACATATATGTAAAATAATATTTACCCTCTCAATTGTCTGCAATCAATAACCTGTTTAGAACAACCTAGTAACCAGTCACAAACTATGTGACCTTTTTATATGATCAATAATTATTTGATATGAAATTAGCGCAATCGGTCAAAACAATTAAGCAGTACATACATGTACTACACTGAAAAAAATGATGTTCATGTCAAATGTTTAAGCTGTGTTCAGTGACCTGAAAGTCTCGTTTTTTTTATCAATCAATTCCTGATTGGTCAACTTTTTTTCCCCATGACCACTAAGTATTTTCTAATGTACAAGTAAAACAGTTATTATTATACCTTACAGAGTTAAGGTGATTGGTTCTGTATAATAAACAACTGATCTAATAATAAATAATACAATAAACCTGGGGTGAATTGTTAAACAACTGATTACATTAATCATGTGATGATCTAAATTTTGAAATCACAAGAAAAAAATTTAAAAGCAAAAGTTTTATTTGTAAATTTTGGAAATGCTTAGTTCTTATTTTGATGAAAATGATACAAAAAGATCAAATGCAGTAGATGATTTGTTTTTTGACTAATTAATTGATTAACATAATCAGGTGTTAAACAACAGACCCAAGTAAATTATCACATTCAGTAATTACTTTACATTATTGAAACAATATCTTCCATTGAATGATTTGAAGCCAAGTTTGTTCCTTGTTTTTGCTTTCAACCCATATATTGGTTCACTTTTTTTACACTATTTTTTTTGACTGAGTTAATACATGTCTAAATATTAATTCAATGACATTTCTAACACAATAAGTCAAGCTACATCTGGTCCATGCTGCCAATATGTCATGATCTTCTCGGACTTTCTGGCACATGTAAGTCCACTTTCTGTTCATTGTCTATAAGTGTGGCTTTAAGCTCTACATCGTCAGCTTTCGTGGCGTTAGCCAACATCTCTGTTCTGTCGGCCCTGTAAAAAAAAAAAAAAAAATTCATGAAAAATCCAAAAGGTTCAAACATTGGGGCAAAAATAATGAACATGACAATATTCTGACAATACATATAACAAAAACCTGCAAAAATGTTTGAGTTGCCTCCCTTAGTACAATAACAACAATGCCTATAAAATGTTTGTTTGTTTGAATGTTATTTAACGCCACTTTATGCAATATTTCAGCTATATCATGGCGTCTAGTTTTCATTGGGGAGGAAGCCGGAGAACCCAGAGAAAACCCACAAACTTCAGTAGGAAAACTAGCAATCCTTGTCAATTAAGATTGGAGTCAGGAACACCTTGCCCGCAGTGAGACTGGAATTGAACCTGCAATCTCAGTGTTGACAGATCACATGATCAAAAGTAGACGAACTACCGTAACCACTTGGCCACCAAGGCCTTCTATGCTTCAAAACTTTACACAAGATGTTTGGATATAGAAGGGGACTGACAACACTTCTATTGTAATGTTGGGAAGGTGTTCCTTAAAATTTGCCTTAAAAGGGGACAATCATTTTACAAAGAAATGCCCTAAAATCTTCCTTTATATTTATTTCAGGATTAGTTCTTTGATTTTTAAAGTCAGTTGAACTTACTTCTTTCCTATAGCCACTATTCCATACAGGACACCAGTGGCAAACACCAGGCCACTACCAAATACTGTGGACATATCAAAACATGTTATAACTGGTATCAACCCTAATCTGAAAATAAAACGAAATCAATGTAAGAACTCCAGTGGTAAACACCAGGCTACTAACTAATAATGTGGACATACCAAAACAGGTTATAACTGGTATCAACCCTAATCTGAAAATAAAACACAAAATTTGTAGAATCTGTTTAGTAGCTGTAATGTAGATATAGCTGAGTAGCTGTTAGATAGCTTATGGCTGTTTATAAGCTGCAGTTGCTTTTTGGTAGTTTTAGCAGCTGTTTGTTAGCTGTTAAGTAGATTTAACAGCTGTTACATGCCTTTTGCAGCTCTTTGGTAGCTAAAGTAGCAGTTTAGTAGCTGTTAAATAGCTGTTTGGTGACTTTAGCAGTTGGTTGTTAGCTTTAGCAGCTGTTCAGTAGCTTAAGTAGTTGTTTAGTAGCTTTAGTAGTTGTTTAGTAGCTGTTCAGTAGTTTTAGTAGTTGTTTAGTAGCTTTAGCAGCTGTTCAGTAACTTAAGTAGTTGTTCAGCAGCTTCAGTAGTTGGTTGGTAGCTGTTAATTATTCTATGGTACCTGTTTGCTGCATGTAGATATTAAGATGCTCCACAGAGCAATTTATTTTTATGAAAAAGACTGTTTGCACACTGTCCATTTCAATTAATCTTAGTTGTTTTTTACTTTTGCATACTTACATACAATATGTCACTGCTTTTTGCCAAACTGGACGATTTTCTGAAAATTTTCCTATTTTATCTGCAAAATCGACAAACTGACAACAGCATGGGGCTTCAAAAATAACCGCTACAAACCCAATAAATCTGAAATGACAACAGTAAAAATGGTAAATACATTTTATGAGGAGGTATAGACAGAATTTTAGAGCCATAAATAATCCAATGTTAGTTTTGTGACCTCGCCAAAAAATATGAATATTAATTTTAAAGGAGGTAATGCTGTTTCACAAAAATATAAATATGCTTTGTCAGCAGTGTGGCTACATATGTTTATCAGAAACACAAGTTTTATATGTATCTCTCTACCAGACTTATGTATTAGCACTTAATGCCAATATTTAGGCCTCTGTAAATCTGGACACATAATAGACTACAAAAGGACAACTCTTAGCTTTATCCAATCAGCAAAGAAGTAGTTATTAGTTTTTTCAGAATTCTGACTTTTCTAAATGAATTTATAATTTTTGTGACTTTAACCACTGACCAACTGATCCCATAATACCGGCCATCACAAAGGTGACATCATACAAACAAGTTCATTCAGATTGAATGCACAATTCAGAATTTAAAGAAAAGTTAATCTAATTAAAATGATATCTTCACTTGGCTCCCCTTTTTTGATATTGTCGCCGTAAACAATAGCAAAAAGGGTGCACGTGGGGGACCAAGTAAAGACATAATTTGAATAAGATTGAAGAAAAGTATGGAACAATTCATGACCTTTATTTGTAATCAAATGACCTCACAATTTTAACATTTGGCATCTAGTTTGTTAAACTTTTAAGCCACTTTTGCCAATTTTTTAGATATTTCATAGCATCCATTTTCAGTAAGGCAGAAAGCCAAATGAAACGTCTCAAGTTAAAATGCTTACATGTATGTCTAAAACTAATCCTTCCCTTTTTTATGTGTTGATGATTACTGCATTTAGAAGAGGTCTGTTTCTAAATTTCTGGATTCAGAAGACAATTATTTTTGTTTAAATTGTTTACACCTACTAGTCCACTTGTCATTAAATTACATGTAATAGCACAGATCACATGACAAATTTACATTATCTTAAATGACTTTAAAGAACTAGAGATAAAAAGTTTTTTAATTAACATTTTATCAGTTGTCACACAATCTTTATCATTTTCTAAATAACAATAGATTGTAAAAAAAACAAGAATTTGTAAGGTTCATGAAATGCTTGCTTCCCATGTCCAGATGTCTTTAGTCATAATGTTTTTGCTGCCCAGCTAAATTTGGTCAAGCTACTTACATCTGTAACACTCCAGCTAAAATACAGATGGCTGAAAAGCTGACTGATGTTACTACTCCTGTAGCCATGCAAACTGAAATATCAAAATTAAAAAATACAAATAAATGTTATCAGCATTTAAAAAACAAGGTAACAAATACATGTTGACTCTTTAGTATTGTTAAATAAAACAAGAATTGTCCACAAAATGATTATCACAATTATTTACTGTTGTTCAATACTTATAAAATATATTAACATTTTTCCAAGGTCAGAGCTTACATGAATATTTTAAATTATTTAATTATATTAATTCATTGATTGGTCTATGTTAAGTTTAACATCCAGTAATCAATGCTTCTGCTACTAGTAATAGCATAGGAGTAGCTATAGTGGGATGGACCAGCATCTGAAAGCTTTTACCAAAAGGGTGAATGGGATGAACTAACAAGTGGAGGGTCTCACCATGGCCAGGAACCTATATACTAGTCCAAATATATAAAAGGGGTAGGAAATTAAATGGACAAGCAAGTGAATAAATTTGATTGACAAAGGAAATTGTACTAGTAAGATGTCATTATTATCCTTATTAGGCAGTTATGCACATTTTCTCATATGCATGTAACCACAAATACGGTAATCTACATGGTATACATACTATTGTTAGTAGCAAAGCTGATCTATAGTGGTAAGTGTGTGTTCAAACCAAAATATTTATGAATAACAAATTAATGTTGTATAGGTACTGTTTTTACATTATTTGTAATTTCTATCAATATCCACAAAATTGGTTACTTGCTCTTATGACTAGTCCAAGAATTCTCTGCCATCTAACGCTTTTTTTAAATTTTTTGCGTGGGACATCAGAGAGCTCTCCATCAGCAAAACAGCAGATTTTGTGACACTGGTCATCCTTCAATCATCTTGATTGAAGGTACAATGATTATATTCATAGAGAAAAATATCTTAAGAAGCGAATTATACATAGTTTAACTGGACGAAAATGAATGAAATTTGCCGACTCAGACTCGTGTTGCAAATCCGCTGTTTTGCTTATATGGAGAGCTCTCTGACGTCCCACGCAAAAAAGCATTGGACGGCAGAGGATTCTCAGACTATGTAATAACTAGAAATGTTACACAATTCAAAGTTACAAAAACATAACAGCTTACACTCAGTCTCAATAAAATTATTATAAAATAATTTTATTGAAAAAAAAACAAAACGATTGGATAACAGGCAAAGCCTATAAGGATCCTCAATAAAATGACTTTACAGTTTACTACTCTCTAGCTTACATCTAATAATACTTAAAGCTTATTTGTTTAATCTTAGAACAAGTTTCTTATTAAATCTAAACAAATATAACACAGAACAAATATATCCATGTACATTGTTATTTGTATCTAAAATGTTGCGAAACATTTCGAGTCTACTGTAGTGTAGGGAAATTAATTACCTATTCCTCCTATTGTTCCCACCGCTTTGACGAGAATTTTGAACCACCATGATATTTGTTCTCCTTGAGGTTGTTGGTTCTGCTGATCCATTGTTAATCGACCGGACAATATCACATATTGATTACTGGATGATGCATAATGTCATGTTTTTGACGTGTTTTGTTGTCAAATTTACGTATTTCCGGTAAAAAGGAGTTGTCGTTCTTGCTATATGAATAAATCCGACTACCGCATTCGCATTTCATAACAACGTTCCATATTGTGTCTATGCCAGTCAAACACACCTTTTGAAAATGAATTTGCATGTTTTTGTTTACAAACGTACAATTAACAATTGTAATCATAAATATTTCAATGTTTTTTTTCTATTTATAATACAATACAATACAATACAATACAATACAAAAGCTTTATTTTAATTCGGCACATACATAACAGTACAACACAAGCTCTGATGAGCTTTTAAGAGTCATGTTTTGTTTTTTACAAACGTACAATTATAATCATAAATATTTCAATGTTTTTTTCTATTTATTAGAGTCATGTTTTGTTTTGTTTTTATATATCACGTGATTTGAATATTGTTTTTCGATCGCCAAAAAACTGAAAATACCAAGTGATTGTTCTCCTAAACGATCGTGTGCAACTTGTTTGGATTTTATGATAAATTTACTTTAAAAATTAAAAAAATTACAATCAATCAGTTTAATTTTTGAAAAAACCTATCATTTACAGCCATATACTGCTCTATAAAAATCGCAAACAAAAAAATCAGAGACATATAATTACATGTAAATATATGTCACTGCTTTATCCAATCTGCAAAAATTGATAATTTCCGATATAAAACTTATCAAAATAAGCGTGCGCAACTTGTTTCTACATCTATGTCTATAACTTGAAAAAGGTCAGCGACCCATCACTCAAGTATGGATAAATTTAACGTCATCTCCACTGACATGTTTGCTTCTTACAATAATTTATTAGTGCGTATATACAGTTGCGGCTTTAAAATATTGCTTAAAATCAGCTGTTCTGATGTATGTACATCTAGTTGTTGAGCAAGAGTTTGGTGAGTCTGGTCTTAAACTCATCACTGCTCTGAATGTCCATTAGTTCATCTGGTAGATTGTTCCATTCCCTGATGGTGCGTGGGAAAAAGCTGTTACGATATACTTATTTGTGTGTTCTAGGTTGAATGTAGCTGTCCTGATGGTAGTGTCTTGATGTTCTAGTGGGTTTTAGAATGTATGATGGAATAGGTATCGCTATGTTTTTTATGGATTGCCTTGTGTAAGCGTGTTATTCTGGATATTTTTCTTCTCCTTTCTAAAGGTGGTAAGTTAGGTTGTTCTAGGATTGCTGTTACTGTCCCAGGCTCTCTTGTATAATTCCTTTTAATAAATTCTCCCTGCACGGCGTTGGACCATCTATATTTGGTCAATGTGTTTCTTGAGTTGGGGGTCCCATGCACAGCTGGCATTTCTTAGTTGTGGTCTTCTAGTGCTAAATATGCTTGTTTTTTCACCTCCTCTGGACAAGATCCTAGGTTTCTCCTTATGAAAAACAGAGCTCTATTTCCCTTCGATAAAACCTTCTGCATTTGTTAATCCCATGACATGTTGTTGGTAAGTTCGACACCCAGGTATGGATTTGATGTCAAAGTTTCAAGTATGTGCATGGCCATCTATGGTGTAGTTGAAGTCCACTGTGGTCTTTTTGTTTGATATTTTAAGGACGTAGCACTTCAAGAGGTTGAATATAATCTGCCAGTCTTTTGTCCATTTAATCATTCTGTTGAGGTCTGTTGCATGCAGTCATCTTTGCTGGCGATTGTCAGGTATAATAGACTGTCATCAGCGAAAAGTCTGATCTTTGACTTTATATTGTTCCCTATGTCGTTGATGTAGAGAAGGAACATCAGTGGACCTAGTACGGTTCCTTGTGGAACACCTGATGTCACTTTTGCCGTAGTAGAGTTTTCTCCTTCCAGTGTAACTTGTTGTTCACGGTTGGTAAGCCAGGATTCAAACCAATGGGGTATATTGCCACGAATGCCATAAGATTTTAGTTTTTTCAATAGTCGCTGGTGTGGAACGGTCAAATGCTTTGCTGAAGTCTAATATTAGCATATCTTCTTGTTGGTTCTTGTGTAGGTTTCTTGCTATATCATCTGTGGTGATAACCAGCTGTGATTCACATGATCTCTTTGTCCTAAAACCATGTTGGAAGTCAACAAGTATATTATATTCTTCTAGGTGGTTCATGATGTGCTTGAATATAATGTTACATGGGACCGATGTCAGTGACACTGGTCTATAATTCACACGTTGACTTTGATCCCCTTTCTTGAATAAAGCTGAAACATTTGCTGTTGTCCAGTCCTTCGGGACTTGGTTTTCTCCGATAGATTTGCTGAACATTAATTGTAAGTGTTGTGATATAGCTTCTGCAGTTTCCTTCAACATTCTACATGATATTTTGTCTTGTCCATTAGCTTTCCCTGGATTTATTCCTATCAATAATTTATGTATGACTGATGTTGATATTACAAGTTCTTCAATATCTGGTATTCCTAAGTCTTCTATACCTGGGAAATTGTCAAGGTCTTCTATAGTAAATACTGATTTGAATTGATCATTCAATGCCTCTGTTTTTCCCTTGCTATCTTCGATTTGTTTGCCATCTACATTTAATGTTGATACTCCAACTGTTTCTCGTCTTTTGGACTTGATGTATTTCCAGTACTTTTTGCCTATTCTATTATTATTTACATCTCCATCATCAGTGTGGTTGTTGTTGGAATTGCTGACTTCAAGCATTGTGTTGGAAATGCTGACTTCAAGCATTGTGTTGGAATTGCTGACTTCAAGTATTGTGTTGGAAATGCTGACTTCAAGCATTGTGTTGGAAATGCTGACTTCAAGCATTGTGTTGGGATTGCTGACTTCAAGCATTGTGTTGGAAATGCTGACTTCAAGCATTGTGTTGGAATTGCTGACTTCAAGCATTGTGTTGGAAATGCTGACTTCAAGCATTGTGTTGGGATTGCTGACTTCAAGCATTGTGTTGGAATTGCTGACTTCAAGCATTGTGTTGGAATTGCTGACTTCAAGCATTGTGTTGGAATTGCTGACTTCAAGCATTGTGTTGGAAATGCTGACTTCAAGCATGTCTTTGATGTACTTTCTGTGTGCTTTGTCTAACTCAGTCTTCACTTTTGACCTGAATTCCTTAAACTTTACCCAGTTTTCCTCTGTCTGGTAGTTCTTTGCAGCTTTATATAGTCTCTCTTATTTCCTGATCATTCTTTTTAGGTCTGTTCATCCATAGTAAATTCCATCTAGTTGATTAGTATTTTGATGGTATGTGTCTGTCCATTGCACTGAATAGGTTTATTTTCAAGGTCTGCCAATAGGATTCAATATTTGTCCTTGTAGCTATTCTAGAAGTAATCTAGTTTATCATCTAGATACTGTTTGACAGCTTCTATGTCCCCTTTCTTGTACATGTATACTTTTCTTTGTTTTTTCTATTTTCTAGGGTTTTGCATTGATGGTAGTTATCAGCATTTTATGATCACTCATCCCGTTAATGACATTTATATTTTGGATTAAGTTCTTATTAGATGTCAATACTAGATCTAGAATGTTATTCTCTCTTGTGGTCTCATTCACACATTGTTGCAAGTTGTGCTCTTCAATTATGTCCAAAAATTCATTGTTTAATTCTCTTGTGTAGCTTGGATTTTGTTTGATCTTATTTCCACCCTCCGTATTGGCTGTGTCCCAACTAATATCTGGGAGGTTAAAGTCTCCAGTTAATATGATGTTTGATAGTGTATTCTTGTGGGTCTGTTGAGAGATGTATTGAGATTTTGGAGTGCTGATGGATCACTGTATAAGGCCTTGCATCCTTTTAGTTGGATCTTGGTCCAGGTTATTTCGCATTCTGTGTCAAGGGCATTTTCACTGGAACAAACAATGTCTTTGCGTACAGCATTTATAACACCTCCACCATCATGGCCCTTTTCGGTTACTCTGTCTTTGCGTGCTATTTCATATTGTTCAGGGTTTAGTATTTCTGAAGTTGAAATCGTTTTCTCTAGGTGTGTCTCTTGACGATGAATTACATGTGGTTCATATATTTCTAGTATTGCTGCTAGTTCATTTCTCTTTTTTTCACTTCTTAAGCTACAGCAGTTCAACTTTTGTTTAGTAATCTAGACACATTTAACTTTTAATTTATATAGCTTAAATTTAGATTTTCTTCCTTCCAATTTCGTTTAAAATGTTGAAATGTGGAAATTGTAAGCAGATCTTTATTTTCAGAACTTTTACTTTTTTAACCAAGGCTCTCCAGTGCTTGCTCTAGCATCAGCGTGATGTCTTTTAAAAAAGTATTGGTTTTTGCATGTTACCAAAATAGAAGTTGATACGTATTAGGGATAGTGTATTACATGTTACTTTTTTTATATAATTCTTTCGTCTCACTAATAAAAACTAATAGCTATCATTAATTTAATTGTGGTTTGCGAAAATTGGATGCATTCAATTGTGAAAATTACCATTAAGAATAAATGTTTGTACACAATTTTCCGACAGAATCTCAGTTTCTAAGTTTAAACATTCTCGATTAGCAATTCTTGTTTAATGGGATATACTGCAGAATATGTTAAAATTTGTTGAAAATAACTGACAACTTACTACTTTACATCATATTAATGTTGTTGAGAATTTAAATATGTTATGTAGGTATATTTTATGTGATAAACGTTACAGCAAAAAATACAAGGATAAACAATGGGTAACGTTGATAACGGCGTGATAGCAGTAGAGGCCACCAAAATACCTGTTCACGTAGGTCGATTTCAACAAGACTTCATGGGAAATTGCATTAAACATTTGAGTTTATCCATGGTGCTACGTCAAAATTCAGAAAGCGCCACGAGACTTGACAATAGGTGCTTATTATTTAATACATCGCAACCATAAATCTCATTTAAAATTCATAAGAATTCAAATATGACGTTTCGAGTCCACTGGGACGAGTGGAAAAATCTGTATGTATTCTTGCCCTAATGATTTTTACAATAACTTCTATAAGGTCCATCATACAAGTTCTGAAATTCAAATTTGTAGACCTTGTCCTTTAGGTTAATTTAGTAATTTACAGTTTTACTCTAGGTGTAACAGACTTAAGTTTAGCACACAAAAACTGATTATTTTGTCTAAATTCGTAACTGAAGGGCAATAACTCCTATAAAGAGTCATGCAACAATTTTGGACTAAGCAATGATTTGTAGACTTGACTTGCTTTGCTGATCATTTGTGCAAGTTTCTCAATCTAGCTGTTATCGCATCTTTTGGGATGTTTGCTTTAGGGAGTTTATGATGGGGGCCATTTTGGTTCTGTTGGGTGCGTTATAGCGAATATACGGTGGGGCGATTTTGCGATTTGACCAGCTACCGTTTGACACCACCCACCATCGAAAAAACATCCCACAGGTCAGTTGGTCCTTGTTGACCGGGTGGTGTAGTCGCTTTGTCATGGTATCGTAACGACTCGCCCCACTCTCGAGTCGCCCCATATTAATAACGAGTCGCCCCACATTTAATAACGAGTCGCCCCACTCAATAACGACTCGCCCCACATATGTAAAATATATAATATAAGTTTATAAATTTAATATTTTAAAATATATTTAATTAAATTTATAGTATAATTTTTTAAATTTGGATATATTTTATTGCTAGGTGTTTTAATTTGGGGATCTCTTGAGATTAAAGTGAACTAATTTAACTAATTTAACTAGAAAACATTATAGATTGATGAAACCATTTTAGGAGGGAGCCCTTGTGTGTGTATGAATTTCTATTTGTTAGGGTTTAATGCTATTTCGTTAAGGTTGAACTTGGCATGTAATTAATCAGTCTTATCAAGTCAAGCATGTAAAATATAATATCACTGAACTTGGAGAGACTGTGGAGTTATAAGTTGACATGAATACTTTTGGAATCAAACATAGGGTATCCACATTAGGACTATGTTTCTGTACATTTTCTGCTGGCAATAAACAAATTGCAATGAACTTTAAGAGACTGTCGAGTCATACAAAGGAAATGATTTTTTTGTCAATGACACATAGGTTACAAGCATTAAAACTAAGTTACTGACCTTGACCTTTTACAAACTGATTCAAACATAAATTGTCATGCACCTTTTGTAAACATTTAACAGCCATGCTAAATATCATCACTGAATAATTTGTAATGGATGTGAAGTTTTAAAGCTACAGAATATTTTGGCAATCAGACATACATTAAATCATAAGCTCTAAACTTGTGATTTAAACATATTTTATTCATGAAATACATGAATTGGATTGGATAGCAGGACCAGGCCTATATATATCCTCTCCATGGTAACATAAAACAATGGCACAGACATGTCATAATTAAGTCAAAGAAAGACAACTCAAATTCTATTGTAAGCCAAAAATCTCAGTTATTTTAATGTTTTTTGTAATTATTAATAAGAAAAATAAAGACGAATTATCTGATGATTTACATGTATATATCATAACCAAATGTAAATAGATTCCAAGCAGGGATATGGAATGTGAGATCTGTGGCTTTTCGAGTATACGAGAGAAAAAATTGCAAGGAAATATAGATGATAGATACTAGTAACTAGTAATAATAAATAAATACACAGAACAAACATATATACAAACAAAATAGAGAAATAACACATAATGCATTAATTATATTAATTAATATTCATTTATATACCTGTATCACTATTATTTAATTAATTAATTAACTAATTAATTAAATCTTTTACTTCCCTTTATGAAATCATGCACAGACATGACCAAAGTTTTATTTTGTTCATTATTACAAATTGGACTGCCATATAAAATATTTTGAATGTTAAAGTCAATATATAAAGTTGTGAATGTATTCATAAGGTTTTGTCTCTGAATACTATAAGAGGGGCAATAGATGAAAAAATGGCTGGGATCTTCATTTGGATGGTTACAACGAGGACAGGCAGAACTATCAGATAAATGATGACATAGTAAGTGTTTATTCAGATTACTGGCATCATTTCGCATCTGACAGAGTATTATATTTTCTTTCCTATTTCCTTCATTGAAATATTCAGGACAGGCCAGTACATCAGATTTTAACCTTTTCTTAAATATTTCAATGGAGGGGCTTGTTTTAATTGACTCTGGAAGATTATTCCAAAGTTTAAAAGTGTTGGGAATAAAACTCTTATCATAAGATACAGAATTACAAAAAGGAATTCTAAAATTACTCTCTGAAATAGCATTTCTCAGATTATAGTTATGAATATTGACTGTAAATGGTTGTGCAATATCAAGTAAATATTGTGGCGTTAAGCCGTGCATAATCTTATATAATAATATAAGTTTATGTTTTTCTCTTCTCTTATAAAGAGGCTCCCATCCAAGTTCTTCATAAAGTGTAGTTTTAGACGAATTTATTCTTAAACCGGTGATAATTCTGCCTGCGTCAATTTGCACACTCTCCAATAGATTAGCTTCATAAGTTGTACAGTTATCCCATACAACATCAGCATATTCTAAAATTGGTCGAATAAATGACATGTAAATAGTTATTAGTACTTCTCTGTTCACTTGGTATTTAAGCATTCTAAGTATATTTAAACGCTCACATGCTTTGTTATATATTTTATTTATATGACTATTCCATTTACAATCACTTTGGAATTCAAGACCTAAATGACAATGGGAGGTTACATCTTTTACAATATTGTCTGGATTACCAAAGTAGATTGGAGAATGGTTAATTTTCTTCCTGCTAAAAAGAAGTGATTCTGTTTTATCAGGATTAAACATTAAAGCCCATTTCTTAGACCAATCATGTAAAGAAGCTAAGTTAGAATTTAATTTATTTGCTGCTTCTATGTAGTTATTATTATCTACTATTACGAACAGTGATGTATCATCAGCAAAAAGTTTTATTCCACAATCAATACCCTCAGTAATATCGTTTATATATATTAGGAACAGAAAAGGACCAAGTACTGATCCCTGGGGGACACCTGCATCAACCTCTTCCCACCCTGAATTAAAACCATCAAGGACTACTTTTTGTTCTCTATTCTGTAAATAGTCAGATATCCAATTGAGCAATTTTCCTGAGATCCCCATTTTATTTAACTTATGTAGTAGCCCTTTATGCCATACTCTATCAAATGCTTTTGAAACATCACAGAATACAAATCTAATGTCTTTTCCCACATCTAAGTTGCTAATTATAGTGTGATATATTTTAAGAAGTTGATTAATAGTTGAGTCCTTGGGTTGAAACCCTGACTGATGTTCTGTAATAAGGCAATGTTCAAGCATATAGTTATGGAAATGTTTAACTATAATTTTTTCCATTACTTTACACAAGACACAAGTAAGAGATATTGGTCGGAAATTTGAGACATCAGATTTTGAACCCTTATTTTTGTAAACTGGTGTTACAAGTGAGCGTTTCCAAATATAAGGAAGACGTCCACTCTGTATTGATTGATTGAATAGTATTGTAAGTGGTTTAACAATAGAACTTGAGATGTTACGTAGGATTTTTGGTGCCACACCATCGGGACCACTTGGTTTACTACAATTTAATATCTCTAATTGATCTCTGACCTCATCCTCAGTTATCTGTAGATCAGGACATATATTTTCAGAAATAACATGTATATTTGTGTTTGGTAAATCAGGTTCTTCATCAATATGGGAAATATCACTGAAAAATTTATTAAAGATTTCACACTTCTCAGAAGGATGAACAATGATTCTACCTTCATGCTTCAGGGGTTGGGACACTTTTTCACACTTGTTTAATTTACAAACTGACTTAGCTATCCTCCACCATTTTCCTGGGGGGATAGTTTTATCAGTCAATTGTGAAGTCAATTTCTCTCTATAACATAATTTCGCCTCTCTAACTAATTTGATTACATTATTTCGCAGTTTTCAATATTTTTCCCAGTGTTCCATTTTATTACTTTTTTTTGCTCTATAGTGAGCTCTATCCCTCTTTCGTATATCTTTTCTTATATTAGAATTCATGATGGCTTATCATGGGGTCTTACAGTGATAGTTTTTGATGGGATATTTTTTTCACAACTATCATTTAAAATACTGAGAAAATTGGAATAATTCTCATTCACAGGGTTCCCTTTGAATAAGACATTCCAATCCTTACTCTGCATTTCATTAATAATAGTAGTATAATTGGCTTTATCATATATTTTAATTACCCTTTTAAAACACAGTTGTTTGTTAACTTTTATATTGATATCTACAATAACTGGACAGTGGTCACTACAAAAGTTAGTGGAGACATCAACATCACTTATTAGGTTTGGTCTGTTAGTTATAAAGAGATCTATACATGTAGCTGAGTATTCAGTAATTCGTGTTGGTTCCTTTACAACATTTACTAAATTAAGGCGTGAGAAAAGATTACTTAAATGCTTACTATTTGGATTATTTAAATCAGTATTAAAGTCCCCGCCTAGAAATATAGGAATATTCAAGTCCAATACTGGTTGAATATTTGACTCAAATTTATTCCAGTATTGAGCATCAGACTGAGGAGGTCTGTATAGAACTCCAACCATTGCTTTCGTATTATTTATGTTAACTTCTAAGCTCTGAACTTGGAAAGGACTTGGAGTTATTAAGTGGACATGACTTGCATGGCTGGACAGACGCACAAACTTAGACAGACCAATCTCTTTACTGTGTCCATGTATGCTACTAAAAGTGAGCATGCAAAAAACAAACTTATTCTAAATGAATTAGAACCATGATGACAAAAGAATATAACACAAACATACATTGAAAAACTATTGGTAGTCTAACTACTGTGGTGGCAGTCTAATTAATTTCTGTTGGAATAAAAAAACATACACTCTGTTGTCAAATAAAATACTGTTTCAGAAAGCTTTGTAGATTCTACAAAGGAAATGAAGCTTTTCTCATAAGGTCCATTTAGAATTTTCAAAACGCAAAAAAGCTTTGCAGAAGACAATCAAATGAAGGTGGTGCCAAATTTTGTTTAAATTGGTGTAATAGTTCCATGGAATAACTTTAAAACATCATTCCAACAAGTTTCTATTTTTATGTCATTCAATGGCAGCCACATTGGAACAAAAAAAAAATGTACAATAAGTTTAAAGACGACAATATTGAAAAGTATCCATATACAGAAAAGAAAAAAAAATCTTGAACTGCATCCCTTGAAGAGGCTACATAAATTCCATGCGTTTTGCTGAAATGAAGCAGTATCAGCCAAGCAAAGTATGTTATTATGGTGGTTATCTTGGTTGAAAAAGATGTATTGGTAGACATTTTAAGGATCATTCATATTAATTTCGGTTCCTATTGGCTGAGGGATTAAGGTAAAAAACATAATGTAATTATTTATTTATTAAAAATAGCTTTGTCAAAACATGAAACTTACACTTATTTGCAACATTACAATGATCAGCTAGGGAATCGGCCATCAGTTATGGCAATAATCACAGTGATACAAGCTAAAGAATTGTTCAAGAATCTCCCATGGTAAGTTATGGAGGAATTGGTGAAATGGTTACAGTAACAGTTTTTTTTTAATTAAACAACAAATTCCTTATCCGACTACAGTAACAAATCAATTTAATACAGGAAAGATTAGTGTAATTTAATAAATGACAAACAGAAGGATTATATATCAATGCTGTACCACCAAACTTACCTTCTACAAGTATAAACAAAAACATGGAACATGGGTATAAACTGTGTATAGGGATAAAAGTGGTTTTTGAAGAATTAAATGGAATCAACAAATTCACTAACAAATGAAGCCAGAATGGCATTATGTAAAGGTTATGAATGAGTTGGTGAGTTCATACACTGATTATTTCCAAAACAACATCTTTTATTCCTCACAATTCAAGACTAATTTTCGTTTTCAAGCCCTTTGTTTATTTAAATGATTTCACTATTGTGACTTGTATTCATACACTAGCTCTGTTCATCAAAATGAACGATAACGGTCAACCACTAGGAACCTGTGAGCTACTGCTCACTCGGTGTACTCCCACTATTCACATCATTAAAGTGACTAAGTTGGTAAACAGGAAGTAGATAAGCAACAGACCTGAAATCGTTAGTCACAATATAGGACCACGTGGTAAGGTCATTAATAAAATTCAAGTGGTTGTGGTAAGTAGTTGCTGAGGAAACTGTTATGAAAATTTTCATTCATCGACCACTTATGTTGAAAATTGACCAAGTCGGTAAACAGGAAGTAGATATGTGACAGTCCTGAAATTGGTACTCGCAACGTAGGACCACATGGTATGGTCACATATAAAATTTAAAGTAATTGTGATAAGTAGTTGCTGATAAAACTTACCTAAGTTATGTTGAGGACGGAAGAAAGGACGGCAGACAGAAGGAGGTAAACCAGTATAGGCCTCTCTTCTTCCAAGCGGGGTTATAATAAAAACCATGTAACAATAAATATTGGAATTACTCGATACATGTAACACCATAAAGTAAACAGAGATTCTACAAAATCCTGCTACAACTTAGTCACAAAGTGCTTCTTATTTTGTTTGGTGTTTAACGCCAGTTTCAGCAATATTTCAGCTAGTTTTTATTGAGGGAGGAAGCCGGAGTACCCGGAGAAACCCCGACCTGCGGTAGGAAAACTGGCACTCCTTGTCAATTAAGATTGGAGTTGAGTACACCCTGCCTGCAGTGAGAATTGAACCCGCAATCTCAGTGTTGACAGACCACATGATCAATAGTAGACAAACTACTTTAACCACTCGCCCACCGAGGCCCCTTCTCTATAGAAATTTTAACATTGAAAACAAAGAACCAAAAAAACAAATTATATAATAATTACAAAATTCAATATATAAATCATAATATAAAAATAAATAAAGCAAAAAATTATAAATTATACGGTGAAAAGTAAATTAAAATGTTGTAATGCTACCTATTGTTTGTATTCAATAAACTTTAACCGTAAAAAAAGTTTTGCACAAAAAAAAAAACAACAACCCTAAATTCATGGTGAAGTTCATGATGCGATATATATTGCATTAAACGCTTATGATCTCATATAATAAAGCAAAAAGTATATGTTTTAGAAATGATTTAAATGAATATAAAGAGGAAAAAATCTTTGGTGGATATTATATATTGAGCAAATACATGTAAAATACATTGAAAACAATGTTCAAAAAGTCTAAAAATGTCAAATATGTGTATCAAAATACAATATTAAAATATAAAAATGTTAAATTTAAAAAAAAAATAGATTACAACAACCTGAAAAATGTTCAAAACATGACACAGATGACTTTGGGAATGGTATATGTGGATTCAGTTCATTTCATGTCAACAAATATCTGTGGTTTGACTGTTTCCAGAAAACACGACATCATGGTTCCATTTCTCCAATCAGAGCAACCAGGAAATTATATTATGTTGAAACCTGTTGTTGTAAGTTTCCCAGGAATTCATAGAACATAAGCTTACTCTCGTACCAGACAACAAGTCATAAAAACAATCATCTGATGAAATACATCTTTGCATCAACATTTTCACTTTCCTTATCTATTAATGGAAAAATGAAGGGATACAATTTTATCTAACTTTCAGATCAGTCTTTCTCCGGTTGTAACGTCTAACATTTTTTCCAGTGGAATACCAAGGGAGATAACTGCCTCCTCCTGAGATGGTTTATACTGGCCATGCATCTTCCTTTTCAACCTTATATATCTGAAGAGAAATAACACAGTGGTAACCAGTAAAATCCCCATAACCACAGATGGGATGATAACCTTCAGCTGAACATGATGGGACAGCTCATCAACCAATGGCATCGAAGATTCACAATAAACACCTGTTAATATAGATATAGATAGACTCTAATATAAAAGTATAAAAGGTTCAAATTTATATGAATATTGTATGAATATCTTAAACATTTGAATGAAACTTAGAAGCAGATATTTTCTATTTAAGTAATTTCCCATGTCAGTTGGTAAATTTACAGTCACAAATACAGCCTTACATTGAAATATAATCTTTATGAGATGCTAAAACTAATGTTTGTCTTTACTTCAAAGCAACTACTTTTGAAGTCTTACATTGATAACTATAATACCTTAGAAAAGAAAAATATACTAAGATTCTGAAATCTATTTCAAATTTAAATTTGTCGGGCACTCGCAAACTTCTTATTTAAGACTTAAGATGTTTTTTTCATCATCCCAAAAAATCTAGGCATGTTAAATGCATATTGTCATTCAAAATGATATATTTTGATTCTCACAATAAAAAATGTATCATTTTTGACCATGATTGACCATGCATGCACAAATATGACCCATAAATCAAGTAGCTGCTTTTTAAATTGGTCAGAATGTGACAAAATTTTGTTTACTTGTGTTCTAATTGGTTAAACTTTTTCGGTATTGAGTATTCCAAGTGTAGATATAGCTGCTACAATATACTGGAACTAGATATCAGTGGTATCCATCTCTGTGGGCACTGCCGACTTTGAGGTCAAAATTCATCAACAATGGTGTGTAACACATAGCCTTAATATTGTCTACTCACATACCAAAATATCAAAAGCCTAACTCAAAAAGATACAAAAGTTGTAGCCTAGACCCAATTAGTTTCAGACAGATGGACAGAATGATCACTATAGGGCATTCACCACTAAGTGGAAGGGCACTAATTATAAATTTAGAGGTAAGCATGACAAGCATGTGTACTAGTATAAACTGAAAAGTTGGCATCAACTTTTAAGCATATACTTAATTTTAGTCACGGTTTGCAACTTCAATTTAATTTGGTCAAATGAATTCAACATAGACAGGAGAAATATTATATTTGTGTTCCAGTAAGCAGACTTGTCTTAATTAGCTGTCCTAATGTTTACAACTATGCTGTAGACATTATTTTACACCTATTGTGGTAGACAAAGCAGATTGTGTTTTCCCTAAGTTTAAATGAACGTCGTATGAATAGAAGTAGGAACAAATTACTGTAAAGGAATTACCAGTATGTTGGCTAAAATACAAACTGAGTCAACATCTCACAAACTCTGTACATGGAAAATTTTAAATTTGTATACTTGACAAAGTTATATATTTATATATATGTATAGAAATTGTTTTAAATAAACCAACAACCTCATTGTTTTATTCAAACTAATGGTTTATACTGAATTCAAGAAACTCCTAAATTCAGAAAACAAATGTTAATTTGCTCTAAGAACCCTAACAGACATGAACTTAAGTAAATGGTTTGGTTTATAATACCTGTATACGGCATAGCACAGGAACAATAATAGCTTCCGTAATTGTTGCGACAGGTAGCCTCATTGTGACAGCCATGGGTTCCTAGGTGACATTCATCTATATCTTCCTCACACATCTCACCAGCATGTCCTGTTGCTTTACAATCACAGTCAAATCTATTGATTCCATTCACACATGACCCATTATGTCTGCAGGGACTACTGAGACACTCATCAACTTCTACATCACAGTTACTGCCCTTGAATCCAGTTTCGGAACAGTCACACATGTAAAGACTGCCATCATTATAACATTTCCCTCCATTTTTACATGTAAAACTGTCACAGTGGTTAGTATAAACAGAACAATCGTCACCATGGTAACCAGTGCCTGTACAGTTGCAAATAAAACCATTAATGACATCAATGCATTGTCCACCATTTAGACAGGATAGTGCAGTGCAGTCATCAATATTTTCTCCACATGTCTGCCCAGACCAGCCAGATTTACATTGGCATTTAAAGCTTCCTGGAATGTTTACACACTTTCCTACAAAATTCAATTGATATAAAATGAAAAGAGTGGAATTTTCTTTATTGACTATACCCAAAACAATAACAATTTGTACATTCTAGTGAAGACTTAGGTCACATTTACATGTATTTAACATGCTAAAAAGCCATAATTTACTTATTTCTGTGATTAATAAAATAAATTATCAATAGTGAGGATTCATATTTATTCAAGTGTATCAATTTTTATTCATTGCGGCAAAAATATATTTCATTGGATACAGAGGTAACCACAGAGTTGGGTGTGTCACTGTCCCTTCCAAAATTGTGTCAGAAACTCCAACAGAATTTTCAACAGAACAAATTTCATTTAAAGAAACTGCCTAAATATTACATATTCAATTCAGTCTAATTAAAATTAGCCCATGCGTGTTTACTATTTACGTTGTGTGACACTGTACATCAATTTGACTTTTAATTGTATATTAAATTTCATTACTCTTGAAGTGGTTCAGAAATACAATTCCCTCCCTCTTCCTAAAAAAATGAAGCAATAAAAAATAAATACATCAGTTATATGTTGCAATAAATAAAACATACCAGATAACAACAGCAAATAAATATGTAAAAAAATAGCTTCAATATTTTGTCAATTTAAAACTACATTTTATTGGTTTTTTTAAATCATTCACTGACAATGCTTCCTTGAAGACTCAACTCTAAGGCTGAAGTCAACTTTTACTTCGAATCAACCAAGCTAATTAAGGGCTTTATATGATTAATAAGCTATTTGTTTGAATCAAAATGTGTTCAGACAGCTGCATCTTTTGCATTTTGGGTGAAACATATTTCTCTTAATACAATGAATAAGACTTATAATCTAATTACAAGGTTTGTATTTAACAGACAGCTGGTTAATGTATTATTTGGCTTTTAATAAAAAAATTTGTATGATTAAAATAAGTTACTAGCAATACTTACCACCATTATAACAGAGATCTCTCTGACATTCATTAATGTCAAGGTCACAGTGTTGTCCTTGGTAACCAGTGTGATTACAGTCACAGAAATAGCTGCCAACTGTATTTATACAGAGTCCATTATTTTTACAAATATTTAAAGTGTCACATTCATTTATATCTTCTAGACAATGGCTTCCTTGGTAACCAGTAGAAGTACAATCACAAATGTATGAGGATTTATTTCCATGACAACCAGACTGACTAAGACAACTGCCATATTGACAGGTTTGGTTTTGTGAAAGACATGGCTCAGGACTATCCTTATCACTGCACACTTCACAGAAAATACAAGTGCCGTGATTTAAACATGGCTGACTGAAGCAGATATTTATAACACTGTCACAAAATCTGTCCCCATAACCAGACAAGCATTGACATGAATATTCATCAATACCATCAATACATGTAGCATTGTTCTGACAGCTATGATTTATACAATTATCTATATCTATTTCACAAAACTGCCCAGTAAATCCACTTAAACATGCACAGGAATAAGTTTTGTCAAAATTTACTTCACAGGAAGCTCCATTAAGACATGGACTAGATAAACAACCTTGTAGATCTAATTCACAATTTTGTCCCTGGAAGTGCTCCATACATTTACATGTATAGTCACCAATTTGATTGATACATGTACCATTATGTGCACATGGGTTGTCATGACATTCGTTTATGTCATGCTGACATAGGTCCCCATAGAAACCACTAATACAGTTACATGAAATCCCTGTATTCTGACTAGAAGTCTTTCCACAATGTCCATGAACACACATTTCACATAAATTTATTTCAGTTTCACACAAAGCACCAGTAAAAGATTGATTGCACACACATTTGAAGCCAGTGGTAGAGTTTATACACAGACCATTGTTAGAGCACTGATTACTGTCACACAGATTTATAGGAATTTGGCATAAATCCCCTAAATAATACTGATTACAGATGCAGGTAAATGAACCTCCATCATTCTGACATTGACCGTTATTTTGACAAGGATGACTAGTACATGCATCAGTATACTGACAATACTCTCCATAAAACCTGTCTTTACAGTCACACAAATATCCTTGACTAACGTTGGTTTGAACATGGCAGGTGCCATTGTTTTGACAGGGATTATAAAAACAGGTGTCAAATGTCTGGCATTGTGTTCCACTGTATTGTGGAAGGCAAGAGCATGTATAACTAGAATTTTCTTCATTTGGATGACATGTTCCTCCATTAAAACAACTCTCTTTAAAACATAAAAGTTTTTCTTCACAAATCACACCAGTGAAATCTGATAAACAGTTACATTTATAACTTCTGACTAGATCAATACATGTGCCATAGTTTTGACAAGGAGAAGAGAGACATTCGTTAATCTCTTCTGTACAATTTTTTCCCAGCCAACCTGGCTTACAATGACATTTGTAATCTAATAGAAAAACATCTATACAAGCTTCGGTATTTACTGTGGCACATGGGCGGCTGTCACAAGCAAACACAAAATGTTCACAAAGTCGTCCTGTCTTCCCAGGTGGACATAAACAGGAATAGGTCATGTGACCATCTACACAGGTGGAGTCACTGGTACAAAAATTATTAACACAATCGTCAATGCTTTGATTACAGAATATTCCATCCCAGCCATCAAGGCAAGGGCAAGTATAACCATTCCAAATATCATTACAAAAAGAGTTTTTCTGACAAACATTAGTTCTGCAAATATCATCACCATGACAACCAATTTCAACATGTTGTGAAGATATTACTGTTCCTTCAACCACTGAATATACATCCAATATGTTTAGAAGTTTGTTGTTAAATTGGATATTTCTCAAACAGCCATGGAAATAGGACATCATATAAATGGTGTCTTAAAATAAACAAAAAAAATATATAAACAGCCTAAAAATAGACATCAAAAACAAGGTCTACATAACATGGATTCTATAGACATTTATACCTATACTGGTAGTTATAAAAGGAAAATTTTTAATAGGTTTATTGTGTGTAATTAGATCTTCTTACTGTTTTTAACTCCCGTAGGGACCTTGGTGGCCGAGTGGTTACGGTAGAAAGTCGTCTACCATTGATCTCATTGTCTGTCAACACTGAGGCTGCAGGCAGGGTTTGCTGGACCCTTATCATAATATACATGTATAAGGATTAACAGTTTTTTATTGAAGGTCAGTGGATTTCTCTGGCATTCTCCCCAATAAAAATTGGACACCATGACACAGCTGAAAATTTGATGAAAGTGGAATTAAACACCATTCAAACAAACACAATTGGTGTAGATTATGACTGTTTGGGAATCTACTAATATAAACAAAACAAACCTCTGTCGAACGGCTGAGCACCAATATGTATTATTATCTCTGACTGCTGGTCAGCAGTGAAGAAGTCTATAACATGTGGATGTTCCAGCAATACTCCATTCAAATCCACCTGTAATCCACCTTCCGCTTGATGCCATTCCACCAGATGCCAACTGCCGTCCGACACATTTATAGGAAATGTAGTAAGACTTGCTGAAAATTGTAAACAAAAGATTATTGTCTGCTTTAATATGGAGGTTACAAGAAGCCTGGGCTACATTAATGCACTCTTATGAAATACATGCTACTGCTTATATTTATGTAGTTATCTGCTTACAAATATGTCATTTTAGGTTACAGCAAATTTTTCTACCAAAGAACAAAAATCGAAGAATGTGTCCATGGGACAGAGATGCCCCCGCTAAATGAAGTCCCAAACAGGCAGTAGTTGTCCAACAGGTCTGAAAGTCGCTTAGGACGTACAACTTGTGATACTGAACCACCCTGCCACATTTAAAATTGTTCTCGTGTACGGTTTCGGAGAAAAGCTTGACGGAAATTCATTCGGATGTACGTACGTACGTACTGACAGACGGACAGACGGAAATGAGTAAAACTTAATGCCCCCCGACATGTCGTCGTGGAGGCATAAAAAGGTAAATTATTCTACAGCCAGGAACAGGTTTATAATGTGCTAAATTTTACGATTGACAACATATTTGCGACTTTTGGAGGATTTGTTATCAGCAGGTAATCGGAATTCCAATGGGTACAAAACTTTCCTTTACTTCTTGCCTATCTGCTCCTATATTCTTATGAAACTGAATTTCTTCAATGTTTTGTTAAAGACAAGAAGATAGCAGAAGCTAGGATCTTTAATTTCACATCCAGCTATATTGATCATGTCCTTTTATATAACAACCCTCACTTCGAAGAAATTTACAACAAATGACTCATCTACACCTTTAATAAGTTTTACTATAGATAGAATTTGCTTGTTGAAAACTATACTCTTTTGTAAATATTAATGCAGATAGTTTTCCCATTTTTTGAAGTCAGTACATAGTGATGCAATGATTACTGAATACACCTATTACTGACTAGTGGTGTATGATACCCAACCATTTTCATCAACACACCAACTTGCATACTACAGTAATGGAAGCGAGAGGTTTGGTATGCTACAAAACCTGGTTTAACCCACCATTTCTTTTGAAATGCCTGTACCAAGTCAAGACCATTGCTGCAGTCACTATATTTTTGGTTGTTGCTTTCAAGTTTACCAGTTTCTTGGACTTTTATTTTAGGATTTCCATTTTTTCCTTGGTGTTTGGTATTTTGTTATTACCTTAATTTTTAACTGAATTTTGGTCAAATTATTATTATATGTTAGCATTAACTTTTTTATTGTTGCACTATGAGATAAATATTTAAGTTTTTCAGCAAAATTTAGCTGCTATATAAGGCTAGTATCTTTTGGTCAACAAAATAAAGTAGTTACAGCCAACTAAAAAGTTTTCTATTGTAAGTAAAAGTTGTTATCACGGCTACCAGAGGATGATTTAATGACCAAAATTGGGAACAGTAAAAGTTTCAGTAAAACCAAAAATACATGGTCAACAACTTCCGTTCAGGAGAAAACGTCTGATCTCATCTGTCCAAAACATTTAACATTAAAGTCATATCAAGAATGTTTTATCTTTAGTTATGGTGGCCATCTTGAATGGAAGATGAAGTTTAAATCATTCTTGTAGTTTCTTACATAAATTAAGTGAATTTTTGCCAAAACAATTCATTACATATTATAATCAAATTTCAATATCAACGTGAATTAAAGCAAGATTGATGAACTGTCAAGAACCTGTGTGGATCACATTATGGTTTGGGAACTTTAATCAAATAACTGCAAACTAATCTATTACATTACAGGTAATTATCTCCCTTAGTCCATAAATATATTAAAATTACCTGATAGAGAATATTTTAAAATAGGAAATAACAAACTAAATTATAAAAAAATAATATACTATGTATATTTACTGCAGACAATGCATAGAAATAATTACATACTAGAAACATTGACAAATACTATACAGTATATTATAAAAAGTCAAATTGATATACAATTACTGACTCGAGGGTTGAGAAAAACTGATAGCGACTGAATATCAAAGTCAGTATCTGTTTATTACATAAATATAACAAACAAATCTTTGTCTATTCTAATTAATCTACTAGCAGCAGACACATCCATTGTTGTTGAAAGAAAAGATTTTAGTGTTACTACATAGATATAAATCAGATAAAAAATAACCTTATTTTGATGCAATTTTAGTTCTGTTGTGATTTAACATGACCTGGAAGTATTGTTTAAACCAATCAAAACCATTCAAAATTCTGTTCATGTAAAAATTGCTTTTATTGTATCTGGGACTAGTATAACTAGTGGGATATGACACTTACTTAATCTCAACAAACCGGAACAAAAATGCAGACCTGACATTGTCTAGCAAAACACTGACACACACATGTACCATTAATATACTTAAAATTCATACAATTGTCCCTTTAAAGTCAATATATTCACATTTTAACACTTTTTTTTCTTATTTACCTAATTATATTATCATGACAATGTAACATATTGACCTAGTAAAAATATAAAATATCAACTTAAAACGAGTAATTTTAGTGGTCACCATTATTGTTTGCCATTTTTATGAATTTCATACTTGAAGTGTCCGAATGCAAACTTTAATATTTAAAGTGTATAGGTCAATCAATGTTCACTGCCTTCATAGAGATTTTATTTTCTTGTCAATCTCTTAGATACTTTTGGATGATGTAGCATAAAATAATATATAGGCGCAGCCTAAATGTGAACATTGCTCATTTTCTGATTCATGACACTTCTTCCAATAACCCTACGAGTGCCTCTGCATTCTAGTGGTGATGTGATGTCTTTCTTGCATCAAATTTTATGTCATAGGATTGTCAGTTTATAAATAGAGGGAGCATTTCTGAGAGTAAAAAAATTTTGTCTGAAATTTTTGTTTTCTTTTTAAACAAAACACTTAACTTTTATTGATGTCAAATTTATTTTAAGTCCACTTTTAAATTAAATGTTTGGGCTCTTCTTCAATATTTTCTACAGAATGCACGTCACCATATAGCTTGCTTCTTCGATGCTCGCTATTAACCAGTTTTGGAAAAGTCTGTGCAAAGGCTAAAGCAGTCTTTTAAAAAGAATTATGCCTATGCATGTACTTTGAACACCCTAATATTTCATTTTCTGTCATTCTGAAAGAAATTTGTTTGCAACTTTTCAGGAAGACATCTCCATCTTGTTATGCATTTCTAGATTCTATTTTACAAAAACTTTTAATTTAGCAAGCTCATATCAAAAGAAAGATTCTTTAATTGCTAATGACACAGAATAACATATTTCTCTTGTTCTAGTATTTAGCTATTTCTAAAATTACTAAAGAAACAGTTCTTTTTATTTATTTAATTTTTATTTATTATACAAATTTAGATACATTTAAATAAAGTTCCAGTTCCCAGAGTCTTGAACAGCCTAACACTAACTGCCATCTTATGAAAGCCATAAATAAATCATATCCATCACCATACATTTTCATGTATTAAATAACATCACTACAGTGAATCAATGCGATAAAGACAGATTTGAGGACTTTTGATTCATCAGTTCCTTAATTTATATTACAGAACAACAAAGCCTTCTATAAAGGCCATGCGGACAAAACTAGAGAGAGAAATAAAATACCAATTCATAAACTGGAAAAACTAGAATGACAAAACTGGAAAGAGGAAAAGAATGACCCCAAAAAATCTGTTTTTATGTTGATATTTATTACTGTGTAGTTATTAGCTTTTGTAATCAAGATTGAGAGGGTGAGGGTATGAAAATTGTCACCTGTTGCCTCAGTGACTGGGCAACACAGAGTACAATACAGAGAAATTTACATGAATTAAAATAAAACATCATACATACTATTGTTTACTATCATTTCAAGTCGTTCATTTTGCAGTCTGAATTCCAACGATATTAAGATACTGTTGGTGAGACTGTGCAACTGTATCAACATTAATGTTGCTGATTTCTGTCTTGTACGAAATTCAAATATCCCTCTGTCCCCAAATGGAAACTGGTTCCTGTCTAATTCCACTGTGACATAACTGCTTTTTCCATTAAATGTTGATGCTTCTACTGGTAAAAGGAAAAAAACCCCTAGAATTCAGATTAGTAGTAAGAGTGATAAGGTAAAAGGGAGCTGTGCTGAACACACCAATAGTAAAATCGCCCAATGACCTGTAGAAATGCAGCTTTCCAACATAACAATTAACGCTATTTAGTGTTTTGATTTTCCAAAACTGTACTTAAACTGTATTCAAATTGCAAACATGTTACCAGTTGAAAAAAATCTAGGGTCAATCTGACTAACATAAACCCATATATTGCTTTGGGCTTGTCTGCCCTTTAATGAAAGCTAGAGATTATGTTACCATCTGGGCAGTTATCTCCCTTGTAATAAAAAGCTATTTGATATGTTACCAAAGAAGCAGTTATCTCTGGCCTGTAATGAAAGCTATAAGTTATGTTACCATCTGAGCAGTCGTCTCCTTTGAATCCCGTCTGACATTGACACTTTGGACCTTGCCATCCCCCTACACACATTCCACCATTTTGACATGGAGAGGACCAACAATCATCATCCCTGGGACATCCGGGAAAAGGAATAGCAGTATCATTACCATATCTAGTGGCAGAGGTAGTAGACAGATCTTTTTTGTAGCCATTTATATATACATTTTTCATACAACCAACAAAACTGAAAAAGAATCAAAGTTATCTCCCCTTCATTACACATCACATAACTCGTGTGTTTAAAACATGAAGCATCCATATTATATTTTATTGTTACAAAATTTGATTGGTTGTAAGACATTACAGATCAATGTTTACATGGTATAATACGATTTGGTAGTCAGCAACACACCATTTAAAACCTTTTTTTTAATGGACCTGCTTTTATTGTATAGTAATATTTAATTTAAACTCCAACTTTTAATTTACAGAATGAAATAAAATAATACAAATTAAGAATACATTGTAATTGTCAGTGGATGCCGTAAGTTCTTGTATACAATCACATGATCATCTATGACTATTATATGTTCTTGTCCTGTCTGTTTAAGTATAATTTATTATTCTTCAGACATGATGTAATAATCGGTCCTATATTGTGGTGAGTTAACTACCAATAGAATGATGGGAAATTTGTAACCCTGGACCAATAGTACTACTCACAAACTGTTTATGATATTTAAATATTTGTCTACACATGCACAATAGTTACAATAGTGTTCCATTCCTCAAAGTTACAATGAAAACTTGCTCTCTAGAAAATGGAGGAATGTATAAGAGAAAAGAATAAAAACATTTTTGGTTTCAGAAGTTAAATGTTCATTATTTAATTTCAAACTTAAATGCAATACAAGAATTGTAACACCTATGACTAACTACCTTTTTTCTGTTGGCAGGGATGGGTTTGTTCGTCTCCATTTTTGAAATTCTTTGTGGTTATGCAGTTCACCAAAATATAGAGGCATGTAAATGGTCAGAAATCCTCCAATTGTTCCACTGGTAAATCCACCACTGTCACCGGTTCTGTTACTGAGAACTGTAAAACAAGAATCAGTACCATTATTATTTATTATACATCTTAAAGAAATGAGTCTAACATGTCAAGAATGTTCCTTGATCAGCCATTATTTCGATATATACTAATAAATACAAACGTATAGTTGCACAGATTCTAACTGTTTTGGTTTCCATCATTTTCGAAGTATTTGTTTGATAAAATCTAGAGATAACAGATTTCTGGTAAATTATGAAACATACCCATACACCATTAGAAATAATATACCTTGTAATGTATACTTTGTAGAAGAAAAGAACAATCTGATAAAAAACCAGTTTCCATCTGACAGATTTCTCCCTACAAGGCTGATTATTTCATCACTTCCTGTTGCCAAGATGTGCAGTCTAACTTTGCCTTTATCTAGCATAATGGCCATGGAATCAAACCCTGTCTAAGTAATATATTATTTTATACAATATGAATATTTAGAGAGCAGAACACACTATTAATACCACAAATCTACTTACAGCCTTTCTTTTGACAATATAAACTGAAAATGAGTCTATGTGACCTTTTAACCTTAGGTAAACACTAAAATTCAAGAGCTGCAAAATGTGACAAAATTTCAACATTTCAATCAAATATTCTTTAGATCAATTAGTCCATATTGACAGAAATTAAAAAAAGGATATCTAAAGTCCAGGTTTCTATTAACCTCAATTAAAACAAAAACATCTAGTACTTACTGTATATGCAATTATACCAGTGTCCACTGTGGATGTAATCCACATTGACAATTCTAGAACTTCTTCAGAATCGTCAAAATGTAGAAATGATCCATCAACAAAGTGAGCTTCGTTCTGATATTCACACTGATCACCATAGAAACCAGGCTTACACATACAGTACTTTCTGTTCCACAAATCTACACATCTTCCATTGTTTTGACAGAAGTGTTGTGTACAGTTATCAAGTTTTCGGCAGCCATATTGGACTTGAGTTGAGTTTCCTTGATATAGATTTACAGCCTTCCCATTTACAAATAAAGTCTGTAAAAAAGAAATTAAAAACTAAGCTTTTGAATAACAATTGAAAAAGACAAGGGTCAGCTTGCTACATGTAGCCTAATTTCCCCCACCACTGCAGTATCAAATTGACAAAGAGGTGTGAGAAACTAAATTGGGTAATATGTGTTTGTGATACATTTAGTTATGGGACAAAATAATAAGCATGTAATATAAGAATTATTTGGATGGTATTTGGGAAAGAGCTAAGCAACCTATATTATAAAACTTTTTTTGAATATGCAAACTTGAGATAAAATTTGCTTTCACTGTCAGACACTATTGCTTAATATTGCTAAAATGGTCAAAGTCCCTAACTCCTACATCAATTGAAATTATAATGGTGGTAGAGTATGCACATCTACACATCACAACACTAAATCCTACAAAATATCAAAGCAATCTATTAAAAGGTTTCAGAAATGCATCAACAAGATTTACCATTGTATTATATTGCTGAAATGGTCAAAGTCCCATAACTCTTATAAAACTGGATGAATCAAAATGGAGTATGTACATCTATGCATTATAACAATTAATTTTACTTAATATTAAAGCAATCTGTCAAGCGATTTTAGAGAACATCTTGCGTCGACAAGATCAATAACTGAATTATATTGCTGAAATGGTCAAAGTTCCGTAACACCTACAAAATTTAACAAATCAAAATGATAGTAGAGTATGCACATCTACAAAACATAATCATTAATCCTATCAAATATGTTAATATGTCAAGTGGTTTCAGAGGAGATGTGTCCACAAGATATACTATGGTATCATATTGCAGAAATGGTGTAAGTCCTTTTTCTCTTACAAAATTTGAAACAATAAAATGACAGTAAAGTATGTACATCCTCACATCATAAAACAAATTACCATACTACATGTAAATATCAAAGCAATCTGTCAATCTGTCAAGAGGTTTCAGGAGACGAGTCCACAAGATCTACTGTGTATTATTTTGCTGAAATGCTCTTACAGAATTTGATGAATCAAAATGATGCTATGCACGTCTAAACATCATAATGATTACTCATATCAAAATATCAAAGCAATCCATCAAGAATTTTCAGAAGAGATGCTTCAACAATGTGCTGTGAATGGATGGACAGATGGATGCAGAGCAAAACAATGTCCATCAGATGCTATGCTGCGGGGGAAAAAAATTGTCCATAGATATTACAGGAATCTATGTATACATTACTCTATTTATTGGATACATTTATAAACTAATGTTAACTGGTTCTGTGTGTTGCACTCTATCTAATGTATGTATGTCCCTACCAGTGTTAACTGAATCCATGTACTTAACTCTGTCAATTACATGATACAGTTCCAACAAGTGTTAACTGGTTCAGTGTACTCTATTAATAAGTACAATACTAATAAATGGTTTTTTTAACTAGTTATATGTCTAAGGTCTTGAATAATTGCACAAGGATGACTGTAATGGCCTAAAGCATGCTGAGGTCCATAACAGTTATTTGGCATTATTGCACAAGGATGCCTGTAATGGCCTAAAGCATGCTGAGGTCCATAACAGTTATTTGCCATTATTGCACAAGGATGACTGTAATGGCCTAAAGCATGCTGAGGTCCATAACAGTTATTTGCCATTATTGCACAAGGATGACTGTAATGGCCTAAAGCATGCTGAGGTCCATAACAGTTATTTGCCATTATTGCACAAGGATGACTGTAATGGCCTAAAGCATGCTGAGGTCCATAACAGTTATTTGGCATTATTGCACAAGGATGCCTGTAATGGCCTAAAGCATGCTGAGGTCCATAACAGTTATTTGCCATTATTGCACAAGGATGACTGTAATGGCCTAAAGCATGCTGAGGTCCATAACAGTTATTTGCCATTATTGCACAAGGATGACTGTAATGGCCTAAAGCATGCTGAGGTCCATAACAGTTATTTGCCATTATTACAGATGATTTAATGATTTATAACCAGTTAATTAGGAAAAATTCTTTACATATTTATATGCCTGGTTAGAAAAAACCAAATAAATCCAAAAAGTGAACTTTTTAGCTCATTAATTTTTTGTCTATGACTATCACTTTTGTATTTTTCAATTACCTAAATGAATTTTTAGAACATGCATTAAAAACTAGGTAAAGTTATTTGAAAACGATAAAAATTAAACTTTATAGTAATATTTTAATGGAAATTTGAAACGAAAACATCTGCTCTCTTAAATTTATAATAAAAATACAAAAATTCATAATGGCCCATAAAACCCACAACAACAGGCAAAGCCATAATGGAACAGCAATAATACATATGATGTGACGATATAAATTTGTCTGTTTAGTATGATATAAATACTCATTGTTTAATAAATACATGTTCTAAACCAGTGTTAACTGCTCCATTGATTGGATAGTTCCAAACAAGACCTTTGTCTGCTGGGTTTGATATTCAAACAAGATGATTAATTATTGCTAATCATAGTAGATTTTAGTTCCAAATGAAACTATAGTTAGTACAAAATTATAGGATTTTTGTAGGGAAGGATTTCTTAAGTCAGTTATTTGATACAAGCATAAATCTTGTCTTAGAACTCAGCCCAACACACCACACATATATCTGTCAACAAAACTCACCCCACAAATCTGTCAGTTATCTCAAGCATATTAAGAATAAAGGCACAAAATCTTTTCAGAGAATGGTGGACATTCGGTCCACCAATTTCCCCAGCAATGCTAGACCCAAGCAGTTTTTGCCAGACCAAATTTGTCTGATGTTGCCATTGTTTACACTCAACTACGTTATATACATGTAGATATAGACATAAACATCATACTATTCATAACTCATTAACTGCGTTATAAACAAGCTGTGTTTATCTGGACAAAAAAGTGTCTAAAGAGTATAACAAGTGTGGACACAGAAAAATGTCTCGCCTGCATTCCGCATCAGTAAAGACAATAATTTCGTTATAAGCATTACGTAAATAGCATTAAATATCAGCAGCGGCCTGTATACCAAATGTTGTCACCATACCATGCATAGTTACAGAGGAACTGTCCTAATACAAAAACTTTAACGTAGTCACTGGACCGTGAAATTGAGGTAAAGGACAGGTGACAACTACCAGACAGTCATGTACTAGTCATCACAACCTATATACCAAATATTGTCATCCTACCATGCATGGTTACAGAGGAACTGCGGTAACCCAAAAACTTTAACATAGTCGCTGGACCGTGAAATTGAGGTCAAGGTTAGGTGGCACCTACCAGACAGTCATGTACTATTCATCAGCAACCTATACACCAAATATTGTCATCCCACCATGCATAGTTACAGAGAAACTGCCGAAACCCAAAAACTTTAACGTAGTCGCTGGACCGTGAAATTGAGGTCAAGGTCAGGTGACACCTAGCAGTCAGTCATGTACTAGTCATCAGCAACCTATATACCAAATATTGTCATCCTACCATGCATGGTAACAGAGAAACTGCTGTAACCCAAAAACTTTAACATAGTCGCTGGACCGTGAAATTGAGGTCAAGGTCAGGTGACAACTACCAGACAGTCATGTAATAGTCATCAGCAACCTATATACCAAATATTGTCATCCTACCATGTGTGGTTACAGAGGAACTGTCGTAACCCAAAAACTTTAACATAGTCACTGGACCGTGAAATTGAGGTCAAGGTCAGGTGACAACTACCAGACTGTCATGTACTAGTCATCAGCAAACTATACACCAAATATTGTCATCCTACCATGCATAGTTACAGAGGAACTGTCGTAACCCAAAAACTTTAACATAGTCACTGGACCGTGAAATTGAGGTCAAGATCAGGTGACAACTACCAGACAGTCATGTACTAGTCATCAGCAATCTATAAACCAAATATTGTCATCCTACCATGCATAGTTACAGAGGAACTGTCGTAACCCAAAAACTTTAACGTAGTCGCTGGACCGTGAAATTGAGGTCAAGGTCAGGTGACAACTCCAGACAGTCATGTACTAGTCATCAGCAACCTATACACCAAATATTGTCATCCTACCATGCATAGTTACAGAGGAACTGTCGTAACCCAAAAACTTTAACGTAGTCGCTGGACCGTGAAATTGAGGTCAAGGTCAGGTGACAGGTGACTGACTGGCAAGTATTCATCATAAGCTACCTCTGGACCAAATTTGATGGACCTAGGGCTTGGGCTTACAAATATATGAAGCAAGATGTCAAGTGTTTACGCCGCCGCCGGATTCCCATACATATGTCCCGCATCCAGCTACTTTCGTCGCAGGCGAGACAAAAATAATACTTTACTACACCCAGAAATAATTCAAAAAGCTGTGCTGAAAGCAACTGCTTCATGGGACACCTGTCTACAGAAATTACCATGAAGTCATTGATAACTACTGTACATTGTACATATTCATCAATGCAAATGATTAAAATAAAATATGTTTTAAAATAACTTTTTAGTTATGATTTTCATTAAAGGCCGTTGTAGTCTACTTTTGTCTCATTCGAAGTGTTGGTTATTAGACGTTTCCCAGAAATAAACAAATGGGATGTAATCCATTTGCAAAACGTAAAACGTTTCAAAAAAAAGTTAAATACCCAAGATCTTTGCAATTTTTATTGGTTTTACATATTTACTCAAAGGGAGAAATTCTGTGTGAATCAGAACGACCAGATATTCATGTATTTTTGTGAACAAACCATCAGGGCGACTTGAACTTCGATAACCATGTCGGACTTCCAGACCGACAAAAAACTACTTTTTGTCGGTCCAAACGTTATAATATAGGTTTTGTTCATCGGACCGATGCATTTTGTGAAGACTGTAAAGGATGTATATCAATAGAACTCACCCCAAGACACTCCACAAATCCCCTGGTTATCTCAAGCTTACTACAAATAAAGGGTGTATATCTGTCAATAGAACTCACCCCAAGACACCCCACAAATCCACTGGTTATCTCAAGCTTACTACAAATAAAGGGTGTATATCTGTCAAAAGAACTCACCCCAAGACACCCCACAAATCCACTGGTTATCTCAAGCTTACTACGAATAAAGGGTGTATATCTGTCAATAGAACTCACCCCAAGACACCCCACAAATCCACTGGGTATCTCAAGCTTACTACGAATAAAGGTTGTATATCTGTCAATAGAACTCACCCCAAGACACCCCACAAATCCACTGGTTATCTCAAGCTTACTACGAATAAAGGGTGTATATCTGTCAATAGAACTCACCCCAAGACACCCCACAAATCCACTGGTTATCTCAAGCTTACTACAAATAAAGGGTGTATATCTGTCAATAGAACTCACCCCAAGACACCCCACAAATCCACTGGTTATCTCAAGCTTACTACGAATAAAGGGTGTATATCTGTCAATAGAACTCACCCCAAGACACCCCACAAATCCACTGGTTATCTCAAGCTTACTACGAATAAAGGGTGTATATCTGTCAATAGAACTCACCCCAAGACACCCCACAAATCCACTGGTTATCTCAAGCTTACTACGAATAAAGGGTGTATATCTGTCAATAGAACTCACCCCAAGACACCCCACAAATCCACTGGTTATCTCAAGCTTACTACGGAGAAAGGGTGGATATCTGTCAATAGAACTCACCCCAAGACACCCCACAAATCCACTGGTTATCTCAAGCTTACTACGGAGAAAGGGTGTATATCTGTCAATAGAACTCACCCCAAGACACCCCACAAATCCACTGGTTATCTCAAGCTTACTACGAATAAAGGGTGTATATCTGTCAATAGAACTCACCCCAAGACACCCCACAAATCCACTGGTTATCTCAAGCTTACTACGGAGAAAGGGTGGATATCTGTCAATAGAACTCACCCCAAGACACCCCACAAATCCACTGGTTATCTCAAGCTTACTACGAATAAAGGGTGTATATCTGTCAATAGAACTCACCCCAAGACACCCCACAAATCCACTGGTTATCTCAAGCTTACTACGAATAAAGGGTGTATATCTGTCAATAGAACTCACCCCAAGACACCCCACAAATCCACTGGTTATCTCAAGCTTACTACGAATAAAGGGTGTATATCTGTCAATAGAACTCACCCCAAGACACCCCACAAATCCACTGGTTATCTCAAGCTTACTACGAATAAAGGGTGTATATCTGTCAATAGAACTCACCCCAAGACACCCCACAAATCCACTGGTTATCTCAAGCTTACTACGAATAAAGGGTGTATATCTGTCAATAGAACTCACCCCAAGACACCCCACAAATCCACTGGTTATCTCAAGCTTATTACGAATAAAGGGTGTATATCTGTCAATAGAACTCACCCCAAGACACCCCACAAATCCACTGGTTATCTCAAGCTTACTACAAATAAAGGGTGTATATCTGTCAATAGAACTCACCCCAAGACACCCCACAAATCCACTGGTTATCTCAAGCTTACTACGAATAAAGGGTGTATATCTGTCAATAGAACTCACCCCAAGACACCCCACAAATCCACTGGTTATCTCAAGCTTACTACGGAGAAAGGGTGGATATCTGTCAATAGAACTCACCCCAAGACACCCCACAAATCCACTGGTTATCTCAAGCTTACTACGAATAAAGGGTGTATATCTGTCAATAGAACTCACCCCAAGACACCCCACAAATCCACTGGTTATCTCAAGCTTACTACGAATAAAGGGTGTATATCTGTCAATAGAACTCACCCCAAGACACCCCACAAATCCACTGGTTATCTCAAGCTTACTACGAATAAAGGGTGTATATCTGTCAATAGAACTCACCCCAAGACACCCCACAAATCCACTGGTTATCTCAAGCTTACTACAAATAAAGGTTGTATATCTGTCAATAGAACTCACCCCAAGACACCCCACAAATCCACTGGTTATCTCAAGCTTACTACGAATAAAGGGTGTATATCTGTCAATAGAACTCACCCCAAGACACCCCACAAATCCACTGGTTATCTCAAGCTTACTACGAATAAAGGGTGTATATCTGTCAATAGAACTCACCCCAAGACACCCCACAAATCCACTGGTTATCTCAAGCTTACTACGAATAAAGGGTGTATATCTGTCAATAGAACTCACCCCAAGACACCCCACAAATCCACTGGTTATCTCAAGCTTACTACGAATAAAGGGTGTATATCTGTCAATACCTCCCAATAAAAATATTTCATTCAAATTAAAGCTTGTGTTGCCTCTCATCTGTGTAACTGTTACATGACATCTCTTGCCATAGTTACAGCCGTCTGAATCTATTGAGAAATTGGTTTCAGTTGCTGAGATGGTGATGTGTACATTATTCGTATGAATTCCTTGTGTTGTATTCTGTATAGGCAGTTCAGCTTCTGTGGTCTCTGTACCAAGTGTGTGGGACAGTTTCATGACAGAATTAATCAAACATAAGCTGAGGTACTGTTGTTTTCCACTCACTTCCTTGTCCTAAAATCAACGTAACTGCTTTTAATACAAATGATCCAAGAATATATAACTTCATAGTGGATTAAGTAAATATCTTTTGTTTTGATGTTTTTATTTATCAATTTGTCTAATGTCTTTGTTAACATTTAATTATTATCATATGTAATTTTTTTATGTTTTGGTAAATGCTGTTTAATGTAAAAAAATAAATTCGGCATCATAAGTTTACGGAGAGACACCGACAATTTGGAGTTTTAGTTACCAAAGAAACATTATAATCCAGAAAATATGGTAATAGGACTAAAATAGAAAATACATTATTGATCTAAAAATAAAATGCTTAGTAAACCTACACCAGAGGCAAAGAAAACAACTCCATTTGCCACACTGGTAGAAAATGTCAGGCTAATGTTTAGCATGTCCTTGTCAGCCAGGATGGACAAGGGAGGTAACTTGACATAAGCATGACCATCTAAGGTAACTGTATCCACCAACTGGCAATGGGAACCAGATATTCCTTTCAAACATAATCCTCCATTGTGACAACTAATGATGTCACAACCTTCTGTTGTACAATTCTCACCTGGAAAAAATATTTCAGAGTAGCAGGATACATAAGGTCTTCAGTTTGTTTTTACAGAACATAATTAGCAATATCAACATGACTTGAGGCCTAAGATGTGATGTTCCCATGTCAAGCCAAACAAATTGGATGTAAAAAGAGCAGTATCATGAGATGAGGCTCAAGATGTGCTGATCTCAGAACCATATCACAACGAGTTGAGGCCTAATATGTGACGATCCCATGTCAAAACAAAAAAAATTTGATGTAAGGCCCAAGATGTGATCTCATGTCAAGTCACAAAAATTAGATGTAAAAAGAGTTGAGGCCCAAGATGTGCCGATCTAAGAACTATATCACAAAGAGTTAATGCAAAGATGTGATTATCCCATGTCAACTAAAAAATTAGATGTAATTTGATTTTTGTTTAAACAATAGCATCGTATTCATGTAAAAGTGGAGAAATTCATTTAACATTGTAAATCATTGCATTACAGACAATGAATCATCGACTTTTCTTCCTAATGATCATGATCCCTATAGCAACACCATACAGCGGTTGTATGGATTCCTATATTGTAGCAGTTGTAGTAATCACTTATTAAACATTCATTAAAATGACATAAGAGCTGTTTATATCATTGAACTGTCTGTTTTGACTTGTAAATATTCACAAGTAAATGTCAATGGTTTCCCCCAAACAAAAAAAGCAAGCATATTGCAATGAAAGCAGAATTGTGTTACAAAAAACCTGCAGTAAATCAATTACTGTAATAGTTTCTAAGTCCAAGGTCAAAGTTTGACACATAAATTGATTCTGTATTAAACTGAGTGTATATTGTGCAACATTAGACAAGAATGGTTAAAGGTCAGTCTGTTATAGAACAATGATTGTCATAGGTCAATTTGTATTAAATACACAATGTTTAGCATCAAGAGCCAGCAGGAACAATTCAGTTGAATGTCTGTTGAACTTGAAGTCTAAAATTCCTATGTCTGAAAAGCAGAAAAATTTTCCCACACAATTCCAAAATAGCAGGGGCACAAAATTTTGAAGAAAAATGAATCCATTTGGACAAATGGAAAAAAGTTCTGGATCAAATCTACAATAGCAGATGCACAACTATGATATGTGTGAAAAATATCTGTGAAGTTTCAAGCATTCTGATTGATTGTTTGTTTATTTAAATATTGTTTAAAGCCACTTCAGCAATTTTTCAGCTATATCATGGCATCCAGAATTTATTGGAAAGAGGAAGCCAGATTACCCAGAGAAAACCCCAAACTTCTGGTAGGTAAACTGGCAATCCTTGTCAATTCAATTAAGATTGGAGTCTAGCGCACCCTGCCTGCAGTGCATCAGCTATATAGGTAACCCCCCACCCCCCCATTAAAACTGCACTTTACTTCAACATTCTTTATAGTTTAAGTATAGGTATACAAGGGCTTGAACTTTATGCTACCTGGCTACAATGACTGAAAGTGATATAAAACTGATTAAATCCTGTTACCTGATTCAATACATTCTGGACAGGAGATGTTGTCACAGTTGTAAAATGGCTTCTCACACAGCAGACCATGAAATCTACAAACAAACCATAGAATGATTTATGTAATCAGTTTTATGTGATCAGTATTTCATATCTAGCAACAGTTTCTGATTTTACTGCAAGTTTACCTAGCAAATAAACATCCTCTAATACAAATATCTAAACCTGAGGCTGTATCACTCACTTAATATCGGCAATGATGAAGACCTCATGTTAAACTCCTATGGAGACCATTTTTATATCTGTCAGTTGAAATGACATCATAAGACTACAGGTTACATTTGAGTCAGTTGTAATGACATCATAAGACTACATGTTACATTTGAGTCAGTTGTAATGACATCATAAGACTACAGGTTACATTTGAGTCAGTTGTAATGACATCATAAGACTACAGGTTACATTTGAGTCAGTTGTAATGACATCATAAGACTAGGTTACATTCGAGTCAGTTGTAATGACATCATAAGACTAGGTTATATTTAAGTCAGTTGTAATGACATCATAAGACTACAGGTTACAATTAAGTCAGTTGTAATGGCATCATATGACTACAGGTTACATTTGAGTCAGTTGTGATGACATCATAAGACTACAGGTTACATTTAAGTCAGTTGTAATGACATCATATGACTACAGGTTACATTTGAGTCAGTTGTGATGACATCATAAGACTACAGATTACATTTAAGTCAGTTGTAATGACATCATAAGACTACAGGTTACATTTGAGTCAGTTGTAATGACATCATAAGACTACAGGTTACATTTAAGTCAGTTGTAATGACATCATATGACTACAGGTTACATTTGAGTCAGTTGTGATGACATCATAAGACTACAGATTACATTTAAGTCAGTTGTAATGACATCATAAGACTACAGGTTACATTTGAGTCAGTTGTAATGACATCATAAGACTACATGTTACATTTGAGTCAGTTGTGATGACATCATAAGACTACAGATCACATTTAAGTCAGTTGTAATGACATCATAAGACTACAGGTTACATTTGAGTCAGTTGTAATGACATCATAAGACTACAGGTTACATTTAAGTCAGTTGTAATGACATCATAAGACTACAGGTTACATTTGAGTCAGTTGTAATGACATCATAAGACTACAGGTTACATTTGAGTCAATTGTAATGACATCATAAGACTACAGGTTACATTTAAGTCAGTTGTAATGACATCATAAGACTACATGTTACAGTTGAGTCAGTTGTAATGACATCATAAGACTACAGATTACATTTAAGTCAGATGTAATGGCATCATAAGACTACAGGTTACATTTGAGTCAGTTGTGATGACATCATAAGACTACAGGTTACATTAAAGTCAGTTGTAATGACATCATAAGACTAGGTTACATTCGTGTCAGTTGTAATGACATCATAAGACTACAGGTTACATTTAAGTCAGTTGTAATGGCATCATAAGACTACAGGTTACATTTGAGTCAGTTGTAATGACATCATAAGACTAGGTTACATTCGAGTCAGTTGTAATGACATCATAAGACTAGGTTACATTTAAGTCAGTTATAATGACATCATAAGACTAGGTTACATTTAAGTCTGTGTAATGACATCATAAGACTACAGGTTACATTTGAGTCAGTTGTAATGGCATCATAAGACTACAGGTTACATTTAAGTCAGTTGTAATGGCATCATAAGACTACAGTTTACATTTAAGTCAGTTGTGATGACATCATAAGACTACAGGTTACATTTAAGTCAGTTGTAATGACATCATAAGACTACAGGTTACATTTAAGTCAGTTGTAATGACATCATAAGACTACAGGTAGTGTTTGAGTCAGTTGTAATGACATCATAAGACTACAGGTTACATTTGAGTTTTTTAATTATTTAATATTGTGTGGCCTTAGAAATATAATATAGAGCACTATTCATTAAACTAGTTATAGCTTGGTGAAACGAGGTAACCAAGTAAATAATATACTGATTGTTACGGCAGTCATTTAAAGGTCCAATCTAACGTACTGTTGTTACTATATACATTGTTTCTGTTATGATAACAATTCTTTAAATGTCATAAAGTAAATATTTATTGATAGAATATATATCTGTTTTTTTTCAAGTGAATTTAAAAACACATACATGTATAGTTTTTGACATATTATGCTGTTAAAAGGACAACAAAGTCGGTGAAGTGTTTTTAAGTATGCAATTCAAATAACAGGAACAGTGTGAATTTAATCATAAAACTTCCCTATTTACATGTAAATTCTATCTTAACTAATATACTGTACTGGATAATATTGTTATCTATAATTTAAAAAAGTTTATGAAAACAATGCAGCAACTGCTGCTGGGTGTTGTAGCAGGTTATCAAGATATAGCTATACTTATACCATATTATCCTATAATTTAGCCAGATAATAGAAAATTGAAAAAAAAAGGTCTGAAGAACTACAGGAAAAAAATTTGGTTTTAAGGTTACAATTTACCATTCACGAGTCTTGATACATTTGCTGTTTTATCAAAACTCAACAATGATGCCCAAATACCGTAAGACTAGGTTACATTTAAGTCAGTTGTAATGGCATCATAAGACTACAGGTTACATTTGAGTCAGTTGTAATGACATCATAAGACTAGGTTACATTCGAGTCAGTTGTAATGACATCATAAGACTAGGTTACATTTAAGTCAGTTATAATGACATCATAAGACTAGGTTACATTTAAGTCTGTGTAATGACATCATAAGACTACAGGTTACATTTGAGTCAGTTGTAATGGCATCATAAGACTACAGGTTACATTTAAGTCAGTTGTAATGGCATCATAAGACTACAGTTTACATTTAAGTCAGTTGTGATGACATCATAAGACTACAGGTTACATTTAAGTCAGTTGTAATGACATCATAAGACTACAGGTTACATTTAAGTCAGTTGTAATGACATCATAAGACTACAGGTAGTGTTTGAGTCAGTTGTAATGACATCATAAGACTACAGGTTACATTTGAGTTTTTTAATTATTTAATATTGTGTGGCCTTAGAAATATAATATAGAGCACTATTCATTAAACTAGTTATAGCTTGGTGAAACGAGGTAACCAAGTAAATAATATACTGATTGTTACGGCAGTCATTTAAAGGTCCAATCTAACGTACTGTTGTTACTATATACATTGTTTCTGTTATGATAACAATTCTTTAAATGTCATAAAGTAAATATTTATTGATAGAATATATATCTGTTTTTTTTCAAGTGAATTTAAAAACACATACATGTATAGTTTTTGACATATTATGCTGTTAAAAGGACAACAAAGTCGGTGAAGTGTTTTTAAGTATGCAATTCAAATAACAGGAACAGTGTGAATTTAATCATAAAACTTCCCTATTTACATGTAAATTCTATCTTAACTAATATACTGTACTGGATAATATTGTTATCTATAATTTAAAAAAGTTTATGAAAACAATGCAGCAACTGCTGCTGGGTGTTGTAGCAGGTTATCAAGATATAGCTATACTTATACCATATTATCCTATAATTTAGCCAGATAATAGAAAATTGAAAAAAAAAGGTCTGAAGAACTACAGGAAAAAAATTTGGTTTTAAGGTTACAATTTACCATTCACGAGTCTTGATACATTTGCTGTTTTATCAAAACTCAACAATGATGCCCAAATACCGTAATAACAAGAAATGATATGGGTTACACCCATATCCAGAGATGTTCGATTTATATGTTATAGGTGTATCCGATTTCGTTTTAACAGTTTTTTTTCAACTTGTTTTATTTACAATTTCATCATATGCTGTAAAAGGTTACAAATATAGACGATTGTGCAAGGCAAGAAATAATCATCTTGATTATAATATCTCAACTTTGAGAAGAGTATTGTTATCAAAAAAGCAATGTGTAGGAAAGACACATGTTTACCGTACAATAACAATACATTGACCTTTTCGAAATCACATAATCACGTGGTTCTGTGGGAAAAAAAGGGGGCGGTAAGATCGACAGTTATCGCGTACTTCCGTCGGGCATCCTCGGAAGATCAAAGAAAAATACCCACAAGTTACAATTTCAATTGATTTAATTTTACAGTAATTAAAATTGTTTTTCAAAAAATTTGCAATTAAAATGTATTCAAACGTCAAACTAACGTTCACGTGCATAAATATTGCTAAGAACTTATTAATATTTTCAGACAGTAAAATAAAAAAATTAAATAGAGGAAGAGTCTTATATTTGTAATTTTTGTTTTTGACCTGTAATTATATGCCTCCGTTTTTGCAAAACAATTTATGAGATTTTTAACTTCTAGAATTATTTTCAACTATTACAACTGTTGATGACCTTTATGTAACTGAATTGTTTTTCTATTGTATTTTTATATACATTTTTCAAAATTTCATTTAGTTTTTTAGTTTTTCTATTGTATTATTATTTTTCAAAATTTCATATAACTTTTTTTAATTTCTGTTTGTTTAAAGGACTTCATATACGATCTTAGAGGTATGTTTAATATAATTCTATAAGTATCTAAATATAACTGCTTCTTTGAAATAGTTCTACATAAAAAATTTTAAATCTTGAATTAAATAAAAATGCAAACCTTTTGTGTTTTTTTTTCTTATTATCAAGATTTTCCCTACCAATGTCTATGACATTTTTCACTCATTCAGAAAATCAAATTTCTTTAAATAACATGCCTGTTTTAAAATCTTATTTTCGTATAAAAATCTAAATCTAAATTAGCATTTTCGTGGCTAATTATGTGAGTCTAAATGGTCTTCCATTTATACCTTTCATTCAAGTTCAGTGTCATAAATAAGCAATTAGCAAATAAACACGGCACATCTAATTTACAATTACATCACAGAAATATCTCTTACCCCTCACCCCCAACAAGCACACACGCCTCGTTCTCGGCCAATCTCGTGCGAGAGAGTTTCGGATTTCGAAATCGTAAATAATCAAAACCCAGGGAAATTAAATTGAATGTTCAAGATTGATGAATTTTTACATAAAGGTTTCATTTTCTACCCTAATTATGAAATCATCCAGAAATAACACTGAAAATTATCGATCAATGCATTACGTAATACTACAAAATTTTAAAATGCATTATTTTTATCAAATCATCTTATGAATTCCCATAAAAACAAATACATTCACATTCTATTATGTGAAGATTAGAAACTTCATAAAAACTACAAGGCTTAAGAACCCTAGAAATTCTGACATAGCAAAAGAAATAAAATTGAAAATTATCGATAAAGTCAAATATATAATCATCTACATTTTTATGTAAAGATATGAATGCAAAAAAGATATGAAGCTTGCTCTATCAAGCATGAAATAATCCAAACAAAAAAATATAATGATAAAATTGAACTCAACAAGTCTTTCTAACATATACATTACGTAATATAACGTAACAAAATCTAAAAATGCCTTTTTATTATCAAATTATCTAACTAATTAATAAAAGAAACACCGATATATACATTTTATTTTGTAAAGATAAGAATGCATTAAAAAAAGTACTAGGCATACCCTATAAATCGTGAAATAATCCAAGAAATAAAATTGAATCGATGATCCATCTAGCGAGGTCAAAAGCGCATTAATACACAATTTTGTTCATCTTTACTACTCCTTATTAGATTAGGACAGAAAAATGTATTTTAAAGCTAGGAGGATTTAACAAATACGAAAAACTGTAATTAAATATTTTCTTTAGCATTAAGTTAGCCATTTTATCACTTACAACATGAACTATATTGTAGAGTATGGTTTTTACCTTTTTGCTCATTTTACCCGAAAACAATTATATATCATTAAGAGATAATAAGAAGAGATCGAACATATGAAAATGTAAGCAAAGAGTTTTGAACCAACAAACTGATACCCCAATTAAATCTTGCTACGCCCATGTACACCTAAACAAATTTAAAACATTTTTCAAATTTCAAGTTGGTCTATATCAATGAATGAACTAGATATCTGTGTCAGCACTGAAGTGAGACTACTGGGCTGGTAATACGGCATCAGCAGAGACACCAAGTGGTTGAAATTAAATTAGAAAAATGTCTTTAGAATTGCAGTAATTTGTAAGAATTGTGCACAAAAATGCATTAAAAGCTGTCAAATAATGTCCTCATTGAATGCCTAAACATAATACTTTGGTGACAATGTAGTAATCTCAATTAACAGTTGTCATGATCAAAGAGAATGATTCCTTTAATCTTTAAATTTTTGTTAAAGAAATAAGAGCATTATTTTTCTTTATGCAAAATGAGTCATATATTTAATTGGATTTTTTACAATCAATTATTGCAAGAGACAAGAAACCAACGATATGGATTTAACTAAGATGCATGAATTCCTCTCAAAGTTGTTAATTAAGATCTGTTAAGCATCCAGGAAAATCTTACGTAATTTTTTTTTCTAGATTTTCAGATCTTCATAAAAAATGCAAGGCAAACAATATGATATATGTCAGACATGAACTTGTGGTATACAAATAAATAAGGAAAAGCATTCAGAGATAGCTGGAATCCTCCATACACTCTGGTATAAATGAGTAAATAATCCGAAATATTATACAATGTGTTATCTATATCATAAAATATCTTCCATATTAATGAGTAACCCAATACACTAATTACACTGACTTTTGGGGGGTTGTAATACAATATAATAATATTATGATAGCTCAGGAGGCTTATTTTCAGAGAGAAAACACCTAATTCATTTATGTTAAGTACCAGAGAAACATCTGATCAATATCTATTACATAATATAAGTGTGGCCTAGATGTACACATTGGTAAGCTGTAGTGTTACATAGAATGAAGTACTACTTAAAGCTATTACATTATCAGGTTAAAACATCTGTTAGTAAAATAAAAACACCAAATCTTGCCTTTCAAAACCGGTACAGACTGGGAAAAAAATTCTTACAGAATTTGTTTTTTGAGAAAAATTCAATGAAAAAAATTTATTTTTGAAATCTAGAAAACTTGCAAAAGAAAACTTTGAAAAAAAAACTGAAATAAAAATGCAAAATTAATTTTATAATTCTTTTATTCAACTGGTCTTCCCCATATTAAAAAAAAGAGCTGTATTATGTCAGTTTTTTTTAACAAACACTGCACCAGTTATGCAAAAAAGACCTGAATGTTTGTTAAAATGATTGAAAACATGTCCTCTACTATTCTTGATAAATGCTTTATAGGTCAGTGCAGGCACATGAAAGATTGAGTATTTCCGATAAATAAGAAATATACACAATAAAGGAATTGTTCCCAAATGATACAGACATTGTGACTTGTAATTGCATTACAGGATCATTTGATTAAAGATCAATCATTCTTACACATGTCATCTTAATATTTTATGACTGTTTGTCTGAACAAGGATGACTTAACTGTAAACTAACAGGAATAATATTAACAATGTCTCGCTGGCACGTAACACTTGGCTATAACTGTAACTTGATCAATACTTACGTCTGCTAACATGTCACATAAAAATTGCTTACTAAGTATTTTCACATAAAACAGCTGACATAAGATCTTTCATACTTGCTCTTTCCAGGAAGAACCATATAACAATAAAAATAGCTAACACTCACAGGAGATGTTAAAAGAAAATGCTTTTAACATGGTGACAGTTTAAAACCTAAAGAAGTTTTCGGAGTGTTTAGTACCAGTGGGGTGGGTTTTTTAAAAGGGATATTGCAGGAGGGGCCCATTTTACTCAAGTTTATTAATGCTGATAGATATATCAGTCCGTGTGCTGCAAGGTGAACTATCAAAAACACTGAGCAATTATACATCAATGTAATTGTGTAACTAAGATCAGACAACTCACGACAAGCATTACAGTACACAGACAAACCACAAGCATTACAGTACACAGACAACTCACAAGCATTACAGTACACAGACAACTCACAAGCCTTACAGTACACAGACAACTCACAAGCTTTACAACACACAGACAACTCACAAGCAGTACAGTAAACAGACAACTCACAAGCAGTACAGTACACAGACAACTCACAAGCAGTACAGTACACAGACAACTCACAAGCAGTACAGTACACAGACAACTCACAAGCATTACAGTACACAGACAACTCACAAGCATTACAGTACTCAGACAACTCACAAGCAGTACAGTACACAGACAACTCACAAGCAGCACAGTACATAGACAAACCACAACCATTACAGTACATAGACAACTCACAACCAGTACAGTACACAGACAACTCACAAGCAGTACAGTACACAGACAACTCACAAGAAGTACAGTACACAGACAACTCACAAGCAGTACAGTACAGACAAACCACAAGCAGAACAGTACATAGACAAACCACAAGCAGTACAGTACACAGACAACTCACAAGAAGTACAGTACACAGACAACTCACAAGCAGTACAGTACACAGACAACTCACAAGCATTACAGTACACAGACAACTCACAAGAAGTACAGTACACAGACAACTCACAAGAAGTACAGTACACAGACAATTCACAAGCATTACAGTACATAGACAACTCACAAGCATTACAGTACACAGACAACTCACAAGAAGTACAGTACACAGACAACTCATAAGAAGTACAGTACACAGACAACTCACAAGCATTACAGTACATAGACAACTCACAAGCATTACAGTACACAGACAACTCACAAGAAGTACAGTACACAGACAACTCACAAGAAGTACAGTACACAGACAACTCACAAGCATTACAGTACATAGACAACTCACAAGCATTACAGTACACAGACAACTCACAAGAAGTACAGTACACAGACAACTCACAAGAAGTACAGTACACAGACAACTCACAAGCATTACAGTACACAGACAACTCACAAGCAGTACAGTACACAGACAACTCACAAGCAGTACAGTACACAGACAACTCACAAGCAGTACAGTACATAGACAAACCACAACCATTACAGTACATAGACAAACCACAAGCAGTACAGTACAGGAATAATATTAACAATGTCTCGCTGGCACGTAACACTTGGCTATAACTGTAACTTGATCAATACTTACGTCTGCTAACATGTCACATAAAAATTGCTTACTAAGTATTTTCACATAAAACAGCTGACATATGATCTTTCATACTTGCTCTTTCCAGGAAGAACCATATAACAATAAAAATAGCTAACACTCACAGGAGATGTTAAAAGAAAATGCTTTTAACATGGTGACAGTTTAAAACCTAAAGAAGTTTTCGGAGTGTTTAGTACCAGTGGGGTGGGTTTTTTAAAAGGGATATTGCAGGAGGGGCCCATTTTACTCAAGTTTATTAATGCTGATAGATATATCAGTCTGTGTGCCGCAAGGTGAACTATCAAAAACACTGAGCAATTATACATCAATGTAATTGTGTAACTAAGATCAGACAACTCACAAGCATTACAGTACACAGACAACTCACAAGCAGTACAGTACACAGACAACTCACAAGCAGTACAGTACACAGACAACTCACAAGCAGTACAGTACACAGACAACTCACAAGCAGTACAGTACACAGACAACTCACAAGCATTACAGTACACAGACAACTCACAAGCAGTACAGTACACAGACAACTCACAAGCAGTACAGTACATAGACAAACCACAACCATTACAGTACATAGACAACTCACAACCAGTACAGTACACAGACAACTCACAAGCAGTACAGTACACAGACAACTCACAAGAAGTACAGTACACAGACAACTCACAAGCAGTACAGTACAGACAAACCACAAGCAGAACAGTACATAGACAAACCACAAGCAGTACAGTATACAGACAACTCACAAGAAGTACAGTACACAGACAACTCACAAGCAGTACAGTACACAGACAACTCACAAGCATTACAGTACATAGACAACTCACAAGAAGTACAGTACACAGACAACTCACAAGCATTACAGTACATAGACAACTCACAAGCATTACAGTACACAGACAACTCACAACAAGTACAGTACACAGACAACTCATAAGAAGTACAGTACACAGACAACTCACAAGCATTACAGTACATAGACAACTCACAAGCATTACAGTACACAGACAACTCACAAGAAGTACAGTACACAGACAACTCACAAGAAGTACAGTACACAGACAACTCACAAGCATTACAGTACACAGACAACTCACAAGCATTACAGTACACAGACAACTCACAAGCAGTACAGTACACAGACAACTCACAAGCAGTACAGTACATAGACAAACCACAACCATTACAGTACATAGACAAACCACAAGCAGTACAGTACACAGACAACTCACAAGCAGTACAGTACATAGACAAATCACAAGCAGTACAGTACACAGACAACTCACAAGCAGTACAGTACATAGACAAACCACAAGCATTACAGTACACAGACAACTCACAAGCAGTACAGTACACATACAACTCACAAGCATTACAGTACATAGACAAACCACAAGTAGTACAGTACACAGACAACTCACAAGCATTACAGTACACAGACAACTCACAAGCAGTACAGTACACAGACAACTCACAAGCAGTACAGTACATAGACAACTCACAAGCAGTACAGTACACAGACAACTCACAAGCATTACAGTACATAGACAAACCACAAGCAGTACAGTACACAGACTACTCACAAGCATTACAGTACACAGACAACTCACAAGCATTACAGTACAGACAACTCACAAGCAGTACAGTACATAGACAAACCACAAGCAGTACAGTACACAGACAACTCACAAGCATTACAGTACACAGACAACTCACAAGCAGTACAGTACACAGACAACTCACAAGCAGTACAGTACACAGACAACTCACAAGCAGTACAGTACATAGACAAACCACAAGCAGTACAGTACACAGACAATCCACAAGCATTACAGTACACTGACAACTCACAAGCAGTACAGTGCACAGACAACTCACAAGCATTACAGTACACAGACAACTCACAAGCAGTACAGTACACAGACAACTCACAAGCAGTACAGTACACAGACAACTCACAAGCTTTAAAGTACACAGACAACTCACAAGCATTACAGTACACACTCAACTCACAAGCAGTACTGTACACAGACAAACCACAAGCAGTACAGTACATAGACAAACCACAACCATTACAGTACATAGACAACTCACAAGCAGTACAGTACACAGACAACTCACAAGCAGTACAGTACATAGACAACTCACAAGCAGTACAGTACAGACAACTCACAAGTAGTACAGTACACAGACAACTCACAAGCAGTACAGTACACAGATAACTCACAAGCAGTACGGTAACAGACAACTCACAAGAAGTACAGTACACAGACAACTCACAAGCAGTACAGTACACAGACAACTCACAAGTAGTACAGTACACAGACAACGCACAAGCAGTACAGTACACAGACAACTCACAAGCATTACAGTGCACAGACAACTCACAAGCAGTACAGTACACAGACAACTTACAAGCAGTACAGTACATAGACAACACACAAGCATTACAGTACACAGACAACTCACAAGCAGTACAGTACACAGACAACTCACAAGCAGTACAGTACAGACAACTCACAAGTAGTACAGTACACAGACAACTCACAGGCAGTACAGTACACAGACAACTCACAAGCAGTACAGTACACAGACAACTCACAAGAAGTACAGTACACAGACAACTCACAAGCAGTACAGTACACAGACAACTCACAAGCAGTACAGTACACAGACAACTCACAAGCAGTACAGTACACAGACAACTCACAAGCATTACAGTACACAGACAACTCACAAGAAGTACAGTACACAGACAACTCACAAGAAGTACAGTACACAGACAACTCACAAGCAGTACAGTACACAGACAACTCACAAGCAGTACAGTACACAGACAACTCACAAGCAGTACAGTACACAGACAACTCACAAGCAGTACAGTACACAGACAACTCACAAGCATTACAGTACATAGACAACTCACAAGCACTACAGTACAAAGAAAACTCACAAGAAGTACAGTTCATAGACAATCCACAAGCAGTACAGTACACAGACAACTCACAAGCAGTACAGTACAGAAAATGGTGCTCATATAACTCACCCAGCAGTGCAAATACATGTATCAGTGCCATTGTTCATCTTGCACTTTCCTCCATTTAGACAGAGCAGGTCACATGACTGGCTATCTTCATTTCCATGGAAACCTAAAGCAAAACAGAAATAAATTAAGCTTCTTCATACTGTCTGGACAATAACCTCTGATAAATTATATGAATTTCTAATAATATCAGAATTCCAGGGTCGTGTCAATGAATTTTGCTTCTGTTATCTACTTTACAACCCACTGACATGTATGTTTAAAAAAATATAAATGACCAGTAGAACTGATGGGCGCTCTCTGAAGTACAGAGAAGTGGATGGACAGTGCACTAGGGTTAACAATATATCAATTTTCTTGAAATCATATCACAGTATGATTTTTACATAGTGCAATATATTCAGGTTTTGAATTAGCTAAATGATTCACTTAAACCAATGACCTTTGATACAGATTTGCTTCAATGATGTATTGTGACCTTGACCTCCATGGTAGCATACCAAGTGTTGACAACTTGTGTCAAATGATTTGAAAAGCCATAAAAAAACAACTGAAAGATGGGCAGGACAGAAAGCATGAAAACTTATGTACCCCTGAATTTCTTCTGGAAGTATGTAAATTCACATCCTGAAATAAATGTTTTGTGGAATTTTTTCCCCCGACTTCCTCTCTAAATATTCTGACATTCCTCTTTATTACCATCCTCTTCTTAACCTTTACATCCTTAACAACACATATGAAACGGATCATGACAAGACTGAAAATGGACAGGGTTTTTTCAGAATTGTGAAAATCTATTGATTTTTTTTGGTAGCAAAGCAATACCATATTTATATATTGTATACAAGGATAACTGCTTCATTAACTTTGAAAACAGATTGGTGCAGTACTATGGATAATAAATGACTCCCTTATCAGGAGCACTAAAACAATATCTGTCAAGGAGGGCAGCAACATTGAATCACTTCCGCAAGCAGTTATTGTCCACTAATTACGTTTTCATTTTAATGTTTGGTGAGAAAATACAAATTCAAATTAAGACTTTCAATGTGTTACTTGTTTTAAGGCTTTCGCTTAATCCAAAGGTCAATATAATTACGTTGTGGCGCAAATATGACTTTCTTAGACATGAAGCCACAGATTCAGCAGTGATTCCCCAACATGGCATGATTCAGGAATCTGACGCCAGACATCTTAATTAACTATTTTTATCACATTAATAAATTTTCCAATAAATTACCCAGTCTGTAGCTTGTTACGTAAAGCCTTCTGTAACTTGAAAACACTTTTCCAAAAGCAGAGAATTTTCAATTGGGAAGGATTGTATAAAAATCACAGCAGCATACAATGTTAAATAATAACAAAATATTACACTTTACGTGTCCTGTACTTTTTGTAGGGGTTGTAGGAAAAATGTGAAATTAAATATTATTGCAAAACTAACAAGATTGTACATACAGTGTACATGAATTTATAGTTTAAAAGTCTCCAAAATCCCCTCCTCTCTCTCTACCTTTTGTTATAAATTTCCCCCAAAATCTATGTTTTCCTTAAATATCTGTATAAAGAACTACTGGTTCATAAAATAAACAGAGGCCAGGCTATTATATAATAGATAGAAAATCATACATGCATGTGTTATTTGATAATGAGAGGTGATTGCAGGCTGATTGAATTTGTTGAGTGAGAAAAGACAGCTTATATGTAAGTACAAAAAATATTAATGCACAATAAATCAAAAACAATATGAATAAGTAAATTTTAAATATGTTTTGCATTCTTTCTGTTCAGTTGGGGGCTGCCCAGAAAAACACATCCCCCTGCCAAAGCATATTTAAAATAAATGTGCATAGTATTGTATAATGCACCAATTTTGTATGTAACATTCAACTAATAAACTTACTGATTCACTAGATGGTTGTGTGGTTGAAGTTTTAAACAAGGTTCCTTCATGGTGGGGTAAAGTTCTTTCAGAATCAGTCCAAAATGAATTTATTTTTACATAAGCATGTGTTTATTAGTTATGCTAGAACATTCATTATTGTTAACGTCTTAAACGATGGACAGTCTTACACAGCAAAACATACTGTACATATACAGTTGGTTAACAATTCCTACCATTCCCATCAAAGAAAATGTTCAGAAAATGAATCATTTAAATGGATATTATGTTATTACATGGTGTGGAAAACCACTTAGAAAGATTTAACACTACAACTTTGTCTGTGGTTTAAGAAAAATACAATGAAAAGGTACAGGTGTCTTTCCCTGGGGATGATTGTGTTTTCACAGTGTAATTTGTCAAGGAATATTATTCTTTCATTTTTGGCAAAAGATGCAGAAAATAGGTATAAACCATTACTAAGCAGATCTCATATAACAGTTATACCAATAAAGAAAACTTCAGAAAGAAAATCGCCAGATTTATTGTAAGTTTAAAAATTGATCTTCTTCATATTTTATTACTGATATATATAGAAAAACTACTTATCAGCTACAGATACAGAATTTTTTTATAATAAATTGCCAAACATCAAATAATTAATTATAAAAAAAAACAACTAGAAAACCAATGTTATTTATTTGTTTTAAGTCAAGTAACGACAAAATAAATTAAAATTAAATAAATTTATATTTGAAAGCTTTTTTCTAATTTTAATTGTGCATTCTGTATAGATTCGTTTCACCCTGCTTATATTATTTTAAAATAGTAAAAATTATACAGTAGTTTAAACCTTGACCAAGATATTGTCTGAAATTATTAGGTCCATACATTACAAACATGGACATTAAGATATTGTCTGAAACTATAAGGTTTTTACAATATACAAGCATGGACCAAGATATTGTCTGAAATTATTAGGTCTGTACAATTAAAAACATGGACCAAGACACTTTCTGAAATTTTTAGGTCTGTACAATTTACAAACATGGACCAAGATATTGTCTGAAATAATATCAGGTCTGTACAATGTATAAACATGGACCAAGATATTGTCTAAAATTATTATTTCTATACAAATTATTAGCCTGGACCAAGATATTGTCTGAAATTATTAGGTCTGTACAATGTACAAACAAGGACCAACATAATGTCTGAAATTATTAGGTCTGTACAATCAAGGACCAAGATATTGTGTGAAATTATTAGGTCTGTACAAATTATAAGCCTGGACCATGATATTGTCTGAAATTATTAGGTCTGTACAATGTATAAACATGGACCAAGATATTGTCTAAAATTATTAGGTCTGTACACATTATAATCCTGGACCAAGATATTGTCTGAAATTATTAGGTCTGTACAATGTACAAACATGGACCAAGATATTGTCTGAAATTATTAGATCTGTACAATGTACAAACATGGACCAAGATATTGTCTGAAATTATTAGGTCTGTACAATGTACAAACATGGACCAAGATATTGTCTGAAACTATTAGGTCTGTACAATGTACAAACATGGACCAAGATATTGTCTGAAATTATTAGATCTGTACAATCAAGGACCAAGATATTGTGTGAAATTATTAGGTCTGTACAAATTATAAGCTTGGGCCATGATATTGTCTGACATTATTAGGTCTATAATATCTCCATACATGGGCCAATATATTGTCTGAAATATCGAAGGTCTGTACAATTTACAAACATGGACCAAGATATTGTCCTAAATTATTAGGTCTGTACAATGTATGAACATTGTACATGTACAATTTATAAGTCTTGACCTAGATGCTGTCTGAAATTATTAGTTCTGTACAATGTTCAATATAAACTTTTAGTGAAAACAAATTTGTGAACAGATCCACTCAATGGAAGTTTTTTTTACAAAAATAGTATATCATGTCAACAAATGTCACAGATTGTACTGACCCTGTATAGACAGGTGTATATGTTATCAGGTTATATATAGAAGCAAACTGACATAAAATGTCAGTTACAAAAATATGTCTAATTTGACAAGCACTTGAAAATATTATTGTCACTTTATTATTATATCAAAGTTAAATACACTAAATTTTAAAATCAAACTCTTCCCTTCAATCCAAATTTGGAAACACATTCTTTATTCTCTTATACTCCAAATTCGAAATGATAGTAGCTAGGTCCTTGCATACATTTATGGGAAAGACTGGGTAATCTTCCATTAGTATTAGAAATTTGATGTCAAGCACTGAGTGGAGTGCAGCAAAAAGAACAAAAACTCTTTAAAATTCTATCATGAGTGAAAGATCACTCATGCTTTCCCAGAAGTGCATGAAAGTACCACAACCTATTTCTTCCACATACTAAAAATTTCTTATCAGGATATCCTATAGAATCTCTATTGCTTAATATTAACACCTAATCAGAACATCAGAAACCATAACGTTGATCATGATCTGTTATCATTACAACGTTCTTGTCATAGGCGTTTTGATTGGATAATGCAATGAGTAGATATGTGCACTTTTGCTCAACTGTACTCGTCATATGAACCTGAAATCGACTATTTACGGAGTTACTGTTATACCTCACTAGAATCCGACATGTTTACAAGAAATAACTTTGTAAAAGATATATACCATATGATATAAGCAGCTTAATCCTGACATCCATTGACATGACCAGTTCTGAATTTTGGTGTTTTCAGTTATTTATCAACAGGAGTGAATTTTGGGCTCCTGTTCATAGCACATTCAATAAATGTCAGCTTTGTAATATAATGCCCTAATGCTGATCCAGACATATTAGGTTTTTTTTTAAATTCTGTCTTATGGCTCTATCTATAGCTAGAGGTAAGGACAAAAACTATATGTACCTTGTAATCCAGTGATGACAACTATTAGCCACCAAATGTATCCCATGGTTCCCTGTCATCTTTCTGGTATCCACAATTCTATAGTACTGCTAACATACATCTTTAGCTATTCTGAAAGTGAACAATGTTTTTTTTTAAATTTATCATGCTTATTACCTGTATACTTAATACAGCTGAAGGTCATGTAATAAAAAGTCATATGACTATACCTGCAAAATGTAAACATTGTTAGTCTTTTAGCTATATAAATATTATGATCTTTTTATTTTTTTACATGAAATCCCATGCATCCACCACACTCTTTAGAAAAAATGGTTGGTACCTTTATATTTCATTAAGTTGGTCAGCAAAAAGTAATTGTTGCTATTATAAATACATACAAAGTCATCACATCATACAAATAACTGTCAACCCTCAAACATAAGTCAATGCTCTCCAATTTCTTCTTCCCAATGGAGGCATTTAAATTCCATCAAATCAATGGTAATGCTATCTAGAAATGCTATCACATATTGGATTATGTCATTTCTAAAGTTCTTTTATTCTTTTGTCAGTTTTGTCTCCAGAACATTTATTGATTCTAGGTTTGCTTTGTCAATCAAATTGATAAACACGCCTTCTGCCAGTCATGTTGAAGATCATTGTTTAAAATATTGTAAATGGAAGACCATTTTGTAAAGAAGGACACAACTGCACTTCCATTAAACACGGAATTTCTTTTATGATGAGAATTTAAAAGGTATTATTTTGTAACATCTAATTCAGACCACATTCAGATGATCTGCTTTACAAATCACAATGACATTATTCAAGTTATTATAAAGGTTTAAAACGTACAGTACAATCAGCATCAAAAACTGAAGTAATTCCCAGGTCAACAATGTAAAAAGATTAAGATCAACTCCTGAACCCTATGGTGAACCTCATGCAATATGGTACTGTGTCCCTGGACTACAATTTGAAAAGATTGAGATCAACTCCTGAACCCTATGGTGAACCTTATGCAATATGGTACTGTGTCCCTGGGCTATAATTTAAAAAGATTGAGATCAACTCCTGAAACCCTATGGTGAACCTCATGCAATATGGTACTGTGTCCCTGGACTACAATTTAAAAAGATTGAGATCAACTCCTGAACCCTATGGTGAACCTCATGCAATATGGTACTGTGTCCCTGGGCTACAATGTAAATAGATAAAGATTGACTCCTGAACCCTCTTGTGAACCTCATGCAATATGTAACTGTGTCCCTGGACTACAATGTAAATGGGGCCTTGTAGCCAAGTGGTTAAGGTAGTTCGTCTACTATTGATCACATGGTATGTCAACACTGAGATTGCTGGTTTGAGCCTTACTGCAGGCAGGGTGGGCTCGACTCCAATCTTAATTGACAAGGTTGCCAGTTTTCCTATTCATTTTGCTTACACTGTAAACAAACAAGAACCTTTCAGTCAGGGTTCAGGAGTTGACCTTAATAATTTTGGACTAGACCGTCAAAAGATTGTACTAGCAGACATACAAAAATGTATAATCCAAGAGCAATTAGTACATGTAGTAAGACAATGTAAAACAATCAACACAAATCTCTTATACAAATGTTTATTTTACAAAATATAACAAACTACATATAACTTTCTTCAAGTACCCAGTTAATCACTGCATTTTTCATAGTCTCAATACTACTGTACTAAAGCAAATATTTTTTTAAAAATTTGTCTAAATCTTAATGGCATATCTTTTAAAAATGAAGTAAATATTGACTGGCATGAGGATTAATTTTTAAATAGAACTTTTATACAGATATATGAAATATTTGTTGGAAAAAAAATTGCTGCAAGGCAATTTAATTTTCTAATGAATAAGAAAACATTTTAGTAGGGTAGATCATAAACTATATATTAATCATTCATTATGTTAAATTGTGTCACAGTCTTCTGACAGGGCATTTCTATGAAAGGAAAAAATAAGAACATAAGACATGTAAGAAATACAGAAAATTCTTGATTCAAAATCTACTTTTTAAAAGTTAAGATACATATACATTTACATCAGAGGTACATACACAAGAAGTACAGCTTTAAAAACAGTACAAAATTCTTCCAGTATGAGGCTGCACAAACAGGAAACTCGCTACTAAATGAGGTCATTAAGGCTCTTTTGCCTTTTTTTTAAATTTAAGTTTGAATGACATGCTTTAAACACTTTGAGACCACAACTGTGGTAAAAAAAAATGATTTGCTAGTATGTACAAACAACATGAAACCAAAAGGGCGTGTCTTGAAGGGCTGTTCTCATTACAAACTATACTCCGATTGGAAAGCAAATGCATATGACCTATTAATACAGCAACACACGCACTTTAATTATTAGTTGCAATATTGTACTTTAAATTGGCAGAACAGCTGGTTTATGGTGGAAATGATGTTAGCTATAGTACAGTCAATGTCATGACTCGAAATAATTCAAGAAGGCTGTGGTTTATCATGATCCTCGTTTTACCATGGTTTTGCACCATTGTTGTCATTTTATAACTCGCTTTCAAGTGGGATAAAAGGATGTGACATAAATGGCCAGACTGTGGTAATAATAAACCACAGCCTCCATGCAATTATTTGTTAATTCTGTATCTGTACAGCAATTGTAATTGTTTTTTCTTCAGACATGCATGTTACTTATGCTTTAAACTTTTACTTGTACATTTGTTATCTTGTAGTACTGCTTGACATTTACTGCTGCTTATAAACCACTGTAACATATTACACTGTAATGGGGTACACTGAACATAAATGTCAACCAAATATGTAAATGTGTTCAACACTATACCATGTTTCTATTGTAAAGGGATCAAAACTGCAATTTCATGTTTTGTCATTTTTTTTATGTTCATGCAGATATCATTAATGATTGTGAAAAAATTTTACCCTTGGGTGCTCTGAAACAGCAATGTGAAATTTAAAAACAGCACAAAATTATACATCTGTAAATTATTGTAAGAAATATAAACAAACTTATACCCGAGGTGCTTCTTGAACAGCCATGTGTAAATTAGCTGTATAACGATACTAGTAGTATAAATTTGTAACTTGTGTTACAGGAGGGTTCAGTATTTGTTTGAAATTGTAACCTCACTCAGCAAATACAGAAAAATCTATCACAGGCAGATCTAGAAAAGCCCGGGTTTCGTAAAAAATTAAAGTCGGTTAACAGAGCCTAGGTGAGGGACAGACCTGATATCGAATCCCATGTTATGGGAGGCTATGCTGATGCTGCATATCAAATTTCAATAGAATGTGATTAGTAGACCAAAATGTAGCATCCTTTTAGCTGATATCTAGTCAATTTTTAGCATATATAATTGAGACCAATTAGCTGAAAATTAGTGCATAATTAGCATATTTGTTAGCATGTAATTAGCAACACTAAATTATACTAGCTCAACTATTCCAGACCATGCTAAATCTTTCTACCAGTTTTTATCAACAACCAATCAAATGTTATAGCTATAGTTGCTGTGAAAACTTACGAAAAATTCTTCCCTCCGGCCCACCAGCCCAACATTCACCATACTATAACTCTGATTTTCTCCGTGAAATCAGGCCAAAAATTAAAGGACCATCCCAAAGTCAACAAAGGATTCTAATAACATGCCAACACTGCTTTGAATTAGCCATAAAGCTTAAATATTTTGTGGCTTTCCAAAAATTTAGTCCACTGTGATCTAGATGATATTTGAAAATAAGACAAGAATGGTAAGTTCTATATACATTATATTTCAGTACATCAACCATATAAATATTTTTTCACAAAATTAAAACATGTAACCTTAATTAAATTTCTGAAGTATCAACAATAAAGTAAGAGTGTATATAGCAAGCTGAACTAGCATTGTGGGACAAAGCCAGCCGTTTGGCATCAAAAAATTAATAAGTTACTATATAAATATGTTGAAAACACTTTAGATGCCAGGGCTGCATTACTTTTGTGATTCTTGATTTATACCATCGAATAGGCAGAGAACACTGTTAGGGGTGTGGGGGGCTAGATAATTTGTTAAAGAATTTTGTTCATCCCTCAGAAGTAGTAAAGTATACACGTATTAATATTTATCTGAAGTCGGTTAGCACATACATAACAATAAACATAAGCTCTCAGTAGATTTTATACTTACTGATAACTAATTCTAAGAAAACTGGATTACTTTTTACACTGGAATAAAGGGGAAATGGGGATTTTGAAGCAGTAGAAATTTTTTTGGTCACATGGGCAATTAACGGAATTATTAAAAAAAAATATGCCCTCCATGCCCTGGCTTTCCGGTTTTCGGGGAAAAGAAAGTTTGGTATTATACTCCAATATGGAACACAACACTCCAATATGTTTCCATGGAAAGTCAAGTAGATTTTATTTAAAAGTCTGGATCATGTTACAATAAAAATAAGCTCTACTGGTATCTATAGAGATTTTAAAACTGGAACCCCCCCCCCCCCCCCAAAGTCAATGGTTACGAATCTAAAAAAAAACACAACACAGAATAAAATTAATATAAAAAATACACGGTTAATACCATCAATGCATCAATGTCTTGGGTGCTTGTGCTCTATGCCCACGTGTCTATGCCTGATCATGTCTAGTACACGGGTTATTGTGCAACGCCGAAGGACGGTGTCTACTGGCAAGTGTGCACGTGTTTTCATAATATATGGCTAATTAATAATAAAACAAGAAGTCTCGTTTGGAAACTGGTGCGTCTGAAAAGAATACTTATATTACACTGACTCATCTTCAGTTTGAAAGACAGGGTACTACACCGACACCTACTTTCTCTTTTGCTACTATCGAGTTAATGTTGAGCACAGCTGCAAATTATTTATAGCATTGTTCCCGCGTTTCTAAACTGGATAATTCTGGATTTATTGAACAGTGATCATAGACAACCAGAGAATAACATTTCTGCATAAGAAATTAAAATAAATTAAGGTAAATACTTTTTAATTAATTAAAGTTCTAATGTTCAGTTTATTCAGGGGAGTTGGCACACAACAACATTAAAAAAAGGTTATTTGTATGTATGACAATGTTTAACATAAAACATGTAAAATATAGCTCTGTTGAACATTTATTTTATGATAATTTTTTTACAATTATTTTAAATTGTTGTCAAATTGAACTTTTCTAATATTTTTTTTCGCACGTGGTCCACTTTTGTTTGACAGCAACTCGGTGTTTCTCGGACATGTATGTCATACTCGGAGGTTTTCGTGACGTCATAGCCGGAAATGTGGGGATTTCGGGGGTAACGGTGTAACTAATACTTTAACAGAAAAAATTATTAATGACAGGGACAGTTTATTTTGTCTTTAGACTGTCTCTGTTAATAGTAAATGTTTTTTTGAGACAAATTAATTTTGGCTTAATTTATTAGACTCAATTGTTCAAATGTGAGTGAAATACAATAATTACAAATTAGTTTTGTAATTTGAACTGAATGATGATCAATGATTGAGACAAAACATTTATAAAATTGATCTCAATCTATGATCTAATCTTAAGTTTGTAATGCTATTTAAATCTTTCTAACAATTTAAATTTAGCTTAACAATGAACATATAAAATGAGCTTAAAGTACCAAAAGAATGTTAGCAGACAATAAAATGTGTTCATATTTATCCTAGATGGAAAAAAAACCTACATAATAGTACTTAAGATGAAGTAAAATTCTTGTTACACTTTCCTAAACGACTTTGAATTTTCGGATTTTTTCGTGAATAGATATGGACTCAGAAGTTTATGATACAGATAGACCAATTGCAGGTAAAAAAAGAAATAGCAAGTTTGGTAAAAAGAACAAAAAAGTACAGAAATTAAAACATAATTAATCCAAAGAAAACAAACACAAGAAAAAGTGGATTAAAAAAGAACCAAAAAACAAATAGTAAAAATACTTCTATCAAACAAACAGTACTATTTTCATGAATTCATGTGGAAATAGCATTTAAACTCAAATTGTGTACCCTATGATAATCTCCAATTTTTATGAGCTCACCTTACCCGAAGGGTCATGTGAGCTATTGCCATCACTTGGCTTCCGTGATTGTCGTTAATTTTTCTTTAAAAATCTTCTCCAAAACCACTGAAGGGATTTCTTTGAAACTTTGAAAAAATCATCAGTAAAATGTCCTCTGCCAAGTTTGCACAAATCATGGCCTCAGACCAACCAACATGGCCACCATGGCTAAAAATAGAACAGGGGGGGTCAAAATACAGTTTTTGGGTTATAATAAATTCAAAAAGTATAACAGATACAGGAAAACCAAAGAGACTTCCTTCTTCAGCATCAAAAGCTCTACAAAACACTCCATTGGGTCAAAGTTGTATGACGACTTGAAGGAGTTATTGCCCTTTAATTGTCGAAATTGATGATTTTTGCCATTTTTGCCTCAAAATCTTGAAAATTATTAGAACTAGAGAAAAAGTAAACATTTCTTAATTGTTCTTCTCTATGAGGGCTACAAAATTGGCTAAGAGTCAAGATTGGCTGATTTACTGTTTAAGAGTTATTCCCCTTGAACTGTTTATTTTAATCGGTTTTAATTGATTTTTTAAAATCTCCTCTGAAACCACTGAAAGTACTGCTTTGAAACTTTGTACACATCATCGGTCAAATGTCCGTAACCTAGTTTGCACCAAACATGGCCGCCATGACTTAAAAAGAATGCAGGGGGAGGGGGGTCAAAAAAACAATTTTTTGCTTTTAGTTCAAAAAGTATAACAGATACAGGAAGATCAAACAGACATTCCTTCATCGGCATCAAAAGCTCTACGAAACACTCCGTTGGGTAAAAGTTGTATGATGACTCCTTATAGGAGTTATTGCCCTTTAATTGTAGAAATTGATTATTTTTGACATTTTTGCCTTAAAATCTTGAAAATTATTAGAACTAGAGAAAAAGTTAGCATTGCTTAATTGTTCTGCTACTAGGGCTACAAAAATGACTTAGGTTCAAGATTGTATGATGAACCTTTTAGGAATTATTCTCCTTGAACATTTTTTAAATCAATTTTACTTGATTTTAAAAAATCTTCTCCTCTTTAACCATTAAAGGACTGCTTTGAAACATTGCACACATCATCCTTATGACGTCTATTATTCTCCCTCTAAGCATCAAAAGAACCTCCTTATAGGAATTATTTCCCTTAAAAGGTCAAAATTATTGACTTTTGCAGAAGTGATGGGCAATTCCTTATAGCAAAGAAAAGCTGGATAAAAAGGGTTGTTTGGTTTCAGGTTCAGGTGAGGGATACATGCTCCTGGGAGCCTCTAGTTATAGTTCTATTGTTTGTCATTTTTTGAAAACGTAGATCACAGTTTCAGAAAAATTAGTTGCATTCAACCGTCCTAGTGGATTTTATAGGTTATTATTTGCTTTTGCTATTATTGCTGGCTTAACCAAATGTCTGGTGAGTTTCATCTAGATAGGCTCACAATGTTCTCAACATAACCAACAAGAACTGCCAGTTTTGCAACTGAAGGGTTTTTGATCTCACTGGGTTTCCAACTTCTCTTCCCAAAATATTTACATACTGGATGTCATGATCCATCTGTAAAATTCGTAAATTTGGCACAATTTGAATAAACCAACCAAAAAACTGTTTTTACAATAACAAAAATGTATATATTGACACACAAATTAACCTTTAATTGCATAAATACCTAGTCATAGAATCCTCTGCCGACCAACACGTCTCACGTTAAAAAAAACCCCAAAAAGCACTGAACAGCAGAGGATTCTCACACTAAACTATCAGTTACTTGATAAAGGTGTTAAAAAATGAAATGGGTACTCTGGCTTCCACTTTATTAATACTAATCTGTTAGCCACTGTGGTAAAATCGCTAATCATTACTTCATCATTACCAATTCTAGTACATCTGGTCGCCATGTTATAGATGAAATGGTTTGTAAGTGGTTAAAAATTCAATGCAGACAATCAATCAGTAAATTTCTGATGGGGCTAAATTCTGAATTTTCTATCTTTTAACAGAGTTTTCTTTAACATGTTTAATGTGCCATATTTATCAATTTTAATTACATAATTATTTCTTGCAGTTAACCTAGAAACCTCATCAACACCTTGTTTTGTGGAAGCAAGCTTCCACCAAAACTAGGTGAAGCTCTGATCCAAAATTGACATTGTTTCTTGTGGAATGAGAAGATCCAAACCATGTTGTGTTGGGGAAAGGGTAGCATGGATGGAATGAGAGAATGGAACACTGATCAACATCATGTTATTTATGGAATAGAGCATCCACATCATATTCTCTTATGGAATGAAACAGTCCACTCCATTTGTAGTCTGTTAAGTATGAACAGATCCACATGTTCTCTTATGGAATGAAACAATCCACTTCATTTGTAGTCTGTTTAAGTATGAACAGATCCACATCATGTTCTCTTATGGAATGAAACAATCCACTCCATTTGTAGTCTGTTTAAGTATGAACAGATCCACATCATGTTCTCTTATGGAATGAAACAATCCACTCCATTTGTAGTCTGTTTAAGTACATGTATGAACAGATCCACATCATGTTTTCGTGATGATTAAACAGATCCACAGTGGAAATAGTACCAGTAAAGTGCTGATGGTCATTTAAGGACAATGTTCACTTTTGCTCTTCCTATGTAAACCATGTGGAAAATTTTCATCTATTGAATAGCTAAATGCATTTATACTAAAAATTCAACTAATTATTATGCATGCCTTTATTTAAGAAATGCTAGACTTTGTTGTTATTTTGATTTCATTAAATGAACGTAGCTATTTCGGCAAAAGGTTTGTTTTGTTATCAGCCGAGACCAGCAAACCCACAAATTTGTGCAGTGTTTGCTCAACTTTGTTCACAAAATGTTTAAATTTCATCCAATAATTACAAAATATGAGGTTGTAAACAAATCTTAGTACTAATATATTATTTATAAGCTCCATATGCTATTTAGGTCAAAATGTAAAATTGAATACTGCTGCAGTAAAGCCTGAAGATTTTCTACAAAATGTGTTTAACGTAGGAATAACAAAAGGGCACATTGTCCGTAAGTTGTGAGGACAACATTTTCCTTTTGGTGATAAAGGAAGCAATAATGGACATAAATGTGTGCTTAGGGAATGAGAAATTCCAGACTGCTTTTCTCTTATAGAATGTAAACATGATTCCTGTTCCACACTATTCTTTGATAGGCTGAGAAAACCACACCATTTTCTGCTGTACTAATAGAAAATGAAAATCTTTATGTTCTGGTATGGACTGAGAAAATTCAAAATGCACTCCATGCTCTGTTATAGAGAACTATTGAAGCACTGATTGATACAACCACAAAGACCAATGCAGTCAGATGAAATACAGGCGAAATGTAAATACCACAAGACGAAAGTCAAAATATAGCTGATTTACTCTAGGTAAATGTTACTACATGTAATACTTTGTGGCTAAAAAATGTCTTCAGTATTAATTTCTATCAGCTGCTACAGCTATTTTAACAAGGGTTTGTTGTACCCAAGTTGATGTTATCCCATCAGGAGTCCTTGTCACCATGCCTTAATTATGTGGGGATTGTTGTTCCTAAGTTGATGTTATCCCTTGAGAAAGCATGGTCACTATGTCTTCATTGCAAGGGTTTGTTGTACCTAAGTTTATGTTATCCCCTCATAATTCACAGTCACCATGTCTTAATTGCAAGGGTTTGTTGTATCTAAATTGATGTTACCCATTCACCATGTCTTAATGGATCATTAAGGAAATCCATTTATCAAGAAGCATAGTAACATTTCCAAGTCTTTGGCAGTTTTCCTAAACATGACTATGTCGATGTGTCTAATTATAGGTGGGCACAGATTACTCCTCTGGAGCACATGAATACATCTGTTTTATTTTTAGTTTTGTATTTTCATGGTTTTTTGTTTCATGTTGTATATATTTGCCTTTAATCTGGATTTATAATCATCTCCTGATGTTTGGTCAGTTTTCTTGCTGTTTTCTTAGAATAAGTTACAGTACAATGTCTGACACAACTTGTTCTGCCAGGCTGTGGCCTGAATCACCACTGAAAGTTCATGTTTATAACATGGTCTTTAAAATGTTTGTAGGAATCCCAATCTTTTATATGATTTTATATAAATGAAATTGGCACAGAAGGGCAGAACCCATAATAATACATGTTTAAACAAAATCAAACTTGCTCTGTCTTTCGCTCAAAGTGACCATATCCAAGTGACCTTTGCATCATTTATCCTCAGTAGTCCCCTGTGTTCATTTGTTAAAAACTACAAAGTCAATTTAAATCAAAGTTGGCATGAGTTATCCTGTGGATGTCTTCCATGATTTTCCAAGCCATTTATTAATTACTGACAAGCATGACTAAAGTTACTATATTAGGACATGTGGTTATTGTTTGATTTTTGGGTTTTGTTTTTTTATGCTTATATGCATCTCCAAAAATAAAAAAAAAACATCATCTCAGAATTTTCAGCACACCATTATCTATCATTCAATTTTTGTGTAAATGATTTTAAAAAAAAATTAATAGATGGAGAAAATGCAAACAGCTTTCATCACTAACACACAATGAGTCGGTCAACATAAAGACATTGTCAATCAGCTCTTATAGCAGTTATTGCCCTTTTATTACTTTTTTCCGATTGACTGTTGGCTTGAAAATACAGTATAATACATGGAAACAAAATTATCCAATTAGATTAATTGAATGTTTGCGTAACATCTATCAAATTAGATACACTTTTCGTGCAAGTCGGACTAATTCTGTTATCTGACATCTTCAACTTGTAAAAATTGATTTTCTTCCTGGTGATTAGATATTAACACTGACATCTCATTTATACATGTCAGACTCGCTTGTTAAAATAAGTGTTTGGCCAACTATGTGCCTGGTCTAAATGTGTAGTGGTTTTTAGAGAGAAGACTGAAATGGATGCAAAGTAATGACTATATCTCATGTGAATTTTCATGATAAATCATATGAATCACATGTAATAGATGATGTGAAAATAGTGTTATAATTCATTTAGCAACATTGCTTTAAGATGTTATCTAATAAAAATTTCATAATTTTGATTAAAACAGCCCTGTTCAAACAGAACAAACACAATATAACTACTAATTTAATATGTTGGTGGAAAATTCCAGATCTAACTGTATTAGTGCTGTCAAAAAAAATTTACTTGTGTTCTATTTTATCTTAAAACGGTTAAAAACTACAGCATAAGATTTATTATGAAATGTTCATATATATTGCATAAATATGTGTCTGTGTAATCATTAAAAAAAATTCTGGAAATGTTTAAGTGTTTTTTGGATAATAGTTATGTACTCTGTGTCTTTCTTTAAATTTGTAGATAACAGCAGTGTTCTAATGGCTGAAGAACAGATGTGATGATGGCCCAGTCTCCATTTTACAATGGCACTCCATATTTATGAAAGTATATAAATGATAATTACACAATAAAATAAGAACTGGTTACTGGTTCATTCTAAGTGTTAGAAAAATATGCATAGTCAAGGATAATATTTCATTCATTATTGCACAATCCACTTTATATATTTGTAATACAGTTTACTTGTATGTACATGTATCTTTACTGATAAGCTTAAAAATTAAGCTGTGAAAGATGGAAGACCACTTAGCCTGTATTAGAAAAAATATAAACTTTAAAAATGTTAAATGTGATTGTTACGAATGTAATAAATAATGACCAAGATTTAAATATACTGGATACCAACATAAAGTGTTTATTATTCCTTTAACCCTAGATTCTGTGTTATTCACATACTGTTACTTATATTGCACACTAGCCCCAAGTTACCGGTACTGTCTGCTAGTGATACCATCCATTAGCCTATCAGTTACTGTCTACTAGTGATACCATCCATTAGCCTATCAGTTATTGTCTGCTAGTGATACCATCCATTAGCCTATCAGTTACTGTCTGCTAGTGATTTACTGTCTACTAGTGATACCATCCATTAGCCTATCAGTTATTGTCTACTAGTGATACCATCCATTAGCCTATCAGTTACTGTCTGCTAGTGATTTACTGTCTACTAGTGATACCATCCATTAGCCTATCAGTTATTGTCTACTAGTGATACCATCCATTAGCCTATCAGTTACTGTCTGCTAGTGATTTACTGTCTACTAGTGATACCATCCATTAGCCTATCAGTTACTGTCTGCTAGTGATACCATCCATTAGCCTATCAGTTACTGTCTGCTAGTGATACCACCCATTAGCCTATCAGTTATTGTCTGCTAGTGATACCATCCATTACCCTATCAGTTATTGTCTGCTAGTGATACCACCCATTAGCCTGTCAGTTACTGTCTGCTAGTGATACCATCCATTAGCCTATCAGTTACTGTCTGCTAGTGATACCATCCATTAGCCTATCAGTTACTGTCTGCTAGTGATACCATCCATAGGCCTATCAGTTACTGTCTGCTAGTGATACCATCCATTAGCTTATCAGTTACTGTCTGCTAGTGATACCATCCATTAGCCTATCAGTTACTGTCTGCTAGTGATACCACCCATTAGCCTGTCAGTTACTGTCTGCTAGTGATACCATCCATTAGCCTATCAGTTACTGTCTGCTAGTGATACCATCCATTAGCCTATCAGTTACTGTCTGCTAGTGATACCATCCATTAGCCTATCAGTTACTGTCTGCTAGTGCTACTATCCATTAGGCTATCAGTTACTGTCTGCTAGTGATACCATCCATTAGCCTGTCAGTTACTGTCTGCTAGTGATACCATCCATTAACCTATTAGTTACTGTCTGCTAGTGATACCATCCATTAGCCTATCAGTTACTGTCTGCTAGTGATACCATCCATTAGCCTATTAGTTACTGACTGCTAGTGATACCACCCATTAGCCTATCAGTTACTGTCTGCTAGTGATACCATCCATTAGCCTATCAGTTATTGTCTGCTACTGATACCATCCATTAGCCTATCAGTTACTGTCTGCTAGTGATACCACCCATTAGCCTATCAGTTATTGTCTGCTAGTGATACCATCCATTAGCCTATCAGTTACTGTCTGCTAGTGATACCATCCATTAGCCTATCAGTTACTGACTGCTAGTGATACCATCCATTACCCTATCAGTTATTGTCTGCTAGTGATACCATCCATTACCCTATCAGTTACTGTCTGCTAGTGATACCATCAATTACCCTATCAGTTATTGTCTGCTAGTGATACCATCCATTACCCTATCAGTTACTGACTGCTAGTGATACCATCCATTAGCCTATCAGTTATTGTCTGCTAGTGATACCATCCATTACCCTATCAGTTACTGTCTGCTAGTGATACCATCAATTACCCTATCAGTTACTGTCTGCTAGTGATACCATCCATTACCCTATGAGTTACTGACTGCTAGTGATACCATCCATTAGCCTATCAGTTATTGTCTGCTAGTGATACCATCCATTACCCTATCAGTTATTGTCTGCTAGTGATACCATCCATTAGCCTATCAGTTACTGTCTGCTAGTGATACCATCCATTAGCCTATCAGTTACTGTCTGCTAGTGATACCATCCATTAGCCTATCAGTTACTGTCTGCTAGTGATACCATCCATTAACCTATCAGTTACTGTCTGCTAGTGATACCATCCATTAGCCTATCAGTTACTGTCTGCTAGTGATACCATCCATTAGCCTATCAGTTACTGTCTGCTAGTGATACCATCCATTAACCTATCAGTTACTGTCTGCTAGTGATACCATCCATTAGCCTATCAGTTACTGTCTGCTAGTGATACCATCCATTAGCCTATCAGTTACTGTCTGCTAGTGATACCATCCATTAGCCTATCAGTTATTGTCTGCTAGTGATACCATCCATTAGCCTATCAGTTACTGTCTGCTAGTGATACCATCCATTAGCCTATCAGTTATTGTCTGCTAGTGTGTATACACTGTATACATTTGATTATAAATTCAAGGTGTACAAGTGAAACGTGATTATTTTGATGAATTTAATTTTTTAATTAAAGAAGCGGGAATTTTTCTATTAATTTACATAGCCATGTCTTTAAAAAATATATATAATCTTTACAGCTTGTTAAACACATGACACACCGTTTATGGCATTTTAAAGAAATGAATTTCATTACAGGTGGTTGTCATGGAAATTGTGATGCATGTCTGTTTAGAATGCTACAATACACAAGATTCCTCCGTAAGATACTCCATTTTATATCTCTATCTATCTATATATCAATAGAAATAGTTCATAGTTACAGTCAGCAAAGTCATACCGTTTGCAGGCGCGGATTCGCACTATCCAGGGGGTAGGGGAGGGGGTACATATATGGAATAAAAATTTAATTTCTGTATAATACGATCGTATTTGATGTTATGTCATAATTATTCTAAAAAGTTGCAAGTGGAATTTACCCTCATACCAACCCCAGCCCCAAATAAACAGGGTTTTTGTTGCCTTCGCAAAAAACGCAACTTATGCATTGTTGTAGATGTTAAACTTTTTCAAAAAGATGGTGTCTTTAGAGATGTGCACACCACACAGATTTTTTCACATGAATTTAGGATGTATTTACACATTAATTGAGGAACTTCTTCCGGGAAAAAAAACTTTTATACCTGAAATAAGTTCCCTGTTAGTCGTGTTTGCACTGTTCGTTTTTTTTGTGTTGAACACAGATTTTGTCGACGTTTTCAGGTATGTTTGTAAGTTTCATTGAGGTTTTTATAATTATCATAAAAATTCTTTCGAGCAAAAATTGATTGTTTAACTTTTTTTCAGTATTATTTTTACACTGGGGGTTGTGTAGTTCTAGTAATAAAACCTCCCACATCATGTTTATTTCAACATTTTTTATCCGATATCGATATTTTATGTTTATAGTGAAAATGATAAATATACACGTGAAATGGGGGATTTATGTTATAGAACTAGGGGTAGTGGTGAATGCGCACACCAAAAGCTTCCAGGAAGACAGATTGTACTACACACTGAATGGAAGATCGGGTGGCTCATGCGCACCTCGAACGTTTTAAATAGAATAAAGCCATGTATTCTGCATTGAAATCTTGTCGTATATGCATGTCTTTTTATCTGTAACGTTAGGGACAATATCATTGTTTCTGTTTTCTTTATATTTCTTGCATTTACGCCCACTCGGGTCAAGCAATAAAAAAAAACAATTTAGACACAATGAACACAAACGATGTAGATATTATGTAACTTACCGACATCGTGGACAGTCTATACTAATTCTAAAATCCCTTCTGACATGGACATTACTCTCGCAGTTCTAATGACTGGTGATAATATGGGGCAAAAGGTCTTGTCAGGGGTTAAGAAGACAATTTATTTTTTTTAAGATGACAGAAATGAAAATGATTCATTACAATTTTTAACGATTTTTTTCTGTTTTTCCCAGAGTTTCATTTATAGTAGAGGCAATATCACTTTTTATATTTTACCATTCTGTGTATATATAAGTTTATACTTCTCGTTTTCGTGGTTAACAAGGAGAGCTTGCTTCTTAACTGTCAGCATAATTTCACATGTAGTGTCTTTAATTTATGTTTTTTTCCCCAGTGTTTGGTTCAATACTGACCATTTTCGGAAAACATCTTTTGGTATGAATCTGAAATATCTTTTTGTTTTAAATTTCCAGTGCATTTTAGAAATGAGCGGAATCAAAGTTCTAAATCTGAAATGGTCCAACATTGCCGTCGATCACGGATAACCTTAATCACACGAATACCACGCCCAGAATCCTGATTGATTCGGCGCACCAAAATTTAATAGCCTATATACAAGTTAGACACAACATTGAGCTGTGCATGGAATAAAGTAGTGCATGCTGTTTACTATATATATTTTAAGAAATATGAACTTTGTTTATTCGGTTTTATTTGACAAAAATCATTTTAAAACTTCCGAATTTACTTAGTTGGACAGTTGAAACCAATTTTCTGTTGTAGCATTTCTATGCTTGTTTTCGGTTTCATTTGATATCTGAAATATACCAAGAGTATGTATAACACGAAATCACTTGTTTATTTTAAACAGAATTTGTCCTGGAACTCTGTTAAGGAACCATGGAATGCTACAATCAGATGGTCCAATATGAACAACTTTCAGGAAAGACCGTCCTTGTTATCGGAACCGGAGGCATAGGACGAAGATTTGTTTGGAAGACATTACACGACCTGATGCTAAAGGTAACTATAAAAACTAACATTTTTTCTGTTATATTATTAAATGGGTCATGTACTAAGAAAATAAAACACGCAATTGTAAATATAACATTCAATATTTTGAAGAAGCCTAAAGTTCATTTTATTCTGCTGAAACATGTCCGTTATAGACATATTTTAAACGCTGCGCCTTTAAGTAATAAACTATTTGAGTCGAGGAACCTCGAGGCCCTGGCATTCTCACATTTGGAATCACATATATCACCACAAAGATTAAGGACCGTAGAGGAAGTTTGTGAGAGAGAGATGGGTCAGGTGTACAATTAAAGAATCTCCAGTATTGGCACAAAAAATCTATTACTATTTTTATTGTTAACATTTAATTTTATTTCTTGTCATGAGGTCATCATTGATTCCATTACCACAAACCAACAATGACTGGGATACAAAATCCCGCACATATTTGAACTATTCTACCTGTAACTGTGTGTTTATGCAGCCTAGGTAATATAATGGAAACTGTTGTGGTAACTCCATGACAGGTTAACTGAATATTCTTTGTTGAAGCAACATAGAATCGTATCACATTCTTATACTAAAAATGTCCGTTAAGTGAAAATGTCGTATCTTATGTAAAGAAGGAGTGATAATTAAATATGTGTTTTTCTGTAGGACTAAGAACTGTCAGCAGGTTTGATTGCACGGTGTTACGTTGTTATAGTTTATAACTAACAACATGCATGTGAGAAAACAAAACGCATACCTATAGTCCTTCGATCTGTGTACCTGTAACAAAACCCTCATTTGGTTTATAGCCATGCATTAATGGTCTGGTTATGAATTAATTTTTTTTCAAGTACCACATCGTATGAAGAACTTCAAACTTGTGTAATATCTGTCCGCATTAAAATGTATCCCACAGCTCTAAACCAGAAGCGAATCCAACATCTAGTGTTAGTTTAAACATATTTTATTTGAAATCTTTCAATTGCAAATACATATATCACAATACAAATTATAACATCTAGTGTTGGGGGTGTGGGGCCTGGAATCCCTAATCTGTAGCTTTAAATTTTCATGGGTTCTATCGCCGTTGGAAGCATTAAAGCCTAAAAATTAATAGGCAAAATCTTATCAAAATCTAATTTTAACCTCGCTAACAGAAGTAGAGCAAAGCATGTTCTCCGGCTTCTCTTACAAAAAAAGAATTTCACATTGTTTAATTATTGAACTAGTTGATTTTTACATAAAAACAAACAACAAATGGACCAATCAGAACTATTTCCAAATTGAATAGAGATCCAAGCATGATTAATTTGCATATTTTCCTGAAATTGTCAAAACCGCTTTTTTCATTGGTAGATTTGAACCAAATACGTATACAGTCAAGTAAAAGCTCCGCAGAATACTTCCGTTTCGCCCTCCACAACTGGTACTAAATCATCGCATCGTTTAGTTATTTGTAATCCATGTTTGCCTCTTGTTGTTTATTGCCTTCCTTCAAACCCTATTACTTTTGCATTTAAGTCATACATTCTGAATTCAAATTACTTTTGGATTATATTTATATACCAGTTTGTTGACGTTTTTCAATAAGTTCTGAGGTTTCCCAATACAAACTTTATTAAACTGACTGACGCGTTCGTTTTGGATTGGAGTCCTAGTAGGCTGAAATAACGAACGATTTTGCCATGTTTTCTTCCAAAGAAATTGATCAGTGGTAATCTTTCTTCAATATCCTTTTCCCATATTTTGCACGAAAGAACTACAATCAGTGTGCATACGCTCCACAAACAATTCAGTGCATCAAATCGTTTGAATTGTATGTTTTATTATGAGATGGTTTTTGGTTGCATAGTGGTGACAGATTTCTGGGATGGGTGTTTGCTAGTGGAATGGTTGTCTGATGTTTTTGGAGATGGGAGTGTGTTTGCTTGTAAACTTTGTAATAATAAAACATTTCATAAACACAATTAGTACTAGTTAAGGTACACACTAGAGTTTTAACAGAGAATTTTGTTGCAGCGTGGTTCACCTCCTCAAGTGTCACCACGTTTGTTTGTCGGAACTGTACCGTGCAGAAACAGACTGGTGTTTTGGACGATCTACATGTGACAAGTCTGGTATAGTTGTGCACGATGTTTCTACCCATAACAGACCCTAACCAATTAACACCTTATCCATTTTAAACACTGAATTATTTTTACACAAAAAACCAAACTAGACGAAGACTTGCATCTAACGATTCTGGCTGGCAATATTTAAAGCTGATTGATTATCCTTTTTGAATGTCAATTTACAAGTTAAAGGAGTTTGTTACAATCAGTTTGAACACCAAAATGAATAGAACGTTATAAATAGTAATAGGTTCATAATATTTCAATTATAAATAGTTATAGGTCGATACTAGTTCATATCATAAATAGTCATAGTTCGTCATAATTGTCATAGGTCAATAATTGTCATAAATAGTTAAAGACATTATACTAGTCTTATAAATAGTCAAGGACATTAAATTATACCTAGTTAAAATGTCCCAAGGCAATATCAATCCAGGCCATAAATAGTCAAAGTTTATGCCTCTAAATTTATACATATTCCAGGTCATTATATACTGTCCACCCTCATAAACTCCCACTGAAAATAGTAACAAAAATGTTATTATAAGATTAGTTACTTTTCACTGTTTTGTACACTGTATAGTTAGAATGAGATTTTTACTGCTGTATCCAAGAAATATGTCAGTGTGGAATAACTTTAATGTTCACATAAAATAAATGGATTTTGGTTAACCAGCATTGGCCTCACTGATAAAAAGCATCTGTATTAAATCTGCTGATGTCGTTAGCAAGAAAACAAAATGGTGGCCAATCAACTTGCAGTGATGTTTTAAATCATTTGTGGGGTTTTGGACATTTTTATTTTGTGGAAGTTTAAGTTTAAATTTTTATATTATAATTAATGAATTATGTATATATTTACTTGCTTACAATGTATGTTATGATGTGATATTAAATACAGTCTTGATATAATAGATACGCAGGACTCGGATAATTCACTATCTGATAGGGCTATACATTTTAAAGGAAGATGGTGTAGGGGCTAGTACCTTTTGTGTGGGCGGATCCAGGTTTTGTTGGGGATACATTGTTTCCGGGGTTGAACTTGAGGTCACCCTCTTCCCGTTTCCACACGAAAGCTCATAGAATCTAAGTAATTGACAAATAAGTTATTCTGGTATTTTCTCATACTGGCACCCTTCTGTTGTTGTTTGAAAGGCCACGCATTTAAGACTTTTTTAAAAATTAACTTAACACGCACAGGAGAACAAATAACGTCCACCTATACCTGGTGATGAAAAGCATACACATAGGGAAACACTCATATTATGTCGCCCGATACTGCGGGTTATAACGATACCCGATACCAGTAGGAAGAAAAACATGCACAAAACTTAAGTAGAAGCATTTTAAACAAACTGATTCACTACATAACACGCGAATAGAGTCCCGGTTATTTCTTAATGAAAGAAGCTGGTCCCCAACTATTAAGATGGTTGAATACCTAGCAAAAGGAAATTGGTTACCAATTAAGATGATGACTTAGGGAAGACTGGTTCCCAATTATTAAGATGATACAGTACCCAACATCAAGAAATCCTCATTTGCCAGTTTGGTTTCCATTTATTAAAAATATGACAGATTCCAACATAAAGAAATCGGCTCCCAAATAATCAATATGATGCAGTAACTAAATAAGGGAAGCTGCTTCCCAATTTATTAAGATGATACAATAAACATAAAGGAAACTGGTTACCAAGTAACTATTTAGGCGTTACAGTATCAAAAGGAAGCTGGTGCTTAATTTTTGAGATGTTGAAGTACCCAATACAAGGAAACTAGCTCCCATTTATTTATACGATACAGTACCCAACGTAAAGAAATCCTAATTTCGTCTTAAGTTATAGGACGAAAATCATGGGCACTGATATACATATATATCTTTATACATATGCTATTTTGATTTCAAATTTCCCCACCATTAGGAGTCAAATGATTTCTTATGGGCTGAAATTTAAAACTACAGTGCCCGAATTAACTGCAACTTGCTTGAAAAGTACACAGGACAGAACCATTTAAAGTGTCCTCATTTTTAGCCAGTGGAACTTTCAAGATTGACAGCATGATCATTTTTGTCTGTATGGATACAGGTGAGCGATAAGGTTTTCTGAAGCCTCTGTTTTATTGTATTATTTTGCAAGATTCGCCTTAAAGGCATGGAAAAGAAACGACTTTTCTGTTATAGTATAATATAGAAACTGTGTCAAGTAGTGTATTAAACAAATTATAGTATATTAAAACGGAGTATTGCTGCGCTTAGAAGAAATCTTATTTGTTTGATCATCATTATTTTTTGCTGCCTTGTTTTCTGTCATCGAAAAAGGCCAGAGCTGCTAAAAAATTTTATATATTTTTTAGTGGAAAACGACTGCTTTATTTTACATCCAATTAAGAAACAAAGGCAGAATAGTTCTTACTTGGTGCACATATTTGTGTGTCAAAAAAACGCCCACAACTCATCCTAGCTGGATGGATGGAGTGGGTACTGTTTCAGTAAATCCGATGGGCGCAATTTTCATTATGCTGTGATATTATAAATATATATAGTTTCAGGAGAGCGAACGCATGGTTGTTATCAGACCAAAAAGATTACCTATCTCCGGAGTTTTAGTCATATCCGCTCCGCAACACGACGTTGTAATAGCTGTCGTTAGATGTGCGCAACACTATAACCTAAACCACATTTTACATTTTTTTTAAATGTTTTACTAAGATATCTAAGCGCGGTAGTAATTTTTCACATCATTTTGAATTAATTTTTTTAGCAAATAGCATAAACTTGTTTCATATGTGAACACTTAAAAAAATGCCCGGCGAAATAGCCATTTGCGTCCTATTTTGTATTTGAACACGTTTTATAAGGTTTATCTAAATGATATAGGAAGATGGCTCAGAGCGAGTCCCGATCGTAAATGCTTGCCCATTTAACTATTTCCGTAATGTGGAAACATATTTGCTACGGCAGTAGGTAACATTTAATGGCTGTTCATTGTTACGAGAAGTGTTCAGGACCGTTCATTTCCGTAGGTACAAGAGATCTTATTTTAGAATACTCGTTCTTTTAGACCGAACAATAACTATTTACAATTAATTTTTCCAGGTTATTCTTGTTTATCCAGAAGAACCAAGATATGCTGTTAATTATCTTCATCGATTTGTCCGTTATGACTACGAATCCGGTGATGACAAGGATGCCGACAACCACGCAAATAATATAATTCAGTTGCTTGGTGACAGTGTTGAACATCTTTCTGGTTGTTTTACATACGACGAAAACTTTCTTTATCTGACTGCTGTTTTATGCGAAAAACTAGAATTTATTGGAATAAGCCCTGATGCCGCTAGAATTGTGAAGAGCAAAAAAGAGACATATGAAATTCTGACAGCATCTGAAAACCAGAATTTGGATTACAACACAGCAAAACACTGTCCTGTGTCCTTCCGCATTGAGAAGGAGGATGATATATGGAAAGTCAAAGAACTATCGTTTCCAGCAATTCTAAAGCCTGAATATAGTCATTGCGCAATGGGGGTCACGGAGGTTAACAGCTTAGAGGACTGTGTTGAACAATACCATAAGCTGCAGAACTCTGAGGATATAGATTGGATGAAAGGAAGAAGCCTGGTGCTCATGGAGTTCTTACCAGGAATAAGCTACCAGGTTGAAGTGGTTATATTCAATGGGGATTTGATCAATGCTCTTCCCTCTGTTTTGGGGCCCAGATTTAGGGATGCTTGCCCTAAGCTACCACAGGTGTTTTCCGATACAACGACTTGCTTCTCCTCTTGTCTGCCCAAAGATCTTACAAACAAATTAATTACCGCTTCTTTCCAATGCTGCAAGAAAGTAGGACTGTATAATGGAGTTTTCAATGTAGAAATGAAACTGACCCATTCTGGTTTTAAACTTGTAGAAATCAACGGAAGAGTAGGATGTTACCGACGCTGTTCTGTTTTCAAAGTGACAGAATGTATAGATCTTTGGATCACCCAAGCACTCATTTCTTGTGGAGTCAGGCCAATATTTACAAAATTGAAGAATATGTATGCAGTTGGGTGCTATTTATATTCTTCCATTCATAGATTACCGCTGACGGATCCAGAAATATTGGGCCAAATCAATGATCTCTGCAACGAAGGAAAACTACTTTTCATCAAAGAGACCGAAGCTATGGAAGAGGAGCGCGAATACCCAAGGCCTTACGTTCATTTTGTGGCACTTGACGAGTCCAGTATTATATCAGCTAAAGAAAAATTAATTGACATGTGTCGTGTACTTAAATTGTCAACTGAAGATTATGACATCATTAGGCTGACGGATTACATTACCGACTTTTGAAATTTTATTACTTAACAATATTTAAGTGCTTTTCTATGTTTACATCGCTTTTATGTGTTTCATTTTCGAAACTTTTATTGACCCGTCGACAGTGCTCATCGAACAGTCGGGTATTATTTAAATTAAGAAATCAACAACTAAATGATACCGGTTCAAAACATTTGTTATTTTTGTTCAATTAAGGTTAACCTGGTCATCAGCCAATATGACTTTTACGTTTTTGTTGGTTATTTTACGAACTTTAAAGATTAAAATAAAATTGTTCAAAAATGCTGATTTAAAATAGTATTTAAAAAACATACAATTGATTAGTTGATGTTTAATATCCAATCATAACACGTTAAATATATCCCGTTACCATCATCAGATTACTGTCGGACAAGAACTGAATATTTGTAAATCAATTTGCCAGGTCATTTAAATATTCTAACATGAGCACCATAACTTGACGTCTGTAACTTGAGTTGTCAGCCATCACTAGGAGCAGCTTCATGATATCCTACCTTTCGTTGAGCTGTTTGTTCTGACTGTACAAACAGCTGGATGGAATGGACCGTAACATAGCAGATATGGTAAAAATTTATGTCTGTCTGTTCGAGGATTTTTGCCGTTTTCAGCAGTTTTAGCTATACTATGAGGTCTAAAGCAAAGATAATTGTATATATTATCAACGAATCTTCTTATCCCAACACAAATACGCAAGCATAAATATTACAATAGAAACGGACTGTATCATTAAAATAAAACCACTCATATGTTTTACATTACAGAAATGGCAAGGTAACTACGAGTTACCTCCCATATATAAGTTGTAACATTGGGGTACAGAGAGGGGCATAATTTTTAACTGTTGCACTTGATTTCTTCAGTTCACCGTCCAGCTAGCTGCAGAGTCGCTTGAGCCAAAGCCCGACAGTAAAACGGTTAACCTCCAGGGTCTGGTACAGTAGTAGATTAAACATTTAAATTGGTAGTTGTTCCGAAATGATTGTTTAGTTCTAAGACAAATAACAAGGATATGAAATGTCCTTAATTGTGGTACTTTATATCCATTAGTACTAAGGAGGTGCTGTGCAGACTGATCAGCTGTGAAATATAGTACCTTTGGTATATACATGTTTAGTTCATATCGATGTACAACCGACTTGCTCTTTCTTCAACGTAAAAATGTCATTTATCAAGGCTTTACGAGTTGTAAAGTAGGATGAATTTTACTGCCGTTATAATCCGAAGTTAGTTTTGTGATTTGTCGGATTAACCTCGCCAAAAAAAAGAAAAAATTGCGAGGGTACGATTATTCGTTCTAGTTGTAATGATGTTTAAATTTTTGTTTTGTTATGGTATCCAATATACAATATCATTTCACCTGTTTAAAATACATTTAATTAATACCTGTACTTTTGTATATTTATGTGATATGGTGAGAGTTTTATAAACAATATAAGTACAAAACAATTCTCCGTTTAGTGATTTTTAGTAACTTGACTCGAGGGATCACGATAAAAAAATAGTATAATAATATCAACGACGTGTATTGTGAAGAAAACAATGGTATTCTTACACGAGGTCAACAATATCTTGGTACTATTTATGTCAGTCCCTGTTCACATATAAAAAAGAGCAGCAACACCAACTTCAATTCAGTCAGTATTAACTTCTATAGATTGATTGATTTAAATTGAATAGCTGTTTAAAGTCCAGTGAAATGTATACTGCAAGACGGGAAAAAGATAGTGGACAATAAACCCACTTGAAACAGTTGGCCACAGTAATAAAGCAAAGAAAAGAAATTGTTACGGACGCTATACCCACCCAACTAAACTATCTATTTGCTTTTATCGATATGTTTTACTCTTAACGTGAAAAAAGGGTGGCACTTCATAAACATGCCATCCACTGTGGGCAGCATCAGTAACACCACACCCCAAACCAGAGGGCCTCCAATGAGAACGCGCTGGGCACTTTTGTATATTAGTACCTAAAAAGGCGCGGAAACAGTTCACGTCTTCTGAAGTCGATTCGGTTAGCCAATTGATTTACATCATCTCGTTCACTTTATAAACCCAAAACATAAATCCGATACTAGTATTACTTTGAACCACATAGTTAATTAAATTATTTATTCAGAAAAAGCGCAAGCCTACATGCAACAGTTGCGATCTTTCATGTTTTAGGAGACATAATGAAGAAGGTATGGAAAAAAAATAAAACGCGTTTTATTACTGTTTTCTCAAATAATAATCTGTAACATTCTTTATGTCCCGCCAAAGAAAGTTGGAAAACATACAGATTTTCTGTCTATTCGTCCGTCTATCAGACCCTCAGATTTACATCTGTTTACCCTTTTTATCCTTCAGCGACGAAAATGTACGGCTATATTAATTTACCCTCGTCAGTCCGTCCAGATTAGCTTGTCCGGCTTGGTTTAAGTGCTAAAGCATTTATATTTTGTACGATGTTAGTCCTTATAGGGGGTGGGTGTGAGGGGCCAAATGACTGATTGTAATTTCACTTTGCAGGTTGCAGACAATATAGGGGTATCTGCCTTGTCTGAATATCTTTTCATTCATGTTTTTAGCTACATCATTGATATTTTATAGCTTGTTTGAACACATAATGAAGATGTGCAGGACCAATAGGTTTTGATTTTCAATAAAATTACATACAATTTAAAAAGTTAAGTCTCTTTTCATTTTAATGCTAACACATAATGCAGCAGAGACGCAAACCTTTTCTGTGTTTGTTTTGTTTATTTGTTTGTCAGTGTCGATAACACACTACGTCTTTATTGCTATTTTGTCATATACTAACGACCCTACGTAAATATGGCAGTTTGAGGCCATGCTTTGTAGTATCAACACTAATTAGGTGTTAGCCCACGTGTGTCCGTTGTCCGCTCACTAGGCGACGATATTAAACCTAATTTAAATGACAATTGTTATTTTTCTGTTATGTAAAAAATAATCCGCTTCAAAATCAAGTTCCTTTTAATACGTTAGAATTTAAATAACTAAACTTACCCAAGAGATATGTATAAAAATGAAATCCTATTTAAGAGTGACCTCGGTTTGGGATAATTGTGTAATCATTTAAATACATAAGAGTATAGTTTAACCGACGAAATAGTGTAAAACGTACGGAAATCAGTCGTAGTTACTGACGATAGAGTTTGAAACGTTGTGGAATCTATAAAAAATACTTTTATTTCGATAATATTCTTCATTTTTAAACGTGCCATATAATGAATCACAATATCTTCGGTAACCCACTGACTCTATTGGTAACCCCCTGCTGATTCCAATATAGTCAGTAACCCATGGGTGATTCCATTACTTTCTACATTGTCGTCACGATAACCCCCGGCTGATCCAATATAGTCAGTAACCCACGGATGCTTCCACTACTTTCTACGTACACTGTCGTCACGATACCCCCGGCTGATTCCAATATAGTCAGTAACTCACTGATTCCTTTACTTTCCTAACTATCGTCACGATGCCCCCGGCTGATTCCAATATAGTCAGTAGCCCATGGGTGATTCCATTACTTTTTTCACTATCGTCACGATAAACCCCGGATGATTCTAATGTAGTTAGTAACCCACTGATTCCATTACTTTCCACACTATCGTCGCCTAGTAACCCCCTGGTGATTCCAATATAGTCAGTAACCCACTGATTCCTTTACTTTCCACACTATCGTCATGGTAACCCCCTGATGATTCCAATATAGTCAGTAACCCACCGATTCCTTTACTTTCCACACTTTCGTCACGGTAACCCCCTGGTGATTCCAATATAGTCAGTAACCCACCGATTCCTTTACTTTCCACACTTTCGTCACGGTAACCCCTGGTGATTCCAATATAGTCAGTAACCCACTGATTCATTTACTTTCCACACTTTCGTCACGGTAACCCCTGGTGATTCCAATATAGTCAGTAACCCACTGATTCATTTACGTTCCACACTTTCGTCACGATGCCCCCGGCTGATTTCAATATAGTTAGTAACCCACTGATTCCATTACTTTCCACACTATCGTCGCCTGGTAACCCCCTGGTGATTCCAATATAGTCAGTAACTCACTGATTCCTTTACTTTCCACACTATCGTCATGGTAACCCCTGGTGATTCCAATATAGTCAGTAACCCACCGATTCTTTTACTTTCCACACTATCGTCATGGTAACCCCTGGTGATTCCAATATAGTCAGTAACCCGCCGATTCTTTTACTTTCCACACTATCGTCATGGTAACCCCTGGTGATTCCAATATAGTCAGTAACCCACCGATTCCTTTACTTTCCACACTATCGTCATGGTAACCCCCTGGTGATTCCAATATAGTCAGTAACCCACCGATTCCTTTACTTTCCACACTATCGTCATGGTAACCCCCTGGTGATTCCAATATAGTCAGTAACCCACCGATTCCTTTACATTCCACACTTTCGTCACGGTAACCCCTGGTGATTCCAATATAGTCAGTAACCCACTGATTCATTTACTTTCCACACTATCGTCGCCTGGTAACCCCCTGGTGATTCCAATATAGTCAGTAACCCACCGATTCCTTTACTTTCCACACTATCGTCTTGGTAACCCCCTGGTGATTCCAATATAGTCAGTAACCCACCGATTCCTTTACTTTCCACACTATCGTCGCCTGGTAACCCCCTGGTGATTCCAATATAGTCAGTAACCCACCGATTCCTTTACTTTCCACACTATCGTCATGGTAACCCCCTGGTGATTCCAATATAGTCAGTAACCCACCGATTCCTTTACTTTCCACACTTTCGTCACGGTAACCCCTGGTGATTCCAATATAGTCAGTAACCCACTGATTCATTTACTTTCCACACTTTCGTCACGGTAACCCGTGGTGATTCCAATATAGTTAGTAACCCACTGATTCCTTTACTTTCCTAACTATCGTGACGATGCCCCCGGCTGATTTCAATATAGTCAGTAACTCACTGATTCCCTTACTTTCCACACTATCGTCACGGTAACACCCTGTTGATTCCTATCTAGCCAGTAACCCACTTATTCCATTACGTTTCGCACCCTAAACTTTAACTTTTTTCCTGTCTTGATCATGCGCGGTGAAATCAGTTCTTTAACATAGTGGTGAGTCAATTGGCATCGTTAGTCCAAATAAAAGATTAATACTTTTATAAGTTATGTAAGGAACTGGACTTTGAAAAGGTTCATCTTAAAAAAGGTTCTTCAAATATTCACCTGCAGAAAATAAAGGAGCTTAAAATTTAGCTGTCATGACTGAAATTGGCATGAAATACTTATTATTTATAGAAATTGTTGTTAAAATGTTTAGGTATTCGATTCACTAAGAGAAATCTAAACAAATACACTAAACTGAAAAATAGTTCAAGAAATATCAAATTATTTAGAATTTGAACTTAGTATATTAGATATTAAATCTGACATTTAAACCTTTTTTGCCAATAAACTAAAACCTAAATTCAATGAGATATGGAAGGATATGATTTTTTATGACTCCAGAACCAACCAACAAGGAAATAAACTCTGAACAAGTACAACAAGTAAAAGTAATTTTTGTGAGTCAATGGAAAAGCATGCATTAATCATTATAATATAATTGAAAGAAAATTAATAACAAAACTCAGAATTAGTTCACATAGATTAGAAATTGATATGGGCAGGTATAAGGGGCTACAATCAAATCATCCTCACAAGTCTATGTGGACACAGAAACTCTGACTTGTGAGGATGCAATCAAATGAGAGGATTGTAAACTTTGAAGGTGTGAAATTGAGGCTGAAATCCACTTTTTATTAGCATGTTCTATATTGGAAAAGGAAAGATCAGGTTTCATAAAAGGTATAAATGATAAATATGCTAACTTTGCAAGTATAAATTATTATTCAAAATTTTTTTTTGCTTGTGTCTTGTGAAAACCATTGTATTATTAAGCGAATTCGTAATCTTGTATCTCGCTTACTGGTCACGGAGTAGTTCTCGCCGGCAAGTAATACTCGCCACACGATCTTTTGACTATTTTTGAGAAAACTCGACTCGGGCATTTTGAAAAATTCAAAACGGAACTAGTTTTGGATGGAAGATAATGAAATCTATTCAATAAAACCTTTGCCTCCATTTCAGTGGAAAAATAGTGACACAATCATCAAAATGGCGAGAGTTGCTACTGTCATTTAAATGGCGAGAACTACTCTCTGACCAGTATTTCACAAGAGACTATAGATATTCTAACATGGAATATTGAGGTATTTTACTTAATGTATTCTTTCGCCAGCCGGTAAAGTGCATTCTACTTGAGGCGGATGCCCTTTCATTATGATGTTGAAAAAAGGTAAGCGCATTGTAACTGCAACAAAGGGCAACTTTTTTATCCGATTTCCACAGTTTTTTCATATCATTTTCGTACTGGCAAGCTTAGAAAAGTAGTCGATATAATTTTAAAATTTTACTCTCTAGTTTTTACTTGATTAAATTAACCCAGATGTAAGCACCTAAGTATTTACTCTATAAATAATGGCTTATGACATGACAGCATTGAAAATATTGTAACAAGGGCTTTTAGTCACTTTTAATAAAATAAATAACATTTATTCGGTCCCTTCTAGAATATGGTGACGTCATATGACATTTGAGTCGTAAACAAAACAAGTTGCTAATGCCTCAGTGTTGTGTTCGTTTGTTAGAATAGAGTTTAACGCCATTTTCATCAATATAATTATGTCCAGTTTTTATTAATGATGGGAACCGGAGTCCCTGGTGTAAAACCCGACCTTCGGCTGGAAGTCATATAAGGTTGAAGTAGAGTACGCTCTTCAGTCTTCGGTAACCTTTAATGGACCTTGGATCCAGTGTTTATAATAGAGAGAAAGCCAATAAAAGTTTTCTCCAATACAAACTGGAAACCATGATATTGCTGGAAACAACCTATGTCAGGAAAACTGATAATCCGTGTCAATCAATCTAATTTGATGAAGTTTAGCACACAATACCCGCAGTAAGGCTCGAAAACGCAACACTTTCACGTAGAAGTACGGGTGTTCTACATAATTTGACATACATTGCCTTATCTTTATTAAGAAAATGTTCGAAAATCTTTCAGTGAACTGCAGTTAGAACTAACGTAACTTAACAACATTATAAGTAAACAAACAATAGGAAAAGACTATTCAAACGAACATTTAATAAAGTACACATTAATGCATCCTCACAAGTCAGAGTTTCTGTTTCCACACATGTGGACACAGAAACCCTGACTTGTTAGGATGACACTAATGAAACATCGTTGTATCGTTGCATCAGTGTAGGATTGATAATCTTTAGTGATATACATATATACCAATACACATACAAATGTTAACAATTTTTAGATAAAATGTTTAGAATTCCAAGGAAGACATAGTTAAAAACAACCGCTCCTCGACTTTACGAATCTCTGTATCCATTGCATACACTGAGCTGCACATTATGACAAATTTTCCTATTGGTTAAAAAAATAATTAAAGGTCATTAATAGATGTATATTTATTTTGCAAGAAAATAGTATTCACATATTCTGAATGGTATACATACTTCGATAATTATGATTAGGAACTTATAGAGGATCATGATTATCAGTGTATAGGCGGAAGTTAATTGTATATATGTATTAAACCAGTTTAACTGGATTCCGACATATAACCATCGTTTCGGCTCGGCTTCAAGTGGATTAAATTTAACAAGCCAGAAATTTTAGAACAGAGTTAAATAACCGGATTAACTTAGGTTTCCGACAGTCGTTCTCAGTGGCGGATCCAGGGGGGGGGGGGGCGTAAGGGCGTACGCCCCCCCCCCCCCCTTAAAAAGGAAAGGATAAAAAAGAACAGGGAGGGTAACAACCAGCGCCAAAGGCAAGAATGTAATCCCCGCTCGTCCTCGCCATAAATTAATGCATTAAACGTACTACCCCTGCCGTAAATGCGCCTCTGCTAGGCGCTGGAGGACCACTTCGTGGCCCTCCTTTTCCGATATCCTCTTTTTACGCCCCCTTTCGAAAATCCTGTATCCGCCCCCGGTTCTAAGAAATCTAGATTATAAGGTTAGCAACAATTCCATTCAATGGAATACATAGTTTCATGTTGAGATACTGTCATCGAACGGGATAGTCCTTGCCTATTGTTACTAAACATTTACCATGTATATATTGATACTAAAGATGTTTAGCGCGATTTTAGTATATCTCCCGTTTGATTTCCGGTTCTCATGATTATTTTACAGAATTACAGGAATTTCAGTTCCATATGTTTATTTTTGTCGTATGGTAGACGTGATGGTAGACGTTAAACTTTCAATAAATTAGTTATACATGTATACATCTCAAAAGAGATGTCAAGACCTGTCCCCAATCGATGTAAATAAAAACTACTACAGATGTGATAACTGCATAATGGCGGTATTCTCTTTACGTCCCGAAAATAGCTGAAATATTGCTCGCTGGACGTAAAACAACAACAGCAATCAATCAATCTTAACTTTCGGGACCTCTCGCGATTTGCGACATGACATACTAAGATTTGTGTATCGACAATTCTGTATTACAACATAAAATATTTAGACACACTGTAAACTCAGGGGAAATATAAATTTGGTCTACAATCAGGTACGTAGCAATATATAGTTTATTGTACAAGCCCTTATCAGCAAGGTGCGTGGGGACCGTCCCCAGAGGATTCTCGGACTAAAATAGACAAATACGAGCAACATATAAAATTGGAGTTACAGGAACATCACCGAAATACTCATCCTTCAGGCCTACCCCTCTACTTTGAGTTTGTCAATCGTTCACATTTGCCTTTTATCACGATACATTTCTTGTAAAAAGCATATTCAATTTGCTGTATAGAGGTCAACGTGTAGCCCTTGATCCAGTTTACAATTGTGTCATATGAGATCTAGGTCATTGTATAGCAAACTGTCATATTTATGCCAGCGGCATACTCAAGTTCAGGAAATGGACAAGTGTCACATTAGGCAAAAATACAACAAAAGACGCAAATAAGAGCGTCCTCTAAAGGGGATGAAAATGGGATATAATGATAATTTTTCAAAACGTTATTATTATTATTATTCAAATTAATTAATTAACGATATTGATAAGCAATTGCTTTTACACCCTCATTAAACATCTATTTATACCATTTTTAAAAACAAACTCTAACGGATGTGTTATGACTAATATCACATAACCATTTATAGTTATGAATATTTACAGGATGTAATTAACACTGAATTATTAAAATAAAAATCGTGGTTATTATAGCATGACGCATATAAATATATACTGACAGAAAAGCGAGTTTGGCACAAACACAAAAAAACAGATTTAATATTTCTGCCTTTTTAATTGTGTAGATGATCTCTGTTCAATTGCCATAAACTGTGGTTCGAAACTTAATTTTATCGTGTGTCAAGAAACATCATGAGGCCGGGTATTGCGAAAAATACCAGTCGAGGAAAGAAACGTTCCCGAGCCGACAGGAGAGGAAATTTGATTCTCGAGATTAGTATTTTCATAAATATACCTCCCAGATATGATATATCTGTTTAATTACACCGCATATCATGATTTTAAAGACTGGTGATCTTAGAACACTTGCTTCTTTGGATGACAGCCGCCAGCAACCTGTTGTCAAAACTGATTTAGCTCGAGGTAAAACATCGGATTATAACGCATTAAAATTCGGCCTAAACCAAAACCAGAACAATACGTAGAAATAATACGCATGTGATCACAAGTGACTCAATTGTTTCGAGTATTAACAAGTACTTATATCACGAGTGTTTTATGAAGTTCGGATCGCCGAGTAAACTACTTTGCCTATTTTCTCACAAAACATAATTTGCCAATGATATATAGAAATTTTTTTTGGTTTCATATCCATAAAAGAAAACTTGAAAAAAGGAAGAAACATTGAGTGCAGTCCAAAAGTCTATTTACCCTGTGGAACATAAATTCTATATTGCTCATGGATCCAAATGTAATACATATACCATGGTTTATTGATCTGAATGTCTATTGTATTGTGGTTAATTGATTCACACGACCATCTATTATTCTGGTCTCCACCTGGTTATTAGTTACATCTACTGGTCCTCATTTTGAGTTCTTTAGGTTACATTTGTCTAGTGTTATTGTTAAGATTACATTCAACTACTAAAATGAGAAATCTTGAAAGATTATGGTATTCTTTTTACTGAAATACTGCGAAATTTATTTCTTTTGGTTTCAACAACGACTTTACATGTCCGAATTATTCTTCAAAATATTTTACTAAAACTACTATTAGTTGGGTCTAAAGCTTATTCGATATGTATGTCAGTTGTAGATTAAATAATATTTTAACAATATGTGGGACTTTAACTCTTGGGGGGGGGGGGGGGGAAACATTTACTCATCTTTAAGGTAGTTTCAGGGTTTATGTCTCTTTCAGCAGTCATCTATATAATATGTAATGATGTATTGAGGATGGGCAGTTGAAACATATAACTACATATTAGACCGTAGCAAAAAGGGGGAGCAAGTGAAAGATTTAATTTTAATTAGATTGCAAAATAACACAAAAATAAACCGCAATAACTCGTTGATGTTGAAGGAACCCTTTATCATAAAAACAAAAAACAACACCAAAGCGAAATGAACAAGCACATGGCTATAGCCATCTTGGAAAAACGACATAACATTTTATTTATTCTTTAAATATCTGATAGTGCCAAGCTAGATATAAGAAGCAATATTATATCGATTATCTGGTTATCGAAAACGGTGTGTAGTTACTCCCTGGTTATTTTTAACATTTGTGATAATATATCAGGTGTTGCGTGAAAAACAATTGCTCTAAAAACACCAACACAACATCTACCGGATAATCTTTCTTTGTCATCGTGACCTTGAGACGGCTTATTTTAATTAAAGATACTTAATTTTTAAAGAATTCCACAACTTCAAGATAATCTTAATCTGCTTTTTTATCGGAAGGCTGGGCTTGGATTTCTTGTTGAAACATAATTTTCTAATCGTTTCAGGGACTTCAGTGGCTTAGTTAATGCACGCGAGTTAAGGTCATTTAGACTTTAGTACATGCGTTTCAATACCAAGGTTGTGGTTTCAGTTTTTTCAATGGCATGGTGTGCTGGGCTTAAATCCTTAATTATCAATGATTGCCAGTTTTTCTACTAAAGATTGGGGTTTCCTCCGAGTACTCCTGCTTCCTCTCCATTGAAAAAGACTGGACGCCAATATACAGTTGAAAAATTGCTGAAAAATGCCATTGAAATAATTTATTAGCTACTAAGTAGACACGTTCACTTTTGGCCAGGTTTCATGAAGTGCAAACCATAATTATAGTATATGAAGCGGGGAATTTGTCTTCCAACAGTTTTCAACCAAGATCTCTGAAAATACAATATGTTCTGCACCTGGAACCACTGTCAGTAATTTTGTTTCTCTCAACATAAATGACATAACTAGAAATAGCTTGTGTTTTAAATTTAATACATATTTGCCAAAACCTTGTTCTAATTTAAAATCTGTAAACGATCTTTCAGTGTTTGTAATAACATTCGATATTTTCAAGTATTCTCGCTTTGGAACATTATTGGGTCCGGTATGGTCCAGAATTTTCTAGCAGGAAAAAACCGTTTCTAAGTTCAATTACTGGTGCAATATATATGCAATATGTTTCTAACAACCTCAAAATTTTAAATAACATGCTACATTTGTCATATTTTGTTTATTCTTTTTAAATTTTTTTTTTTAGTTTTTATTCTAGCAATAATAATAGGGTATTCCGTACGAATTTCCTGTTACATAATTTGCTTAAATTTGCGAATAACGAAAGTACTGTCTTCAGTTAAAAAAACAACATATTACAACACAAGTCATGTGATCAACCTTTTGACAGTTTTATATAAATATTGCATTGTGTACATTTATTCACTCGACATTATTTTCAATCACGTAATTTTGGTTGTAAAAAAAAATCGTCGTTGTCTACGTTACCATGGTTATATAATCGGGAAATTCATCTGAATTATGTCAATGTTCGACTCACGTGGTTCGACTGTAAAAAAGACAGGTGGCGTTTTAGTCACGAAAATTCACCACGTGTAGTTACCAGCTATTGTTGAAGAGCAACATAATGGACGTATGAGTAACTCGGTCGTTACAATCGATGTTGTTTTATTTTCGAACACTATACAATATTTGAGAATAACTCGTGAGAACTAGTTTAAGCTGGTTACGTTTTTACCGCACGTCAGCTATCGATTTATACCATGTGTAGTCATTCCTAACGTGAAAACATTTAAGAAGAAATTTAGATTGGAACGATTAAAAAGTATTTCATAGTCTTTGTCAACTCGATATAGAGAATTGTCACCATGGATTTTAGTGATAATCCAATGTATTTGTATCAGCAACTTGCAGGAAAAACCGTTCTTGTAATTGGAACTGGTGGCATTGGACGCCGGTTCGTCTGGAAGACATTACAGGACCTGAAACTGAAGGTAATTTTGTTTTGTTTGGTATTCAGTTGTTTTTATTATTTTATTTTTATTTTTGGGACAGATTACATCTGTTTAAAACAAAATTGGTGTAAATAATAGTAATTCAGACTTCTTTTTATATCTTATGTGATATCGATTAATTTTTACGCCATGTGATCTTTGTCTGGTAACTGTTACAGTTGACTGAATTGATTCAAAAATGCTGTTCTAGGAATATTTAGGCAAATATAATCAGTCTTTTGTTCAACCTGTTTCAAATTCATAATTTCATGTAATTTGATAGACACATCCGGTATTCTAAATTACAGAGAGCAATCGGAACAGAATATTTAATTACGGACATTAAATGAGGCCACGTGCTTTAGGAATACTGGAGTGAGGCTGGATATCCAGTTCAGCACGTACTCGTAAGTAGCTCTGTAAAAGGAGGCTACAAAAATATTGTCAGTTCCGTTTAGATGTAGCAAAAATGCTAACTTTAATTTCAGACCGTTATGGGGTCACATAAAACAATATTGCTACAATGTATAATCATTTGATGAACTAAATTTAATTAAAATACACGACAGACTTCATACTTTTAATTACCAGCTTGCACCAACCGGCCTAAATATTTTTATTTAAAACTACAAAGAATAGCACGTGGTGACATATCTGGTATATGTAGCTCCGCCCCCAATCCAAAATAACCGCCGAAAATATTGACTGGTGCGGTGTAGGTGTAAAGAGAAGTCGACTAGAGTTATCTCCCTTCTATTGTTCACTATTGACTAACCATTTTTGTATCTAGTGGGGACCCAGGATTACCATCCAATTAAGAAATGTCTACTCCACGTTTCTCCATATACCGTTTTTGAATTTAAACAAAATGTGTGGTGACAGCGCCAGATTTGCCGTCCAAGTTAGAAAAATGTCCTTAATGGATTAGAAAATACTAGTTCGTATAGGACAAGTTGCATGTAGGCCTACTCGAGTTCTGAATTACATGTCCACAACTCAATTGATACGAAAATGGTTGGTTGCCGAGTACCAAACTCGGCAGAGAATGAGAGATTGTCATTTTTTTAATAAAACTCGTATGTGTGGTCATATTTGTAAGTTATTGGTACCTAAAAAATTATTCATTAAACGGCCGTTTTTGTTTTCAGCATACCGTGTTTAAATATTACAGAATGATTGACAGTGTTCTCCCTCCTCAAAAAAGCTTGCTCGACAATAACAAAAAGGGAAGAAATTGAAAGATTTGATTTTAACCTAACTACTTCTACAGACTCCTTAAGTTCCTTTGAACCAATATGAAAATTGCACCTTTCACTTGCTCCCCCTTTTTTCTATTGTTGCCACATGGCAGCAATAAAAAGGGGGATCACATACACAATTTAATTTTTGATTGCAGTTAAACCCACTTGGGTACTTGGAAAGAGATGGAAATAAAATGTTCTTGTGGATAGTCTTCTACTAAAGTTTCTTCAAAACGAGACTTGTCAATTTTGTATAAATTTTAGTTACTTCACATAATTTGTTATGTCCAAAATCTATGGAGTGCTCTTGTTAGCCTTGTATTGCAAGAAACAACCCAAATAACTAAAAGAAAGAAAAAATATCCTGTTATGTGCTACCTGAATCAGTCCTAAGCCTAATTGATCTGTACCTGAAATAGAATAGATGCTACAAGTAGAAAAGAAAGTGTTTTGATGGATTTAAGTGCATGGCAGTCGTTTAAAGACACACAACTCCCTCTCCCCATAAAGTTCAAAATGCATTAGAAAATGTCCCTATACGTCATTACACTTTGACATCGGGACAATACTGGTAGTTTTCCCAATGTTGCCAGTGCATCCCCAGGTAGCCGATAGGCGAGACCCTCTCGTCGGAGTGTGGAGTCATAAAAGACCCTGGTTGGGGATTGTAGTGGGCGACACGTTTGGAGACAGGCTTATTGTACTAAATCTCTGCTCGGCATTTGCCCATCCATTTCCCGTTAATTTATGGTTCTCATAGCAAAAATATTGTTGCTAGACGTCTCATCAATCAATCAGTTTGACATATTCTGCATTTTGTTTACTACCCCCCCCCCCCCCCCACCCCCTTCTTTACAACAATTACAATTGTCAAAAGATCACTTCACGAGTTGGCTATTGCACTGATTATGCCTTCCAATAAGTAGCAAAAAAAAATCATGCTTTTTGTGTGTAAGCGTTATATAATGAGATCAACATTTACCACCGGTCGTTCATTTTCTGACGTGTAATGCTAGCTTATTTCATCCAAGTTTCAAACGGTTTAGCTACAATAATGGAGCTCCTTTTTTTATGGACGGAGCTACAAAGAGGTCCCATTACTCGTAATGGAGCAAAAACACGCTTGGGATTTATACATATTTTCCGCTATTAAACTTCTTTCAGTGTAATATATATATATTTTTTCCTTTCTCTGCATGTTCAGCTGACATTCTAGTGTCTAATTAAATAATTTTAACTTTTTCGTAATTATGGCATGGTTGACAAAATTGAAATGGTGGAGTGTAGAATCGTATCGGTCAAAATTTGATCCCAGCTAATGCAATAAATCCAGAAAAACTTGATCCGGATGAATATTTTTACCAAATCGATTAAGAAATTATGCACTTATGGAATTCAAATTTTGACAACAATTCCATGATTACGAATTAAGTGTAAAACTCCAATTCTGTTGTAGAAATATCAGTTAAGCTTCAAAGACATAAAAAAGTATGTAGCAATTTAGGGAAACAGTTAATAGCTTATTATATGCAAACCTCATGGTGTGAATCACTCCCGGCTTGCTCCATTGAGTAATGGGACCTCTTTGCAGATACATGGTTGAGTGTACTGTACAAAGAAATCTAAGAATATAGTAAAAGTACACGTGTCTTCAAAATTTACAGTTAGTATAATGAATTTTGCCTAATAAACTTACCTCGTGAATGTCGAGTCTCGATCTTAAATATCTTTTTTTTGCAAACATCCGTTTAGCTAATTATGAAATTGCATACAAGAACAATTCTTTCCGTTTCCAGCAATTCCTCAGCAACTTTTTTTTAATAATGAGTTGAAAAAGATGTTGCATATTCAGCTTTCATAATACTTTTCTTGAAGTGATGTCTTGGTACTCGTTGCAATTACCAATATATATGTATTACGACGAACTACTTTCTTGCACCGTGACATCTGACAAGACCAAATTTGTTGACTAACTGCACACTGTGTGTATCGGGTATCACTTAATGCTAATCAACACAACACTAATTCTTGTAGACATATACATTATGTGATGTATACAGATATTTGTACCACGTGGATTTGTTATCACAGGTTACGTACAGGGGTGGGGGAAAGGGGAGCACAAAACGTTGTTTTCGAGCATTTATATATCAACATGTGACATTAAAATGGTAGTGGAAAGTAAGACTTGCTTGTTATTTATACAGCCGTGAATGATCCTTTAAATACCGAGGAGAACTGAAGTCCAGGGTCAGACTGAGTTTTAGTAATTAATTGATCTATATTCCCCAGGAGACAATCACGCATTAAACACTTTACACCAAGTATTTTTAAATAAGTCTTTAATGCACAAAACCCAAACCAAAATTACATATGTTGTATCATTTTCAGGTTATTCTGGTGAATCCTGTTGAAGTACAGTACGCCATTGATTATGTCGACCAGTTCGTCCACTACAATTACCGAGAGGGGCACTACACAGAGGACGAATATCATGCAAATAACATCATCAAGTTAATTGGCGATCGAGTTGGCGAGCTGTCAGGATGCTTTACCTATGAAGGGTTTTCCATTCATTTGACAGCAGTTGTGTGCCAGAAGCTAGGATTTATAGGAATCAGTCCCGAAGCCGCAAAAATTGTAAAGAGCAAGAAAGAAACGTATGCCGCGCTTCGATCTGGAAACGATCATTCTGATTATAATACTGCCGTACATTCTCCTTTGAGTTTCCGTATTATGAGTGAAGAAGATATCAGGAATGCCAAAGGGCTATCATATCCAGCAATTCTTAAACCCGAATATTGCCATTCTGCCATGGGCGTTACGTTAGTCGCATCAGAAGATGACTGTGTATATCACTACCATCGGCTGCAAAACTCGGACGACGTAGATTGGAAAAGAGAAAGTTATGGAAGCAATATGGTTCTCATGGAGTTTATGCCAGGGATAAGTTACCAAGTAGAAGTCATCATGTTCAATGGAGACATGGTAAAAGGTCTCGCCTCTTGTTTGGGTCCACGATTTAGAGACGCTAGTCCTAAACTACCACCGGTGTTTTCAGATACAATTACGTGTTTCTCTTCATGTCTATCGGAAGATCTAACAAAGCAGCTGATTACCGCTGGCTTTCAGTGCTGCAAGAAAGTGGGGTTGTATAATGGAGTTTTCAATTTAGAAATGAAACTGACCAATACTGGTTTCAGACTTGTAGAAATCAACGGAAGAGTAGGATGTTACCGACGCTGTTCTGTTTTCAAGGTCACGGATGGCATTGATCTATGGGTTATACAGGCTCTCATCGCATGTGGAATTAGACCAATTTTTAGCGAGGCAAAGAAAAGGCATGCTGTAGGATGCTATCTATATTCATCCCTTCATAGAGGACCACTGTCGGACCCAAAGAATATGAACCAAATCACTTCTCTTTGCAACGACAATAAAATTCTCTTCGTCAAAGAGACCGAATCCATGGTAGAGGAGCGTGTTTATCCGCGGCCTCACGCGCATCTAGTGTCCTTAGATGATACCAGTACAACTTTAGCCAAAGAAAAGTTGATCAAATTATGTCGTGACTTGCAAGTAACAAATGAAATTTATGATGTCGTCAAACTTACAGAATTCATTCCGACGGAATTTTAAGTGATCTTGGACATATAACTTTCGATTTCAAATTAATGTTTTAAACCAGACTATACACACAATGTCACAAAAAGATAAATTGACGCAAGACTCGAAGCAGTCACAGCACGGGATCATTATTTACTTTTTTCTTCAATTTACAGCTTACTCAATTTTTTGTAATAAAAAGTTAACCGTGTGGATTTGTTGACTTGCCTTTCGGGATTCCCGAGAGTTAAAACAAAGAATTTATTTGGGTCAGAAATAATACACAATACACATTTAAGAGAACGAGTTGCTTGATTGATAGATGCATTGCAGTACAAATACTTAGGGACAGACTCAGTTGAATAGTTCCTTATTTCAATCGATCAGTTTATACATTTGCATATTTCATTCATTTATACCAGGGGCCGGTCATTGTAGTTAAATCGTCTACAATTACTTTGATAACTTTCCTTTTGACAATGACCATGCCGGTTCGGGCCTTATTGCAGGCAGTGTGCTCGACCCCACTAATTTACAAGTACTGCCACTGGAAGGTTGGGGGTTTTCACCGGTTACAGCGGCTTTCCAGTTCATTAAAAAAACTGGGTGTCATGATGTCGGAAAAGCTTAAAACTCTGTTTAAACCAACAGTATTGTACACCCACAAATGCACTAAAAAAATGTCCTGCGTTTACGCTTAATTTGACCAAACAAAAATGCTGAACCCACACTGCATAAAGAACACTCAATTATAATTTGGGGAGGGATTTTTCAGATGTATCTGGAGCTTGCGTGACGACGTTTCCTCGTTAGTTAAAGACCGCTAGGCGTAAACTCGTGCGGCAATGTACAATACGAAATCTGCAGAGAAACTACTTTGTCCTATATCATATGCGTTACAAAGGAAAAATTGACTTGCGTGGAAAGGAGTTGCCACACACCAGTTTAGTTCATTATACAGTTATTCCTGTGTAAAAATTACTCGTGTAAACAATAAAATGTAGAAAAAATTTCGGATGGTAGTCCTACGTAAATGATTTTCATGTTGGTGAAAAGGTCTAGCTAAATCTAGAGAACAGGACAAGGGTGATAACCGTATTGTAGGATAGTAGCTGTAAAAATGCAGCTCCTTTAATTTTTGTCATGTCGCGCTTGGCAACAAAGTCCTATTACTCGCAATTGAACAAAAATACCCTTGGGATATACATATATTCCACTTTAAACTGTTGTATTTGTTTGATAAATATCTTATTTCCCTTTTCTGCCTTTCATCGGACCTTTCTACAATGTCAGTAAATTTAATTTTAAATTCTGTTATTGTGGCATTTGAAATTACCGAGTGCATAATTGTATCGGCAAAAAATTGTATTCCGGATATTGCAATGAATACGACAAAAACGATCCGGAATGCGAATTAATTACCAAATCGATGCCGAAATTTTGCATTACGCTTTTGTCAACGAATATAGTGTTAAAACTAACGAATTACACTTTTTAGAAATATAAATTGAACGATCATACCCTCTTTTTTTTGCGTTATTCCGACAAATCACAAAACTAACATCGGATTATAACGGCAGTATGAGTAAAATTCGACCCAACTCGCGGGCTGCTCTTTACGAGTAATGTAATCTCTGTAGCTCCCCCAAGATACAAAATTTCAAAGGAGCTACTTTGTTATAGTTGGTAGGATAGAAATAAGTTTTAATGCACAAGGCAAAGTTGTTGCTTAGGAATAAGACTGACAGTTGTAAGTTAGGAAAAACTGTACAAGGGACAGACCATTTAACTGGCAGGGGGGGCCTTGGTTTTTTGTTTTGGTCAGAAAATTTTTATTATTGAAGGCGTCGCGACAGAATAATTTTTTTTCATAATTAGCATTATTTTATATAGCAGAAATCCTTCAGAATATTTTAAAAATATTTTTTAGGAAAAGCCCAAGGCCCCCCCCCCCCCCTTGCAAGTGAAATAGTCGGTCCCTAAGAGGCAATGTATAAACTGTCAGGTAAATGTAAGGTAAAACATGATCTCAAATTCTGATGGGACAATTTTAATCCTCTCTCCCTGTTCGAATGGTTTTTTAAAGGATTAAACTAAACAAAGTGAACAACATTCACAGGACCGCGGAATTTCCTTCGGTAATTACTAAGACTAACTAAAATAACTTTCTACAAAACAAACAACAAATTCACAGAATGTACTTCCAGTAGCACTATAATAGTGGCGGATCCAACTTCTCTGGGATTTAGGGGAAGGCCTGTGACCCTCGCCATGGCTCTACGGTCCCATAGATGCTTCGTCTTCCCAATACTATCTCTGGACCCTCGCCTGAGTAGAATCCACTGTTAACGAGCAAAAGTTTATATTTCTCTTCTTTTATAAACTTTCAATAAAGGTTAACCATACGGCTTTTCAGTCTCTGTGGATTATTTTAAACCAAGGTTTCCGTATACAATTATGAGAAAGCCAGTTACCTTTTTAAACATTCAAAGAGTGTGTTTCCAGGAATGCTGAATGTTTCAGAAAACGAAAACAAACCAAAACGATTTGATTACCTGCTTTGGTGCGTAGCTTTAAGCGAGCAGTATTTCAGCTATACTCTGGAGGAAAACAATAAAGGCACTTGACTTCCATTAGAAAACCAGGTAGAGACTGAAAATTGAGCATTTTGTAGCGCCTTCAATGTGCCAACACTTGCAGAAACTATACAGGTTTAATTTGAATGCATGGTAAAAAGTCCTACTGCCTTAGATTATTTCGTTTTATATTATATTTATTACGCATCGGTTTTAAATACATTCTGTACTCTGACTAGTTTAACTCTGGACACACGATATTTATTATATTTTCGTAGTATGAACTACTCAGTATATCATCTTCAGAAGCCCACGTCCGGTCGCGTTCTCGCTTTGAACTATACAGTAAAGCGATGAGTAATCGTGCGACGACAAGTTCCGTGAAATTATGACGTTTGTAATTAGACGACAACTCAAGTTGAAAACAGCGTTGAACTGTTCTTCAATGCAATACAATATTATAATATAGTTTTAGCAGCTATTCATTTCTTATAATAGTTTATTTTTAGTATAAATCATTGAAGCTGACATTAACTGTATACTGAACCAACGACGACACAAACGAATATTTATAGATATACACTGATCTAGGAAGAACATGACATTTCTATCAGATTTAGCAATCGAATTCAATAGTTTTGTCTTACTCATCCTCCCAAGTCATGGGTTCTGATTTCACTTGATATAATTTCATTGTAACAGAAGAAATAAATATGATAGGAAATTACACATTCATAAACATTCTGCATGCGAATTAAATAGAAAGGTATACAAATTCGAATTCGTTATTGGTCTAATTAAGGTCCCACGAGGAGCAATGACATATAACACAAAACAATTATCCTACTGGGTCGGTTCCCAGTGCTCGACCCACAGGGCAGCCCAGCGCGTCCCCGGGTGGCGGGTAGGGGAGACCCTCTTGTTGGGAGGCTGTCAGGTCATTACGGAAAGCCTGGACGCGGACCATAGTGGGTAACGTATTTGGAGAGTTCCACGCTCCTTGCACGATAAAGATCCCTTTTGTAGATTTCGAAAAAGAGTAGGCTCATTGTAGCCGCTACAAAAGGCTAAATTCTCCTACCCTACCCAATACTCCGTACTTTTCCAGTGGCAGTCAAAATTTTGTTCCCAGTGTCCCATCCCACCCCCTTTTCAAGTGATGTATTGTTTGTTAACTTGTTCCCGTCCTGAATATAGCTGAAATACTGCTCGCTAGACGCAAAGCAAACATCCAATCAATCAATCAATTATCCGTACAATACTTACATTACAATTAATAAAAATGAATCATCGGAAATGAGTATGTCTTTAAATTGCATAAATATGAATGCATTTTTATATGTGCATCTGTGAGACAGGGAGGAGGAACATAGTATGTGGTGAGTATGAAGGATAATATAGACAAAATAAAATAAAGAAACACATGAATAGAGATTATAAGATAAAAAACAGAAAATAATAATTTATTATAGAGGGATGGTGCTCAAGGATGTGTGTGGAAATGTACACCCACTCCACCTCGTGCCCAGTGCAGACCAACAGTTAAGTAAGAGACCAATATATGAACAAGTAATAGTAAGTTGATCCGATTGTAGGTCTACTGAGGACACAAAGGGACAGTGCTGAATGATGTTTTCAATAATTAAGTTATATGAGTTTAACCCGTCATCTCTACGTTTAAGACATTTGAATAGGAAGTGAATTTCATCCTCTATCTCACCTGAACCACATTGCTGACCGCGAATTAAGTGAGGAAGGATACCAATGTGTCTACCTACTTCTATTTGCAAGCGGTGTGAGGAAATTCTAAATTTGTTCAGGCTTCTCCCTAGCTAAAAACTCTCGTATCATATCGAGATATTTTTCATACCGGTATTCAGTTGACTTCATTTTTGTATGTTCTACGTTTTCCATCTGAGCATTTGGACAGATTATCAAGCCGTGCGTTTATATAAAAAGATCGCGTGGATTTACTTATGTATGGTTTCTCCATGTTTTCGTTAAGTAAATTGTTTTGATGACTTGATTATCTAAAATTTTCAAAATTGACCCATACCAGGATAATTGACGTTGTGCATGTGAATTCTTGGAGTATTCATAAGAGTGGAAACTTGCTTGAGTCAAGTTCTAGTCTTTGCCAAAAATTTGACATGGCTCTGATAATTTTTAAAATGCATTGAAACGCGACCTACCTCTGATAAAACTGAACAAAACGGAGCTTTTCACATATTAAATTTATGATACATCTTATTAGGTGGGATTTCGTCCACATTCCTGCATTTCGATAATATACAATGGAATAGTGCCCCAAATCTTACACGGTAAAGCAAAATTGGTTTTGTTGTATGGTCAAATACATGAAAACTTGTTTTTAGCTTGAGGTTCATAGAAAGGAAGTCATTTTGTAATTTGTAATATGCTTTTAAGGCCTTTTTATGCATTCACTTTGAGCACAACAGAAAGAGCCGGAGGCAGAAAAAAATATATATGTATATATTTGGTAAACTACATGTATACAGATCTTAAAAAGGTTGTGGCTTAGATTATCGCCCTGTAACGCCTATAGTTTAATAGAAACAATATGTTATGCTGTTTAATTGTTTATTTTTGATGCAAGATCTGCTTTCTTCGTACATATTATGTAACAAAGGGTGCTATACTCTTATTTTTGAATGTTTGATTTTATTTGCATGAATAACTGTGTCAAAAGCTTTCTGGAAGTCAACAAAGCAGACTTACACTATACCTACTGATAGCAGTAACCGCATGTTGAAAATTGAAGGATTTTTTTAGTTGTTTAACACTTAGTATTGAATAATATATATAAAAAAAACCTGACTTCTTCCACTCGAATTCAATAGTTTCGTTCGATTGAATATAATTTTATGATCTTTTAACCTCGTTAGTAATTGGAGAAAATATACTTTCTGAAGAGGAAAAAGATAAAATACTACCAATATTAAAATATGCAAAACCTGTAAACCTATTTACCTGTATAGGAATTACGGAGTAAATTAATTTTGCTTTTTTACAATTTTTTTTTATCACAAATTGATATAGCCTTGCTCGCCAATATTTCACCACAAACCAGATCTGAAAACATAGTATTATTTATTAACTTTGTGAACTGTACTTAGTTAGTAATTGCAATATTCAAATATTCTCTTCGATCCAGTTTACTGGATTCAATGTATTCTAAAAAAAAGTCCAGCGAGCAGTATTTCAGCTATATTCCGGACGAGAACAAGTTAAATAAACTGAAAAAGGGGGTGGGATGGGACACAGGGAACACAATTTAGAACGCCACTGGAAAAATATTAAGATTTGGGTATGGGCGGAAAATTCGTCATGTAATAATAATTTTTTTTTGGTATTTCATTTACGGAAGTTAATAATAGAGGGAAACCATTTGTATCCTGGTACTAAGTCTGTCGGTAACAGCTCTACCGACGAGCTTTGAAAATTCGAAAACCAGAATAAAAGGCTATTTTGTGTATACATTTCCGTAATATGCCCACATTTGTAAGATACAATCAATAAATAATTTAATTGAACCACGTGAATATTAGTTTTAATTCAAGTATATTTATGATTTAATATATGACAAAAGATTACAAGTGCGCAAATTAAGAAATCGGCAATTCAATCTAGCCACAACTGCAGGACATAGCTTTAATGATTTTTAGATAGTCCGTAGAAAGTGTGTGTTTTAAGTTCGATTGAAAATTCGAGATGCCTGCTGCGTATCTTATATAAAAACAAACTGACTATTTGGTCCTCTACACGTACATTTTTTTAAGGCCAATCTAAAATTGAGATTATCTTCTCTTATAGTTGCAATATTGTCGAGATGATCTGTATTTTGCATCGAAGCAAATGCAAAAAGAAAAAAACATATTAAAAGTTCGAAATGTTTGATTATAATACAGCTATAGATATAAACATGCTTTAAAATGCATCCCGTAAAATTATTAGCAAATCATTTTGACAAACACGTGCAGAATGCAGAATAAATCGGCGGCAAACTGATGCTTTGCATCAAAAGTTTTCTTGTACTATGTTATTCTTATTAGAGGAAATAATATGTGTATGATTAAGAATGGGATTTATTCCTATTAATACAACATAACATAAATTATGGGAACACATTTCAACTCAATTTATATGTTTACATTCATAATCGACTTTAATTTCACTTTCGATCTTCATTTCAAGAAATATGTTTACATTAAAGCTCTGAACCATAACCTTAAAATCGATACAAGATTACGTCAAATGTTTGCTTGGTGTTTACATACACAATATTGTCTGTATAATGGAGAAAACCACCATGTCGTCCGTCAATCATTGTAATTTTCATCAAAACCAAACAGTGCCATTTTTACTGCAGGGATTGCAAGGATTGTGTTTGCGTGGAATGCCTGCCTGAATTGCACAAAAAGCACGTATTTTGTAACATAGCAGACGCAGAGGACGAGATTCGTCAAGAACTGCTCAATTACATAACTGACAACCAGGAAGAAAAAAAGAAATTAAACGACATTTTCGACGTTTTACAACAAAAATAGATGATATAGCGGCAGAGAAAATCGGGATTGAACAAGACATTGAAAATCTTGCTGAAAATATAAAACGGAAAATTGACACTTCAAAGAAAGAACTAATTTCTTCTTTGGAAGCCATTTACGAGGAAAATAAAGGATCCGTTCTTTCAGTTCGCGACTGTGCCCAGAAGTGGCAATTAAATTTAAACAAAATAAAAGATGAAAACGTCGAAGATTATAGATTTCACCAGGTTGTTAATATCGTTGGTGAATTAAGAAAGTGCATTAAGTCTGCCAAGGACATAGACAAAATACTGAAGAGGCCAATTTTATTACAGAATTCTATTGTTTGTAACATTGGTACGCTTGCATATAGAGAAACTGCAAATGATGATGGCACTGACCATGTTAACATAAAATCATCAGTACCAAACATTGTAAGCGTCTATACACAAACTGAAAATCACGAGGACGTCGATTCAGACGTAGAATGGTTTGACGCCGAAGATTCACCGGAGAATGATGGTGGATGTGAAAATTCTTCTGATGAACTTAAAGACGAGTATCCTTTGACAATCACATTAGACGACAAAACGAACATCGGTAAAATAGTCCCAATTTCGGACCAGGATGCCTGGCTTATTGTAAACGCGAATTTGCAAAAAATACAAGGTCTTATTTTGGAAAAAGATATATTTGCGAAGTCAGTGGATGATATTGCCGTTTTGGATGATGGTAGCGTATTGGTATTAAGCAAAGGTAGCCAGGTTATCATGAGGCTCCTACCAAATAAAAGACTAGTTCGATTTGTGTCCGTATCAACTGTCCCTCATTGTCTATGTACAACTGCAGACAATTCTGTTCTTATAACGCTACGTAATGATAAAATTACACTATCAAGCACTCATAAGAGTTACATTGTGAAATTTAATCAAGACGGTCGTAAGTCGTCCTTTAGGGAATTTGAACTAGTCCATAGAATTTATCCATTTGCAATTGATACATTGAAAAGTGAAGATGATTACATGTTTGTGTTGTACCACAGTAAGTTAAGTACTTTATACGGGCACTCAACTATAAATAAAATCGTCAAAACCACTGGTAGTTTTATAAAAGGATTCCAGGGTGTCTATGGAATGGAGCCATATAAAGACTTTCAGTGTTATGGAATCAAGTGTGACTCTGATAGTATTCTGGTATCCGATGCTATTCACCAAAAAATTTATGCATTAGACAAAGACCTTAATTTTAAAAAATGCATTGTTGATGCCAGTCATGGCCTTGAATCTCCTAAGGCCATTGCGCTTTATGACAATTTATTATGGGTCAGTGACCAAAGCAAAATCTTTATATTCAAATACTACCAAAATAAATGATTTAAAAATTAAACTAGTATACATTAGGTAAAGTTTGTGTTTTATTCAGTACACATTCTCCAATATGGCATGATTGTAGATCAATTTGTGCAACTGCAAATACTGAACAATGACTTCATCCGATATAAAACAATCCAAACAAAAACATTCTCGACAACAAACAGACAAGTCAATCAGAACAAGTATTGGTATGGATTTTCATTAAATATGTTTATACCGAAGAGGATTTATGTTTTCCGACAATAAGGATTATTAGTGGCAATAAGTACTGTCACTTAAAAATATGAAAAATTACAGAAAATATTAATCAATTCTAAGTAATGATGAAACAATATTTCGTGAATTTTACATATATAGATCCGAATTTGTCTTTAATTTGAGAAATAAACAGAGAATTTAAATTATGTGCGCCTTTTACACATCGTGCATTATTCTGGTTGATAGGGTTGTAACCATATGAACCAAATAATGCACGATGTGTAGAAGATGTAAACATGTTCGTAAATAATATGTTTGAATTCGTTTCAAAACACATTAATTTTTTCAGATATCTCGTGACGGCGCGTTATTATTGAGGGAGGATGCAGGGGTAGCCGGTAAAATTAAGAAAACTTCGTTGGATTCGTTGTAGAATTAGTTGTGGATTCGAGCACACCCCATTCCCGAAGTCAGACTGGCAACACACATCCCAGTGATTGATATATGGGCCGACAATTGATGAAAATACTTTAAGAGTACTGTTAGAGACATAATTAGCATTGTCGAACACATTCTACTTGTGAATTGTTTTTCATATGAAAAGCTTTTCTAAACCAAAAATGGAAACGGGAGTTTCCCGATTCTTAATCTATGTCTTTTGTTAAAACATTAGGAAAAACGGAGAGAAACATTTGTTGGAGAAGAGTCGTGTTACTATATTCAATACAATTAACGAGTAAGATATAAGGTTTAACTGCATATGTTGACAGGTAAATGATTCTTAATAATACACGGAAAATACGTAAGAATTAGCATTGTTTGTGACAAAATAATTAGTTAAATTTGAAACGTTTTTATATAGATAGTAAATTAAGACATTTACTCTACAAACATATTGACCATTGCATTATAGCCTTCATACTAGTAAACGAACCCTTTACTGTTTTTAAATTTGTTGTGTAAAAATACTCAAAAATGTATTGTTCTTTTGTTTAAAATTAGATTATTGATTTTACTACATTCATAAGAATAAACCTCACGGTTATGTTATTTTCCTATTGAACCCTTTGACTATTAAAGTGGAAAAAAGAGAGTACAAGAAATGTACTCAACAAATGACGTCTCTGGATATCCTGAATTCGTTTCACGTCTATTTATACCTAGTAAAACTACAGGAGATTTGGGCCTAGGCCGTAAATTAACTTCTGCGTATTTACGAAGTAAATGTTTAAGAAAACAGATAACAGCTAATGGTTGAACCCTTTGACTAGTAAAGTGGAAAAAAGAGAAAACAAGAACTGTACTCAACAAATGACGTCTCTGGATATCCTGAATTCATTTCACGTCTATTTATACCTAGTAAAACTAGATGAAATTTGGGTCTAGGCCATAAACTAACTTCTGTGTATTTACAAACACGTTAGGTAAACTCGATTTGCGACATCAAAACAACCCTTTAAAATCCAATAATTAATTACAAAACATATCATTGGAAACCAAACGCAATCTTTTGAATTTAACTTGTCACACTTATTAGTAAAAATGAACCAAAATATTTACAAAAATGGCAGATCAAATACTGTGGAAAAAAACTTAAAACAGGATGGCGAAGTTAAACTGGCCTATATTTATGTCCGAACAAATATAGATAAATATAATAATCAAAATCTGCAAATAAAACAATATCTTCTCACAATTATATGAAGAGTTTTTGGTCGATCGAAGGAAACAGCAAAGCTATCAGATAAGGGTTGGAACGGGTTGGATCACATCACAAGAGCTTATAGACCCGTTTTATAGATGTTGCCCTGTAAGGGGTCACCGGACACCCCCTTGATCAGCAGCTCACATTAATTGGCCTTAACGTTTTTTCGCTACATGTACATAATGTACACTGCAACATTTACAGGTATGCATGCAGTCGTTTCATTTTATATCCTTTGCTATTAACTGATTTCAGTATAATAGCTCAAACCCATTTAGATTACACGACAAATGGATTGTAAATTTTACAGAAACTTAAGCCTTTACAAAATCCATAAAACCTTAAATTGCATTAGAATTTTTTAGTTCTTTTGAATGGAATTTACGCCACTTGGTAAAAGTAAATCACGGTGTATCAATCTCCTATCTTCACAAGAAAACTGCAAATCCTTGTCAATTAAGCTTCGAGTCAAGCGCACCATGTCCGCTCTCAAGCCCCATTGTTTACTAAAAGGTTCAAAGTCAGTTAAAGTGCGCCATTTGCACAGGAAAAACGGCTGAAGATTTTCGGCTTTGAAAACAAGACAGATGTATTTATTTTGTAAGAACTATATTTGAACAATTAGAAAAAAAGGTAGCTCGTGAATAACAAATTCACATCAAGAAAAACTTGAATATACATGTGGTGGTATTTTGGATGGTGAATTACGTTACTTCTGTCTACTGTAACTATATCAAACATATTTTATCGTAAAAAGAACCACAATTGCATATAAAACACATTTATATGATAGATATATGATTGATTTACCAAATAAAACATTTAAGAAACCCTACATTAACCAACTCTAAAAGATATCGGTCAACTCCTTGATACTTGAACAATAAAAAGGAAAATAGACGCTTTAAAGAAAAAGTGTCTATTTTTCAATGTTGATACTCTTTTATTTTCAAAGTCTACAGACCATTTAAATGAATCTGTTCATTTGTTGACCATTTAAGATAATACTTAACACATTTAAAAGACTTGAAATTTTACCAAACAGATATTTATTACACTTTACAGTAGTAGTACTATGTGTAACGTAATTAAGTCCATAAAATATATACAATCTTGTTATCTTATGTTTAAATTGCAACCATTATAGAAAAAGAGCTTTTGGGTTATGAATATGTTTTTTTGTTACAATGATTTGCAATACCTTTGCAACGATATTAACACATAAAACATAAAATCTTTTAAAACGTCACATTAAATTCCAAAGGCGAAGAAATATTTAAAAAATCCACAGGTCAAATGAAATTGTGCTGTTCACAACAGTTTGATATAAAGATAAACAATGGGCTATGATCATTTCACACCATTAAATGTTTTGGAACAAATTGTTGTGTTTTCAGTACTGTTGTATTGCCAATTGTCTTTTTACACAATAGTGAATTACGTTACACAAGAAAGTAAGAGTGATAGATCTTTACTACATGGTTTTCTAAACTATTTATTGTCATGGTGTTGTATTATAATTTATACTTATTTTTTGCAAATGCTTTCAATTATAGCAAGATAAAATTTAAAATGAAAGTGCCATTTTAAAACAAAATGATATATCCAACTGGTGTTTGGTAGTATCGATAAGGAAATGTCAACGTTTACAAATGCCTAACTCCTTCTAAATTGTATGCCTATCTTCGATTAGTGTTTAAACATTTTTCCACATCATTTTATCAACTTTTACCATTTTTTTGGAAACAAACTATAACATAAATGTGCATGTGATTTACGTTACAAAACGTAAATTACGTTACACTAAACTTTGTGCCTTCACGTGACGGAAATACAAATGGAATCAATATTCCATATTCACAGTTCTGCAGTATATTATATATTGTGTCGTTTAATAATAATTTTCGCTGACAATTAATGCTATATAATATGTGTTCTTGTTAAATAAATGTGTACTTACGAGTGATGGTAATGTTTACACAAGAAAATGTTTTAAATGTCTCCCCTTGGCAACTTAGTTTTCAATAAACGCCCTTATTTTAGGCGGTGTCAAAAATAATGTTTCCAGGTAATTTGTTCCTAGGAAATAAGTTTTAAAGCATGTTTACTGAATATACCATAACGTAATTCACCGCAACGTAATTTACGGACATAAACATTTGCAAATATATGAGAAATGTTTTAACAGCTAAAAACAATGTTTATATGGCAATTATGGTTAACATCAGTGTGTTTATTACTCACAGTGTTTGACGCTTATAGCATATACTTATTATGGGGAAGGTACAGTAACGTAATTCACAATTAAATGCAAAAAATTAAAAATTGAAATCAAAGACTAGTTTTTAGTGCAAAATTATTAATACACCTTTTAATCATGATTTATAAATATTTTGAAGCATTTTTGTACACATTCGTTCACGAATCATTACTGTATTAATCAAATATGTTTGCAATACGACTATCATGAAATTGTAACGTAATTCACAGCATTTTATGGGACACAAATAATGTGTTGTTTTTTTTTATTTCCAAATATACTGACATAGAAACAGAGTGTTTTTATCCTAATTCTGACAATTCTCTATCATAGAAAACATATTTCACTTATTTATTTCGCTATAAATTTTCTTTCTTTGTAAATAAATGTATTACTTCAAATTTGTGACATAATGATTTTTAATATGTAGGCTTCAAAATTAGTCAGTGTTGACCAATAAATGAGTCAAACAAAACATTATTGTTATTTTTTTCAACACGTAATTACCTACGAGTTAAATTAAAGTCAAATTCCCATAACAATTATACTATTGGTCATCAAAAAACGTCTGTGACCACAATATTTGTAATTGGCGCACTTTAACTGACTTTGAATGAAAAATGGTAACATTTAAGTAATACGTCACGCTTTTGTAAGATCTAATATACTTGCCTCTAGTAAGCATGACTGTTGAAATGAATCCATTTAAAACTATGCAGTTGAAAATAAAAAAATGAAATCATGTCGCAGCCAAAATTATACTGGCTTTAGGTTGATTTCATTGTGCTTGCGTTAAAACTTATGAAAAAGGCGTCAGTGGCGTAGAGATGGTCACAATGATGTAGTCTATGCACTTTTTCGGTGGTCTTTACCAGAAAATAAAGCTGGTACGGATGTGAATATCCGGCGGAATGACTGTTGGCACTGTTTAAAGGTTTCTCAATCTCTGTCGTGGTTTTATTATTATTTTTTTTTTTGTCAAAACGATGTGGAAGCCTTGGCCTCCTAGCTTCAGCCTGGGTACGCCACTGGTTGTCTCCTTTTATAATGGCCTGAATCAATGCTAAATTGTATATAATTTCTGCTCTTAAATTATCATTCCTACTACAAAGCTTGCCTAGTTGATTATCAAGTTTAAAGAAATTCTACTAAATTAAGATGGCTGCTTCAAAGTGTTCGAACATTGTTTCTATAGCCACAAGGTCAGCCAAATTAAAAAAAGAGACGTCTACCTAATTACATATTGACTTGTCTAACAAAAGTATAAATAAACCGATTAACAAAACTAATTCATCTAGTACATAATAAGTACAATAACCGCATTGAGATGAAAATAAATACATGTTCATGATTTACGTGCATTTTTTTCAACTGACAGTCTTGCAGTTCTTTGGATTATACTGAACTTTACAAAGAACTCTGAACTAAAATTAAATTCCTATTTTATTCAATAAAAACTTGAGAATTTGTAAGTCGCTCTGGTATTTAAGGAAACTCTCTTACATGTCATATTTTATGCTGGTCTTGATATATTAAAACGAATAGCAATGAAAAAATTGCCCCTATATTGATTTAGAACTTAAAAACATAAGTAGAAGACGCCATAATATTACTCGTGTGACGTAAGCTTGAACTATGAGGTCAGTTACACGCAGCGATTGCAATAGATCACTCTGTCTTGCAGTCAGATTGAACTAAACGATTATATCAAAATTGGATTTAAAATATTTATTAACTTTCATAAAGATGAAATCTTATTCCATAAAATATAGTTATTATATTGGCCTAATATTGAAATCCCATCCACCAATGAATTTTATGAAAACAAAAATTACACCAGAATCAGTACAAAAATTTATCGTACACGATTCTTTGGCCCACTTGAATGCTAGGAGTATACGTATTTAATTGTTTGCATTGTTTTTATACAGGGAATGTGACGATTCACACACGTCATGGGAATGGTTACCCAAATGGTTCTTTTCAACGGATATGTTTGGCGTACACAAAGATAGAAGAAATCTATAAGTTTTGATAATTTAATACTGACGAATAAAACAAATGACAAACATTTGGATATTACAGGAGTGTGTGGTAACTAAATTAACCCTTAAATTAACCCTTTAAAAGAGAGTTAAAATTGGCAACCTTCTGTTATCGTTATCTTGAAAAACTCTGCCGGTCAAGGACCGGTGGGTGAACTTAGTCGGTCCAGCGGAAGTGGAGTCACAAGATGGCAAGAAAGTTAACCAGAAATGTAAACAAATGAGAAAATAAATAAATCGGGGATTACTAGAGCAACAATAACAATATTGGCAAACACACATAGGGAAAGTTAAGGCAATAAATATAACTGAGTATCCCAGTAATATATATAAGCTTAACAAGGTATCACCATCACACACATATTAAACCGCTGACACAAGACAACGGTTAGTGATCCAATGTTTCGTCTGCTTTTACATAAGACAAAGGGCAATTATCACTGTGTGTCGTCCGCTGTGATACTAGACCACGGATAGTGATCCCCGTGTCGTTTGCTAGCACACAAATTAATAGTAAGTGATCCCTATGTGTCGTCCGCTATGACACTATACAACGGATAGTGATCCCACGGTGTCGTTTGCGATGACACGAGACAACGAATAGTGATCCCCGTGTCGTCTTCTGGCACAGGACAACGTTTAGTGATACCTTGTGTCGTCTGCTTAAGAAATAGGTTACTGCAAGCGGGCTCTATGCGAATTAGAACATGGTCAGACCTTATATTTGTCAATATTTTATACCGAGCGACAGCGAGGTATAAAATGAAGATGAATATAAGGTCGGACCATGTTCTTATTCCCATAGAGCCTAATTGCAATAATCTATTTCGATTCTAATATGTCTAACAAATGTTTTAAAATTTCGAAGCGGCTCTAAGAGGAGGCTTTCAGTGGTGATACATATTTTGTTTACTAATGAGATATCTCTTCAATCAGTATGTTAAAGCAAATTTAATTGACATAAACATATATTTATTGAATATACGTACCTATTAAGCAAAAAATATTGAGAAATCGTAACAAAATTGCATTGTTCCAGTTTGAATTTTTTTCAGTTTGAGCGTATATGACGTCGGAATTTTAATTGTGACGTCACACCATGCTCTATGCTTATTAGAACCCCAGTGTGTTCTCGAAGAATATGAAGGACGCTATAGACACAAGACGACGAATAGTGATCCCTGTGTCGTTTTCTAAGTTATATTTATAGCACAGTTAGACAGATACACCGTCGAGCGCTTTAGCGTGAGAAGGTTTATTTGTCTAACGAGGAAGGCGGTGCTATAAATGATTTGTAACATGAATCCCGCCGATTAATAATTGGTTATAAATAAAGAGGGCGGAGTTAATTATGGTGCGACCGATATTCGACTAATCAAATGAAAAGCTAATATTGGAAGCTCGTGCTATCCTTTTGCAGTGAATATCAATAAAATTTGACATAATTAAGGCGGAGTTTTACTGTGCATTATCAGATAATTGTAGTTGGTTATTGCATGGCTATTTTCCCTTGAGTTTAACAGGCACACATGACCTTTCATGCAATATTATACAAGTGTTTTAATTTAGAGCATACCTACTCGTCGTCTCTTGTTTATTCGTAAAAAAGAACAAAGGATTCATGTTGCAACACTGGACAACGTTTAGTGATACCATTTGTGTCGTCTGCTTAGACAAAAGACAACGAATAGTGATCCCGGTGTCGTTTTCTAACACTGGACAACGTTAGTGATACCTATGTGTCGTCTGCTATAACACAACCCAACGAATAGTGATCCCTCTGTCGTTTCCTGACACTAGACATCGTTTAGTGATACCTATGTGTTGTCTGCTATGACACGAGACAACGAATAGTGATGATCATTTACTATACCACGAAGACTCTTAACTATACTATGACGTCATCTTATTATACCATAAAGACACTTTACTATATCATTAAGACATCTTAATATACTACGAAGATGCATGAGTATATCATGAAGACATCTTAATATACCATGACGATGCATGAGTATATCATGACATTTAACACATTTACAATAAATGGTAATGACCCAAATAGAAATCAAAATTAAATGCTATATATCATTTTGATATGGTGTTTCTATCCACTAAAGGAAGGTTGGTATTGCATTTGGGTTTTCTGGCCCCTACCCTTCCAGAAAAAGGGCTAAAATGGGTGTATGACAAAACTTCTGTAGAATGTTTATTTTTCATCCGATTTTGATCATTCGTTTTTATTGTATTCCTCAGTAAATTCCGTCAACTAAATGTGCAACTGTTTTTATGTATCTTGCACCGTTACATTGCTAAGGGGGGTTAAAATTAAACCTTGCCCAAAAAATCAACTTTTTTATTTATGATCCTATTTTCAAAATCTTTTTTTCATTGGAATCCTTGTGAAAATCCCTGCTTGCATATTACAATCAGATTTCCAATATCTCTTACTGTTTTTGTGATATTATGGGTCAAAGGGGCCAAAAACGCCAATTATAAGTGTTTTCCTTAAATGTTCGTATAAATATAAAAAAAAATCAAATATGCATTGAAAGTCTACCACAGAATGCATATGTCAAAAAGCTTTGTGAGTTCACCATGGGCTTCATGTGTCCACAGCATTTGACAATCCATTTTGGGCCTCCAACATACAGGGTTCAACATGTTGCGTTCGTATCATGATGCGCTCGGAGTAGCTTTTTATTAAAAAAATCTTTTCCTCTGAAACTTCTGAACAGAATTTAATGAAACTTGATAGGATTGATTCTTAGCGAATACCGCACAACATATGTTTCACTTTTTGATTCCTCAAAAAACATGGCTGCTGTTACTAAAAATAAAACATATGGTAAAAGCTAAGGGTTTGTCCCTTTTAATGTAAAAAATCATATTTTTTCATGTTTTTGCCTTATAGAATGAAAACTATTGCAGATAGAAAAAAGCTGTTGCCTGCTTTAATGTTCAGCTCATTAATCTTTACAAAAGTCTCCAAAAGGTTCTGCCCTTTTAAAGGTTGAAAATCCTGTTTTGGCTTTTAGAATGTAAACTATTGCATATAAAGAAAAGGTGTTGCTTGAGCTGGAATGTTCGGCTTAAAAAGCTGTTTGACTAATCTGTTTTAGGTGTTATGCCTGATAATATAGACCCTTATGGACCAGGTGAGCGATTCAGGCTCCTGTGAGCCTCTTGTTTTTCCGCCAACAATTACTTTTGATATGGCTGACTGATTGCTATAAAACTTTATAGTGATTTTCCTTACTATAAAAGGATGATTGGATTGGTTTTGGGTCAATATATTCCTTGTCATGTTTTTAATATTTTTTGCCAGGTAATTTGTGACACATATTGGTTACTAAACAGATAAAGAATTTTTTTCCCTGAGCCCTTTTTTCTGTTAGGAAACTAATGGCCAAAGGGGGTAAAATGATCTTTTTTATTTCTTGTCTGATTTCAATTTTTTCAAGTCTAGTGAAAAATCATGGAAGAATCTTTAACAAATCCCCTTTTTTTCTACGAATATTGTATTATGTTATGGCGCAGCTATTTATTGAACTTTTGTGTTTCATTGTTAAAAGTTTTTGTAACAGTTTTCTAAGCAACTACTTCTTGTAGACTTTTGAAACTTTATATGCGACACATTTTTAGATCCAAAAGTACCAATTTTAGGTTTCATTAGATGACTAATTCCTGTTAACTGTCCTAGTCATTCAAAGTTTGTGGAAGGCAAGACGTGTTTTTCTCACAACAGCATGTTTGGCCTGCAGTAAGGCTCCATCAACTATGATTTCTGGTCCTTTTATGAGTTCATTGTTGGCGGAGGCAAATACATGTATGTCACATTTTTAGTGTTCACACTTGTTAAACATTTGTTGACTTGATTTCATTTTTAGTACAATTATAACCAATTTCGTCAATGCAAGGGCTGTTGTACATCTAAATATTATTGGGCCCTGTATCGAAGATACGGACACCTATTGTTTTCACTTTGTCAGTCCATCTGTCTGTCCATCCATCAACAATTTCTTTGGAACAGTAAAACTTAAAAACTATTAACAATACAGTTCTGAGATTTTGCACAGTTGCTATGCAGCTTGTCATGTGAATATTAAAATTTCATGCAAATTGGTGAAATTTTTTTTTGTTTTGGGGGAACAACTTAAAATTTGTATAGAAATTAAATTTTGAGAATTGGACTTTGTGAACACTAATCCCATTAACTTTTGACAATACAGTTCTAAAATTTTGATGGTGTGCTTATTTAAATTTTATGTAATTCCGTTAAATATTTTTAAAACACTTAAGATTTTTTTTGCTGAGTAGGCCCTTTCATGCTTTGTCAGTATTCTAGTTTTTGTCTCGCCTGCGAAGCGGAGTGACACATAGGTGTTACTTTACCGGTGGCGACGGAGGCGGCGTTAACTCCGGCTTCAACACTTTTCTGTTGAAAAACATATCAAAGCTATATATTTTTCCGTTTAAATTTCAAAATTGTCAAAACCCTAAGGTTCTTCATACACAGACATAGGTTGATCTTGGTCATAATTTGGTTTCCAGTTCGGCATATTTGGTTTTATTTTTGTCTGCTCTTCATATTCATATAGTGTTTGGCATCTTCAATCTTTCGGTAGAGCGCCTCTGATGAGTTTTGAATAGACTTTTAAAACGCTGTTTTTAGAACTTTTGACAGTACTACTAAAAACAGACATCGTAGCACTACAAAATACTGTTGTAATATTTGTTTGTTTGTTAGTACACAGAAACTGCTCACTATTATATTGACATGTGAATTTATTATGGAAGCGTGTCTTTCTGACAGAGAAGTGTGACATCTTAGAAAAGTAAAATGCTAAGATATTTGTATTTGTATTTGTATTTGTATAATGGTACTTATACATGGCTTAGTGATATATTAAAATGTCTTTTTAGTACAACATGTAATCTCCTTAATGTAGTGATTGATTGATTGATTAATGGTGTTTAACGCCCGAGCAGCAATATTTCAGCTATATTCAGGCGATGAGCATGAAATTGATGATAAAATGAACATGAAATGATGATGAATGAAAATGGGATGGGACACAATGAAAAATAGGGGTAACGAATTTTAGATTGCCACTGACAAATGGGAGGATGGATAGGGTCGGGCAATTCAGCCTCCTGTAGCGGGATCGAAATCCCTACTGATAGCGAATACTACAGCAGCGTTTTTTAACGTGCGAGGAACGTGGCATTTTTCCAAACACGGTACACTAATATGGTTTGCGGTCAGGTTTTCCGTATTATGGCCTGACAACCCCAGCTTGCCAGGGGTACCCCATTCAACCACCTGGGGCACACATCCCAGTCGGTCTTTAGGCAAACCGACCTGACACGCCGGTCAGGGTACTGGGCGCTTTTTAGTCGCCTTTTACGACAAGCTAGCGCGACTGCGGTCTATTCTTTTAGCCACCCGGATCCCGCACGGGGCCCTTAATGTAGTAAGATGTCTTTGTAATATATTAAAAAGTCGTCATGGTACAGTTAGATGCCTTCATGATATATTAATAAAGTACCGTCATGATATACTAAGATGTCTTCACGATATACTCAAGCATCGTCATGGTATATTAAGATGTCTTAATGATATAGTAAAGTGTCTTTATGGTATAATAAGATGACGTCATAGTATAGTTAAGTGTCTTCGTGGTATAGTAAATGATCATCATGATATAACGAAGTATCTTTATGTTATAGCATAATAGTTAAATAGTGTAAAAGATTATCATTATGGTGTATTTCAACGTCTTTATAGTTTAAAAATGTTGCTTACTGATGTGAATTAGCGTCAATATAGTATAACTAAATGTCTTAATGGTGTAGAATAATAGCTAAATAGTATGCTTGTTGCCTTAATGATATGTTTGTTTATCATAAGGCAGCTGTGGCATTCCACAAATAGTGATCACTGTTTCGTCTGCTAAGACACAATACAACGTATGTGTCGTCGGCTATGATACAAGGCACCGGGTAGTGATCCCTAATGTGTCATATCCAATGACAGTACAAGGCAAAATAGATTTTTCTCTTAATTTCAGGTTACAACTTAAACAATTCTGCTCAGCTGAATTTCTCATAAATTTCGGAGACGTTTACTATGTTGATTATCAATTTTTCATTGACATCTGACAGATCACAACAGATATTGATCCCTTATGTATCGTCTGCTATGATAAAAGGCACCGGGTAGTGATCCCTAAAGTGTCATATCCAATGACAGTACAGGGCAAAATAGATTTTTCTCTTAATTTCAGGTTAAACAAATCTGCTCAGCTGAATTTCTCATAAATTTCTGAGACGTTTACTTTGTTGAATATCAATTCTTCACTGACATCTGACAGATCATTGCGCCACATATCACAGACTTACATTCAACATACAAGTGGTCTGTACATGACCGAACTCGGGGGATATATCTGTACATATCGTATCCGACTGCAGACAATGTTATTAACACAAGACTTTACAGTATTAAAATTTATAGTATAACACATAGTATATAATATAGCAATAAAACTGACGCCTTTCAAAAACGACAATCAATAACAAAAAAAAATTACAATAAATATGACATATATATATTAATCAATACAACCATTCTAAACTTAATTGAATGTTATTGTAAATCAATAGTACAGTAATCCTAATGGAGTACTGTAGAAGTTTTCTTCATTCGAGAGTTCAGAAAAGGTTCACGGGTAGATCCACCCTTCTTTTATATCCGTGATGTCAGAAAGATTAAAATTAGACTATATGCGGAAGCTATTTTTTTAGTTGGGACTGTAAACCCGTTAAATCCACTCAGATAGTTTCAATGCAAAATGAACAAGCTAAACCTATAACATTAAGGTTACGACAATCAAGCCGACTAAATATAGAAACAAATACAGCTGAACTAAATATTAATTTTTCCTACTTTGTTCACAAGCCATAGCTATATTAATAGTAATTTTTTTATATTTCAGGAAAAAAAACATCAGAATACTAATGCTACAAAGTTGAGAGGTTAGTGGTGACACACATCTCATGCTTCTTAACATTTTTCCAGCACAATCTACCTAATGGTTTAATAGTAATAACAGGGACACACAATAAATGACAATTTATTAAATGGACCATTCCTTAGGTCACTGATCACCTTATCCTATCAAGGTATACACCAAATAGAAGTGTGACAGGTTTATTGATAGATACTGATCACCTTAACCTATCAAAAGGATGTAGTTCTGATCTTTTTTATTTTTAATTTCTATTTGAAATTGTTGGTTAACCTGTTTCTGAAGGTAAGATAATCAACCAATAATCTATGTAAGTCAAGGGTAGATAATTGACACCTATTTCTAAAGTCAAGGGTAGATAAATGACATCTATTTCTATAGTCAAGGGTAGATATTCAACCTGTTTTTTAAAGTCAATCGTAGATAACTAACATATATTTCTTAAGTCAAGAGTATTTAGTTGACACCTATTTCTACAGACACTTATTTCTACAGTTAAGCGAAAATCATTAACCTCTATTTCTAAAGTCGAGGATAGATAGTTGACACCTATTCCAACAGTCAAGGGTAGATAATTAACTTGTGTTGACGTCAAGGGTAGATAATTGACACCTATTACTCCAACCAAGGGAAGATACTTAGGTAATTTAGTTTTCTACGTCAAGGGTAGGTATTATTGAAAACTATTTCTAAAGCTGTCAATGATAGATAATAAACTTGCATATCTACTGACAAAGAAAAATAAAAATCCTAGTTATCATATTTCTATAGTCAAGGAAAGATCTACTTAGTTGTTACTGAAACTGAAAACCAACAATAAAAAATATTTGTGTAGATTTTAATGAAAATGCACAACACTTTAAATTACATAATTTGGTACCAGCCAAATATTCACACATCAACAAACGTAGCTCCAAGATAACACATATATGTACAACTGAAAGATCCCACAGAAGACGAACACTAAAAACTTACTTCATATGTAGCAAACTATTGATGTTATTACACATGGGAGACTTTATGGATTAATGTGACGTTGATGTATTGAAATAATACTTTAAGTGCAATACCAAATAGATTTGTTTGTTTGAATGATATTTAACGCACTTTGAGCAATTTTTCAGCTTTGGTTAGAAAACTGACAATACTTGTCAAGTAAGATTGGAGTCTAGTACACCCTGCCTGCAGTGAGAATTGTTTGTAAATGGACACTAAAATAGAGGATTAACTGCATTGTGAGTTATAGGTTAATGATATGCAAAAATAATGAACTGTATTCTTTTCTCTCAAATGTATACATTAAAGTAAGTTCAAAAATACTGCAGTAATTACTGAGCAATTTGTTTTGGGAAATGATACAAAGAACTATGCTATAAAAAGGATCCAAATAATATCAGAGCTTTGATTGGATTTTATTGCACATATCTTTGTTCATTTGTTAAGTAATACTGTGAAAAACATGCAGGGTCCCCAGCATATAAACTCAGTCATTTAGGACTGTTCCACTGAAAATCTAGGGCCTGCAGCATACTGCCAACAGTAACAAACTCTGTCATTTAGGACTGTTCCACTAAAAAATCTAGGGCCTGCAACATACTGCAAACAGTAGCAAATTCTGTAATATAGGAATATTTCAGTTGGAAATCTATGGCCTGAAGCATTCTGTCAACAGTAACAAAGTCATTTAGGACTGTCCCCATTAAGAAATCTTGGGCCAACAGCATACACTGTCAACAGTAACAAAGTCATTTAGGACTGTCCCCATTAAGAAATCTTGAGCCAACAGCATACACTGTCAACAGTAACAAAGTCATTTAGGACTGTCCCCATTAAGAAATCTTGAGCCAACAGCATACACTGTCAACAGTAACAAACTAGGTCATTTCAGACTTTTCTATTAATCTCAATCCATTATAAATGTGGGGCATTAAAATTGTGTTTCAATCATCAGTCCAACTGTTGTCACAAGATTAATGTCAGAAAATCATATAAAGCTGCCATAGAAACTCTAGGTTAAATAGTTACCATAGTAATTTAATGAAAATGGAAACAGTAATATGACATAACCACTGTTCTTGTTTAGTAGTATGATATATTGTAAGTACTTTTATCCAGAAATCTGACAATATATTATTTTCAACTAGTTCTGCATCATTAAAACATTTACTTAGGAAACATGTCAGCAATAATACAAGAATCAACATCCACCAAGCAATATTGATCAAGGTTATACTAAAAGTCAGCATAATACCGTGGATTAAAATCCAACAAGCAATATTGAAACTATTAACCAATATTGATCATTTTGTCAGCACAAATACGAGGATTTAGGTCCTGCAAGCGAAATATTTGAGCTATATTGATCAAGGTTATTTTTTCAGCAATGACATGACAAACAACTAAATGTGTTACAAAATCAATAACGAATAAATCTTAATATATCCAATACACATACAAAGCTATAACTTTGGACCAAACATTAGTTTATCAGAGAGTCTGAAATAGTTTGTGTTTATCAATAAAACTGAGTACATTTTTGTAAACATAGAATATACAGTACATAGGGGAAAAACACATTTTTTATAAATCTGATCAATAATTATTCCCTTAAACATTTCACCGGTACATAAATTTACATGGTTAAATTTAATAAATAAATAATTTTTAAGATGTATTTCTCTTTAACACATCAAAACAAAAATCCCAATTTACCCTTTTCATATTGATAACAAATAAATTCCCACAAGGGAGATAACTTTTTTTTTTAGACACCAACTCTGCATGAACCACTATTCTTAAAAAAATCTGACTTAAGGGCAAGTTATCATATTAAAAATCAGCTTAACTTTTAGATTAACGTCAGACTAAAGTTTTTAAGTGAAATCCATGGCTTTTACAAAATGGCACCATTACAAAACATAAATGATATACCTAATCTGTCTATATAGATTAAGATTACAAGATTCAATTAATGTGTTTAGATTTTCACACACATTTGAGAGCTCTGTAAAATCTCTCTGAATAAACTTATTACTGAATATATTCATAAGAAAAACCATCTTATACCCACAAATCTTCTGACAACTACTCTGTTTTTAATATCTATATCTTATTCCTGCAAATCTTATAAAGTATTTAATCTGTCAACTGCCCTTTGTTTTTATATCTTAATTTTGTTTCAGATGTTTTATTCCAACTTTTGCTTTTTATTCATGAGAAATTATTTAATTTTTTTAAGGAAATTCCAGCTAAGGTGATGGTTGCATGGGTTGCTAACATTGGGTCGGACCAAAACAAAAACTTGTTATTATACCTAACTGCTTACGAACAAAAGAGAAATGACAGATTTTACCTTAAGCACCTCTTACAAGTTATTTATAACTGAAATGTCAATTTACATTAAATTATTAGATCAACACCAGCCAGATTTCAAACAATGTCGTTATTAAGGGACTGTCTGAGGTATTAATAAACAAACAGAACTGGTGTATTAATATGATAAGGAATGAACGAGTGATTTGACTCTAGCTTGCATGATTCTTACATGATGTATGTATTTTAATACTTTTATAGACAATATAATTTATGTAATATTAATTATGTGTAACTGGGTAAACACAATCTGTAAAGCTCCTATCAGGCAGACAACTTAAAATGCAATGTTAGTATTTATACATGTATTATTATTGTTTTTAAAGTCTGGGGTAAAATATGAGGATATTACTTTTTGTCTACTTTTGCATAATGTTTATTATAGAAAACAATAGCAATCCAAGTTTTACACTTTACACAGAATGACAACATTTACAAAATGGATTCTATCACAAGTATATGTAACAGATATTATACTTCCAAAGATTTTTCAATTTCAAACTTATTTCAAATGCTAAAACAAAATAAATGTACATCAATGTACTCCTTGCTTACACACTGATAAATGTATAACATGCCTGTCTTGCTTCTGTCGTGTCTACCACACCAACAAAAAACTAATTATTTATACGAGAACAAAAGATCTCTGCTATAGATTTTTGTCCATACAGCTCTATAATGAAACAATTGACCCAAAAATACAAGTACATAGAGTTAACATAACGAATAGCACAACTCGCTGTGTAACCCACAAAGAGGATTATACATGAGTGTGTACAACATCATTGAGTTTTAAAATGAACAGAACAAATAATATAATTTACTTATTAAATAGTTTTCACATTTACAAACATTTTCAAACACTCCAAAGAGGTAAAAAAAGTAGTAGAATTAATTCTTTTCCCAATAGGCACCCCTTACTTTGCAGAAGGTTGTAGAATTAATCCTTTTCCCATTTGGCACCCCTAACTTTGCAGAAGGTTGTAGAATAAATCTTTCTTATAAATTTGGCACCCCTAACTTTACAGGAAGGTGTAGAATTATTCCTTTTCCTATTTGGCACCCGTAACTTTGCAGAAAGTAATAGAAATAATCCTTTTCCCATTTGGCACCCCTAACTTTGTGTGTGCCAACATGACTCGAGTCTTGATTATTGTAGAATATATAAAACTAGTCAACCAATCATATGATGTTTAACATCACAATTAAATGATTAACAGATGTCTGTCTATACCCAGTTTGACTTTAAAAGTACACTTTACCATAAAAGATACATGAATCAAGGTGACTTATCAAAAAGAACCTGAATATCAATGATGGCATACATACCAACCCTACAGATTTAAGTTGGTAGACTAAGCTTTATTTTCGTCATTCCACAGCCTACCAACATGAAGTATTCTACTGAGTTTACAATTTTACAAATTTATCTCCAATATTCTACTCCAAGGGATAGCGAGGGGGTAAAATGTGGACATACATGTGTAAACATGTGGTAAAATAAGTATATATTCTTGTCCCCAATTAATTATTTTGATTCTAATAAGACATATATATTCACTCTTTAACAACGTAACCTTTGAGTTGCAGGACTTGTCAGCCATTTAGGACACAAATTTGATTGTGATGTCGTTAAAATATTTGAAAAATCTTAATATGACGTAGCTATAAAGATTGTTGATTGTTTATGATGGTGATTAGGAATACATAATCATTTTACACCTCGTGTAGACTCGAACATTTTAGGCACATCATATTAATATACAGAATATTTGTTGATAAACATTTATTTTCTGTTTTTATTTTAATGAGCTAACTTAGTTCAAATCAATTTTTATTTCCTTGGGCATGGGTGGGGGACCCATACAGACCTTTCTACCACTTTGTGTCTTTATAGGGTTGGCATGTATTTAATGGTTACTTGATGATGAAAAGATGGATGGAAGATTTCAATTGGTTAAACTATAATGGCTAACATTATTCTGAATTAAATGGCATTCCATTTGGTGGAAATGGTTTGGGTACATAGTTCATCCTTCTACCCTGTCGAAGGAAAGCTTCAATTTCTGAATTCTTCTGTGTTTTATCCAGAAGATCTGCTATTGTTTCTTCTCTTATATCATTGGACAGTTTTCTAGGGAATATTGACAACTGACGATTTGTTTGACTCATTTTAGGTCTGTACTGTAATTTGGGTAACGCTGATGGGGTATCCTCTTCTCTCGTACATATGTTGACTTCACAGTAGTCTAACAGATTCTCTAACATTTCCAGTTTTGTTGGAGCATAAAATTTCCTTCTTGCTATTTCTAAACATGATGACAGAAATCCTTGGAAGCACAAACCTACAACAAAATAAATAAATAAAATGAAAAAAAATAAGAAATGTAATGTTGTCTCTTACTTCTGTTTGTTTGTTTGAATAGTGTTTAATGCATTCCACTTTCAGCAATTTTTTTCAGCTATATAATGGTGTCTAGGTTTTATTTTTATATAACTACCTTATCCACTGGGCAACTGAGGCCACTTCTGTTATTTGTAAATTACATCATGATTAAATGACAAAACAACAAAAATGTAACTTCTTCTCTTATATTAAAGTTATCTTAGGTATACATATATGTTTCATTCTACTGTGTGAACCTTATCAATGGCAATGAAGTTTATTCTATTGTAAATTATTATTATTTTAATTGAGAAGAGTAGCCTTTATTTAAAAAAATTGAAGAGTGTGTCCATGGGACACGGATGCCCCCGCTAAATGAAGTCCCAAACAGGAAGTAGTTGTCCGACAGGTCTGAAAGTCGCTTAGGACGTACAACTTGTGATACTGAACCACCCTGCCAAATTTAAAATTGTGCTGATGTACGGTTTCTGAGAAAAGCTTGACGGAAATTTTCATACTCATGTTAACACATTTTCATATCGGCCCAGTCGCAAACAGGAAGTAGTTGTCCGACAGGTCTGAAAGTCGCTTAGGACGTACAACTTGTGATACTAACCACCCTGCCAAATTTCAAATTGTGCTGATGTACGGTTTCTGAGAAAAGCTTGACGGAAATTTTCATACTCATGTTAACACATTTTCATATCGGCCCAGTCGCAAACAGGAAGTAGTTGTCCGACAGGTCTGAAAGTCGCTTAGGACGTACAACTTGTGATACTGAACCACCCTGCCAAATTTCAAATTGTTCTGATGTACGGTTTCTGAGAAAAGCTCGACGGAAATTTTCATACTCATGTTAACACATTTTCATATCGGCCCAGTCACAAACAGGAAGTAGTTGTCCGACAGGTCTGAAAGTCGCTTAGGACGTACAACTTGTGATACTGAACCACCCTGCCAAATTTCAAATTGTTCTGATGTACGGTTTCTGAGAAAAGCTTTACGGAAATTTTCATACTCATGTTAACACATTTTCATATCGGCCCAGTCGCAAACAGGAAGTAGTTGTCCGACAAGTCTGAAAGTCGCTTAGGACATACAACTTGTGATACTGAACCACCCTGCCAAATTTCAAATTGTTCTGATGTACGGTTTCTGAGAAAAGCTTGACGGAAATTTGTACATACAGACGGATGTATTTACGTACAAATGAAGTCCCAAACAGGAAGTAGTTGTCCGACAGGTCTGAAATTCGCTTAGGACGTACAACTTGTGATACTGAACCACCCTGCCAAATTTCAAATTGTTCTGATGTACGGTTTCTGAGAAAAGCTTGACGGAAATTTTCATACTTATGTTAACACATTTTCATATCGGCCCAGTCGCAAACAGGAAGTAGTTGTCCGACAGGTCTGAAAGTCGCTTAGGACGTACAACTTGTGATACTGAACCACCCTGCCAAATTTCAAATTGTTCTGATGTACGGTTTCTGAGAAAAGCTTGACGGAAATTTTCATACTCATGTTAACACATTTTCATATCGGCCCAGTCGCAAACAGGAAGTAGTTGTCCGACAGGTCTGAAAGTCGCTTAGGACATACAACTTGTGATACTGAACCACCCTGCCAAATTTCAAATTGTTCTGATGTACGGTTTCTGAGAAAAGCTTGACGGAAATTTGTACATACAGACGGACGTATTTACGTACAAATGAAGTCCCAAACAGGAAGTAGTTGTCCGACAGGTCTGAAATTCGCTTAGGACGTACAACTTGTGATACTGAACCACTCTGCCAAATTTAAAATTGTTCTGATGTACGGTTTCTGAGAAAAGCTTGACGGAAATTTGTTCGGACGTACGTACGTACGGACGGACGGACGGACGGACGGACATGAGTAAAACTTAATGCCCCCCGACATGTCGTCGCGGGGGCATACAAATAACAAGTGTGGACTGTGAGCATGCTCACAAAGGGATACCCCCGCTTCGCTTCAAGTCCAATTATCTCCACTGAATAATATCCGACAGCGATGAAGATTCTTCATGCACATCTACATATGATGTACTTCCTTCATGTAAAGTTTCATCAAAATCTGTCAAACGGTTTAGGAGGAGTTGCGCTTACGAGGTCCCGCACTGAATACTATATTTTAAAAGTCTAAGTCCAATTATCTCCCCTGAATAATATCCAATCGGTTTAGGAGGGCTTACAAGTGATACGGACAGACAGACAGGGTGATTCCTATATACCCCCCACAAAATAGTTTGCGGGGGTATAACTAGGTATATTTTCTCTCTTACTGAAAATACTGAACCTAGTTGAATAATTTATTTTATACAGCTACGTCTTAACATTCTAAACTAGTTGCATTGTTTTATGTCAGCTTCAATTAACCTTTGTATTCTTTTACCTTAACTAATCAATGTACTGTTTGAGAGTCAACTAACTGGTGTATTGTTTAATTTCAAGTAAAGTCTTGTTTTACATCAACTTACTGGTGTAGTGTTTTATGTCAACCGACTGCTGTCTTGTTTTATGTCAAATGATGTCTTGTTTTATGTCAACTTACTGGTGTAGTGTTTAATGTCAACTGATGTCTCGTTTTATGTCAACTGTTGCATTGTTTTATGCCAACTGCTGTCAACTGACCGATTTCTTGTTTTATGTCAACTGACTGGTCTCTTGTTTTATGTCAACTGGTCTCTTGTTTTATGTAAACTGACTGGTGTCTTGTTTTATGTCAACTTACTGATGTCTTGTTTTATGTCAACTGTTGCATTGTTTTATGTCAACTGCTGTCTTGTTTTATGTCAACTTACTGGTGTGTTGTTTTATGTCAACTGGTGTCTTGTTTTATGTCAACTGACTGGTGTGTTGTTTTATGTCAACTGACTGGTGTCTTGTTTTATGTCAACTGACTGGTGTGTTGTTTTATGTCAACTGGCTGGTGTCTTGTTTTATGTCAACTGACTGGTGTTTTGTTTTATGTCAACTGTTGCATTGTTTTATGTCAACTGCTGTCAACTGACCGATTTCTTGTTTTATGTCAACTGACTGGTGTCTTGTTTTATGTCAACTGACTGGTGTGTTGTTTTATGTCAACTGACTGGTGTCTTGTTTTATGTCAACTTACTGATGTCTTGTTTTATGTCAACTGTTGCATTGTTTTATGTCAACTGCTGTCTTGTTTTATGTCAACTTACTGGTGTGTTGTTTTATGTCAACTGGTGTCTTGTTTTATGTCAACTGACTGGTGTGTTGTTTTATGTCAACTGACTGGTGTCTTGTTTTATGTCAACTGACTGGTGTGTTGTTTTATGTCAACTGGCTGGTGTCTTGTTTTATGTCAACTGACTGGTGTTTTGTTTTATGTCAACTGTTGCATTGTTTTATGTCAACTGCTGTCTTGTTTTATGTCAACTGCTGTCTTGTTTTATGTCAACTGACTGGTGTGTTGTTTTATGTCAACTAACTGGTGTCTTGTTTTATGTCAACTTACTGGTGTCTTGTTTTATGTCAACTTACTGGTGTAGTGTTTTATGTCAACTGACTGGTGTTTTGTTTTATGTCAATTGACTGATGTCTTGTTTTATGTCAACTGACTGGTGTCTTGTTTTATGTCAACTGTTGCATTTTTTTATGTCAACTGCTGTCTGTTTTTTTATGTAAACTGTTGCATTGTTTTATGTCAATTTACTGGTGTCTTGTTTTATGTCAACTGGTCTCTTGTTTTACGTCAACTGACTGGTGTCTTGTTTTATGTCAACTGGTCTCTTGTTTTATGTCAACTGGTCTCTTGTTTTATGTCAACTGACTGGTGTCTTGTTTTATGTCAACTTACTGATGTCTTGTTTTATGCCAACTTACTGGTGTAGTGTTTTATGTCAACTGACTGGTGTTTTGTTTTATGTCAATTGACTGGTGTCTTGTTTTATGTCAACTGTTGCATTGTTTTATGTCAACTGTTGCATTGTTTTATGTCAACTGGTGTCTGTTTTTTTATGTAAACTGTTGCATTGTTTTATGTCAATTTACTGGTGTAGTGTTTTATGTCAACTGACTGGTGTAGTGTTTTATGTCAACTTACTGGTGTCTTGTTTTATGTCAACTTACTGGTGTCTTGTTTTATGTCAACTTACTAGTGTAGTGTTTTATGTCAACTTACTGGTGTTTTGTTTTATGTCAACTTACTGGTGTAGTGTTTTATGTCAATTTACTGGTGTCTTGTTTTATGTCAACTTACTGGTGTAGTGTTTTATGTCAACTGACTGGTGTCTTGTTTTATGTCAATTGACTGGTGTCTTGTTTTATGTCAATTGACTGGTGTCTTGTTTTATGTCAACTGACTGGTGTCTTGTTTTATGTCAACTGACTGGTGTTTTGTTTTATGTCAACTGACTGGTGTCTTGTTTAATGTCAACTGTTGCATTGTTTTATGTCAACTGTTGCATTGTTTTATGTCAACTGTTGCATTGTTTTATGTCAACTGCTGTCTGTTTTTTTATGTAAACTGTTGCATTGTTTTATTTCAATTTACTAGTGTCTTGTTTTATGTCAACTGGTCTCTTGTTTTACGTCAACTGACTGGTGTCTTGTTTTATGTCAATTGGTCTCTTGTTTTATGTCAACTGACTGGTGTCTTGTTTTATGTCAACTGACTGGTGTCTTGTTTTATGTCAACTTACTGATGTCTTGTTTTATGCCAACTGTTGCATTGTTTTATGTCAACTGATGTCTTGTTTTATGTCAACTGACTGGTGTTTTGTTTTATGTCAACTGTTGCATTGTTTTTGTCAACTGCTGTCTTGTTTTATGTCAACTGCTGTCTTGTTTTATGTCAACTTACTGGTGTGTTGTTTTATGTCAACTGACTGGTGTCTTGTTTTATGTCAACTGACTGGTGTCTTGTTTTATGTCAACTTACTGGTGTCTTGTTTTATGCCAACTGTTGCATTGTTTTATGTCAACTGATGTCTTGTTTTATGTCAACTGACTGGTGTTTTGTTTTATGTCAACTGTTGCATTGTTTTTGTCAACTGCTGTCTTGTTTTATGTCAACTGCTGTCTTGTTTTATGTCAACTTACTGGTGTGTTGTTTTATGTCAACTGACTGGTGTCTTGTTTTATGTCAACTGACTGGTGTCTTGTTTTATGTCAACTTACTGGTGTCTTGTTTTATGTCAACTTACTGGTGTAGTGTTTTATGTCAACTTACTAATGTCTTGTTTTGTCAACTGACTGGTGAAGTGTTTCATGTCAACTGACTGGTGTCTTGTTTTATGCCAACTGTTGCATTGTTTTATGTCAACTGTTGTCTTGTTTTATGTCAACTGACTGGTGTGTTGTTTTATGTCAACTTACTGGTGTCTTGTTTTATGTCAACTGACTGGTGTCTTGTTTTATGTCAATTGACTGGTGTCTTGTTTTATGTCAATTGACTGGTGTCTTGTTTTATGTCAATTGACTGGTGTCTTGTTTTATGTCAACTGACTGGTGTCTTGTTTTATGTCAATTGTTGCATTGTTTTATGTCAACTGCTGTCTTGTTTTATGTCAACTGCTGTCTTGTTTTATGTCAACTGCTATCTGTATTTTTATGTCAACTAACTGATGTCTGCTTTTATGTCAACTTACTAATGTCTTGTATTATGTCAACTGACTGGTGTCTTGTTTTATGTCAACTGACTGGTGTCTTGTTTTATGTCAACTGGTCTCTTGTTTTATGTCAACTTACTGGTGTCTTGTTTTATGTCAACTTACTGGTGTCTTGTTTTATGTCAACTGACTGGTGTCTTGTTTTATGTCAACTGTTCCATTGTTTTATGTCAACTGTTCCATTGTTTTATGTCAACTGCTGTCTTGTTTTATGTCAATTTACTGGTGTGTTGTTTTAAAACAACTGACTGGTGTTTTGTTTTATGTCAACTGTTGCATTGTTTTATGTCAACTGCTGTCTTGTTTTATGTCAACTTACTGGTGTGTTGTTTTATATTATAGCTCACATAAAAACCTTGCATTCTGATTGGTTAGCAAGCCGCATACATCAGGCTATGTATACGTCTACAGCCGTATACATAAAGCATAGTTTTATCCCGTATGGGGCCCCTGGGACAACAAATCATCATGGCCGCCTTCGTTCCGCTTCGATTGAAAAAGTAACAAAATGAAACAATGTCTAACCCGAACATGTTTTAAACGACGTAAATAAAATTATATGTAATATATTTGTTTAAATAACAGAAGGGAAGTAAATTAAGAAACAAATCTACTCAATAATCAGCGATAGAAGGCACAGAAAAGGGGGGGGGGTGGTTCTGGTCAATAATGTCAGTCTCAGGTCACAAATCCTGTAAGATTTTTTGTGTCCTCTATAAAAGTGTGTCAATGCACAAAACAACAAACGAGAAACTTGATCTCAAGCGCACTAAAAGTTAATAAATACATGTATGTACCTACACTGCATCATCATGCACTCTTCAGTCAAGACATCGTCAAAATCCGTTGATATTCATTTTGATTTCCATCGTCCAAAATCCAATGATATTCATTTTAATGGCATCAAAGTGACATTACCGTCAATAACTAGTTTTCTAATTTTAATTCACGTATCAACGTCGACATCCACACATCAATCAAAACCAATACAAGCTCCACCGAAATTGAATTTGGTGCTTCGCAAACTTTTACCTTGACACTTCCCAGTTTAAGGATACAATTGGGTTATTTATTGAACAGAAGACGATTAATATTTAAAAAAGATAAATTTTCGCTGTTATTTAATATATAATAATGTTTCCTTATTTTTATTAATTTAATGTTCAACAAAAATATAGTTTGTTTTTATATAAACTTTAGTTATAAATCCCGAATGGGCCTCGATCGTCTAAGCATCATAAAAGTAATGATCGGGTGCCATAAGGGACAATATTTATTGAATATATTTTGATTTTATCAATAATAACGTAATTTGCCCAATTTCAGAGTGTAATTTTGTGTTATAAAAACTATTAATAAAAATGCATTTTTTAAAAATATTATGCGTTCCCTTAAAACGTATATTTTCCAAACAAATACGGATAACTTGATCACGTATCCAAAAAAATTTACGCTATGTTCTTTCTTAAATATTTGTTTGTCCCGTAAAATATTCCTAATTTAAGATGTGAGCTATAATATAATAGTTATTCCGGTCTTAGACAGGGTATATAATGTCACATTCACGGCTTATGACGTATATTCCATTCGCCTTCGGCTCATGGAATATAAATCCTAAGCCGTGAATGTGACATTATATACCCTGTCTAAGACCGGAATAACATATAATGTCAACTGACTGGTGTGTTGTTTTATGTCAACTAACTGGTGTCTTGTTTTATGTCAACTTACTGGTGTCTTGTTTTATGTCAACTTACTGGTGTAGTGTTTTATGTCAACTGACTGGTGTTTTGTTTTATGTCAATTGACTGGTGTCTTGTTTTATGTCAACTGTTGCATTGTTTTATGTCACCTGCTGTCTGTTTTTTTATGTAAACTGTTGCATTGTTTTATGTCAATTTACTGGTGTCTTGTTTTATGTCAACTGGTCTCTTGTTTTACGTCAACTGACTGGTGTCTTGTTTTATGTCAACTGGTCTCTTGTTTTATGTCTCTTGTTTTATGTCAACTGACTGGTGTCTTGTTTTATGTCAACTTACTGATGTCTTGTTTTATGCCAACTGTTGCATTGTTTTATGTCAACTGATGTCTTGTTTTATGTCAACTGACTGGTGTTTTGTTTTATGTCAACTGTTGCATTGTTTTTGTCAACTGCTGTCTTGTTTTATGTCAACTGCTGTCTTGTTTTATGTCAACTTACTGGTGTGTTGTTTTATGTCAACTGACTGGTGTCTTGTTTTATGTCAACTGACTGGTGTCTTGTTTTATGTCAACTTACTGGTGTCGTTTTTTATGTCAACTGACTGGTGTCTTGTTTTATGTCAACTTACTGGTGTCTTGTTTTATGTCAACTGACTGGTGTCTTGTTTTATGTCAACTGTTGCATTGTTTTATGTCAACTGTTGCATTGTTTTATGTCAACTGCTGTCTGTTTTTTTATGTAAACTGTTGCATTGTTTTATGTCAATTTACTGGTCTCTTGTTTTACGTCAAATGACTGGTGTCTTGTTTGATGTCAACTGTTGCATTGTTTTATGTCAACTGCGTCTTGTTTTCTGTCAATTTACTGGTGTAGTTTTTTTATGTCAACTGACGGGTGTCTTGTTTTATGTCAACTGACTGGTGTCTTGTTTTATGTCAACTTACTGGTGTAGTGTTTTATGTCAACTGACTGGTGTCTTGTTTTATGTCAACTGACTGGTGTCTTGTTTTATGTCAACTGACTGGTGTCTTGTTTTATGTCAACTGACTGGTGTCTTGTTTTATGTCAACTTACTAATGTCTTGTATTATGTCAACTGACTGGTGTCTTGTTTTATGTCAACTGACTGGTGTCTTGTTTTATGTCAACTGACAGGTGTCTTGTTTTATGTCAACTGACTGGTGTCTTGTTTTATGTCAACTGACTGGTGTCTTGTTTTATGTCAACTTACTGGTGTCTTGTTTATGTCAACTGACTGGTGAAGTGTTTCATGTCAACTGACTGGTGTTTTGTTTTATGCCAACTGTTGCATTGTTTTATGTCAACTGCTGTCTTGTTTTATGTCAACTTACTGGTGTAGTGTTTTATGTCAACTGACTGGTGTCTTGTTTTATGTCAATTGACTGGTGTCTTGTTTTATGTCAACTGACTGGTGTTTTGTTTTATGTCAACTGTTGCATTGTTTTATGTCAATTTACTGGTGTCTTGTTTTACGTCAACTGACTGGTGTCTTGTTTTATGTCAACTGGTCTCTTGTTTTATGTCAACTGACTGGTGTCTTGTTTTATGTCAACTTACTGATGTCTTGTTTTATGCCAACTGTTGCATTGTTTTATATAAACTGATGTCTTGTTTTATGTCAACTGACTGGTGTTTTGTTTTATGTCAACTGTTGCATTGTTTTTGTCAACTGCTGTCTTGTTTTATGTCAACTGCTGTCTTGTTTTATGTCAACTTACTGGTGTCTTGTTTTATGTCAACTTACTGGTGTAGTTTTTTATGTCAACTGACTGGTGTCTTGTTTTATGTCAACTTACTGGTGAAGTGTTTTATGTCAACTGACTGGTGTCTTGTTTTATGTCAACTGTTGCATTTTTTTATGTCAACTGTTGCATTGTTTTATGTCAACTGTTGCATTGTTTTATGTCAACTGCTGTCTTGTTTTATGTCAACTTACTGGTGTGTTGTTTTATGTCAACTGTTGCATTGTTTTATGTCAACTGACTGGTGTTTTGTTTTATGTCAACTGTTGCATTGTTTTTGTCAACTGCTGTCTTGTTTTATGTCAACTGCTGTCTTGTTTTATGTCAACTTACTGGTGTCTTGTTTTATGTCAACTTACTGGTGTAGTTTTTTATGTCAACTGACTGGTGTCTTGTTTTATGTCAACTGTTGCATTTTTTTATGTCAACTGTTGCATTGTTTTATGTCAACTGTTGCATTGTTTTATGTCAACTGCTGTCTTGTTTTATGTCAACTTACTGGTGTGTTGTTTTATGTCAACTGTTGCATTGTTTTATGTCAACTGCTGTCTTGTTTTATGTCAACTTACTGGTGTAGTGTTTTATGTCAAATGACCACCCGGGTGTCTTGTTTCATGTCAACTGACTGGTGTGTTGTTTTATGTCAACTGACTGGTGTGTTGTTTTATGTCAACTTACTGGTGTGTTGTTTTATGTCAACTGACTGGTGTGTTGTTTTATGTCAACTTACTGGTGTCTTGTTTTATGTCAACTGACTGGTGTTTTGTTTTATGTCAACTGTTGCATTGTTTTATGTCAACTGCTGTCTTGTTTTCTGTCAATTTACTGGTGTAGTGTTTTATGTCAAATGACCACCCGGGTGTCTTGTTTCATGTCAACTGACTGGTGTGTTGTTTTATGTCAACTGACTGGTGTGTTGTTTTATGTCAACTTACTGGTGTGTTGTTTTATGTCAACTGACTGGTGTCTTGTTTTATGTCAACTTACTGGTGTCTTGTTTTATGTCAACTGACTGGTGAAGTGTTTCATGTCAACTGACTGGTGTTTTGTTTTATGCCAACTGTTGCATTGTTTTATGTCAACTGACTGGTGTCTTGTTTTATGTCAACTGACTGGTGTCTTGTTTTATGTCAACTTACTGGTGTCTTGTTTTATGTCAACTTACTGGTGTCTTGTTTTATGTCAACTGGTCTCTTGTTTTACGTCAACTGACTGGTGTCTTGTTTTATGTCAACTGACTGGTGTTTTGTTTTATGTCAACTGTTGCATTGTTTTATGTCAACTGCTGTCTTGTTTTCTGTCAATTTACTGGTGTAGTGTTTTATGTCAAATGACCACCCGGGTGTCTTGTTTCATGTCAACTGACTGGTGTGTTGTTTTATGTCAACTGACTGGTGTGTTGTTTTATGTCAACTTACTGGTGTGTTGTTTTATGTCAACTGACTGGTGTCTTGTTTTATGTCAACTTACTGGTGTCTTGTTTTATGTCAACTGACTGGTGAAGTGTTTCATGTCAACTGACTGGTGTTTTGTTTTATGCCAACTGTTGCATTGTTTTATGTCAACTGACTGGTGTCTTGTTTTATGTCAACTGACTGGTGTCTTGTTTTATGTCAACTTACTGGTGTCTTGTTTTATGTCAACTGACTGGTGTCTTGTTTTATGTCAACTGACTGGTGTCTTGTTTTATGTCAACTTACTGGTGTCTTGTTTTATGTCAACTGACTGGTGAAGTGTTTCATGTCAACTGACTGGTGTTTTGTTTTATGCCAACTGTTGCATTGTTTTATGTCAACTGACTGGTGTCTTGTTTTATGTCAACTGACTGGTGTCTTGTTTTATGTCAACTTACTGGTGTCTTGTTTTATGTCAACTTACTGGTGTAGTGTTTTATGTCAACTGAATGGTGTCTTGTTTTATGTCAACTGACTGGTGTCTTGTTTTATGTCAACTGGTGTCTTGTTTGATGTCAACTGACTGGTGTCTTGTTTTATGTCAACTGACTGGTGTCTTGTTTTATGCCAATTGTTGCATTGTTTTATGTCAACTGCTGTCTTGTTTTATGTCAACTGCTATCTGTATTTTTATGTCAACTAACTGATGTCTGCTTTTATGTCAACTTACTAATGTCTTGTATTATGTCAACTGACTGGTGTCTTGTTTTATGTCAACTGACTGGTGTCTTGTTTTATGTCAACTTACTGGTGTCTTGTTTTATGTCAACTTACTGGTGTCTTGTTTTATGTCAACTTACTGGTGTCTTGTTTTATGTCAACTGACTGGTGTCTTGTTTTATGTCAACTGTTGCATGGTTTTATGTCAACTGCTGTCTTGTTTTATGTCAACTGCTGTCTTGTTTTATGTCAACTGCTGTCTGTTTTTTATGTCAACAAACTGATGTCTGCTTTTATGTCAACTTACTAATATCTTGGACTGGTGTCTTGTTTTATGTCAACTTACTGGTGTCTTGTTTTATGTCAGCTGGTCTTGTTTTATGTCAACTGACTGGTGTCTTGTTTTATGTCAACTGACTGGTGTTTTGTTTTATGTCAACTTACTGATGTCTTGTTTTATGTCAACTTACTGGTGTCTTATCAGTTACCTACGTTATTACCTGGGTGTATGGAAATTGTACCACCTGAAAGTACTTCTGTTCAGCCTGAGGCGAAGCCTAAGGCTGTCCAGAAGTACTTTCAGGTGGTACAATTTCCATACACCCGGGTTATAACATAGGTAACGGATTTATCCCCGGCTTACGAGTGTAAAAAGCTGAAAATAGGTCTTCAGAAATAAGCTGAATGGACAACGTCATCACAGTTGCTCACAAAAAATTATACGTTTTTAATGCAGAAAATGCCCATTTTACCTTTGTTAACAACCTCAGATTTAGCGAGTTAAAAGAGTTTTTATTTTGTTTTACATTGTTTTTCCTACTTTCAGTATTTTGGCGCCTCTAGTCACGCTATCATAACGTCAACATACAATGACGTCAAGTACCGATTTAATTTAAATTATTGTGTGTCAGTGTGAACTTAGAGCATCTGTAGTGTTTGAAAGGAAGTACAAATATAAATATAAAAAGACAGAGATGTACCTTTGTGGAATAACATACACTGGTACTCTAGAACATACATTAGCAACGCACAATCAATACACCCTGCGACGTTAGCAATGCAGCCGGGGGCATGGGATTTGTACCGACAGGTAACCAACCAATCAAAAGTCCGCATTTGGTACAAGCCGGGGATAATGTTTTATGTCAACTGTTGCATTGTTTTATGTTAACTGATGTTTTGTTTTATGTCAACTAACTGATGTCTTGTTTTATGTCAACTGTTGCATTGTTTTTGTCAACTGCTGTCTGTTTTGGTTTTTGTCAACTAACTGATGTCTGCTTTTATGTCAACTGACTGATGTCTTGTTTTATGTCAACTTACTGGTGTCTTGTTTTATGTCAACTAACTGGTGTCTTGTTTTATGTCAACTGATGTCTTGTTTTATGTCAACTAACTGATGTCTTGTTTTATGTCAACTGACTGGTGTCTTGTTTCATGTCAACTGACTGGTGTCTTGTTTTATGTCAACTGACTGGTGTCTTGTTTCATGTCAACTGACTGGTGTCTTGTTTTATGTCAACTGACTGATGTCTTGTATTATGGCAACTAACTGATGTCTTGTTTTATGTCAACTGACTGATGTCTTGTTTCATGTCAACTGACTGGTGTCTTGTTTTATGTCAACTGACTGGTGTCTTGTGTCATGTCAACTGATGTCTTGTTTTATGTCAACTGGTGTCTTGTGTTATATCAACTAACTGATGTCTTGTTTTATAGCAACCTAATGATGTCTTATTCAATGTCAACTAACGGATGTCTTGTTTTTTGTCAACTGACTGGTGTCTTGTTTTATGTCAACTGACTGGTGTGTTGTGTCATGTCAACTGATGTCTTGTTTTATAGCAACCTATTGATGTCTTATTCAATGTCCACTAACTAATGTCTTGTTTTATGTCAAATGACTGGTGTTTTATGTCAAATAACTGGTGTCTTATGTCAGATGACTGGTGTCTTGTTTTATGTCAACTAACTGGTGTCTTGTTTTATATCAACTAACTCTTGTATTGTTACTAACTCTCTGTGACACTAAAGCTACCGTGTAAGCATTTCTGTCACCACCATATGAAATTTAACAGTATTCTGGTCTTGGCAAGCAATCGAGTCTTGTTTTACAATTTGAACTTTATCAGCTTCAAACTATAGTAAACTTTAAAAGGTCAGTCCAACAGGTTTTGGCTGACAAAATGGAATTCTGCTTACCGCGATTTTATAAATCTCATATTACAGTTTTTGAAATCAACAATTATTTTCCACAGTTAAACGCCGTTTTGAAATGCGCCTGAATTTTCATTTTGATAAAGCAATTTTCCATAGGAAGTCGGCCATTTTTGTTTGTAAAGGGGTCTGAAACCTTCGTCTGCTTTCGTTACGTACAATCGTATTCCGACAAACCACGAGATTTTTCCCGCCTCAACTGCAGACGACATCACTGGAAGGATTTCAAAAAGACAACATTGGAATTTTCCTAACATACACTTCTGTTCAAAACAAGGTCAAAATTTAGTATGGAAAATCGCTTCATCAAAATGAAAATTCAGCCGCATTTTAAAACAATCTTTAACTGTTGGACCAACACGTTAACGTTTACTATAGATCTCATGGATCTATACATATACGGAAAATAAAATATGTACAAATATGAGCCAAATATCTAGGCTTACAAAACCAAAGAAAAACCTCTAAGAACAAACATTTGAGCGACCAGTAATATTTATTGCCATGCTTGCCAAGCACCAATGCAACATAAGCCTTTTTCTTGATCATGATAGCAAAATCTCACAAGATTTTTTAAAATTAAAACCCAATTTGGTGGCCATAAAAGGATAACCAAAAAATGTACCCAAACCGGCTGAATGACAGAAAATGTGCAATTACTTCTATGCTAAAAATAAGTAATCAGCCATTACCTACGGTCTTCTTTGTTTTACCCTCTGTGCAAAATAACAACATGTATTTTATTATGTTTTCAGTAAGTGGCAATCTACTACTTATAGAACATATTATACCATAGCCTAACAATATTTGTTTAACCTTTCTATTCCAAAAATATACAAAATTTGTAACATTCTGATTAAAATCAGCTGTTATGTTAGCTCCATGTACTATATATACTATACCAGTAGTATATGGAGCAATCATAACAGCTGATTTAATCTGATTGAATATGTAATAAAATCTATTTAGAATAAATTAAATTAAATTAAATTAACCTTTGGCCTGATGACCTTAAAATCAAAAGCCAGTAATTATTTTCCAGTAGTTATTTAGTAGGGTAGTCTTGATAATGGAAAAACCATTCAAGTAGCCTGTCAGTGGTAACATAACAGTTGTTATAAATAGGACTCAAACTTTATTAAGAACCAACCAAACACTTCCTGCCAAGTTTAGTTCAAATTGGGCAAGTAGTTTTGGAGAAGAAGGTTTGAAAAGTTTACGGCCCAGATAAATTATGCCACCGCCACTGATGGTGGACACTAATTGATGAGAGTAGCTTACGACTGTTTGGGTCAGGTAAGCTAAAAAGGGGTCTATATCTTTACTCCTATGGTCCATGGCTAGGCTTTCTAGATTTTTACGACGAAACACTTCATCAATGTGACATCCAGTGACACACTTGGCAGCACTGTTAATAGAGCCCAGGAATATTATATCAACACATTCTAACTAGTTAAACTGAACTACTATTTTTTAGCCTTCTTCACTAAATAAAGACCCAAGTGCTGTGGTACAGATGACTTATGTGGTTTTTTTTTTACTAAATCTTACCCGATGTTCTTTCTGGATTCATATGATCCCATTTTCTCTGCATATCTATATACATAATATCAATGGCAGCATTAGTCATTCCTCGTCTGTTTAAACGACATCTCCTGTAAAACATCTGAATCAGTCAGATTTATATTACCACAATATTATGCTTGAGTAATCATCATACACTATTAGTCAGTTCCAATTTGTTTTATAAAAGAAAGTCATCATGAATTACAAGTCAGTTTTGATTGTGTTACAAAATATTATGGTGAGTTAGTCATCATCCAATACATGCCAGTTTCCATTTGTATTACATATTTATTACACTTGACTTAGTCATCATGCAATACAAGTCAGTTCTGACTGTATTACCAAAATACTATCCTTGACTTAGTCATCATGCAATACAAGTCAGTTCTGATTGTATTACCAAAATACTATCCTTGACTTAGTCATCAAGCAATACAAGTCAGTTCTGATTGTATTACCAAAATACTATCCTTGACTTAGTCATCATGCAATACAAGTCAGTTCTGATTGTATTACCAAAATACTATCCTTGACTTAGTCATCATGCAATACAAGTCAGTTCTGATTGTATTACCAAAATACAATCCTTGACTTAGTCATCAAGCAATACAAGTCAGTTCTGATTGTATTACCAAAATACTATCCTTGACTTAGTCATCATGCAATACAAGTCAGTTCTGATTGTATTACCAAAATACAATCCTTGACTTAGTCATCAAGCAATACAAGTCAGTTCTGATTGTATTACCAAAATACTATCCTTGACTTAGTCATCATGCAATACAAGTCAGTTTTGATTGTGTTACAAAATATTATGGTGAGTTAGTCATCATCCAATACATGCCAGTTTCCATTTGTATTACATATTTATTACACTTGACTTAGTCATCATGCAATACAAGTCAGTTCTGATTGTATTACCAAAATACAATCCTTGACTTAGTCATCAAGCAATACAAGTCAGTTCTGATTGTATTACCAAAATACTATCCTTGACTTAGTCATCATGCAATACAAGTCAGTTCTGATTGTATTACCAAAATACAATCCTTGACTTAGTCATCAAGCAATACAAGTCAGTTCTGATTGTATTACCAAAATACTATCCTTGACTTAGTCATCAAGCAATACAAATCAGTTCTGATTGTATTACCAAAATACTATCCTTGACTTAGTCATCATGCAATACAAGTCAGTTCTGATTGTATTACCAAAATACTATCCTTGACTTAGTCATCATGCAATACAAGTCAGTTCTGATTGTATTACCAAAATACAATCCTTGACTTAGTCATCAAGCAATACAAGTCAGTTCTGATTGTATTACCAAAATACTATCCTTGACTTAGTCATCATGCAATACAAGTCAGTTCTGATTGTATTACCAAAATACTATCCTTGACTTAGTTATCATGCAATATAAGTCAGTTCTGACTTGTTTAAATAACATATGACACCTGAGTTAGTACTAACTTCATTTAGTAAAAGGCAGTTCTAATTTGTATTGCCAAAATATTATGTAAAGTTAATACATTAAAACAAAGCTGTTCTGATTTGTCTTACCAAAATATTACACTGAAGTTAGTCGTCATACAATACAAGTCAGTGTTAATTTGTATAAGGCCACGCCGAATTAATTGCTTGTTCGTCGAACCGCCCGCCCGTAAAATTATTTCAGAAAGAAACAAAACTAAATTTCTTCCGCCCGCATTAACCGGAAACCCGCCAGCGTCCAGAAACGGAAGTTGTCTTTAAAAAAAAAATCTTCTCCGCGTTCTACGAATTCATCCAACTGCTCCGATAGCTGGAGATTCAGTCAGAACTTAGAAGGTTAAAGTACCGTTTCACTCGTCCCCTATAAAATCAAAACCGAAAGTAAAATGTAGAAAACAATGACAGAAAACAAGAGTGTGTTTGTGGCAGCAGTTGCTACCCAGTTTAAAGTACTGCTACCAAATACAGCATTAGAATGTCGAATGGACGACACCTTTATCGACCTATTTACATGCATACAAGGGAAGCCTTCAACGCATGCCAATGTTTCTAACCTTAGTTATGACAACATTATGAGAATCAAAATTAAGGACAATCCCAAGCTTTTGGGCAGGGAAAATGATGGCATAATAGTTAGACAGGTAGTCTTTTATTTTATCTTTTTAATCAATCTTGAAATTATGTCTTGCCAAAAAGATTTGGAGACATAACTGAATAGTGGTATGGGCTGTCTGTTGGTCAGTCGGTACCTATTGATAGAAAGCCAAGGCAGCATCTTTCTAGAAGTTCTTTTCTGCTATATAATTTACTAATCAATTAATTAAGTCATAAAACACTGAGAACAAGCACTTGTTTAATATCAAATACATTTTTTTTTAATTTCAGTTATTTTCTTCAAAATTAAAAAAATCGCTCGCTCGCATCAGTTTAACCATGAAAACCTGGAACAAATCTTTTTAAAAAACAAAAAACATGTCGCTCGCCTTAAAAAAAATTATTCGCTCCACAAAATCAGAATTTCAAAAAAAACAAAAAAAATTTCGCTCGCTCGCTCCTTATTTTCAAAGTTAAAGTCCGACGAACAAGAATTTAATTCTGTGTGGCCTAACCACAATGTTACTAGTTTTTTACTTCTATGTATGTGTATAATTAAGAAATAATTCATGAGGGGTATGATGTTGTTCTCGCTTTACACATGGGCTGGGCCTTTATATTTATATTTTTTACCTCTATCGCTTGGCAGATAAAAAATAATCCAATATAAAGGCCAAGCTCATGTGTAAACGAGTACAACATTATACCCAGAATTAATTATTACAACTCTAATATGACAAAATTCTGTGTTTTTCCATTCAAGCTGGCACTATAGGCCACAATTTTCTAGCCGTTATTTTCATGGAGAAAAATGTTTGACCAAGAAGTCTATCAAATTTGCAATGTACAGTGGACAAAATACACTTTAATTAAATATTCATTAAAAATTGTGATGTTGTCTAATCTCTTGTTACGTTACATCGCATTGCACATGTGCAAAATTTCATATATTGGTTAATATACTGTTTGACATTGTAAGGACATATATTAGAATTGTTCTTTTAGTGTTTTTCAGGACAAGATTCGAAATATCTCTGAATATCCCTGGAGATTGTCTTAAATAAGTATTTGAAAAGCATCTGTTTCCCTAACACATGACAGATGGCATAATACATGATTGTGTGTGTGTGTGTGCATAATTAATTGATAATTCATAGCTTAGTTTGAGAATCTTCTGCTGTACAAAGCTTTTTTAGACTTTGATGGGAGCATGGGAGGTCAGAAAGCTCCCCATAACAGAGGATTTGCAAAACAGTTCTGCGTCAGCATTTTTACAATCTCCTGATGTTACAAAATTGTTCGTGAGGTTCAACTATATATATAGCTTCTCTAGATATTTTCCTCCATTTTACATAACATTGAGAGGTTGAAAAATGTGCAGACTCAGACCAGTGTTTCAAAATCTGCTGTTTTGTCAATGATCAAGTGCTAAGGAGACTTCTTCGTTCAAGTTGCCCTAGACCAGTAAAGCAAATGTTATATGTCTATTGTGACTGCAGGATAATTGTTTGTGTGACATGATTTGATCTATGCTTGTGACGCTTTTATAATTATGTAATGTCTGTTTAAAAGTTCTATAAAACTTATGTTGTGTTATAAATGCATAGACGATAAATTAATATGACCTTGACCTCAATGCAAATTAATGGAATTACAATATATACCTAGCAAAAGTGCGGAAACCAGTCGGTCCAATCCTAAGGGACCCACGTACACCTAAACAATATCTAAAAAGTTCTGCTACTCTTTCTAACAATCTAAGTCTCTCATACTCGTCATCATATATGGCAGGGTATATGTGTTTCAAGCAGGATTCCCTCTTCGATGTAGGGCTATCAGCATCATGATCATTATCGTTATCATTATCATGATCCTGATCATCTTCTACATGAATTATATCATCATCTTGAATTTCTGACATTTCCGCATCTTCACTATGTGGGGTATCAACTTCACTTAACGTCCTGGCACTTGATGAACCTAAACACATCAAAAGTATTTATAAATGTGAAGTTATCAATAATGTCCCACAGACTTATATTCCACAAACTAAAGAACTCTGGAAAATAGTTTAAGAAACTTCACAGATCTGTTGAAATTAGAAATAAGAAAAAAAATTAATGGTCCTCAGAAAAATATTTTGCCACTAACCATTGACATATCGACAAATCACAAAACTAGCAAAATATTAATAGAACTGTATCTAAAATAGAATAACTACAAACTTAATCTCCAACACAGAAGAACTGAAGACTGAAAACTGATTGGGGTTAGATTCTGGCACAGGAATTTGACGCCATATAGTTTTGGTTGAAAAATAGCAAGAAAACGAGAACAAAAATTGTCGCAAAGTAAGCTCACTTTGTTCACAACAATTTTTTTTGCAATAGTACCAATTCAGATAAAATGCTCGGTTAAATCCCTTAGGTACCACTTTATAAACTTCAACTTTAAAGCTAATGATATTATTCCCTATTTTTGGATTACAAGATTTACTTCCCATTTGCAAGAGTTGTCTTTCATAACAGTAGGTATCGATAGGGAAAAATCATGTTTTTATTTTTTTAAAAATAATGTCTGTGGACTGACTTTTCCAGTACAACTAAAAAAACTGCAGAATTAGTTTGCATATCATAATAAATTTGACCGGATGCTTTGCTATATGTGAATAAAAAAATATTGTAGAAAAACTACTTTTTACCCACAGTAGGTTCTATAAAGTACCTGCTCTAAAGAACAGACAACTCTGCAAATGGGAGATAAATCTTGTTTACCACAAGTAGGGAATACAATTACTTACTTTGATAACGGTCGCTATCAGGATTTCACAACCCGAGTAAATATAATATTCACTGAGCCACTAGTTGAGGTGAATATAAATTTTGAAGGTTGAGAATCATAAGTTTCACTATGAGTGAGTATTGTCTATTGCTTTATATTATCTAGAGTTTTGTAATTTCAACAAAGTAATAAACAAGTCTATGGCGAGTTTATTATTTGGTTGGTAGAAATTAAATAACAAGAGATGATATTATACAATTAATGACTTTGATATAGGTCGCTATCAGGATTTATCAGCCAGAGAAAATGTAATATTCACCGAGCCGCTAGGCGAGGTGAATATACATTTTTGAGGGCTGATCAATCCTGATAGTGACCGTATATCAAAGTCATTAATTGTTTTATTACATGAATAAACCACCATCTCCCCTCGATCAGAAAAACAGATGATGCCTTTTCTACTGGAGCCCCTGCTTACATTTTGTAATTGTTGTTACCCTTAATATTTTTATATTTAATACTGCATTTTGATATCAATTTGCTGGTAATCCTGAAATTCCAGTTTCAAATATTGAGAAGAATATAAATGAATAAACATATCGCAGAGCCGACGTTTCTGCCATTTGTCGTCACGCACGACGTACAATTAATACAATCGATTTGATTGGACGAATGAATTTGTTAAGACGGCTATTCTGATTGGCTAAAACCTAAAAACCAGGTCGATATCGTATTCCGCTTGACTACTAGGCAGCGGAATCGTGCAGCGTACACACATTTTATGTAATTTTAGTACTGTTGCGATTTATTGTGACCCAAAAGTTGTTTTTAGACCAATCAAAAACACACAAAATTCCATTCATGTAATAACAAGCAATAAACAATTCTTACAATTTGTGCAACCTATTTCTCTTATGACAAAAATTGTAATTTGTGTGGCTAATTTTGTAGCGCGGAAATGGGGCATCATTAAAACACAGAATAATATGCAAGACGTAATTCCAGGCTATAACAGCATAACAAAGAGTAACATTAATAAAGAGAACACATATAGCATGAAAACATTTTTTAATTTAAAAAAAAAACATAATAAACAACATTGTTCAAATATAACATTAGAATTTTTTTTCATACACTGATATTCATCAGGAACTTTCTTTCACTCCTATGAAGTGATGTCACAATGTATTTTTCATATCTCTTGTTCGTATCAAAACTTTGCCTGAGCAGTTTTTGACATAGATTTCCAACATAAATTTAATGATATACAAATGTAATTTCAAACATAAAATTTAATGATATACCCTTGTAATTGTCTAGATGCATTTCTGACATCTGTTTTGTTACATCAATTTCTCTTTTAGACGCATCTGGCTCATCAGCATTTATAATGACAATGTGTGTCCTCTGTCTCTGCAGTGGCTCTGATTTAATTTTGCGTTTTCCACTGCGAATGACCTCCTTTTGTTCTTGTTGAAGTCTTTTTAACCGTCTTTTCCTCCGTCGGCTTTTGTAAATTAGAGAATAAGAAAGTTTGTGCCATTTGAACAGGAAATATAAACAAAGATTAATATTTTTGAAATGTCTGCCATGGTGATCCAAGGCTGCTAACATATTTAAGACTAGATCAAAATATGTCATACATGTAGCTTTTAAAATGATTTTGATTGATTGTTTGAATGGTGTTTTTAATGCCACTTTCCGCAATTTTTCAGCTATATCATGGTGTCCAGTTTTTATTCTGAGAAGAAGCCAGAGTATGCGGAGAGAACCCCGACCTTCGGTAGGAAAACTGGCAATCCTTGTCAATTAAGATTGGAGTCGAGTACACCCTGCCTGCAGTGAGATTCAAACCCTCAATGTCAGTGTTGACAGACCATGTGATCAATAGTAGACGTACTACCTTAACCACTCTGCCACCGAGGCCCCGCTTTAAAAATGAAAAAGATAGCTGGACAATACATGTATCCCTATCTACACTATCTGGACTGCAAAAGTTCAACTATACAAGTTTTTAAATATAAATGCTGTATATAGCTCTAAAAATGAAGTAGAAGAAAGCCAGACAAGACAATTGCAAGTACCCCTATCTCAGTTATCTGGTCTGCCAACTATCTGTAGTTTTATGAATATTTCGTGAAATATGTCAACATTTGCATTATTTGTTCAAATATCATACTAAATATAAATGATTTAACGCTATTTTGCAGTATTTTCCTTTGATCTTTGTGTGCGGTAATATTCCATCTCACTCTACTAGTGTGAGATAGGCCCAGGGGCCCATCTCAGCTCACTTTCAAGACGTCGTTAAGTAAACACTGCGACATCACACTGTTACAAACAGCGATAAACAGATTATTTACGTTTTATAATACTTTATGCATTTTCTCATCTTCTCATCTCAGGGCTGTCGCCCTACAGTGAGATATGTACGAGAAGACACATCGCGTTTAAGAAAACGCAAATAATCTATAAGTAGCTTTAAAGCTGTACAGGAAGATAGCCGGAAAAAACATGTACCCCTACATGTATATGGCATGCCACAAATGAAATCAAACTATCTCCAATTAGATTTTGTTTGTTTGTTTGAATGGTGTTCAAGCCTACTTTCAGCAATTTTCCTGCTATATCATGGCATCCAGTTTTTATTACGGGAGAAAGCTGGAGTACCACGAGAAAACCCCTGACCTTTGGTAGGAAAACTAGCAATCCTTGTCAATTAAGATTTTAGTCGAGCACACCCTGATCAATAGTAGACAAACTACCTTAACCACTCGGCCACAGAAGCCCCGCTCCAATTAGATGAAAATCAAAATCATTTGGCCCTGCTCACCTGAATTGTATATACAAACATTCTGCACAATATAAATGTTGTAGCCCTAAAACTGTATTAGTTAGTTGGACAAGCCCATCCAGATGGATGAAAATTAATATGCCCCCCCCTACCCCCAAAGATTTTGACAACTTTACCTAAGTTGCAATCATTCTTCATTCTTTCATAAGTTTTTATTACCACCACAAGGTGATAGGAAAATCTCCCAAATTGGATCCAACATTTGTTTCTGAGCTATAGGTAGGCTTTCCTATTCCTGAATGACTTTTTACTAGACATGATCATAAGGTAAGGGTGTCTAATTAGAAGCAGACACAGATTACACTTTTTGAAAGTACCCTAGTGCACCCTTGTTATTTATAATGTTTGGATTACAAACTTTTGTTGTTTTTATTCTTTGTAGCAAGTTTCTTTGTCTAAATCTGAATTTGGTCTGTGTCCTGGTTCTATTCTTGTTGATCAATTGATTTACTTACCTTTTGGGCTTTTCTCATTCCGACTTGGGGGGAGGGGTAAGTGAGGGAAGGGGGATAACACCCTAGGATCAAGACATTTATACAAACCAGTATTTTAGTTTTTCTTTTGGAACCATCAACAGCAACGCATCTCTAACTAAAGGTCGCTTCACCTCTTCATCCTTGGGACTAGTAATGTTTTCAAAAATTCCAGGGGCTATTTCCTGCTCGCAGTCTATACTAAGACTTGGACCAGAATTTAATTCCAACAGCATAGGCTTTAAGTCATCCATAAGTATGATGTCAAAGCCCACAATCTGTTAAAAAAACATATTCGGGTTATAAAATATAAGGATTTCTATTAATCATGGCCTGCTGTATTATACACGACTGTTTGTGTTTGATTAATTTTTTGTTTGAAGATTACATGTACTTTAAAACCTTTAATTATAAGCCGTTAATTGGTTTGCTTCCAATAATCACCACTATGTACAATATAAACCAGTTCCTGGACTTTATTTTAAACCTATTGCATTAATTCTTGTATCAATGGCATTCCTTTTACATTTAAATCTGTGAGGTTTTTTATTGAAAGATTTTAAATACTGTTCATTACATACCTTGTGTTCAATCAAGTGAAACAGTAATCACACAACTGTTTTGTTTCGAAAAGTCAAAAGGAACTACAAATTTAGTGGTAGATAAGATATTCTTTAAAAAGCAAACTGAAAACATTGAATTCTATTTCATGACTGCTATAGGAAGTGTAGCAAAAAAAGAAGCCAAATAACTTGAACAAAAAATCGAATTGTTATTGTTATCAGACTGAATACTTAGTAATACATTTTTAAAACGAAAGACTGTACATGTAACCATGACTGGCCTGACGCCTCTAGATTTCTGTAGGACTTATATGTTACTAAACCACTTTGTTCTGAAAATAACTAGTTTTGATCTGTCCTATTACAATACTATAATGACATCATTTTACTGTAGTAAAACAATGAAACCACCACCACAATTAACCCTTGTTTAAATAACTTATAATCTGATATGGCACGGTTGATTTACAGACATGATATACTATAAATAAGGTATTGTTATTAAGTATGTGATGAAACAGTATACTAGTATGTATGTTAACAGTATTGGGCCATGGTAAATTATCCCAATCAATTATTGGTTAACGGTTATATACTAGTATGCTAAACTGATCAACTATCCATTACACATCAGGTTTATATTTAAATCCTGCGACTTACAATTATTAATTTAATGTCATGCTTAGATGAAGATTGTCATAAAGCAAAAGCATTTCAAACTGATCAATGTTTTATTATGACTGATCATCAGCCCAACACTACATGTAACAGATATGGAACTGAGGCAGGGAGTGGATAGGCCTAACACAATGCCTTGAGGCTGGGAGTGGATAGGCCTAACACAATGCCTTGAGGCTGGGAGTGGATAGGCCTAACACAATACCTTGAGGCTGGGAATGGATAGGCTTAACACAATGCCTTGAGGCTGGGATTGGATAGGCCTAACACAATGCCTTGAGGCTGGGAATGGATAGGCTTAACACAATGCCTTGAGGCTGGGAATGGATAGGCTTAACACAATTCCTTGAGGCTGGGAGTGGATAGGCATAACACTATGCATAGCAGCATGAGTAGATAAGCATAACAGTGCCATGAGGCAGGGAGTTGAAAATCCTAACACAATTCCCTGAGACAAAGAGTAGATAGGCCTTACACAATTCCCTGAGACAGTGAGTGGATAGGCCTAACAAAATACCTAGCAGCATGAGTAGATAAGCATAATAGTGCCTGAAGCAGGGAGTGTATAGGCCTAACGCTGTGCCACAGTGTCTATGACAGCAAGTGGATAGGTCTAACAAAGTGACTTGAGGCAGGTAGTAGATAGGCCAAACACAGTGCCCTGAGGCAAGGAGTGGAAGTCTTTAACTGTACATAGTTATACCTGGAAACATGAAAGCCTTGTCTTGCCATTGGGCACAGCAGACTGATATTCCACCTTCATTGTCGGTAAAATAGCAATGACTGTTTTACACACAATTCTTTCTATTGTCTTCCACACTTGGTCTCCATCTTTACCGCTCATATTTATTCTTCGTAAGACACTACTTAATGTTCGCTTACTTCCCTCGTCACTTCGCTCTGATCTGTTAAATGTATTACTTTTCTTATTTAACGAATAGTTTGTCAGATGCATAAAAGATTCATGCATATTCTTCTGTGTAGGAGTTTCATATGGTAAAGTTGAAAACCTGGCAAGACCCTCTTTACAAATATAAATGTCCAATGGTTCAATGCTCTTTATCACAACATACACACGTAGATCAAATTTATATCTATCTATAAGGTACACATTTGTCAAGTATTCCTGTACAACATGGCACTTGCCATTCTGTGAAGGTTGATAGTCTGTGGCTTCACGGATCAAATATATACCATCTCCTTGTGCTCCACAATCGGGTTTAACTATGTAAGTTGGTTTTGGTTTTACTTTTTTTTCCGTTTGTTTTCTTACTTCACATGAGAACTCATGGAACTGTGCTGGCATGTACCATGTCCTTGGATAGAAATCATAATCAGACGGGAAAAGTTCTCGCATTTGATCAAGGCATCTGAACAGCATCATCTTACTGCATATATCTGTCATTCCTACAATAGCAACAACATTAGAGTATCAATAGAGCAATAAAAATTGACAGAAATGATATTTCAAGATACTAATAGGGCAATAATTATCTGATTGGTACAGGATTTTTGGAACTGTCTGATTGAACGACAACTTTTGGAACAACTGTATTATCTGATCAGGTAATTAGGCTTTTTGGAACAATTATATTATCTGATGGAACATGGAACATAACTTTGGAACCATTATACTATCTAATGGAACATTATTTTTGGAACCATTGTATTATCTGATAGAACATAATTTTTGGAACCACTGTATGTATTATCTTTTCGAACATATGATTTTTGGAACTATTGTATTATCAGAGGGGAAACAGGATTTTTGGAAACACTGACTGTATTATCTATAATAATAATAATAATAATAATGACTTTATTTAAAGAGGGTTACACAGTTAGTAATACAACTAATCTTCCCTGAGGCCCTCATGAAAAAATTACAAATTAATAAACAAAAATATATAAATTGACAATAACATACAAACATGAGTGTGGTAATGAAGTAACAATATTACAACAAAAACTGCTGTCATCAGTCTTGTGACAGATATTTCTTAATACAATGTTTAAAAGTTTGTGTGTTTTTAGTGTTTCTATAACATGGTGGTAACTCATTCCATAAAACAGCACCAGAATATGCAAATGACTTTTTGTAAAGTTCAGTAGTTTGTTTTGGTACCATAAGATTTCCATCTAACACATTTCTTAAGCCATAATGAATATTAGACGAGAGATAATTAAACTTTTGTATAAGGTATTCAGGGGCATCTCCCTTCAATGTTTTATGTAGAAGTAAATATTTATGATATTTTATTCTTAATTGTACATATCTAATGGGGTCCATCTGTGGATCGTTAAACCCTTATCAAAATCATGGACTACAAATTGAATGTCAGTTTTATTACACAGTTTGGAAATTATGGAACAACACAATGGTTTCAGAAAAACACGTCTTTTACCTGGAAATTTGTTAACTTTCCCAGCATAGAGTTCAGGATTTTCTTCAAAGCTGACTGCATGCCAATGTATATCACAATGTTCTTTTCTGCCAAATGGAAACTAGAATCAGAAAATACCATGAGATTTTAAAGTTAAATATGTATAGTACTTATCTCAATATATGTAGTTTCAGAAATTTTGCAGGTATATGATTGCCTAAAGTTTTTATCAAGGGAGAAACTAAGAATTAGGAGAGAATCACTGAAATTTGACTGGCAATTCTTGTCACTTAAGTTTGGTGTCCAGCACACCATGACCAATGTTTTGTTTTGTTTGTTTGTTTGATGTTTAACGCCACTTTTAGCAGTTTTTCAGCTATTTCATGGCGTCCAGTTTTTATTGGGGGAGGAAGCCAGAGTACCCGGAGAAAACCACCGACCTGCAGCAGGAAAACTGGCAATCCTTGTCAATTAAGATTGGAGTCGAGTAAGTGTTGACAGACCATGTGATCAATAGTAGACGAACTATTTTAACCACATTGTCAACATACCAGTGATCAGTGGCTATGCAGACCAGTTGGCATCCTCCAGAGATTTTCTGATAATTTTAGGGATTTGTTGTCCTGTCTTTGAGAGATTTAGTTTTAAAGTTGGTTTAGCTCATACTGACTTTCTGATTATGGTGAGTGGCAATCTTATAGACTTGTGTAAATTTTATATCTCCAGTGCCAGTAGAAAAATATAATGCTAGATCACTTAAAGTCATCATGACACATACAAGTGCAGCTACTAGTATAACAATTAATAAATCGCCCAATCCCACATTTATAGTAACAGGGCTTCATTCCCATGGAAGGCTTAACTTTCCAGATTTTGCATGAAGCAAACAATTTAGATCATGGAAGAGAGATTTTTATTGGGGTGACTGGAATTATTTTTTCTTAAACACAGATACAGGTACTGTTACTGTTTGCCAAATAGCATGTTAAACTAGCTGTAGTCCAATGGCCCATGGCCAGCTGTATAAACCTGAACATCCTAGAAAAAACTTTCATATACAAAAATATTTCTGTCTTGCTCTTCCCTTTTGTTCAGATCTTGATTTGAAATTTCCCATTTTATCGGGCATGTCATCTTCAAAATATTTATACTTTGATACTACTACAGAATATAAATACACTATATGAGCATGCCTAGTGAATCTTCTTTAGATTTTCATTATTCTGTAAGTGTCTGAGTTTTGTGATCGAGCATCCATACTTATAAACTGGAAATATTGGAAAGAATAACAAACATTAATGTCAGCATGTCCTTATTTGAGTACATTGAAGTTGCAGTAGTGCTTATCTGGGAACCTGGTGAGATTTAATGGAACACTAACAGGCGTAATATTTGACAGATTATTTTGAAAATAGTCTTTACTTGGTAAAATTTCATAGGTCACTGGCCCATATGGCTTGTGATTTCAAAATGTTTGTCATACACTGCAGAAATAAACTACAATAATGTAGCTCCTTTGAAATCTTTTTTATTTTGGTGGAGCTAAAAGAGGTCCCATTACTCGTAACTTGGAAAAACACCCTTGGGATTTATACATATTTTCCGCTTCTTGATGTAATAATTAGTTTTCTCAGTTCTCTGCCACTAAGCTGAAACTTCTACAATGCCTTATTAATTTTAACAAATTTTTTCATAATCATTTTTCTTAAATTGAAATTGCTGTGTGTTTAATTTTGTTACCTTACAGGTAAAAAATGGTATTCCATGCAGAAAGTGCAAGGAATATAACAAATATGATCTGGAATGCTAAATCAATTTTGAAATTATGCAACTCTGGAATTCAAATTTTGTCAACAATTTCATGATTAGGAATAAATTTGAATGTGTGCATTAGGTACCTTAGTAAGAAAACCAATTGGGGTGAAAGCGCTCCAATGTCACAGTGTGGCAGAGGATTCTCGGACTATAGATACCTTTACAGTATTTCATGCTATCAATCTAATACTAATACCAACTTACAATACTTTTCCAGGACCTGATTTTAAAGCTATTTTAAATTATGAGCAATCTTGTTATAGTAAAAAAGGTATTGAGTCAGTTCGCCCCAATGCCGTTAGCACTCGAGTCTTTTCGCCACGATACTTGATCGCAGTGAGTTGATTCGCCCTATTTTCTATTCACCCTGGGTTGTTTCGCAACAATAAAATATATTATATAATAATACATGTTTTATTTTTTTATTTTTTAACGTTGTATAATATGATTATCCAAATACTGTAATGACCTAGTTGTTTTGTTTGTTTATGATGCAGGTGTTTGATGTGTGGATAATGTGACTGATAGGTGAGCACAATCAGCTATAATTAATTTTTAATTAATATATAATTAATTATTACCAGTATTATTACTGGTTATTTTAGGACTATACACTGGCGAGGTCTAACTTGCAGATCACAATAAACACATAGGGCTGTAATTATTTAAATGATTTACTTACATGTACAGTAGAATTGCCTCTCCTTTTTAAAAGCAAGATAAAAAGACAACACAAGCTGACATCATTATGTAGCAGAGTTGTAAACTGTACTCATACTAAGCCAAGAAGCTATTTAATTGATGCAATTACCACCTAATCGTATATTATAAACATATATATCAAAATCTATTAGCAAGCCGTGAATGTAACAATTTCCTAAACATTAATTAATTAACTGCAGAATTGTGCTCATTTCAACTTTTAAAACTGAAGCCATTTATAGTAAACTTTACCATGTCTTCCCGATGGGTGTTTGCCGGACAAAATATATCGGCGTTTTGAAATGCGGCTGAATTTTCATTTTGCTAGATCGAATTTCCATAGGAAGTCAGCCATTTTTGTTTCTAAAGGGGTCTAATGTTGTTTACAAATGTTCGTCTGCTTTCATGACGTTCAATGGTATTCGGACAAACCGCAAGACTTTTCCCGCCTTAACTGAAGACAACATTACCCGAAGGATTTCGAATAGACAACAATGGAATTTTCCCAACGTACACTTCAGTTCAAAACAAGGTCAAAATTTAGTATGGAAAATCGCTGTATCAAAATGAAAATTCAGCCGCATTTCAGAACGCTGATTAACTGTGGAAAGTAATTGTCGATTTCAAAACAGTGTAATATGAGATCTACAAAAGGACCATAAACTCGACTTTAAGCGGTAAGCAGTATTTTATTTTTTCAGGCAAAACCCGTCGGACCGACACTGTAAAGTTTACTATAATTGAGATTGTATGTTAAATAATCATTTAAACTAATTTGGAAAAAACTTTTACGCAAGCATTTGTCTTTTATACTTTATATTATTTATTTTTGAATTATTACTTTGTTTATCACATATTTATTCTTCCTCCATAATAAGGCGAAATGTCTCAATTTCAACTTGGGGAGAACATGTAATTGGGGCGAATCGTAAAAAAAAGTATGAAATGACCCACTGTGAACATATATTTATTCCGGATAATAATTGTTCCGCCTGGAACATTTTAGAATATAATAAAAGTTCCACGGAACATTACTTATATAATAATAGTTCCATTTCTTTTGGGTGGAATTTTCCTTATAAAATATTACATAATGAATGTTCCAACTGGAACTTTTGTTATATAATAAAAGATCTCTAGAACAAGTATTATGATGGAACTTATATTCTGTCACACCACATTATTTAAATTTATGGCATCATAAACAAATACTCAATTTATGTTTACCTCTTTGAAACCAAGTTCTTTAATGCACATTCTTAATACATCAGTATTTGATCTTGCTCTGGATGTGTCTATAGTCACCATCTGTTTAGCAAGGAATCGTGAATCCACAGATCGCAGTCTTTCCTTTCGCATGTGCACTTCTCTTTTATGACGGTTGTGTAAATCTCTTCGAAATTCCGTCATTTTAAAATTATTTGGCTCAGGCTTTTTGAAAGAATCCATGTTAAAATTTGTAACGTTTGATAATGACATGTTTTCAATATTTGACCTTAATATTCGGAAACATGATATATCTCGAAGCTGATAAAAACAATAACATTAAAGACGGAGAACATTTTCATCAGGACTTGGAATCGGATTATCTAACTTTGGTTAAGATGGCCGACTATCCCACTAGACCGTGGTTTTTGTCAAATTTTGATGTTAAAGTTAAATTTACATGTGGTACGGAAAGTAATTTAGCCAAAACATGGATTAAAATGTAGGACTATATTTCGGAAATTCATGTACATATTTATTTTTCAAAACAAGGTAAGGACATTTGTCATATTTTGATATAAAAGTGGGTAACCCATTTAAAGTAAATTACTGGTAATCGGCATATGAAATCTAACAGTGTAAAAATTTTAATTTTTATGTTTTAAAGAAATATTCCAGATTGCTCTTTGAAAAAAAGCAAAAAATAACCGATATATATAATTTATTTAAAATTGTATATTATTTTTATAATTTGTGACCTTTTACGATGTTTAATGTATGCACAATTGACAATATGTCGTCATTGTTTGTTTACAAACAACATCGATGCATTACATGGCCTGGCAGGAATATGACGAATGGATAATCGCATTGAATGAAAAAAATAAGTGAACACAAAAAAACAAAAAACAAAAACAACATCACATTGAAGAAAAAAGGTGGGGGTGGGGGGGGGGGTGAATGTGTATGATTTTTTAAAACCCTTATCAATTAAATTCACGTCTTTCCATATGCGCGCCACCTACCGGTAACATGTTCAGTAACTCTAGTTTACATGTAAGACTGTAGTTGGTATACAAGCCATAACATAAATCTGTCACACTATACCTTCAATAAACAATTAATTGGCACCTACGTAGGTGAAAACCCCATTAAATAAAAAGGGATATTAAAATGTGTATCAGATATACAGACTTTGCAAACTTTTGTCAAATAAAAGTGTGTATTTAAAAACTCCTAATTTATAAGTATACACAAAAAGTGTTAACATATGAACTGTAGTTAATAAGCTGCTAATAAATTGTTAGTATAAATTACTTTCACACTTTGTGCCCCAAGGAAATTAATTACCTGTTCATCGGATGCAAGATACCATACCTGGCTGCCGGTTAGATAAAGGTGATTTTTATTGTGGTGTCAACGAATATACGTGGAATGTAAATGACATAAATGTATTACTTGTACATGTAATTACAAGCCTCTGATGTATGTGAGCACAGATTTCAATAGGTTGACAGTTATCAGTTACGGATAATTTAATGATTACATATACCTATAATAAAAAAATATCCCACTGAGAAGCTTCCTGTACAGGTGAATGGTGTTAATTGGAAAAGGTACACGTGCAATTTAGTAATAATTACCATGGGAAAATGTATTGTTTGTTTCGGATACGACCTTCAAAGGTATTTTTTACCCACAAGATTTGGGATAAGCATTTTCCAAATTGCAGTCGTATAGGTTTAGTGGAATATGTCGAAAATAAAATAGCTTAAGATTATTTCCTTTTTCATGTTTTTAATTGGAATGTTTAAGAAAATTATTGCAACCCAGAAAGGAGCATCGTTTTATTGCAGTCATGTAGAGATGTATTAACACGTGATTTCAAGCCTATGAAGGAATGCTCCTCCCATCGTTAAGTTTTTCCCGCCACACCTATTGATTGGATTGTAATAGGTGTGTTGCTTTTGATACACGGGGCCACCCACCTGTCAATTAAGTCACATCAGGCGTTCAAAGGAATGACAATAGACACTGAATACTCGCATTGTGCAAGTCCGATTGTTGTTGAATTTCTAGACAATTATATTATTTGTCAAATGAACAATTGTGTGAACCCCAAAAAATAAAACTGGAACGTCACAATAACGATGTCAATATATGTTGCAAAACATTGTTTTTATGGTTTTTAATGCATTGGAAATAAGTATTTTCTCACTGAAAGTTAGTGGTAAGCATATACTGCATGTGCGAGTCATACATGTAAATCGCGGTTACCCGCCCCTTTAAGGGAGGTAACACCACTTAATTCGCAATCGGCGAATTATTATATAGTTTAAAAGCCCTTAATACTGCAGGTGTCTACTTTGTTGTCATCTCAGAGTTGTGAGTAACAACAATTACTATTGATGCTTATAAACTAGTTGTCAATTTTTTTAACCACCTGTTGTATAGTTCTAATAAATCTAGCCTTCATGTATTTTATTAAAAAAACCTACTAGTAGATATGCTACTATGAATATATAACAAGTTGCCCCACATTTAAAAACGATTGGCCCCACTCAATAACGACTCGCCCCACATATGTAAAATATATAAGTTTGTAAATTTAATATTTGCATATATTTTATTGCTAGGTGTTTTAATTGGCAGTGGATCTCTTGAGATTAAAGTGAACTAATGTTCAAATCTTTAATTAATTATGGAAATTATAATTGATGTACTAAAGCACAAGTAGTCCAACACCGATGCCATAGACGCCTCCTTCGCCTATATTGAAAGAACCTGATTGACTGCGAAGGTTGGCATAACAGACTGAACAGGACGGCAAGAAAAGGCAATCTCACCTTCTATCTTCTTATGACGTTACTATTTTAAGAGGCCAGAGACGTACAGCAACAGTGCAAACTTGTAAACGGAAAGAAACTTAGACGTTACCAGACTAAACAGACCAGACAGATACAGGGACGCCTATTTGCCAATCAAACATTCAAATAATTAAAAATTATCTGTAACTGTTAATACGTTACCAGTCATTTCGTACCATAATTAAAACCATTTCGTACCACAGCCATTTCGTACCATATGGGGAATAATGTATTAAGACAATTTCGTACCATATGCATGGGATAGTGTAATATGATGATTTCATATCATATGGGGAAGTTTATTAATGAAAATCTGTATGCAATTTCAGCATAATATTGCTCTTTCGATCAAAGTGGTAAATAGAAATAAAAACTATTTTTATTTTTAATTTTTTAACAAAATCATTCCGTCATAACATAAAAATCAGATAACAACGTAATGACACAGATAAAAAATAATAAAAAATATCTTTTAAAGCTTAGCAACTATTCTAAAATGAGCTATTATTTTCAATATTGTCACAATCAATTGTCTTTCATAACAGCACTGGGAAACAAACTTTGTACGGAAAGTCATTATTGCTTTCATATCTTATTAATAATAATGAATAATAAAGCCATATTTGTTTACACAACAATTATTTCAAATAACCTTTTTTTTAATTAATAATTTTGAGAATATCTTCTTTAAATTAATTTTAAGATTTTTTTTAACGAATATTTGTTTATGTTATACATTAAAGTATTTCAATTTTTCGCATTCTACGACATTGTTTACATATGGTACGATATTATTTTCATATGGTATGAAATGGTAATAAGTTATGGCATTTTGATGGTACGATTTGGTAATTTTGGGTACGAAATGGCAATGGTACGAAATGACTGTAATTCTGTTAATACTATCAAAATTAATCATGATTGTAAACAATCAAACATTAAATTATAATTTCCATAATTAATAAAAGAAGTGAACATGAGTTCACTTTAATCTCAAGAGATCCACCACTACTTAAAACACTAGCAGTAAAATATATCATGCAAAAATAAAAATGTATACTATAAATTTAATTAAATATATTTTGAAAATATTAAATTTATATATTATACAAATGTGGGATGAGTCGTTATTGAGTGGTGCGAATCATTATGAAATGTGGGGCGACTCGAGAGTGGGAGGAGTCATTACGATACTGCTACTACTGTACATGTACATGTAATACCAGCATGAAACTTCTTGTCAGAAAGTTGGGTTTCGTTCATGTTTTGGGAGAATATTTTACAAACACAAACTTTTAAACATATTTATGTGTTTTCTAGAGGAAGATGAAGGAAACAAAACTACTGGACATCTAAAAAAAGTTTTCATTAGCTCCTGGATAAGTGGACTATATGAAGATGAAAAAAAGGTTAATACAAATTAATTATGGACTTTACATAGGTTTAAAAATTAATACAAATTCTATTAATGGATATTTAAAAGCACATGTTATCAACTTAGTTTTAACTACAATTTGTTATTAAGTAAGTAGTCTGTTTCTAGAGCATTGATGTAATAAACAGGTATCTGGACATTTTGGCCATACACATAGGTCCAATTGGCCATACTTTATTTATAGTGTTTATTTATTTATTTAGTGTTGTAGTATTTATAGTATTTCCATCCAATCAAGCCAAGGGCATTAAGTTGTTGGTGTAGGCATAAAAAACCCTCCAATCAATTTATAGTAATGCAATTGCTTATCATAATAAGCATCATTAGAATATGTTTCTGTTATATATTTATATATATTTATTTAGTTACCATCTTTTTGCAGGTTCGATTCTCACTGCAGGCAGGGTGTACTCGACTCCAATCTTAATTGACAAGGATTGCCAGTTTTCCTACCGCAGGTCGGGGGTTTTCTCCGGCTTCCTCCCCCAATAAAAACTGGACGCCATGATATAGCTGGAAAATTGCTGAAAGTGGCATTAAACACCATCAAACACAAAATCTTTTTGGCATCTTGTGACTTGTGAGGATGTATATGTGGTAAAACAATATTGAATACAAAGTTTAGAAATAATTATTAAGGACATGTAGATTCAATATGATACATTTATACTGACAGCTTCAGAACATGTGCAATCTTAATCACCACCCGCATCTCACAGTTCATATGAACTAGTACTTGTATAATTACACGAAACAGAAGATAATTTTCAGTACTTTTGTGTATGCATCATTTTTGTGTCACAATAAACTTGACTGCATCTTTTTGGCATCCCTTACAATGTATAATAAAGAACTTACATTATATTATATGAGACCATATAGCTTGCGTTGGTCATTCTTACACTGTTAAAATTCAAATAGTTCTATGACGTCATTGCTGGTTTTAAGGTTTAAATTGTCAAGATTTAAAGTTTACATTAAATTATGAGAATTGCCAGTTTTCCACTGAAGGTCAGGGTTTTCTCCAATAGAAAAATACACCATGAGATAAATGTACATGTATTATTCTTGCAATATTTCAGATCCCAGACATGCCTCGGTGAAACCAGATAAGATGTTTGTGGTCTTTCAAAGGTAAAGATGTTGATCTCCATTCTAGGTATACAGATCTTTATGTAGTTAATTCTAACCCCCAGCAATAAAAGTGTCAAAGATTCTTTAATTGAATGAATGCTTAGACATGATATCACTGGGGGAAGCTGTAAATTTAAGCAGTACATTGTTAAATAATATTTTGACAATCTGAGAAAATAGCAAAGCAAAAAAACATCTGCACATGTTGCAGACAGAGAAGTTGATTTTGTAAATTCTAAACTAAAGAGCAGCAGTGGAAATGGATGTAGTAAACAATCATCATTTATGCATGTATTTATTCACTTTGTTACAAATCCATAGTAAATTATAAGAAAAGCAAAAAAAACTGCAATGTTGAAAAGTAAAATATACCCAAAAGCCAAAAACGTACTGCAATAGCAGCAATTTAAATCAGTCTAAATAAAGACTGCAATGTGGCATAGAATCGTACACGAAAGCAAAGTTTTCAATCTAAATAAAGACTGAAAATGGCAAATAATGTACACAAAAAGAAAAAACATTTAGCAAGAGCAAACAAAACATACTGCAATAGCAGAAAATGAAATCAGTCTGTATAAAGACTGGGATGTGGCCAGGAATTATACAACAAGACAAAGCTTTCAATCTTAATAAAGACTGAAAATGGCTAAAATTGGCAACAAATGTACACAAAAAGCAAAAACATATTGCAAGGGCAAACAAAATACACTGCAGCAGCAGTAATATAAATCAGTCTGAATAAAGATTGGGATGTGCAAAGAATCACACAAAAGCAAAGTTTTCAATCTTAATAAAGACTGAAAATGGCTAAAATTGGCAACAAAATGCTGATGATTATAACTATTTACATCTAAACCAGAAATTCTAAATGGACTGAAAAATACAAGTTCATAATGGTTTAAAGGTGAACTGAAAGATAGTGAACAAAATGAAACTTGTTTGTCTGTTGTTAAAATATCTTCAATTGTATCACCCTTTTCTAGTTTAGTAATTAAGCATCCAAATGAATATTTTTTTCTTTCTGGTTTTGTGAAGAAATCCCAATTACTTTGGGGTATATAAAACTTTTTATTTTCATTTTCAGGAATAAGGGGTATGAATTCAAACTGAAACCAGTCAATAATTGATTTATATTCCTTTCCAGTGGTGGACAGTAGCAAACCAGATGTTGAAATTTTAACAGGAATACTCAAAGATTTATATTGGGTTATACAACAGAAGAACAGTTCTTTACTCAGTTGAGGATACAGTAGAACACTTTCAGTCAGCAGACTCTGCTTTCCTCGTTTCATGTTGGACTGTAAAATGGAATGATTACAATACAATTTATTTATTTATTGCTCTTGGTTTATAAAAACGAGAAAATTGTCAAAATTAATGTGTTCAAAATTTCTGTAGCATATAGAATGTTTAAAAGTGTGTTTTTTCTCAAAAGTTAAGCTTGAATTTTTAACTTCAGCTAAATCTTGAAATTCATTTTCAGTTTCAATAAAATCTTGGTATGTATTTGTATTTAATATTTGATCACTTTGATGTTTTGAAAAATTGTCTTACTTGGTTCCATTATTTGAATGGGCTGAAAAGAAAGATAAGTTTTTCTTCAGGACAAAAAAAAAATCTGTCATACAGAATATAATTGCCAATACATTCGAGTTGTACTGGAAAGATGGACCTTCAATGCATTCTGGCAACCATGCACTTAATTACATAGCTTTCACTCTTTACTTTGTTCAATCTATAAAATTACTAGTCCTAGAATCCTCTGCCGTCTAACGCTTTTTTTTTGCATGGGACGTCAGAGAGCTGATAAGCAAAACGGGGGATTTTGCGAGACCAGTGTGGGTAGGCACATTTCATCGTGTCAGATTTAATAAAACATCTTCATCCAGTTAATCTATATATAATTCGCTTCTTTAGATATTTTTCTCTAGGAATGTAATCATCTTACCTTCATTCAAGATGATTTAAGTCCATTTCTAAGCTCATTTCCATCGATACCCTTACATTCGTACATTTCACTTTCATTTTGAACAAGATTGCCAGTTTTCCTACCGCAGGTCGGGGGTTTTCTCCGGGTACTCCGGCTTCCTCCCCCCAATAAAAACTGGACGCCATGATATAGCTGAAAAATTGCTGAAAGTGGCGTTAAACACCACCAAACAAACAAACAAACATTTTGAACAAAAAGTAATGTGACAACAATGTGACTTAAATCCAGTGCTTAAATTAGCTTGATTGAATGTATAATGATTAAATATTCCTAGAGAAAAATATCTAAAGAAGCGAATTATATACAGATTAACTGGATGAAAATGTTTTATTAAATCTGACACGATGAAACCTGTCGACCCAGACCGGTGTCGCAAAATCCGCTGTTTAGCTTGTGGAGATCTCTCTGACGTCCCACGCACACAAAAAAAGCGTTGGACGGCAGAGGATTCTCTGACTATAAAATTACATTTTCACATGCTCTCCCATTTTTGCTATTGTTGCCAAATGGAAGCAACAATAGCAAAAGGGGGAGCAAGTAAAAGATTTATTTCTTATTGGATGGTGCTCTGACTCGACCTTATTTTGAACTATTTTAGAAATTAAAGAATAGCTACCCTTGGGGAAAAAATGTAGAAAATCAATTAAAGTAGTTTTTTTGCTAATTTAAAAAAATATTATTTCAAATTTCAAAGACTTCTATAAGCAGTGAATTTGTACATATACATTTGATTTTTTAATTAATTTGTTGAAAATGTTTTAAAGTGTCAAAAGGAACATTTCTTAACTTATATTCTCTCATTGTAAACATATTGCTATTATTTTTCATATATTGTTGGATTTTATACTCATCAAGCAGACTAGTTCCCTTGTTTTAATATCTGTACCTCGCCAAAAGATGAAGTATAAGAGTTGTTGCCCTTGAAAATGTCAAAGTATAGAAAATGATATTTTTTTTTAACTTTCAACATTCGACAATTTAAAAACACATTTAATTTTTAACAGATTTTAACAGGAATAAAAATGTATACAGATGCATTTGAAATATTCAATATGTAAATGGTATTTTAATAAAATACTTGCAGCTAGCATTGAAATGCTGTTAAAGTATTGAAAACTAAACAATTAACACTTTAATACAAAAACATGGTAGATATACTTGATACATTTTTTAACATCTTTTACTGCATAGGAAATGGTTAACCAAATTAAGTGTTAACAGGCCATACCCTCACAGAGTATGTGACACAATCATAGTATATACTGAAATTGGTTTCAATTCGCCATTCTTTCAAGAGATGTGGACAATTAATGAGCTTGGTAATTGATTTAAGATGATGGTAAAAGCTATTTTTGCTACATTGCAATATGAAGCCTAGCTACAATAATGTAGCTCCTTATTTTTTTAAATTTTTTTTTTGTTATGTTTTAATTAGACATTGTAGACATATCAGATGAACGGCGGAGGAAAGAAAACATATTTATTTAATAAAGACAAAGGTTAAATAGCGGAAAATATGTGTAAATCCCAAAAGTGTTTTTGCTCCATTACGAGTAATGGGACCACTTTGTAGCTCCGTCCATAACAAAAAAAATGTAAAAAAATAAGGAGCTACATTATTGTAGCTATATGAAGCCAAGTTGCAGTTTAAATTATCAGTTGTTCGCACAGGCACTGGGGTCAGGATAATTTTACAAAATTATAATTTATTAATTTATATTGTGTATTCACTCATTTGGTATCCATTCTGACATGCCTCCTTGCAATGTATTAGTATATGTATTGCATTGCTGTTAGAAAAAATGATAAATTTCTGTTTGACTATGTAGTATAGTTAAAGAGAAATTGAGATTTAGCGAGAGCAATATTTCACATCGAGGTATGTCAGTTTGGTTGTTAAACTTAAGTATTGCAGAACCCAAACCCATTAGGGGTTCATTAAATTAATAAAGGTACAAATATGCATCACTTTATATTATGCATACAATAGACTCGCTATGCAAATTTCAATGCATTATCTATGGAGAACCGTAGTTATTCCAGAAATGATAACATGTATCTACACATAGACCAGATTATGTAACCAAGCTGATACATGTATTGGTTATTGTAAACAAATTATAAAATGATTACTTTTTAAATTTCTGTACTGAGTGTTGTTGGCTCAAATACCTGTATCAGCTCAATAACAGTATACGAAAAAACAAAGAAAAAAATTAACAAATTTACAATTAAGTCAAATACATGTATGCATTAGTATGACTTTTGGTCAGTTCTACCCTACTGACACTATATAAACAAATAAAGCAAACAACAAAATGTAAACAGGAAACACTGCCAAAAACAATTCATAAATTAACAAAAAATATTTTGTTAAATGCAATACAAACGAGACAAATTGTAAAAAAAAATTTCTTCGCCACAAGGATATTCTATTTTGCAATAAATTGTAAACAGGAAACCATACCAAAAACAATGCAGAAATTAACCAAAACAATTTTGTTTAAATGCAATACAAAACAAGAGACAAATTGTTAATAATTCTCCTTTGCATCAAGGATATTATATATCAATAATTCACATAAAATGAAAAAATCCAAAATAACAAAAATAAAAATCACGCAACAGTAATAATATAACAGCTAATATTACTACCACAAAATCTATCTATGTCCATTTGAAGTGAATACTAAACTTACACGCTGGAGAACCACTGCTAGACTAAAATAAATCACGTTTACCAGAGTATATATAGCATTGTATTCAATAAGGTTTAAACGGAAACATGATTTGGTTGATTTTTTTTTTTAAAGCATGCAAGATGTTCTGTGGTGTAAAGAACATTTCAACACGTGTCAGGTTCCACCCATTCACCTATTTATTGACTTCTATTTGTTTTCGATATTTTCCGGCATACATCGGCAGTATCCTGTATTGTTTAGGGGTCAGTACACAGTCCAATGAAATTGATCTCGCAATACGATTTTTCCGACGTTACTTGGGATGTTATTGTAAAAAACCGAGAGACATCGAGTATGGCATCCGCCATGTTCTAGCATTGACTTTTCTCGTTTCCCTCCCCTTTCCCTATGATCTCCCCTGATTTTCATTAAGTACTATAAATGTCAATTGAAGTAGTCCTCATAATTAAAACCATCAGCCGTTTTCAAACAAAAAAATCATCTCCAAGTTCCATGTTGACATTCTTTATGGTTAACACACATCGTCAGTATGCGTTTAATTTTATAAATTGTTTTCGTCCTCCATTTGTTTTCGATGACAACCAGTGCGCCGAAACATTTATTTCCGGTAAGGGAAATAAATATTGAATATATTTACTATTTTTTATAAAGTCAACTTTGCTAACATTATTTTATTTTTGCAGATGAAAATATAGGTAAGTTTAACATAAAATGGTATATTTTTGGGACCGTCCAAAATACGCAATTAACTGGTACCAAGTCGACGCTAATTAGGAAGCAAACCAAATCACGTACGGCAGAAACCAAGAACCAGTTGAAATTACACGCTTGCGCACTCCAGTTACCATCGCAGGGAAGATGTCTCGCTACTCAAGGCCTCCAAACTCTTCTTTATATGTCAGAAATGTCCACGAGGGAGCAAGGTTTATTTTATATATATGCTGAATACCTAATTTACTAAAAGAACATAGTTCAGCACTCAGAGTCGAGTATTTTCATTTGTTTAAATTTTAATATGAGTACGCACTAGACTGTAGCAATTTTCGATGACAACATCGTGCATTGCAGTCTTAGTCTTAGTCTGTGAATCCTCTGACGTCCAACACCTTTTAAGACTGATGGTAGAGTGGATTGGACTCCGGCTCCCTTCGCCCTAAAACACTATCGCCCTATTACCTGTTCGCTTAGGTTCGTTCGCCCAAATGCCTGTTCGCCCTGGGTCCGTCTTTACCGTGTCATTCCGACGGGATTTTGCCTGTCAAAATGGAAAACTGCTACCGCATTTGGTCGAGTTTATGGTCCTTTTGTAAATCTTTTATTACTTTTGAAATCAACAATTATTTTCCACAGCTAAACGGCGTTGTAGGAAAATTCCATTGTTGTCTATTCGAAATCCTTCGAGTAATGTCGTCAGCAGTTGAGGCGGGAAAAGTCTCCCGGTTTGTCCGAATACCATTTTACGTTACGAAAGCAGACGAACGTTTGTAAACAACATTAGACCCCTTTAGAAACAAAAATGGCTGACTTCCTATCGAAATTTCTATCTACCAAACACGACGCCGTTTAGCTGTGGAAAATAATTGTTGATTTCAAAAAGTTTTTAAACTCGATCAAAGCAGTACTAATTTTGACAGGCAAAATCCCGTCGGAATGACACGGTAAAGTTTAGTATAATATGAATGCAGGGCTCACCACACTGGGAGAAGTGGGCCACAAAGTCGCACAACTAGGACCTGAAGTCGCCCTATGGCGATTCAAAAGCGAAGTCGAAGTCGCCCCGTCATTTCCCTCAAGTCGCCCGATGGTTCACATTAGATACTTGTAAATCTGGTCCAAATACTTCACCCAGACTTCCAATTTATCAGTAAATGTGGAATTCCAATAAAAAACGGCAACCAAAATGCATATTTAACATATTTTCGAACGATTTACGTCTTTCAAATGTATTGTGCGCCATTTGTTTATTTACCAGATGTGACTAATTACCGGAAATGAACAAACAAAGAAAAGTAATGTACAACGGCCCATAATGAAAAATCATATTTTTTTTTATAAACAAACACTTTTAATTAGTTTCAAACCAGTTCTTTCAAAGAGTATTGTACTTTAACAATTTTCTTTGACAAGTATATGAGCTCCCCTTGAAAGAATAAAGATGTATAGTAATTATTGACATTATGATAAGTTCTGTAGATTGGTGTCCCATGAAGCAATTTGGATCAGCACAACTTTGTCCAAGTGGAAGTGTGCTGAACAGGAGAATTATTTCTGGGTTTAATGTAATGTTATTATATCTATCTTCTTTGGAAATTTGCTCAGATAAACATGGCATGTTCATAACAAACTGTTAGGAATATTATGATATAAGAACTCATGAATGAAGTTTATGTCTACACATATACAAATATTTTTGTTGATCTATTTTTATTTGTTAATATCCTTGTACGGCTACAAGTACTGAAGTAGATAGAAAAATGGTGTTTTTTTCATTGATTAATGATAAAGGTTATGTGCTGTTTGATATTGCATACCATGAATAATAATGAAAAAGAAAGAAAAAAAACTGAATCTAAGTGTGTTATCGTTTTAAAACACAAGAGAAATAATCCTGGAAATTGATGTAAATAATGAAAAATGTATGTAACTTCTGCAAAATTAATTATTTGTACGGTCCCCCTGACTTCTCCCTAGTGTCTCCTGAAGTCTCCCTAGCAGGACCTGACTTCTCCCTGTTTGGCTGCCGGGAGAAGTCACTTTTCCCTACTTTTTTAGAGTGTGGTGACCCCTGTGAATGTAGGCGCAGCCTAAAATGCGAGCATCACACATTGTTTATGTCGTTACTTCAGAGCCCCTTAACAGTGCCTATACATTCTATTGATGACGTGACGTTATAATGTGTTGGTGAATGTCACAAAACTGAATTTCAAATACAGCGTTTCAGAGTGAAAAAAATTTGTCTGGCGTTTTTGTAGTAATTTCAAAAATAAGCACTTTAATTTTATATAGCCGTTTGTAAAAAAAATCGAATGCATTCCCAGTAGCCCAGGGTTTTTTTTGCAATGATCATATTTTGGGTCTCATGCAATTGGCAGAATCTGTACATTAGTGAGCTGAGCTGAGCTCGCATATAAATGCAAAAGATATTTGAACCACTGTTTTGTTTAGTTAATTTTAAAATATTTTTTATTGGCACCAAATGTAAGTTTGTTTGCATGTGTTAAAAAAATGCATGTGTCAGTAACATGTATTATACCGATTAATTCCAGAAGAAATACTAGAGTTGGGAGCACTATATTGGTTACTAAAATTATGTTAGAATTATATAATTATTATCCTTTCTCTAGGTTTTAACTCTGTTTCGAAATAGAATTTGTCACTGAGGACAAATGTTGCGTTACAGGTAGGGTGTGCAAGGTATATAGTACGTTGTGAGAATTCATAACTGAGGAACAGACATTTTTGGTAGCTTATATACTACTCGGCATCCAAGCTAACTCAATTCGTTTTAAAAAATAATTTATTTTTACAAATTAATTATTACACTAAAGCATTTCTTTTATAAATTTCGCTGTCCAAGCTAATTATTTTAATTTTTTTAATGTTTATAAATTAGTTATTACACTCAAACCAGAAACCTATTAATCAACTAGTTATAAGTTTTAGTATAAATTTCTCCTTCCAAGCTAATTATTTTTAATCATTAAAATCCAAGAAACAAACTAGTGATTTAATTATTACATTATTAATTCATTGAAGCCATTTACTCCATTTTTGTCTCGCCTGCGACGAAAGTCGCTGGAGGCGAGACATATGTATGGAAATCCGGCGGCGGCGTAAACACTTGACATCTTGCTTCATATCTTTGTAAGCCCAAGCCCTAGGTCCATCAAATTTGGTCCAGAGGTAGCTTATGATGAGTACTTGCCAGTCAGTCACCTGTCACCTGACCTTGACCTCAATTTCACGGTCCAGTGACTACGTTAAAGTTTTTGGGTTACAACAGTTCCTCTGTAACTATGCATGGTAGGATGACAATATTTGGTGTATAGGTTGCTGATGACTAGTACATGACTGTCTGGTAGGTGTCACCTGACCTTGACCTCAATTTCACGGTCCAGCGACTACGTTAAAGTTTTTGGGTTACGACAATTCCTCTGTAACTACGCATGGTAGGATGACAATATTTGGTGTATAGGTTGCTGATGACTAGTACATGACTGTCTGGTAGGTGTCACCTGACCTTGACCTCAATTTCACGGTCCAGCGACTACGTTAAAGTTTTTGGGTTACGACAATTCCTCTGTAACTACGCATGGTAGGATGACAATATTTGGTGTATAGGTTGCTGATGACTAGTACATGACTGTCTGGTAGGTGTCACCTTACCTTGACCTCAATTTCACGGTCCAGCGACTACGTTAAAGTTTTTGGGTTACGACAGTTCCTCTGTAACTACGCATGGTAGGATGACAATATTTGGTGTATAGGTTGCTGATGACTAGTACATGACTGTCTGGTAGGTGTCACCTGACCTTAGTGTTGGGGAATCGGAAAATTTTCATAATCGATTATCGGAAATAATCGAAAAGACATAATCGATTAATAATCGGAAAATCTTTTTTAGTGTATCAATTAACATTTTATAAAATCCAAAATATTCCCAAACCCTGGATTTGGTTTTTCCAGGGTATGAATAAATTTGTCTAGTCTCGTAGTTGTTGTTATTTGGGTCATGATCGACCGCTTCGACCTTGTCATCCATTTTACTATACCCGGAAATGGATCGGACAGGTTAATTACAGAACAAAACTGGACAGAATTGAATTTCCGTATTTCGATCGGCGATGTCTGCGACATCCGATTTTTATTTTGAACATCGATTAGTAAGATCGGCGGGTGAAAAACGGCAGTTTATCGATTGTAGGCGATAATCGTTCCATCACTACCTGACCTTGACCTCAATTTCACGGTCCAGCGACTACGTTAAAGTTTTGGGGTTACGACAGTTCCTCTGTAACTATGCATGGTAGGATGACAATATTAGGTGTATAGGTTGCTGATGACTAGTACATGACTGTCTGGTAGGTGTCACCTGACCTTGACCTCAATTTCACGGTCCAGCGACTACGTTGAAGTTTTGGGGTTATGACAGTTCCTCTGTAACTACGCATGGTAGGATGACAATATTTGGTGTATAGGTTGCTGATGACTAGTACATGACTGTCTGGTAGGTGTCACCTGACCTTGACCTCAATTTCACGGTCCAGCGACTGCGTTAAAGTTTTTGGGTTACGATAGTTCCTCTGTAACTACGCATGGTAGGATGACAATATTTGGTATATAGGTTGCTGATTAATAGTACATGACTGTCTGGTAGGTTCCACCTGACCTTGACCTCAATTTCACGGTCCAGTGACTACATTAAAGTTTTTGGGTTACGGCTGTTCCCTGTAACTATGCAGGGTATGGTGACAATATTTTGTATACAGGCCGCTGCTGATATTTAATGCTTATGACGAAATTTATTTTCGTTACTGATGCGGAATGCAGGCGAGACGTTTTTCTGTGTCCACACTTGTTAATCATGAAGCATAACTTCATATATAATTATTGTTATTATAATGCAATATAATAAAGTAGGGCGAATGGACCTGATACCAGTGGATTGTCAACCAGCTCTTCATAGACGAACCATCAGATTTTGTGATACTGGTCCGAGTCACCTGTATAAATCGATTTTCAGTAAAATTCCTTGTTCTGTTTTTTTGCCCGACACATGAAAACTACTAAATGTGTTTGGTCAAGCTTATTGTATTTTTCTAGATCCAAAATGGTGCAAATCAAAGGGACACTTGTTTTTAAGAGTTATTCTGCATTTTTTTTTTTTTTTTTTTTTTTTTTTTTTAAAGCTTGATTTTCCATGTTAAATTTTTAAAATTTGACCAATAAATTTAAACAGAAGTGTACGTTAGGAATGGTAAAATGTTGTCTATTTTAAATCTTTCAGATATTGCATTCTGCAGTTGAGGTGGGAAAACTCCTGTGACTTGTCGGAATACAATTGAACATCAACTGAACATCAAGCAAACTTTAGTAAACAATGCAATATTCCATTAGAAACAAAAATGGCAGACTTAATATGTAAAATTAGCATAGCAACAGTGAAGGACGATTTGTGACCTGTAAACAAAAAGGCAACATAATTTTATGAAATATGGGCATGTTATCATTAGATATTTTTTCTATTGGATTTTTGAAATACTAAGGTATAATTTGTAATAATAAAATAATGCAAGCGAAAAACTGCTCATGAGGGGCTTGACTTCTTCATCTTGTATAGATATTTTCTTCGTTAACAAAATGTGTATTTTTAATTGATTATACTAAATGCCACACCTCCTTGGAAAACATTTTATGCTTGCATTTTTTTATTATTCCATATTTTACCATTTGATTACGAAAATCCAGTTGAAAAAATATAGATATAATAACCTGCTCATGTTTTATAATGTGCCTCTGTTGTTAAGCTGTTACAAATTGTCCTTGACTTTTGCTACGGGAATTATACATTATACGTCAGCCATTTGTTTCTAAAGGGAGCTTGCATTGTTTACAAATGTTCATCTGCTTTCGTGACGTTCAGTTTTATCCGGACAAACTGAGAGAATTTTCACGTCTTAACTGCAGATGTCATTACCTGAAGAATTTCAAATAGACAACAAGTAATACACAACACACAGCTGGTTATTAAAACGACAATTATCATCAAGTATCAATAATGATCGATTTTTAAACAAAAAACCAATGGTAAAGTATGCAAATTAGCACATTTATTAAAAAATTAGGTTACATTATGGAAAAATAATCAACATAGCATTTTCCATAGATGCATCTTAAGAGACAAAAAAAGATATTTCTTCAACAAAGATCGTTTTACGTTAGTTTCGCAATGTCTGAAGCTTTAATAACATAAAGTAGATGAATATAATGTTTGAATTTGTAAATACACCAAAGTTAAAATTTTTATTTGCTACATTACGAGCAATAGGACTGAATTCTGCCATTAATCCAACAAATAACAAAACTAACTTTGGATTATAACAACAATAAAATTTGGCCTACTACAAGAGTATTGGGACTATCTGTAAAAGTTTTTCATTGAGTACTCTTCCTTTTTCTTATTTGTCAGTGTCGGCAATTAGACATATCTCGGAAGTAAACTTGTTATGCGTGCGTAATCCATTTGAAATGTACAGATTATGCTAAAACTATTTTTTGCCTGTCAGTCAAACTTTTTGCTAGACCTACACAATTCTAAAATTAGTTTAATTACATGTAATTAACTAATAAGTCTACTTATATCCCCCATTACCACAAATATTGAAACTTACATTGAAAAAGAATCAACGGCAGCAAAGCAATTCAATAAAATTAATTTTTTTTTTAAATTATTGAATTATAAATAAATCACATGTAAAACTGGAAGTAGAAAATATATATCATTGACATTGTGAAACATAAAAAAATATGTATTTAATGTAAAATGCACTATAACAAGTGTTAAATCACATTTAAACAACACAATTTGAAGGTGACTGCCATAATACTATTTTTGTTGTTGTTTGTTTGAATCTTTGTAATACAAATTACACCAGCAGCATCATATTTGCAATTTCTGGCATCAAGTTCATATCCACTCCGGAATTGTTTTATAATTTCTTTGCTTTGAACTGGCTTCCGGTCACATTGTAATGATAGGCTTTTGTACAAAGTAAAGTAAAACTGGAACCAGCTACAATGTTTGTTAATAGAATGGAGACATAGAGTGACTGTTAAAAATGACATGACGATTTCACTTCTCTTTTGAAGAAGAACAAGAACAAAGTGGGACAATTAGAAGGCCGCTTAGCAGTGGTCGCCGTCGCGAGTCTTGATTAATATTAATATCAGCTGATCTATTTTCTGTTGATATTTTTTTTCATTAATTGGGAAATACAGACGTGACATGTTTTTATATTGCCCACTATATACCGTGGTCGTGGTTTTTTTCATTCAGAAATTCACCACCATAAGCCACGGTGGTATTCTGCGGTACATCGTGTTATGTCCACTACATATCGTGGATTTTCAATTTCCTTTCATGCTTACACAGTGAAAAAATTAAAATGTTGCGATTTAATTTAGAGATTTGTGTTAAAATATGCCGTTTTAATACGTTTGTTTGACAACAAAATTAATATGCGTTCTTGCTAATCTATTCATTATACGAGAATACCTTAAAGTTTATTGTCACTGATTTAGATTGACAATTATTCCATTAACGTGTTCTAAAAGGTTAGAACACAGCAATTTGGCCTTAAAATTGTCAAAATCTTTGCTATTCTATCGTCAAAATTTCCCTGTCAGCGCCTCTGATTAATGTTCCAACCGTTTGAACTTTTACCGGATGTAAATTGTGTCACACCTTAAATTGATCGATTATCTAAGTATTGTCCAGTCATCATTTAATCAAGCACGTGCTCTCAAACATTTCAATGACCTTGTGTGTTGTATAATTTTATAATTAACAGGTGCACACGCGGCTTCACATCTTTAGCGGTAAAATAGCACATTACACAATAAATACGAGACTTGTAAAGAAATACACAATAAATGGGAGACTTGTAAAGAAATTAGTTTTAAAAAAACTTTAAAATCAATACGACATAAAATGCTACATTTTGATTTTTCAAATTTTCGAAATAATCACTTTAAATATTAATGTCGCAGAATATATCGTTCCATGAATGATTTTATACTCGATTCGTATTCGGTGTTGAACCACGTGTGTTTTAAAAATACAATCGTGATATAGAATCAACCTTAATAGTCGTTTCAGTGTTAAAAGCCTGATACATCATCAACTTTTGTTGTAAAAAAGACTTTAGTAGCATCCTGATAATTTCTATTATATTACGACAAGACCCTATGTCCGCAAACAGACGTTCGTATCGGCGCGCAAAAAACAAAGAAGAAAAAAAACAAAACAAATAAACAAACATGATGTTGAGTAAATTCGGGCAATTGTTTTATATTTATATGAGTGTGGACAAATCAGTTCTTTCGTCTTCAAAAATAATTTTATTCCGATTTGTTTTGTTAATGTTATAACAGACGTAAGGAACTATGCATATTTTATTGTTTGATCAATGTACCACAATACAACAAAAAATTAAGAATTAGTATTTGTATTTAGAGAACTAAGGCAAGTCTTAAAGGGGTCTGATCTCGAGAACATTCATCCCAATAAATACTATGTCATGCAAAAACACAGAAACTGCGAGTTAATTTTAACGGGAATTTTATACAAATAACACGTCTGCGTCGATTTGAAAAATTGTCAGTTTTGCGTAAGGTAAACCTAGCTCAGAAGCACATCACTACTTTTTTTATATAAGGCCAAAATAAATTAATTGTGTGTTTCCGGTTTCCCGACCCTACCTCCAGTTTGCACTTCGACCCTAAAACTTTTAATCAACTTTCAAAAAATCCCGATTTTTGTCAGGTCATTTCCGTGTACGATTTAAATTTTTTTTAACTGCGTCTTAAAAATGTTTTTAACTAACAGAAAAGGAAAGTGATTCAAGCGTCTTTAAAACACAGATTTTAAAGCATGGCGTGCTGACTGCCATTTAATGTTATTGCAATTCGAATTGCAAAATGCGACCACGTACAGGAACCTAAGAGTTTCATGACATCGCTTCTCGATCACTCAGACATGATGAGTGTTTTTAAAGTTAATCATTATACCTCTTCCGCGGACTATTTGATGAAAAGCAGTACATGCATGAAGTATTGAAAACAAAATAAAATGTTTTAATAAAATAAATTTTTTTCCCTACCTACCCAACCTACTTTTTTCAAGAGTGAAATAGGAAACACACTATTAATTTATTTTGGCCTAAACCTGTTATATTAATTGTTATTGTTTAAAACGCCATTGTCCAAGGTAAATGTGTATTTAGAATTGTGCGTATGTAAGACTTCATTCAACCTTGCGAAACAGGCGCCTGTACCATATCGTAGTTAACTATATTTTATGTGGCGATTCTCGTTTATAAACTTTTCACATATTTATTATTCTTGCTGCATATTGGCTTCATTTTAGTAATTTATTTGTTGTATCCCATCCTGTTAACGAGGTTTATATAACGATTCATGATGTAAACTTTTGTCCGCATTTGTTAAAACAACTCTGGTTTTAAATACCAAATAAAGAAAAAGATCACTGTCGAAAAGGATTTATAATTGATTAAAGATAGTTCGCGTACAACTTCAGGACAATTCGTTAGATGTTGTAATACACTAAAAAACGTAATGTGACAATTCAAATCCGGATAATTTACCGAACTTGTTCAGGGTAATATTTAATGCATAACACATGCATTCTGTTGAACAAATATTCGATCTTCAATTCTACCGTCACATGAAATCATTATTAATCATCTACAAATAAAATGCATGTGCAAATTATTCTTAAGCACTGTTTAAAAATGTTCTCTTTTATTCGGGTAACGATGTTTAGACCCGCAATCAATTAAATGACAACGTTTATGTTGTCATTTACCACCGCGGAGATATCGTGGCCGGACCCCTGTGGCGACATGCCATGGTAGACTGAACTCCCTCGTATGCATCCACCGTGGTAAGATTACCTGAGAAGATTCTTAACCACGATAGTAGGCGTGGATATACCATGGTGGGAGATAGAGGAAAGGATTAACTTCCATGGTGGGTTAGTGTTTTTTATAAAAAAAAACACGTTCCCTCTGTATTTAGACAAAATTTGAGAAATATGCTCCAGGGGACATAGCCTAAATTCAGTAACAATTTCAAGATTTCAAGCAAAACACAATTCTTATTTGCCGGTCTTCGGGACCGTCACCAAGAACAAAAATATTGTACCCAGACATATTTTGGGGGTCGGGACCGAAGATTTTTCGTGGACTGAATGTATAAAACACACAAAAAACTAGTAAAATACTTATATCTCTGCATTTTTTATTTATTTTTATTACATTTTTAACGAAAAAGGAGTAAATCGGTGTGCATCAGTATAATCTACATTTGTTATACGACAATTTTTTGTTGTATTATTATTACCCGAAGCACCACTTAATCAGAATACTACATAAAAACATTGACACCTGCTGCTGTGATTAAGGATAAAGGTGAAATCCTTCAATTGCCTCTTAATTGGCTTGGTCATATTGTCGTTTATACTTGACAGACTTAATTTTTATATTTGTTGGTATTCAAGTGATGAAATAGACTTTGGAATCAATCGTAAATTTCCAAATGCTTTAAAACAAAAGTGGCAAGCACTAAAAAATTCATTACTTAGTCTTTTTCTAACACTGTTAAACATTGTGAAAGATTTACTGGCACATTTAGACGACCCCTTATACATCATCCTTTTTTATATTTAACTGGGCTTCAGTCTTTCTTCAACACATTATAAAACATTTTCTAATATTTACTTGCATGTTTTAATTTAGCCAACCACTTTTTAGCTCACCTGACCCAAAGGGTCAGTGTGAGCTATTCTCATCACTTTGCGTCCGTCGTCGTCGTCGTCGGCCGTAAACTTTTTACATTTTAATCTTCTTCTCCACAACACTTGGCCTATTGGAACCAAACTTGGCAGGAATGTTTATTGGGTGGTTCTTAACAAAGTTTGAGTTTTTGGTGCTGATCAAATATGAAACATGGCTGCCAGGGCCATTAATGCATTCTGATTGGCTGAAATTCAAAAATCTTCTTCTCATAAACTGCTTGGCAGATTGATTTGAAATATTGCAGAAATGTACCTTAGATAGTCCTCTACAAAGTTAGAGTTTTTTGTGCCGATCCAAAATCCAAGATGGCCGCCATCGCAGGACATAGTTTAACATAGGACCCTATGCGAAAAACATATAAACAACTTCTTCTCTGAAACTGTTCCACACAATGAAGCCACATTAATAAGGAAATGAAGGTTGGATAATTATCTTATTATTTTGGGTTTTTCCAGCCAATTGCAAATTCAACATGGCTTCCAGGGCCATCATTGCGTTATGATTGGCTGAAATTCAAAAATCTTCTTCTCATAAACTGCTTGGCAGATTGATTTAAAATATAGCAGAAATGTACCATATGTGGTCCTCTACAAGGTTTGAGTTTTTTGTTCCGATCCAAAATCCAAGATGGCTGCCATCACAGGACATAGTGTAACATAGGACCCTATGGGAAAAACATACAAACAACTTCTTCTTTGAAACTGGTCCACACAATGAAGCCAAATTATGAAGAAATGACTAATGGATATTTATCTTATTATTTTGAGTTTTTTGAGCCAATTGCAAATTGAACATGGCTTCCAGGGCAACTATTGGGTTCTGATTGGCTGAAATTTCAAAAATCTTCTTTTTACAAACCGCTTAGCAGATTGATTTGAAATATTGCACAAATGTACCTTAGATAGTCCTCTACAAAATTTGAGTTTTTTGTGGCGATATAAATTACAAGATGGCCACCACGGTGGAACACAGCTTAACATAGGACCCAATGGGAAAACCATACAAACAGCTTCTCTGTAACTCAGTTCCACACAATTTAACCAAATAATGCAGAAGTGAATCTAAGATAGTAATCTTATTATTTTAAGTATGTTTCGACCTGATAGGAAATTCAACATGGCTGCAAGAGCTGCAAATGCGTTCTGACTGGCTGAGATTTTAAAATTCGTTTTCTCACAAACAGCTTGGCAGATTTTGCTGATTGTAAATTCAACATGGCAACATTCATAGAAACAGCATCTTCACATAAACTCTTTAGCATTTAATATCAAAATTTGCAAGTCTTTTCTTAAAAAGTTTTTTTGTAAGTCAGGTGAGCTATACAGGCTCTTAAGAGCCTCTAGTTCATTGTCCTATTAATATTAAGTCCAATTTTTGGATTAATGTGAAAACTCAGCATTTAGCTGGTATATAAAACTGATTTAAATGTTATTAATCTAGGGAGGATGAAGTGAGAGCAATGTTTGGCAAATATGGGCCTTTGAAGGATGTATACATACCACAGGATTACTATACTAGACAACCGAGAGGATTTGCTTACATACAATATCCTTTGCACTGAGTTCCATAGAAGTGGATGTTGAATGTTTTAAATCATTTGTTTTGAGTTATTATTTGGTCAAATAAAGAACTGCATTAATTTTTTTACTTGATTTTTTTTTTTTACTGTAGCAAGTAGATAACAATTGTTATTTGAATAAACCAATAATATTTTACTTTTATTTTTCACCAGACATCAGGTCAAAGTTTAAAGACAAAAGACAAAGGCAAAAAAACATTACAACGTAATGGCATTTTTTAAAAGGCAAAGATAAAGTTTGTGATATTTAAACAAACAAGATTATTCGTTAAATAAAGCTTTCACAAAAATTCATAAATATGTTTAAAAAGGCAAAGATCAAGATAAAGACTACATGTATTAAACCCATTCCGTATTGTACAAGACATGGACACTATTTGTACAAGAGGCAAAAGATCAAGATAACACAATACCTAGTATACACAAACACGTTTTATCTTCTGTCTGTACTAGACAAGGCAAAGATAAAGAATATATCAGAAGTTAAACTCAATAGTGGTAGTGTCTGGGATACTATGTAAGGTCACGAAAAGATTTCTGATGATAATTTGGGGGGCTGGAAGATATGGTGTTGTAGCACTGGTAAAAAAAAAAGGGCAAAGATAAAGTAAAAGATCGTGTTTGAATGTTTGGTGCCAAGGTAATGAATGCCATTCTATCTCAGCCAACATTAAAAAAAGCCTGTCTGTCCATATTTTGGAAATGACTTTAAAAGTTTAAGATGCAAGTGTAACAAAATTGCTTCCAAACTGAATTCTTATTTCTTTTTTATTCTGAAAACTTTTGCACTTCATGCACATGAAGTTGTGCACCTGCTATTATGGAATTATTCCAGGATTTTTTTCCTGGAAACAGTCATTTTTCTGGACATTTGCAGAAGACGGTACCTATTTTGCATAATCAACTCCTCCTATATTTTTTCAACCCAGACCTCTGAAACTTCACAGAAAGATTGCACATGTATTAAAGTTGTGCACCTTCTATTAAGGAATTGTTCCAGGATTTTTTTCCTAAGTTTCCAGACATGGGAACTTAGTCATTTTTCAGGACATGTGCAAAAGACGGCATCTTCTTTGTGTAATCAACTCGTCCTATATTTTTTTTACACAGACCTAAAAATTTTCTTCCAACAAATTATAAACCATTCCCAATAATTAAGGCACTTAGATTTGCAACCCAGCCATTTCAGACTTTTGCCATATTTTTTTTTACTTCATTATTTTTATATTTTCTGTAGCAACACTGATTATGGCAACTTTTGTTATTTTAATAAACCAATAATATTTTACTTTTATTTTTCACCAGACATCAGGTCAAAGTTTAAAGACGAGACAAAGGCAAAAAAATATTCCAACGTAATGGCATTTTTTAAAAGGCAAAGATAAAGTTTGTGATATTTAAACAAACAAGATTATTCGTTAAATAAAGCTTGCACAAAAATTCATAAATATGTTTAAAAAGGCAAAGATCAAGATAAAGACTACATGTATTAAACCCATTCCGAATTGTTCAGGACATGGACACTATTTGTACAAGAGGCAAAAGATCAAGATAATACAATACCTAGTATACACAAACACGTTTTATCTTCTGTCTGTACTAGACAAGGCAAAGATAAAGAATATATCAGAAGTTAAACTCAATAGTGGTAGTGTCTGGGATACTATGTAAGGTCTCGAAAAGATTTCTGATGATACTTTTTGGGCTGAAAGATATGGTGTTGTAGCACTGGTAAAAAAGAAGGGCAAAGATAAAGTAAAAGATCGTATTTGTATGTTTGGTGCCAAGGTAATGAATGCCATTCTGTCTCAGCCAAACATTAAAAAACCCCTGTCCACGTTTAAGAAATGACTGTAAAAGATATATGATGCAAGTGTAACAGATCTGTTTCCAAACGGCATTCTTTATTTCTTTTTTATTCTGAATACTTTTGCACTTGGTTTACCTGCGGAAATTGAACTGACTGTGACAAAGTAAAAAACTGTTTACATAACTAATTGAAATTGTTTTAAAATGTTTTGACAAATCCTTAACAAGTTTGACATTTGAAGATCCTAGAGATGCTGATGATGCCTTGTATCATCTGGACAGAACACGATTCATGGGACGAGAGCTGGAGATTGAGTTTGCTAGAGGGGACAGAAAGAGTAAGTATTCCTTGTATCATCTGTAGAGAACAGAAGATTGAGTTTGCTAGGTGGACACAAAGAGGAAGTGTAAGTAAACCTCTTGTTCCAAATGGTAAGTCAAACATTTTAAGAAGATTGTCATGTCTAATCACCTGATTGACAGGGGGGGGGGGGGGGGGGGAATCCAATTATCCAGTCAACAATGATCAGTGATTGTTTATGGCCATATGTTCACTTGACCTAAATGCTCAGTGGGAGCTACTCCTGTCACTTGTCGTCATAGGATGTAAGCCAACTTTTCAGTCCTGTCAAAAACACTTGGCCAAATGGACGGAAACTTGGCAGCAATGTAGGGTGTTTATTAAATCAATTAGCCGAAAGAATTGTGATATTGTAAATATGTATCTCAGATAGTCTTCTACAAAGTTGGAGTGTTTTGTGCAGATCCTGAATCCAAGATAGCTGACACGGTGGCACATTATTTAAAATACAACCCTATGGGAAAAACATAGGAACAGCTCTTCTCAAATCCTGCACATTAACACTAAATCACATAGAATAAAGTTAAGAAAGTTCTCTTGAAATTTTGAGTATTTGTCATGGTTGGAAATTCAACATGGAAACATGAATAGAAAAGCATCTTTCAGAAATGGTCTCACTTCAGCATTTAATATAAAAATTTGCAAGAAATTATTTTTGGTAAGTCAAGTGAGCATTACAGGCTTTTGAGGTCCTCTAGTTGTGTAATTATTTCCTACAATTTTGAATTTTGACAAAGTCCCTAATTTCTTTTTTTAAATTGTAAACTATTCCCCATTTATTGAAGCACTGGCCTTGCAAGCGGACCATTTTATACTTTGGCAATTTATAAAAAAATTAGGGCTAAAACTTATGGAAGAAGCGAGTCCCTTGAAGTATGCAATATTTATTATGCCTTTTTAGTAATACCATGACAATACAAGCTTGAAGAACTGCATCACAATAACAATTACAACTTTTTCAATGAAGAGCTAACAGAAATGACCCTTATTTCTTAAGACCTACATATACACATGTCCAGCATGTAAATGCAAACAACAACAAATATAAATAAAGTAATAACTCTGCAATTGTAAGGAATTAGCTGGACGATTAAGTTGAGTAATATGAAACCAATTATAATAAATACAGCTTAATTGTACTGATAGCATCTATTTTAAATAGATAAAAAACAATTTATCTCGTGGAGTTGACAATAGTCACAATCTTACAGACAAAGCTAATAACACACACACTACATGTATGAAAACATAGATAACTCGTTACTGAAAAAGCATGGGTTTACTGCATCATCACAAAGACATTTGATGTTTTTTGGTTCTTTCTTGTGACAAGACCAATATTTGCGAGTTAAAATCTGATAAAGTTCATTAATTATTGTACTTGTACATGTAGAGTATATTTTACAGTGGATTTAGAACTAGTCTGTTTAGTGTTATAAATTGTTCTATTCATAGCTCCAGGACAAATGAGATCAAAGGGTCGATCATATGGTGGACGCTATGACGACTATGATCGTAGAAGATCAAATAGATCTTACAGCAGAAGTCCTAGGAGGTATGTACTCGCAGCAATGTAAGCACAAGTCCTAAGAGGCATGTACTCACAAAATAGATGTCTTTTGAGGTCTCTACTCACAAAAAAACACAAAAATTCTTAAGAGGTTAGAAACATTGCTTCAGTATTTTTTGTATGTGTGATGGCAGATGCCACGTGTTATAGCAGCAAATTTTTACAAAATATATATACAAGTTCATAATTTTGCTTCTTCCAAAAGTTATCAATATTCTATGGGTGCAATGTCCATAAAAAATAGGTAAGTATATTTATTATGTTGTTTTCATTGTAGTTAATTTTTTTTTAATTGGTTAACCATGTGGCAACCATGTTGTTGTTACATGACCCAATACACAACTTTCTCAAAAATTATTAATATTATTGTATTTCAGTCGGGTTCGGATCAAATTTTTTTGAAGCTCCAACTGGGAATGCTCAAACACCCCAGAACTCTTGAACACCTATAAAAGTATGGAACGTTACACCTACTAGTAGATAATCAATGTTAAAATGCCCTGATTTGAACCTTCTTGAACACCTATTTCACAAAAGCTCAAACTAAATTAGCAGTATCAATTGTAAAAAACCATGAATAACTCGAACTAAAATTATTGACTGCTTGTATGACTAATGGTTGTAAAAGATGTGGAGATCCAAGTGATACTTGTAAAATGCCAAACTTGATTTTTAATGATATAATCCCTAATAATTGTCTTTACACATATCTGTCATTAATTTGTATTTATTTACACCTTTGTCAGTTAACATGGTTAAATTAATTAAAATTTGTTTTAATTAATTAAAATATATGCAAAGAAATCCTTATGTTGTGCAATAATACCTACATGTATTTACACATTAAAGTATCAACACTTTATGCATAAAATTAAACAAGAAAAATAACAGTAAACATTTTTATTTAAAAAAAAACAAATACAAATTTAACAACAAGTACAAAAGATGAACACAATTTTATTGATCCAATTTGACAGGTAGTCAATTGAAATATATAAACCAGTCCATTCCATTTCGTTAATGAACATATTTCCTGAAATCAGAAGACCACATTTTTCATGAAGCCCTTCTAGTTCCAGCCATCAAAGTTTGACTGCAATAGAATTGGATGTGACGAGTGTATTGTACATTAATTTTAAAGAATCTGTTGTGATAGAATTTGTTAGAATTATTTTCGATAATTTGAACACTTTCAGACACAGATCAAGATCTACAAGTCCAAGAAGGTGTGTAAGTGTAGAAGTCTGTGGACACACTGGCTTTTCACTTGATTTAAGAAACACTCTTTTGCCTTCATTTCTGGTCAGCTTTTATGAGCTAGGAGTCAAATGTTTTCCTAATATCTCTTTTGGACAAGTGGAAAATCACCACCGATCTGTTAGTTTGTTTGGAAGTTATGAATTGAAAATTATATGGAAAATTGGCTTTGAAAGGTTGTTTAGTCTTCATTATACCACTGCTTTACAGGGGATTATATAGTGATGGGGTGTCCATCCGTTACACTTTCTCTTATGTGCAACTCCCATAGAAAAACATGGACTTTGTCATTGACATTTGGGAGTTCCCATCTTTTATCCACAACTCCACCTACACCACTGAATGGAAATTGATAAAACTTTCACAGAATCTTTGTCACATAGTCCCATTGTGCACTTGATATTTGGTAGTTCCCATAGAAAAACATAGACTTGGTCATTGACATAAAGGGGTACCCAACTCTAATCTGCAACTCTACCTTCAACATTGAATAGAATTTGATAAAACTTTCACAGAATCTTTGTCACATAGTGCCATTTGAGCACATGATGTTTTACATTCTGATCAGAATGATATTTGGAGTTTCCCATGAAAAACATGGACTTTGCCATATAAGCATAAGTAGGTACCCATCTCCTATCTCCAACTCTGCTGAATGGAATTTGATAAAACTTTCTCAGATTTTTTGTCAGATAGTGCCATTGTGCACTTGGAATTTAACATTTTGATCAGATTAATATTTGTAATGTTTTGAAAATTGGACAGCTGAGGGTATCAATTGGTAAGCATTGCTCAGTTTTTCTAGTTTTTGTTTGATTTTTATGAAATTTAAATCAAATATTAATATAAACAATATTCTGTGAGAATTAAAAAGTTAGCAAAGAGTTTGAGAGTTAACTATAAATATTGTATTTAAAAAATGTAAATCATATCCATTTGTCCAACTTGAAAATAACTTAATTGCAAAGATGCAATATGTGTTTTCGCAATATACTGTGAAAGTACTTAAATTCGTGGGTATTAATTTTCGTGGTTTGGTGAAATTTTACATGTTCGTGGGTTCTTAAATTCGTGGACTGACGGTTTCCGAAAATGCAAAAAGTGAGGTAGCGATCAAAATATATGATTAAAGCAGATCATTTTCGCTGCTGATAATAAACATCAACATATAAAGAAGACAAGACAGTTTCATTACATGATGTTGTTTACACGCGTAGTAACGAATGTAAAATTAACAACACGGAAATCAATAGCTAATTATAAACACGGTAATGTATTAATTAATTGATTAATTGCAATAAAAACTACTTTGAGTCTATTTAATTCTCTAATTGTTATCTATAGAAGCATTCCTAGCCGAAGGGCATTTGTCACTTCATGTGTTGAGTAGCAATAAATACAAAGGTGTAATTTAATGCCATTTGTGCCACGATCGGTATTATCACAACATCCATTTGATATAGCGTGTCATTGATATGCACTAATAAAGATAAAGTATAGCTTATCTTTTAAATATTTTATTTGTTATTTTAATTTATGTTCAAAGGAGCAACCAAACTCATAATTCCGATAATAATTTGTTACTTTTTAACATCGAAAATGAACACCTCATATATCCCCACCTTGACAGGAAGTCAATGTTTCTTCATACGCTTTACAATTAAATAATACCTACATTTAATAAAAAACACAATTCGAACATGAAACCTGTAACATAATCATTAAGATGGATTTTGAGCTGAACATTAGTAATGGATCGAACCACAAAATCATATATTACATTTACAAATAAATGTCCGATCTCGGACATTTTCAGATCGTTGTTCCCAAGTTCCCATCTGTTAATGAAGTTTTATTCTTCGTTGGATTTTTAATTTCGTGGTCCGAGACCTCCATGAAAACCACGAGAATTGATACCCCACGAATAAAAAGTATTTCACAGTAGCTGATAGTTGCACAATTATACATTGATTACTAGGTATAAAATGTTACCTTTTTTTACCATGATTGCCAACTGGTGTCCTGGTTTTAAATATTCAGGAGCGGAGTTTTGTCCTTTGTTTTGGGCAACCATGATCTGTATGATATGTATGAGAGACTTACTGATAGACATAGGATTTCAAATCATATACAACGTTTCACAATGTTAGAGAAGTCAGTTTGTTCATTTAGATATTTTACAGCAACTGTGCAGTATTAAGTAATATTTCAAAATGTCTTTACAATGTTCATTGTTGTCTACCTTCATTTCAAGAACTGGTGTACACTTTCCAAGAACTACTCTTGTGTGTAAATTGAAGTAGCCATGCTTCACTACACTTTCTCATTTCATTGTTTGACAGCTTGTTATACAAACTGAATTTCCGCCCTCAGGTGTGATTTGTGCAGTAGCTGCGTTTTATTAGGCCTCCCAACGGCTATTAATAGTTTATTTTTTTGGCATGGATTGCTTCACCTGTGGTTCATCCAATCCCCGTAGCAACTGACATTCAAACAAAGAATATTCATCCAAGGGATCCATATTTATTAAATAATGTTACTTTATTGGCTTCAAGGTATAAAAAAAAATTAAAATCATCAAGTCCTGACGATTTTTCATAAGGCATTTAAACTTGTACCATTTACATAAATTATTTGGTTGTCACATGGATGACTGCTAAAGGAGAATATATCACGTAGCAGAAATATAAAGGCAACCCTTAGTTTTTCCTTCTACAATATCAACCTTTACTTCTAATTCTAAATGGATTTGCATTTTTTTTTTAAATCATAAAAAACCATTTAATTCAAACTGATTGATGTGCTAATTGTGCAATATCTTTTTTAATTTTTTAGGAGAAGATCACGTTCAAGATCAAGAACTCCTGACAGAAGGTTTGTAATGTTCTTGTTATTTATTTTACTTGATTTAATGCTGGTTTTATCAATTTATCAGCTATATCATGGTATCAAGTTTTTATTGGGGGAGTAAGCCTGAGTACCCAGTACTGTTAATACTGTAGATGTTTATAATATACTTAATGGGTGTTGAGTGGTTAAGGTAGGTCGTCTACTATTGATCACATGGTCTGTCAACACTAAGGTTTGGGGTTTGAGTCTCATTTGTGTGGCAGGGTGCAGTCCACTCCACCTTAATTAATAAAGATTACCAGCTATTCTAAGTTCAGGGGGTTTTCTGTGGGTACTGTGGCTTCCTCCCCCAATAAAAACTGGACACCATGATAAAGCTGAACAATTGCTAAAAGTGGCATTAAACACCAAACAAACAATATAATTCTTATTGAAACAAAGTATGTTACTAAACACAATAGTGCTATTTCTATGAAACCACACAACAGTATTTAATTTAATGTTAATAAAGACATACATGTATAGTATATAGTCGGTGTCTGTGTTCATTTAACTTGGAATTTGGCTAAAATATGCTACTTAAACAGTTTGTCAGCAACATTCTCTTAAATAACAAAACAGAATTGTATCAAATTTAGATATTAAGGACCTACTATGTAGATGTGAATTCCTACAGCAGTTTATGAAATTAGAATGCTATTTAAATGTTGCTAATAAAGTAATTAAGTCACTATTGATGTAGAGCCACCACTCAGCGTAACATAGACTCGATGGGAAAAACATACAAAATGGATTCTTCTTAGAAACTGTGCCACACATTTAAACCATTTTATGTAGTTAAGAAGCTGGGATAGTTTTCTTGTAATTTTAATGTCTGATTTGAGATTTCTGTAAATGCATTATGTATGACTGAAATTTAAGTTCTTTCTTGAATAAATTCTTGTACCTTAGATGGTCCTATACTTGTGTATGTTTGTTATGCCGATCCCAAGTCCTACATAGCTGCCACCATTAAACATAGATTCAGGAAGGTCTGTGTGGTAAATACATAGCTACAACTTCTCATAAACATTTTTTTTCCACATTTTTAAAATCAAAAGAAGTCTTCTGTAAGTCTTTTTCCAAGTCTGGTGAACGTTTCATGCCAGTTTCCTAGCTAGGGTCTGAATAATGTGGAAGCCTTTTATAGTCTGCAATGGGTCTTGTGGCTGGCTGCTTTAGGCCCCAGGGGTGGGGTGTGTTTTGTTTTCTTTTGTTTTTTTTGTGCAAGCTTTTGAGAGTCTCTGGCTAATCAAACAATGAAAATTGCCTTGATAACAAGATAACATATAGACACTATATATAGGGCTGGTGTAGATCTTTTGTGAAGAACCTTTGTTTTCATTGCTGTTTGTTGCTGTATCTTCTAAAAATTTAACATTGAAGACACAAATTGAGTTTTTCTTAAATGTAAGCCTATGTTTGTAAAATTGTATTTATGTCTCAAAAATATTTTACTATATTATCTGTTATCTTTTTACAGAAGATCCAGATCAAGATCTTATGAAAGAAGGTAAGTGAACAAATGGGAATAACTCAAAGTAGTAGACGATCTTCTGTCTTGAAAAGGTTGCACCAGAGGTCATTATCCATTTGGATGGCCTGTGCAAAAGTAACCAAACGGGTGAGACATCAAAATTTTTTTATTAAAAAAATCTTTCTTTCAGTTAAAATTTCATATATGGGGCTTTACACATATAATGCTAAATTACATTAAACTGGAGAAAAAAGTACAAGTGTCCACGAACTTTGTGCTGGAATTTTACCTTACAGTGTAAGAATGGTTTTTCTACTTTCATTTCAATATTGTGATCACATTGTACCACATTACACACTTTAGGAAGTGCTTCCACTGTAAAGACATTGACTGGAAAAAAATATATTCTTGTTCTACAGTAATGCCATACCTTTAAAAGTATCCAATTCTTAAGTAATAGCAGTTATAAGCAAAAGCAGAAACAAAAGAGAAAATTGGGACTTTTTTATCCTGCCATGTTTTGACATGCACCAGAAATTCCATGAATAGGATAATGACCCTACCACAGCTAAGACAGGTTGTTGTATGATGAAAAAAATGCTTCTTTTCAGGTTCAGGTTCAATTGTGCCTATTTTTATCAAACATATTACACAGTATCCTTTTGAAAGGAAATTCAAGTTTATTGAGCTAAAGGACCATGCCATCTTCAAGGGGGAGATGATACTTTTTGATCTGATGTCAATTTTTGTGACTTTCAACAGTGCTAAAAGGAATTAACTTGTTAAATTCAAAATCTGTTCCTTCAAAGAGGAAAACTGTTAGATGTTGATTAAATCGAGTACACTGCATGTACTCGGATTAAGTATAGTATAGGAGTATACTACATGTACTCTGAGTATAGGAGTATGCTACATTTACTCTGATTAAGTATATATAGAAGTACACTATATGTATTCTGAGTATAGAACAGATATTCAACTCAGCTGATACTCTTTGAAAGGCCCTAAAACATATTTATAAATAGAACATCTTTCAGTTTATTTTAAATATGTGATTATTGTTGAACATACTTCATATAATCTGGCTATGTAATGTACAATTGGTTTAGGTGAGTGCAAGTTCATGTGTTTTATATTTTATTTTTTATGTTTGTATTTTTTGTTAGAAGATCAAGGAGCAGAAGCTACAGAAAGTAAGTAGTCATTTTATTTTGATTCTCTTATGTGCCAGTTATTTTGATTTAAGAGGTTATCTATGGAAGATTTAATATTAGTATACTGTTAATTTTTGTAAGTTACTACTTTAGCAGCTTGAGAATTCTTATAAATTAAAGTTGTTTAAGAGTTGTTATTTATAATGTATATAGCAGTTGCAGACAGTTTTATGTAAGCACTGAATACAAAATAGTTCCTTAACATTTTTTGGCCTCTATAAAATACATCATTACTTGTTATTATGATTAAAGTAATATCTTTATTAAATTGACTACCAAAAAAACCTTTTAATTTAAGGAAACGGGGGTTTGGGTAAGTTGTTTTACAATACTTTGGTTAGGGAATGTGATTATTGTATGTGTTACTGTCCTTCTTAGATAATAAAACTTTTGTTATTTGTAAATCACAAAAATTGCTTCACTTCTATGGCAGGATCTTGTTTGTATAATTAAGTACTTGTTGCATGTTAAACGTTTTGGTGATTTTTTTTAGTTTTTTCATTGAAGTTTATATTACATTTTTATAATAAAGGGAGGTTAATTATTTATAACAGACAAAATGTTCTACAGAATAGATTAGTTCTGATTAGCTGTTATTTGAAGTGTTTTGGTTCTCATTAATGCAAAATACATAGTGACACTAAATTTGAATGATCCCATTCATCAAAGTAATTTGGACAAGTGATTAAATTGGTCATCTTCTATTGATCATGTGGTCTGTCAACACTGGGGTTGTGGGTTCGAGTCTCAATGCTGGCAGGTTGTACCCCAGCCTAAATTGAAACTAATTGTCAGTTTTCCTGGGTACCCCTGCTTTCTTTCCCAATAAAACCTGGATGCCTAAAATAACTGAAAGTAGCCTTTAACACAATTCAGACAAACACCTCAGAAATTTATTTCATTAACTATGAAGTTTAACTCTGTGAAACAAAGAATAGCATTAGGTCATAAAAGACCTAAACAAGCCACACCATTTTGTAATATGAAAAGACTTGCGTGTATAAATATTTATTCTACATTTTTCTCTGTTCTCTGATTTGTTAGGTTGCACTTTGTTACTTGCAAATTCTGTTTACTAAAATAAGATCTCATTTTTCAGAAGGTCATACAGCAGGTCCAGAAGTAGGTCATACGACAGACAAAGGAGTGGAGAAAGGTAGGTATAAATAGGTCATATGATAGACAGAATAGAAATAGGTCATACAGCTGACAAAAGTTGACATAGGTGGGTATAAATTTGTCATACGACTGACTGATGTGGAGATGGGTTTGTGCAAGTAGGTCATATGATATGGTTGAGTAGGGATAGTAGGTTTAAGGTCATTAAACATGCATGATCCAATAAGAATTTGTAATCTTAATTATTAACATTGTACTTTGACTCCATTTGTGATGGATTTTTATTGACAAGGATTTCCAGTATTCCTACCGATGGTCTGGAGTTCTTTCCAGGTACTCCAGCTTCCTCCCCCAATAAAAACTGGTTGCTATGATATAGCTAAAAAATTGCTGAATTGCCACGTTAAACATCATTCAAACAAACAAACAATTTGTGATGGAAAAAACCCATGATTTACAGATAATTAACTGTAAAGAGAATATATCAGTACAAAATAATGAAGTTAGTTATAAATCTGATGGCAGTCTTAACTGTGTTGATGACCTTTTATTTTTCAGATCACGTTCATACAGTAATTCACCATCAGCTTCTCCAAAGGAAAACGACCGACAAAATTCACCATAATCTTGATACATATGAAAAGTGTGTAAAACTTTCTTACAAGTGAATTTGTTACTGAACAAGGATGTTTTCAGTATATTCAATATCATCTAAGTACTATTTCATTCTTGTATATTTTACATGAAGATGGAATCAAAGACCATTTTTTATCATTATCAAACAATACATTTTACTGTACAGAGCAAAATAAAAGTCACTTTGATATAATTTTTATTTTATTAATGCCAGTTATATGCAGACTCTCACTAGTGATAGTATTAATGCTAAATGATCTTAAGTGTTCTGTCAAGGTCCTTTTAGAACCATGGTGCTTTTTTTTAAACTGCAGCAGTGCTATCTGATCAAACATGTTGTATAATGTCATGCAGAGGTGCTATCCAATACAATGCCTGTTGAATTGTTTACTTAACAGATTAAAGCTGCTGGCAATACCTTTTGTTAAGTAATGCCTCGGGTAATGTTTACCTATACAGGTGTGTACATGATATTGATTGATAGGCCGAATCTCTGTTAGATTAAATAATTAGCCTGATTGATTTCTTGTCTTTACACTTGTTATGCAAAATATCAATAAATTGTGACAAATTAAGTTAAAATTTTAATGTTTTCCTACATTTTATGTGGATATTGTAACTTGCACTTAATTTGCGGAATGAAAAATGTGCATATGCTGGTAATGGCGATTATGACTTTCAGAAGATATTTTGTCTGTACCTTCTAAGTGAATGTTAATTCTGTTATTTTCATTATTTTAAAATTATTATGGCCCTGTCACTTTGTGGTGGACCCCCTATAGTAATCAGTCTGTCTGTCTGTCCGTCCGTCCGAAGCTAATCGTGTCCGGGTTGTAACTTTTTTATCTTTTGAGGTAGGCTTTTGATATTTGGAATGTGCGTAGATAATATCAAGACGATGTGTTGCATACCATGGTTGATCACCTTTGACCTTAAGGTTTCTCTGTTTGTTATTAAATTGATTTCCATCTACATACAAATGTACACTGATAAATTTTGAAGCATATCTGCCAGTCCGAGTTGCCATCCCCTGACTTAGTAACCAATATTATATTATGTAGTAATAATTTTTCCCCATTTGATTTCACATATGAAAAAAGTGAAATATATTTATATATTTTCATATTTTACACTGAGTCTCCATCTTTTATGTAATTTCTGGGAAAAGTACAGATGTGTTCTGAACATGTTTTTATTATTTTTTTTACTGTCGTTTGGTAAACGAACATGGCTGAAAAAGACATTCATGATCTGCTCTAGAGAGGAAAATTAGCAGAACCACTTGAAACTGAACAAATGGAAGTAAATTTGATTGTGGATAAAAGTAAAGTTATACTATAGAGAATTCATAGATCAACCAAAGAAAAAATAACTCTGCAAAACAAAATATTGACCAAGTTAAAATATTATAATATTGGACCTAGTAAAATATTACAAAATAGCAAAGACAATGAATAATCACTTAAAAGCATAAAAAAACTATTAATATATAATAAAAGGGTTATTGAATAAATATTGGGAAATATTGTTCCTCGCAAAATGCTTTATTTCTCTGGCAAGCTCTGCAAATACAGCATCTTGCTTGGGACAATATTTCCCAATATTCATGCAATAACCCTATAACACAGTATACATGTATTTTGTGTTTGTGTAGTATTGCAACACAAAATTGTTATCCAATATTTTATTTTATATTTTTCACAAAATAAATGAATTAATATATACATTTAATCTAACTTTATCAGCCCAAATGTGAAAGTATTGGTAGCTCTCCCCTTGTTAAACATTGAAATCTTAAATATTTTCAATAATGATGGTCTGAAAGTTGATTGGCTAACTGGCCATCTCCATCGAAGGTATTAATGTTGATTGGCTTACTGGCCATCTCCATCGAAGGTATTAATGTTGATTGGCTAACTGGCCATCTCCATCGAAGGTATTAATGTTGATTGGCTAACTGGCCATCTCCATCGAAGGTATTAATGTTGATTGGCTAACTGGCCATCTCCATCGAAGGTATTAATGTTGATTGGCTAACTGGCCATCTCCATCGAAGGTATTAATGTTGATTGGCTAACTGGCCATCTCCATCGAAGGTATTAATGTTGATTGGCTTACTGGCCATCTCCATCGAAGGTATTAATGTTGGGTGCAGGTCAACTCGTACCTCTACCAACTCGTACCTTTGCATTTAATATAATAGTAAATTACGAATGTTCTTAATAAAAATATATATTGTATATTAGATAAAAAAATATTTAAAAATATTCGAACTTTTTACAAATATTTTGCAGTTTGCGAACAGACTACGCTTTGTCAACAATTAATTTCAAATCCAATTATTATTATTTGTTCTTTAATAACGACCGCTCATTTTTCTTGTGTACTTAATAATTTCAAGTTTTTACTCAAATTTTGCAGTTTGGAAACAGATTACGCTTTTTCAACAATTAATTCCAAAGAAAGGGATCCAATTATTATTTTTAATTGTCCCTTAATAACGAACGCTTATTTTTCTTGTGCATGTACTTAATAATTTCAAGTTTTTACTAAAAAAAATCCAAAGCCACACGACTGTAAAAACTGGTCTGGATATCAAAGATAAGAGTAAGGACAACAAATATTTTCCGTAAACCAATCGCAGTGAAATTGAATGCGATGACAATATAAAATCGAAAAGAATTTATGAAAATTTTAATTTGCCATGACTCTTCGTGTATAATATGTACGCGTGCAGCATCCATTAATCCTCGACACACTCTCCTGTGACTTTTGCAGTTCATTGACTCACAGAACAGGCACTGGTAAGTTTATTTTTGTATCTGAATTAGCATGCAGATAAGATTTTGAATGACTATAAAAGCAAGCTTAAGATTTTTTTCAAGTTCTATTAAACTCAACGATATACATTTTCGCTGTTTATCCAGAGTGTTCGATTCAATTAAAAATTTTATTATTGGCAATTTTATTAATATTGCATTAAAACAAAAAACACTATATTTTATAGAATATGCGGAGGTGTATTGCGTTAAAAGAATAGACAATAATTTTATTTTTACCTTTACACGCGTAGACACCATAAATTAATTATCACGCGCGTGCCACTAATCATATCAACATGTATTAACTTTGATCATCGAAAAAAGGAATATATTTTAAAAAAATAGATGTGAAATTTTAATTTTACCCAATAATGTTTTTTTGATAATATTTAGTCAATTCCACATTTTAAATTCTTTTTTGCCTAAGTAGTCTCTATTTTCGTCGAATTAATAAGAGATCCGCGAAGAGAAGAAGCCATTTTACTTGCTACTTCCAAAACTACAAGAAGATGCTGTTCTACCCACACAACTGAAAATGATCAGAAAATCTAAACTTAGTCGGCAGCAGATATCCACTACCAAATACATGCAGGCGGAATTTTTCAAGTTGTGGGATTTATATTCTAGCAGCCAGATCTCCGCCAGCCAACTTCTGCGGCAGTGTGGTCAGTTGAATGGACCATCACAAGACGCCTGAATAATATATATATATAACTGTTGATAATATTAAAATATATTTCATAAATGTTTATATTCTTTATAGACTACCAAAGACTTTTATTTTTTTAAATATATGTCCTGTTTTGTGCTTAATGGTTTTGTTGCTTGCTTTGTTTTTGTTGGTGGTTTACTATATATATATGATAATAAATAATAACAAATATTACAAATTTATATTTTTAGTTAAACATAATTTCAGCCATTTTCATATTATATCCTTTTTCATTCTACCTGCATATAGTGCAGAGGTACGAGTTGGTAAAGGTACGAGTTGGAAGGGTACGAGTTGGTCGAGGTACCAGGTTGACTAGGATTCTTAATGTTGATTGGCTTATTGGCCATCTCCATCGAAGGTATTAATGTTGAATGGCATATAATGCTCTGCATGCTCTCTATAATGTTGAATTAGCAAATGGGGTTATTGACTATGAAATTAATGGCACATAATATTCTGCATGCTCGGTCAGAAATCGTACAGGGCCATTATATACCAACTTCGTGTATATTGTCCCTGAATCTATGACTAATAACTGGCCCAAGTGAGGGCTTGATATACACATTGATTATATAAATATTAATATGCCAACAATTGCTCTGCTTGAACCAAATTGCCTCATGAAACCATCCAATGATACTGCTGGTCCAATCCATGGGTTTATTCTGGCTATTCCAACATTTTAAACATCAGAGGTAAAAATATTTAAAATGCATGTTGGAATAGCCAGAATACTTGTATAAACAAGAGATTATGTTGGTGTATACTGTAAAAACATCTATTATAGTAGCCAAATTACAGGTAGAATGTGTTGGAATTGAAAGAAAAGCTACATTCAAAGAAATATAAAATATATATTTGAATTAGTACTAAACAACAAACAGTACCACTCAAAATCATAGAACATATATCGAATGTATATAGAATTGTCACAGCACTAGCAAGTCATAACCGTTAAATCGATGTGCAAGTAGATGTGATGCGGCATCAGCATACTGTACTGGTGTAAGCACATGTTCAGTAAACGTGTCTATACAGTTGCAAGTTGGCTGTCGATCGCCTTGGATTTTCAATTCTTTATAACACGTTTTCCACTACTGTAGTCATGTACAAGCAAGGACAGTTTCTTCCTGCTTAAGTAGCTTGAACATATTTGAGTGTCGACCAATTCCTTCCCTGGCAGATTTCTTGTAAAGCAGTTGGGATCAGTTACCAGTCTAGTATATACGTGTTGAATATACAATTCAATCAACGTCCAAAACGGGTGTTTTGGACGTTGATTGAATTAAATGTCGTCCAGCCATCCAAAACATGTTATGAATGTTAATTGGTGTATAGGCTATCCCAACACCTAATATGAATAGTCAAATGTCCTGCTAGCTGGCCCAAGTAGTGACCTACATTTGCCAATTAGGTCACATTATGACTTGTGACTGTTTCAGAATTTATTTTATGCTTTGTATGTAGTTTTGGTGTACAATTTAAGATGCCTTATGGACTGGAATTTAATTTTTTGTTGAATTAACAAATCAGTTGAGTTTTCTTATAAGAAATTGTACTTCTTTCAGAAGATGGCCATACTGAGCATATAAAAGTATTATAGTATGTCAATAGTGGTAATAAAAGTATCTGATATGTATTGATTTGGGGCAGTCCAAAAAGCTTCGAATAATGGGGAATAAATTTTAAGGCTAAGGTTGATCAAAAATAGAAGTTGCACCCGATTTTTCAGACTGTTATTTGTTAGATCGCAAATTTATTTGTTTAGTGCAAAAAACATTTTCAATTTACTACAATGCTACACAAAGTTTATAAGCTGCATATAACAAACTGACAAGCTATTAATTAATTTCATTAACTTCATTTCTAAATGTAAGTTTATTTCCAATACATTTCAAGCTTGCCGCTAGTTTAATGATAGAACACGCCCTTGCAAGCAATCAGGGACTAGTATAACTATGGTTGATTTATAGTTTCTTTAGCAATGAGGAGATTTAGTATTTCAGAGTACAACGACCATATGCACCATTAGTACCAACATTTTCTTATTAGTGTATAACTTTCTGAATTCTGCAAATAAGGTATACAGGAGTATTTGAATATTCCACGACAAAAGCGATAGAAGAATGAATAGGCGATATACCATGATCTCAGTTGAGTTTTGCTGAAGTCGGCTAAATGAACAAATGTAAGTGTTAAGGAGTGGTGCCCGCAAATCTTTTAATCAAGGACGCTTAAAACAGTGTTAACGTGACAATTATGCTAATACTCAGGTAGCACAATTTATATGAATGTCAAAATAGGAACTAGACTTGTATGTTTGTTTGAATGTGTGTTTATCGCCACTTTCAGCAATTTGTCAGCTATATCATGACGTCCTGTTTGTATTGGGGGAGGAAGCCTATGTAGCCGGAGAAAACCCTACCTGCGGTAGGAAAACTGGCAGTTCTTGTCAATTAAGGTTGTAGTCGAGAACACCCTGCCTGCAGAGAGAATCGAACCCGCTATCTCAGTATTGACAACTGGCAATTGATGAAACTGTCAAAAAAGACAATTAAGGGGATGCAGGACACTTTCACTGAAAATAATCTGTCAATGAATTTTCTTTAAATTCGCCATATAGTTATTTTTTTTAAACAAGTTATCATAATTCAAAATTAAAAAAATGGGGGTTTCAGAGCTTATTTTCGAGGGGTTGATCATTGAAGTTTTAAATTTTCTAATAGATTATACAGAGAAGAGAATAAAAAAGCACTAAAATACAAGATTTCCTGAAATTTCCTGAATTTTTGGTATAATGTCAAGCAATTGGTATACATTTTAATTATGGAATAAAAATAGGGGTTAAATTTCAATCTATTGGAAAAAAACAGGTCAAAAAGTGCTAAAAACTGGTATTTTTGTCAAAATTACCTCCCTTGTTAAAAAGTTCATTTTCATTGTTTTTGCCAATCCCGAACTCATTTATTCAAAAACTTTTTATTACAAGCATTAATAAATTAAAGTAGTAATATAATTATAAGACTTTCTATATTATCTTAAATTTTATGGAAATTATGTGTAAATAATTAAAGAAATTATTATTAAATTTACCATAAATGTTCAATCTATTTTGAAATTTTCACAAAAATGGCGGATGGTGTCCTGTATACCCTTAAGGCACACTCAGTCTTCTCTTGTGTAGCTTCAGAGTTGACGCGGACATAAAAATAATGCATTCGTGAGAAGGCGATGCCATTTATATATCTATTTCATGTTTTCCTAATAATTGCTCCTTATTGACTGCCTTATTATTATGATAGGCACCTTGCGCCGGTAATGTTTTATAAGATCTAAGCATGTGCTTTTAATGGGTGGCTTTAACCATATAGAGTAAATCAGATGTAAACCTGTTTTTTTTTATTTGGTGGTTTTAACCATTTTTGGAAAATAAGAGCTTCTTATGTGCTTCGTATGTGTGGCCTCTTGCTATATAGCTAACAGTCCATATCAGGAAATCGGACCGCTAGATATGGAATTATTTTAAAGTTAGTTCCCTTCCTTTTTCTTTTTTTTTTTGCAATAAAATGGCTAGAAAAAATCAACACACTACACCGAAAAATATAAGACACAGAAAAAAACATGCCCTTCGTTAAAAAAATTAAATGCACAAATCTATCAACAAACTTTATGATTCTGCGATTTAATAAACAGATTTAGTAGATGGCAATATCTCAAAATCTGGACAGCCCTCGGGTCGTCATATGGACCAAAAAACTGACATGAACCTTGCCTTCGGCTCGGGCTATATCGGTTTTCTGGTCATAACAGGACCCTTGGGCAGTTAAGATTTTATGATATTGCCATATGTGTTATTCATGCCAAACAACAAAAAAGAAAAAAAAATCTTATTTCGTTTGAACGGTTTATTAAATCGTTACAACGATTTATTAAATCGTTACAACAATTTAATAAGTCTTTTTTACGATTTATTAAATCATTTGAACGGTTTATAAAATCGTTTCAACGATTTATTAAATCGTTTCAACGATTTAATAAACCGTTCAAACGACTTATTAAATTGTTGTAACGATTTAATAAATCGTTGTAAACGATTTAATAAACCGTTCAAACGAAATATCATTATCATGTCTAGGAAAAATCAAATCCATGAATAAGGAAGACTACATCTAACTCAGCAAAAATGTCTGATCATATTTGATCTTGCAAGATTGAATATTAAAGCTGAAATAATTCACGATGACTGTGATTTATCATTGTTTTGTACCGGGTGGGTCATTGATGTCGTTATTTTATCCATCGACAAAAAGGTCATCCTGTGATAAAACAATGATAATACACGACCCCGTGAGTTATCTTTGATTAAAAATAGTTGCAGCGCTCATGAACTTGGTAAATAATAATGTAAGCAAGAGCCGAAAACTAAGTTACATAAGAATAAATCAAGTTTTTTTTAATAACCAAGAGGTGTCCCACCTCAGTATTTTAACAACGCCTTATATTATGCAATATTTGTTGGAGAGAATCATTAGTTTTGTCCCAATTAGAGGACGTCGTCACTAACTCGAACCTAAATGTCTGGTACCCTTAAGTATCATTTATGCAGAAAACGAAGTTATATAAGAAAAGAAATTTTTTCAATAACCAAGAAGTGTCCCATCTCAGTATCTTAACAACTCCTTCTCTGGTATGATATTTATTGGAGAGATTCATTAGTTTTGTCCTAATTATGGGACGCTGTACGAAGTCATATATGAATAGATCAAGTTTTTTAAAAGCAAGAGATTTCCCACCTCAGTATTTTGACAACACATTCTCTTTTGTATTATTTGTTTGTAAGATTAATTAGTTTTGTCCTTATTAGAGTATGTCGTACCTAACTCGGACCTAAATGTCTGGTACCCTGTACATAGAATGTATGCAGAAAACGTAGTTTTATAAGAATAGATTTTTGTACTAACCAAGGGGTGTCCCACCTCAGTATTTTAACAACACATGCTGTGGTGTATTAGGCCCCGTTTACACTATGAAAAAAAAATACATCGATCTTTTTTGAATCGATCTTAAAAAGACTGGTTTGCATTTACACACACTTGTGAAATAGCACGAAAGATCGATTGCAATCGATCTTTTTAAGTCCTATGCGTTTATACTGGCGTTAAATTTGACAAAAAGAATCGGTTTAGCCGCCTATTTTTAATTAAATGTTCTATTAATAGAATGCACATGGGTACTTAATACATGCCACGAGTTTAATGTATGGCAAACATTTTGCTAAAATGAAGGAGACAGATGTATCACCGGCCTTACTTGGTATCCAAATTATGAGTTTTTTGTTGATATATATTTCAAGAATTATGCAAAAACGTGTTAAAAGGAAGTTTTTATATGAAAAGAGAAGACTGCATCGTTTGAAGCTAAGAAACCAAACATGCGCAGTACATACGCATTTCTATAAATATGTTATCAGACTATTAAAGTACGATTCGTGCGTTTACACTACAAGAAAGATCGATTCAAAAAAGATCGATCTTTTTAAGTCTAGGTCTAAAGCAGGACTTTTTAAGTCCGGTTCTTTTTGAATCGATTCAAATAAAGATCGATCTTTATCGTTTACACTGACAAAAAGATCGATCTTTTTTGCATCGATTCAAAAAAGATCGATCTTTCCGTCTAGTGTAAACGGGGTCTTATTTGTTTGAGAGATTCATTAAATTTGTCCTAATTAGGGGACGTCGTACCTTACTCGGACCTAAATGTTTGGTATCCTGTACATAGAATGAATGCAAAATTGGTCCTATTCTTATCTTCGATAGGTCCCTACCACGTGCTGCTGAGTAATTTGTGTAATTGTGAAATAGAAGTTGCATATTCATGCGTAATATATATATTTTGTTATCATAATGATCACTTGCCAAATCGATCAATAGTAAGACCCCGTTTACACTAGACGGAAAGATCGATCTTTTTTGAATCGATGCAAAAAAGATCGATCTTTTTGTCAGTGTAAACGATAAAGATCGATCTTTATTTTAATCGATTCAAAAAGAACCGGACTTAAAAAGTCCTGCTTTAGACCTAGACTAAAAAAGATCGATCTTTTTTGAATCGATCTTTCTTGTAGTGTAAACGCACGAATCGTACTTTAATAGTCTGATAACATATTTATAGAAATGCGTATGTACTGCGCATGTTTGGCGGCAAAAATACACGTGAATATATAAAACATCAAAACAATGGAAATATATATCAACAAAAAACTCATAATTTGGATACCAAGTAAGGCCGGTGATACATCTGTCTCCTTCATTTTAGCAAAATGTTTGCATACATTAAACTCGTGTCATATATTAAGTACCCATGTGCATTCTATTAATAGAACATTTAATTAAAAATAGGCGGATAAACAGATTCTTGTTGTCAAATTTAACGCCAGTATAAACGCATAGGACTTTAAAAGATCGATTGCAATCGATCTTTCGTGCTATTTCACAAGTGTGTGTAAATGCAAACCAGTCTTTTTAAGATCGATTCAAAAAAGATCAATGTATTTTTTTTCATAGTGTAAACGGGGCCTAATTTTCATTCATTTGTATTTGTGTTTTATGTAAATGTGATTTCGTTATGTCACGTGCTTTTAATATGTTTTTGTTATATGTTTTAGGGGAAAATTTGTGATGATATAATGCTACGAATCCTGGATCTTGTCTATCAGGCCAGAGAACCCGCGGTTACACTAGTAACAACAAATATACAAGTAATTGCCATCCATATTTCATTTCTGTTCAACAATTTCGCTATTCCATGTAAACTTTCTATAGATTTATCAATGTTAACAACAAATGACTAGTGAAATAAAAAAAAATCATTTATTCCTTTATCGTTATACATAATTCTATCCTAATACCAAAACCAATGTTGACAACTCACTTAATAATTATTTTATTAACGATACTTCTGTTAATTAACGTGTACCAATCTTGAAGGCCTTACACATTAAATCCACACCCAGGCCGTTTTAATTAGTCCACGCACTGGCCGTTTCGATACTACTGCTTATTATAATTTTTTTTCAAGATTTCAAGATTGATTGAGTAAACTCAGTCGCAGCAAGCTGCGAGACAAGAGATATACATAATCGATAAAGTTGCACTAACATTATAATCAAACAGTATACAAGCATTTAATCTAATACTATATAACAACAATGAAGAATAATTAAACAATACAATATATTTACTTGTTGCAGGCCTAATATTATGCCTTACACATTTAATCCACACCCATGCCGTTTCACTATTACTGTTTGGTAACGTGTTCCAGACCTTAAATTACGTATTATGTATTTCATACATTAAATCTGCGCTATGGTCCTTTTTATTAAACTTTTCATTAACTCTTCCAAATTAGGCCTTGAATTTTTCAATATATCTAAATCTATATTAAGACCGTTTTGATTAAAACGGGCTCTGCCTAAAATAAATTTTTTGATGCATACTTGTTGCGGTCAATGTCTGGTGCCGGGGTCTGCATTAATTTTATATAGCCGAAACATATAAATTTTATTATGTCCAGTCGCATGACCTGTGCGTGGCTATAATTTCGTGCGAAATACATTAATAAACCGTTGTCAGATTGGTTAATATGCATTGGGATTCAATTTCCAAAGCATAATTTAAATGGTATTAATTAGTAGAAAATGCACAATTAATTCACTGGGACCTGTAAAAATCGATTTACTTGACGTCGTACGTACTTACTCGGACCTAAATATATGGTACCCTTGTCCATAGAATGTATGCCGAAAACGAAGTCATATATGAATAGATCAAGTTTGAAAACAAAAACAAGAGATGTTCAACCTCAGTATTTTGACAACACATGCTCTGATGTATTATTTGTTTGAGAGATTCATTAGTTTTGTCCTTATTAGAGGACGTCCTACCTAACTCAGACCTAAATGTCTGGTACCCTGTACATAGAATGTATGCAGAAAACGTAGTTTTATAAGAATAGATTTTGAGCTTTCGAATGATACAGTGTCGATTTTGTTTATCATTCGAAGCTCAAATAAATGGATATTTACATGTCCCCGTGATTCATTTTTGCGTTGCATTTTTTGTGTGTGTCTTGCATTAAATTAATTCTGCAACTATATACCGATTAAACTGTAAAAATCACAGGGGGAGGGGGTAACTTGGTATATATAGGGTAATACGAGTGTGCGGCCCGAAAGGGTCACATTTTTAGCTCTCCAAAATTTATGAAAGGTAGCTGTTTTCCGATTGAAAAATATATCTCTGGGTAGTTGTATGTAATCTAAATATATCCATACCTCAATTATCATCTTAAGCCCATGTAAACCACTGTGATTTTATCATATTTTAACTAAGAAAATGATCTAAGTGAACGCACGCTCAGACCAAAAACACAATATATCCCGCAACAATTTGAAGGTTGACGATCTATTAAATTGCAACTTGACTATACATAGAATGAGTATGGTTCACGGGGGGGGGGGGGGGGGGTTATCTTGGTATAAGTATAAGTATAAGTATTTATTCCAATCAATGGGCCCTCAATGGGACAAAATGACAATACAATTACAGATAATAATTATCCATACAACACACATATAACCAAACAAATATATCACAATAAATAGATAAGACATTACAAGTTCCATGACTTGGGTTTTATCCAGAGCAGCCCACCAGACATCTATGCATAGGGATTTAAATTTAAAGTATATATAGGGTGATACGGGATACGGCTGGCTGTGTGGCCCGAATAAGTCACCTTTTTACCTCTCCAAAATATAAGAATAGGTAGATTTTTTCATTGAAAAATACATCATTGGGTAGTAGTAAATTATCTAAATATAGCCATGCCTCAATTCTCATCTTAAGCATCATAAGCCTATTAAACCACAGTGATTTTACAAGCAAAGTTGTCCAATAACATCACTTGATCATTTTGGTAGTGAATGTACTATTTTGTCAATGGGGATGAGCGGTAATAAAATATATGAATAGGCCTGATTTAAAAATTCAATATATGGTTAGGTCCTATTTTATAACCTCCGAAAATATATGAATATGGTGGGTTTTTAAATCTCCGTCCGCAGATCTGTACCTAAAAGTATCCATAGTTACCCCCCCCCCCCCCCCCCAACGTGGTTTGGACTGGAAACTACCAAGAACACATAGAATGAGTATACCTCTTCCTCTTCCCTTGTCTTTTCTTTTTATATGCCTTTATTAATGCAAATTTATACCCCGAAGGGTTGAAAGCATACAAACAAATATGAATACAAAAAGGTCACAAAACATATAAACATCATGAAAATTATACAAAGAATATAATAATAACATCAAAATTACTGTCAGTGGTGAATCATGCAATTGAAGTTTCCATTTTCATATGTTCGATCTCTTCTTATTATCTCTTAATGATATATAATTGTTTTCGGGTACGATTGAGTAGACTAGTAATGTGAAAAACCATACTCTACAATATAGTTCACGTTGTAAGTAATAAAATGGCTAATTTAATATTAAAGAAAATATTTCATTTCAAGTTTTTTGTACTTGTTAAATCCTTCAAGCTTTAAAATACATTTTGTTGTCCATCTAATAAGAAGAAGTAAAGATGTACAAAATTGCATAATAATGCGCGCATCACCAGTGTCTATCTCGGTAGTATGAATAGATTTTTATTTTTTGGATTATTTTACTATCTATGGGGTAAGCCTAGTATTTTTATTAATGCATTCTATTCTTGACATAATAAAATGTAAATACTCGCGTTTCTTTTATTAATTAGTTATTTAATTTGATACGAAAAAGGCATTTTAAAATTTTGTTATGTTATATTACGTAATGTATTTCATCGCTTCAATTGTATTTCTTGGATTATTTCATAATTTATATGGTAAGCTTCGTAATTTGTTTATGCATTCTTATTTTAACATGATAAAATGTATTTTTTCTGTTTCTTTTATTATTTACTTATATAAATTGATAATAAAAGTGCATTTTTAGATTTTGTTTAACGCGCTTGTAACCACTCATCCAGAAAGCCTTGATCTTATTTCTGGATTATTTCATAATTTATAAGGTAGAAAATGGAACCTTTACGTAGAAATAAAATGTCGTCAAAGATACCAAGGTTAACAAAAAATTTTTTCTTCGCCAGACGCGCGTTTCGTCTAATCAAGACTCATCAGTGGCGCTCAAACCCAAACAATATGTAAAAATCCAAATGATTAAGATGTTGTAGAGCTTTTATCACCAAAATTCCAAAACATTATATCAAATTCGGCTAAGGCTATCTACACCTTGAAATAGAAAAAACCTAGAATTAAAATATTTTGTGAAATTTCTAGTCAGGAAATTTAGAATGATTTTCATGTCAGCACCGAAGTGTGACTACTGGGCTGGTGATACCCTCGGGGACTAACAGTCCACCAGCAGAGGCATCGACCCAGTGGTTGCAACAAATTAGTCAATCTTGAACATTAAATTTAATTTCCATGGGTTTTGTTTATTGACGGTTTCGAAATCCCAAACTCTCGTGAATGGTAGTGATGGTTTTAAAAAGGGGGGGGGCAGAGATATTTCTGTGATGTAATTAGATGTGCCTTGTTTATTTATTACCTGACACTGAACTTTGATGAAAGGTAATAATGAAAGACCAATTAGACTTGCATAATAAGCCGCTAAAATGCAAATTTAGATTATGATTTTTATATAAAAATTAGATTATTTAAAAAAAATGACGTCTGAATCAGTGAAAAATGTCGTAGAAATTAGTAGGGAAAAGAAATCTCTCAATAATAAAAAAAAACACAAAAGATATAGATTTTTATTTAATTCAAGATTTAAAAATTTTGATGTTAAGCTATTTTAACGAAACAAGTTATATATCCGGACCACGCTGCAAATTCAAACCACAGAAACGAAATATTATGATGGAATCTATTTTAATCGAGAATGACTTTATATCCGTCAACATGCAGTCACTTTGTAAAGGCCCAGTTCACACGTTTCAATCCTATGATGGAAGGCCGTCAACTGCAATTGACCATATTTTAATTCAGAAAGAGTATCTTAATCTAATTAACTATTGTACTGTGATTGACGATTTATCCTTTGCAGTGTCTGACCATAGACCGATTATTAGCTCTATGAAGACATTTGCAACTACCGTAGATTCTATAGAAATAGAGTCTTCCCGAGTGTCATGGGATCGTGCCAGAAAACAAGGTAGTGTTACTGACTACACCTTTGCTGTATCACAAAACCTTTGGAACATTGAATATCCGTCATTCGATTCAGGTCCAGATGTAATTGAGTCATATTATTCGAGGATCGTTGACAGTATCAAACGAGCTGAAAAAGACACCCTTCCCATTAAGAAGTTTGATCGTCACGTTAAACCTTATTGGAATGACGAGTTGACATTATATAGAGACGAAATGCGTAAGTGTCGAATTCATTGGTTAGAAAAACGCGGATTCAACGAAAGTAATTGTGTCGAGTTTAATGAATATAAAAATGCTAAACGGATTTTCCGAAACGAATCAAGGAAAGCATTTGTGAAATATGAGAGTGATGCTGTCCAACAATTAGAATCTGAAATTGACGTTGACCAAAAATTAGTTTCGACAGTGCTAAATAATCGAAAACAAAAATCACTGGTTTGCTCAGCGCTAAAACATGGAGACATGCTTTACACTAGTAGTACAACAGCTTTGAAAAAGTTTTTTCTGAGTCTACTTATACTGACGAAACTCATTCAGAATTTCTTTCTGAGCAAGTTAACGCAATACGACAGGCCGAAATGATCAATTCCAATCGCGATACATTTTCAATACAACTAGACAACACGAACTATGTTTGTGAAAAACTGAAAAACAACAAGGCCTGTGGACACGATGGAATTTTCTATGAATATATTAAGTATGGTGGGAAGTTGCTAAGGAATCATTTGAATCATTTATTTAATATGGTGATCAACACAAGCTACATACCTCAAGAATGGCGAAAGAGCCTTATTGTTCTTATTTACAAAGGAGACAATAAACCTCGTACGGATACTAATTCTTACCGTGGGATTTCCTTGGTACCGTCAATAGCTAAAATATTTGAAAAACTTCTCGAAATGGAACTTACGAGACTCCGACCAAATTTTCCCAACCCCCAGCAAGTAGCTTACCACAAAAAACTCAATAGTTTAAATGCGTCATTCAATCTACAAGAAGTTGTACAGAACAACAAGGGTCTGTTTGTGTGACATTTCTTGACAGCAGTAAGGCGTTTGATACCGTACCACACGACGGACTGAGGGTCAAATTATATAAATATGGGGCAAGAAGCAAACACTGGCTTACCCTTGACAATATGTACCGTGATTTGAGTAGCGCCGTTCGTTGCGGTAATGGTAACTCTGAATGGTTCAGGCTATATCGAGGAATACGCCAAGGTAATGTGCTTTCGTCAAAGCTTTATCTCATTTTTATAAACGATTTAATTGACGAACTTGAAGCTAGTCCACACGGAGCTTTAATTCATAATCTTAAGGCATGTTCGCCAGTCCAAGCTGATGATATTGCCCTAATTTCTACTAGCCGTACTAATAGCCAACTTATGGTCGATATATGTGTACAGTACAGTGAAAGATGGAGCTTTAGGTTTTCTGCATCAAAGAGCAATCTATTACAGTTTGGCAAGTCGTCCAAAGGCAAACATGTGAATTTATATAATGAGCCAATTCCATATTCCTCGACTGCAAAACATGTTGGTATCCTGCTTGACATTTCAGACAGCACACATAACAGAACTCTAGCAGTTTGCAAAAAACTCCGTTCCTCAGTGCAAACTGTTATTCGCCTTGGCATACACCCTGCAATTATGAACCCTATTGTTTGTGCAAAAATTGTAAACCAAATAGCGTACTCGAAAGCGTTATACGGTTGTGAACTTTGGGGACAATTATCAAAAACAGAGTGGCTAATGATCGAAAGGGCTCACCACCATGTTTGCAAGAACATTCAAGGTCTTCCTAGGCGTACTAGAACTGATATGTGCCTTTCATTAATTGGTCGGAGCAGTATTGAAAGTTATGTGAACGAACGCAAACTTTTATTTCTAGGTCGTGTGTGTAATTTACCATCAGAGTCGATATCCTTGAAAATTCTAATCCTGCGTTTGTATGATGCGAAATACAACACAAACTCTTCCCAAAAGAGCTTTGTTACTGACGTAATGAACATTTTATCAAAATATGGATTAACCGAATACATAACTAATTTTTTAAGTATAGGAATTTTTGCAAGCACTCTAGCTTGGAAAAAAATTGTGCGATCTGCTATTAAATCTGTAGAACAAAATGAGTGGTTGACGCGTATAAACAGTGACCGTGATTTTGATGCTTTCAAATTGATTCACAGGACAATTACTCCACACCCTGCTTGGATCCTACTAAAAAAGTATCCTCACCTGAAATCTCAAGCGAACTTTGTCGTGTCAGTTTCATGTATGATACGTACTCCATCTGTTATATGCAGAACTGACACCCTATGCGACAAGTGCGGCAAATTTTTCTATGACCCGTGCATACACGCAATTTCTTCCTGTGACTATCTAAGTGATATTCGGGACAATTTATGGTGTGAACTATTGGAAATCAACCCTATTACATTTTGTGCACACATTGGAGAACTTTCCGACTTTGCACTTTCATGCCTCCTTGTGTCCTGTGAAACGGACTTTGTCTTGTACGAGTCTGAATTAGAAACATTTCAGCTTATTTGCTTACGATGTGTTTACAAACTATGTTCCATGCTTCGCCAGTAATTGTTATCGAATTTCGTCATATTGAACATTTGCTTGATTTATTTATTGTGTTTGTCTAAATGTATCTAAATGTATTTATATTTATTTGCTAACTCTCCTAACGGAGGCAATAAAGAATATATATATATATATAATAATAATACAAAAGAAAAAAATTGAGTTACGTTCGAATAAAGGTCATCAACATCATAGAAGTTAATAATCTCATAAATTGTTTTGCAAAATAGGACTCTTTTTCTAATTTTTTTTTTATTATTATTTTAAATTCTGAAAATTTTATAAAGTTCTTAGCAATGTTTATGCACATGAATGCTAGTTTGACGTTTGAAATATATTTAATTGCAAATCTTATGAAACAATTTTAATTACAGTAAAATTACATCAATAGAAATAGTAACTTGTCGGTATGTTTTCTTTGATTTTCCGAGGCATTCTTTGAATTCTTCTCTTATGGAGTTGTAATCACGTGGTTGTAATATGAAAAAAATAGCTGTTTCGTTTGTGCACGCAGGTGCGTCGTTGCGTAAATTGCTATAATTATGATATTGATACTGGTTAGTGAAATCATAGCAGCTAGCAGCTGTATATTGACATGTAATTAATTGATTCATTAGTAAGTGACACGCCTCCTTATCTGTTGTGGTCAGTTTGGTCAGATATGAATATGCATAAGATGATTATCTTTTAAAATGGCCCCGTGCGGGATCCGGGTGGCTAAAAGAATAGACCGCAGTCGCGCTAGCTTGTCGTAAAAGGCGACTAAATAACGCCCAGAACCTTGACCGGCGTGTCAGGTCGGTTTGCCTAAATACCGACTGGGATGTGTGCCCCAGGTGGTTGAATGGGGTACCCCTGGCAAGCTGGGGTTGTCGGGCCATAATACGGAAAACCTGACCGCAAACCATATTAGTGCACCGTGTTGGGAAAAATGCCACGTTCCTCGCACGTTAAAGAACGCTGCTGTAGTATTGGCTATGAGTAGGGATTTCGATCCCGCTACAGGAGGCTAAATTGCCCGACCCTATCCATCCTCCCATATGCCAGTGGCAATCTAAAATCCGTTACCCCTATTTTTCCTTGTGTCCCATCCCATTTTCATTCATCATCATTTCATGTTCATTTTATCATCCATTTCATGTTCATCGCCTGAATATAGCTGAAATATTGCTGCTCGGGCGTTAAACACCATTAATCAATCAATCAATCAATCAATCAATCTTTTAAAATGCACGTGTAGTCTGGGGATAAGGAGAGATTTTTGAACTTTGCTGATGTTTATAGAGAATTTTGATGATGACTTTGCTTTTATTTTATGTAGAATTTAGATATAGATTTAGTGAATATAGAATATTAGCCTTAATTCGTCTTGTTTAATTAGATCAGCAGTAAACGGATCTAAAACAAGAAAAGATATGGTTTTAACCATATCGGGGAAACTCAATTAAAGTAATTAGAGGATTAAAACAGGAACCCATTTTGTATTGAAATATGAGAGATTAATTGTTGTTTACAGCTTGTGAAGATATAATGTACTCATGATATTCTATAATATGCTTTAACCAAGTCAGGATCATTTAATACAATCAAATTTTTTATGATTTGTCTTTGCCATGTGTTGCTTTTTCTTCTTTGATATAAGAGAATGATCATCTGAGACATCAAAGTTCTAAATATTTGGTTCTTTAAATACTAATGCATATAGATATTAAGGAAACGAGTTAAATAATACAATACAAGACAAAAGTAAAATATATTACAGAAAAATGTGTGTTAGATGTATTTTTAGCGTTATTTTGTAAAATATATGTTTATATTAATATTGATATTTGGCACATCTGTTAAAACATATATTAAAACCCAACTCATTTTTGAGCCTTTTGGGCCCCTCATTCCTAAAAGGAATGAGGGGGAGCCCCAAACTAAATCTCATTCATCCTATTACAATAAGAAAAATTATTGTAAAATTTCAAAGCAATCTGTAAACCAGAACCAGAAGTTATTGTGGAAACAAATAAAAAAAGTACCATAATTGGCCCCTTTTGGGCCCCTAATTTCTAAACTAGAAAAGGGGGGACCCAATCCCATCCACCTATCTATTAATGGTATGGTAAATCATTGTAAATTTTCATTTGGATGACTAGAACAAAAGTTATTGTGGGAACAAACAAAATAGTGGCATTTTTTGGCCCCTTTTGGGTCCCTAATTTCTAAACGAAAAATGGGGGGACCCTAAAAATCAATCCCATCCATCCTTTTATTGTAAGAAACATCACTGTAAAGTTTCAAAGCAATTGGATAACTAGAACAAAAGTTATTGTGGGGACAGACACGACGCAGACGAAAGCATCATACCATAATACGCCTGCAATTTTTTTCTGTCGTATAAAAATAGTAGGCATGCAAAGTAAATAAACCAGTTAACATTTTTGGACATTTGAATTATTAAAAGTAAAAGAAAGATGCAGGAAATTGCAGAAAATTTTTGAAGGCGTCGTGACAGAATATTTTTTTCATTATTAGCATTATTTTATATAGCAGAAATCCTTCTTCAGAATATTTTTTTCTTACCCTCTGCTTCCAGAATATTTGTTTTATCAAAAAATCATTTTCAAAATATTTTTTAGGAAAAAACCAAGGCCCCCCTAGCAAGTTAAATGGTCGGTCCCCTAATACGTTGATTTATGTGTTATTTTTATTTTGCAAAGATGATCAAAGTTGTACATGTGCAAATCTTGTTTACTGTTATTCATCATGATGATTAGCTGCAGCAGCACAGGCAGCCATTGAATATTAACTGTTTACATTACGAAAAAATTTTTTAATACACCATTAAAAACAGTAGATCATTATTATTATGCGTTAATTGTATAATTAACAATTCAGATGAAAGCAGAATGTGCATACATTTATGATAATATGATCGTTTACCTAGCCAGCTTGATCGCGTAAGAATACATGAACAGAATTATATTTTTATTCAAATGCAAAGAACAAAATTATTACATTTCGCAATACAAAACATACTGTTTTTCGCCTGAAAAATAATCAAAACAATATTACAGATAGCAAGTACTTACTTCGGTAAATGCAAACATCGAACTATATTATCGCGCAATAGTTCAGTAAACCGTACCTGAAATTAGTTATAACCCCACGTGTGATACAATGCAATGATTTGAGTTATGACAAGAAATGATATGGGTTACACCCATATCCAGAGATGTTCGATTTATATGTTATAGGTGATTTGGTTTTAATAGTTTTTTTTCAACTTGTTTTATTTAAAATTTCATCATATGCTGTAAAAGGTTACAAATATAGACGATTGTGCAAGGCAAGAAATAATAATCTTGATTATAATATCTCAACTTTGAGAAGAGTATTGTAATCAAAAAAGCAATGTGTAGGAAAGACAAATGTTTACCGTACAATAACAATACAGTTGACCTTTTCGAAATCACATAATCATGTGGTTCTGTGGGAAAACTAGAGGCTCCCAGGAGCCTGTATCGCTCACCTGAACCTGAAACCATTTTTTCATTTTTGTCTGTTTTAAGCCAACGTAGCTATGTAGGTAGTCAGGTGTCATGATTTGCACAATTTTGGTAGAGGACGTCCTTAAAATGCTGTTTGCAATGTTTCAAAGCAGTCCTTTCATTGGTTAAAGAGGAGAAGATTTTTTAAAATCAAGTAAAATTGATTAAAAAAATGTTCAAGGAGAATAATTCCTAAACGGTTCATCAGACAATCTTGACCCTAAAGTCATTTTTGTAGCCCCCATAGAGCAGAACAATTAAGCAATGCTAACTTTTTCTCTAGTTCTAATAATTTTCAAGATTTTGAGGCAAAAATGTCAAAAATAATCAATTTCGACAATTAAAGGGCAATAACTCCTACAAGGAGTCATCATACAACTTCAACCCAATGGAGTGTTTCGTAGAGCTTTTGATGCAGATGAAGGCATGTCTCTTCGGTTTTCCTGTATCAGTTACACTTTTTTAAATATAAGCCAAAAACTGTATTTTACCTCCCCCTCCATTCTATTTTTAGCCATGGCGGCCATGTTGGTTAATCTGCAGCCATGGTTGGTGCAAACTTGGTTGAGGACATTTGACGGATGATGTGTACAAAGTTTCAAAGCAGTACTTTCAGTGGTTTCAGAGGAGAAGATTTTAAAAAGATCAATTAAAACCGATTAATACAGTTCAAGGGGAATAACTCTTAAACGGTTCATCAGACAATCTTAACCCTAAGTCATTTTTGTAGCCCTCATAGAGCAGAACAATTAAGCAAGGCTAACTTTTCCTCTTGTTCTAATTATTTTCAAGATTTTGAGGCAAAAATGTCAAAAATAATCAATTTCGACAATTAAAGGGCAAGAACTCCTATAAGGGGTCATACAACTTTGACCCAATGGAGTGTTTCGTAGAGCTTTTGATGCCGATGAAGGCATGTCTCTTCGGTTATCCTGTATCTGTTATACTTTTTGAGCTATAAGCCAAAAATTGTATTTTGACCCCCCTCGTTCTTTTATTGGCCATGGCGGCCACGTTGGTTAATCTGCGGCCATGGTTGGTGCAAACTTGGTTGAGGACATTTGACGGATGAAGTGTACAAAGTTTCAAAGCAGTACTTTCAGTGGTTTCAGAGGAGAAGATTTTAAAAAATCCATTAAAACCGATTAAAATAAACAGTTCAAGGGGAATAACTCTTAAACGGTTAATCAGACAATCTTGACTCTAAGCCAATTTTGTAGCCCTCATAGAGCAGAACAATTAAGCAATGCTCAGTTTTTCTCTAGTTCTAATAATTTTCAAGATTTGGAGGCAAAAATGGCAAAAATCATCAATTTCGACAATTAAAGGGCAATAAATCCTACAAGGAGTCGTCATACAACTTTGACCAAATAGAGTGTTTTGTAGAGCTTTTGATGCTGAAGAAGGAAAGTCTCTTTGGTTTTCCGGTATCTGTTATACTTTTTGAACTATAAGCCAAAAACTGTATATTGAGCCCCTGTTCTATTTTTAGCCATGGCGGCCATGTTGGTTGGTCTGAGGCCATGATTTGTGCAAACTTGGCAGAGGACATTTTACTGATGATGTGTGCAAAGTTTCAAAGCAGTCCCTTCAGTGGTTTTGGAGGGGAAGATTTTAAAGAAAAGATAGAGACGACGACGACGACGGACGACGACGGACGCCAAGTGATGGCAATAGCTAAAAAGGGGGGCGGTGAGATCGACAGTTATCGGGTACTTCCGTCGGGCATCATCGGAAGATCAAAGAAAAAATACCGACAAGTTACAATTTCAATTGATTTAATTTTACAGTAATTAAAATTGTTTTTCAAAAAAATTGCAATTAAAATGTATTCAAACGTCAAACTAACGTTCATGTGCATAAACATTGCTAAGAACTTAATAATATTTTCAGACTGTAAATAAAAAAAATATATAGATAGAAAAGTCTTATTTTTGCCAGAGACATGTAATTATATGCCTCTGTTTTTGCAAAACAATTTATGAGATTATTAACTTCTAGAATTATTTTCAACTATTACAACTGTTGATGACCTTTTTTGGAATGTAACTGAATTGTTTTTCTATTGTATTTTTATATACATTTTTCAAAATTTCATTTAGCTTTTAGTTTTTCTATTGTATTATTATTTTTCAAAATTTCATATAGCTTTTTTAATTTCTGTTTGTTTAAAGGACTTCATATACGATCTTAGAGGTAGGTTTAATATAATTCTATAAGTATCTAAATATAACTGCTTCTTTAAAATAGTTCTACATAAAAAAATTAAATCTTGAATTAAATAAAAATGCAAACCTTTTGTGTTTTTTTTCTTATTATAAAGATATTTATTTTCCCTACCAATGTCTATGACATTTTTCACTCATTCAGAAAATCAAATTTCTTTAAATAACATGCCTGTTTTAAAATCTTATTTTCGTATAAAAATCATAATCTAAATTAGCATTTTCGTGGCTTATTATGTGAGTCTAAATGGTCTTCCATTTATACCTTTCATTAAAGTTCAGTGTCATAAATAAGCAATTAGCAAATAAACAAGGCACATCTAATTTACAATTACATCACAGAATTATCTCGTACCCCTCACCCCCACCACGCACACACACGCCTCGTTCCCGGCCAATCTCGTGCGAGAGAGTTTCGGATTTCGAAATCGTAAATAATCAAAACCCAGGGAAATTAAATTTAATGTTCAAGATTGATGAATTTCTACATAAATTTAATGCTGAAGAAAACATTTCAATTACAGTTTTTCGTATTTGTTAAATCCTCCTAGCTTTAAAATACATTTTTCTGTCCTAATCTAATAAGGAGTGGTAAAGATGAACAAAATTGTATATTAATGCGCTTTTGACCTCGCTAGATAGGATCGTCGATTCAATTTTATTTCTTGGATTATTTCACGATTTATAGGGTATCCTTAGTATTTTTAAAAATGCATTCTTATCTTTACAAAATAAAATGTATGTATCGGTGTTTCTTTTATTAATTAGTTAGATAATTTGATAATAAAAAGGCATTTTTAGATTTTGTTACGTTATATTACGTAATGTATATGTTAGAAAGACTTGTTCAGTTCAATTTTATCATTATATTTGTTTGGTTGGAATATTTCATGCTTGATAGAGCAAGCTTCATATCTTTTTTGCATTCGTATCTTTACATAAAAATGTAGATGATTATAAATTTGACTTTATCGATAATTTTTTAATTTTATTTCTTTTGTTATGTCAGAATTTCTATGGTACTTAAGCCTTATAGTTTTTATGCAGTTTCTAATTTTCACATAATAGAATGTGAATGTATTTGTTTTTATGGGAATTCATAAGATGATTTGATAAAAATAATGCATTTTAAAATTTTGTAGTATTACGTAATGCATGATCGATAATTTTCAGTATTATTTCTGGATTATTTCATAATTAGGGTAGAAAATGAAACCTTTATGTAGAAATTCATCAATCTTGAACATTAAATTTAATTTCCCTGGGTTTTGATTATTTACGGTTTCGAAATCCGAAACTCTCTCGCACGAGATTGGCCGAGAACGAGGCGTGTGTGTGTGCATGGTGGGGGAGGGGGGGGGGTGAGGGGTGAGAGATATTTCTATGATGTAATTGTAAATTGTAAATTAGATGTGCCTTGTTTATTTGCTAATTGCTTATTTATGACACTGAACTTTAATGAAAGGTATAAATGGAAGACCATTTAGACTCACATAATTAGCCACGAAAATGCTAATTTAGATTACGATTTTTGATTTTAAAACAGGCATGTTATTTAAAGAAATTTGATTTTCTGAATGAGTGAAAAATGACATAGACACTGGTAGGGAAAATAAATATCTTTATAATAAGAAAAAAAAACACAAAAGGTTTGCATTTTTATTTAATTCAAGATTTAAAATTTTTTAATGTAGAACTATTTTAAAGAAGCAGTTATATTTAGATACTTATAGAATTATATTAAACCTACCTCTAAGATCGTATATGAAGTCCTTTAAACAAACAGAAATTTAAAAAAGCTATATGAAATTTTGCAAAATAATAATACAATAGAAAAACTAAGACTAAATGAAATTTTGAAAATTGTACATAAAAATACAATAGAAAAACAATTCAGTTACATTCCAATAAAGGTCATCAACAGATGTAATAGTTGAAAATAATTCTAGAAGTTAATAATCTCATAAATTGGTTTGCAAAAACAGAGGCATATAATTACATGTCTCTGGCAAAAATAAGACTCTTCTATATATTTTTTTTTATTTTACAGTCTGAAAATATTATTAAGTTCTTAGCAATGTTTATGCAAATGAACGTTAGTTCGACGTTTGAATACATTTTAATTGCAAATTTTTTGAAAAACAATTTTAATTACTGTAAAATTAAATCAATTGAAATTGTAACTTGTCGGTATTTTTCTTTGATCTTCCGAGGATGCCCGACGGACGTACGCGTACTGTCGATCTTACCGCCCCCGTTTTTTCCCACAGAACCACGTGATTATGTGATTTCGAAAAGGTCAATGTATTGTTATTGTACGGTAAACATGTGTCTTTCCTACACATTGCTTTTTTTTTATTACAATACTCTTCTCAAAGTTGAGATATTATAATCAAGATGATTATTTCTTGCCTTGCACAATCGTCTATATTTGTAACCTTTTACAGCATATGATGAAATTTTAAATAAAACAAGTTGAAAAAAACTATTAAACCCAAATCGGATACACCTATAACATATAAATCGAACATCTCTGGATATGGGTGTAACCCATATCATTTCTTGTTTACAAACATGGATGTGAGACTGATGTAACATGACCGACATTGTCATCGACTTTACTGTAGATTTTTTCACATACATTGTAAAAATCGAAAACGAAAGTTACTATAATGGTCCGAGAATCCCATATGGAGAAATTATGGTATTTTACCTCATTTACATAAAAATTAAACTGTTCAAAAATGTAAACAATCGCTGGCAAAGTTCATTGATACTTGGTTAAATACACATCAATAAATGTTTTGGCTGTTCAAAACAATAATTTTCAGCTCTGTAACATTAGCAAACAAAGTTCCAACGCCATTTAAAAATATGAAGCGTGACCACAGGCACTTGGGGTCAGGATAATTTTTTTATGGAATAAAATGCCAATAAATGAGTTTACAGTGTGCATTCACTCGTTTGGTAACTAGTTTGACATGTCTCATTGTGAAATATTGACCACAGAAAAATAATTAATTTCTCTTTATTATATAACAACAATCCATGAATCTTATCCAAATTTAAAAAATAGCTCAAGTTTTATTTACTGGAATCCCCACGTTTTATGTAAAAAGCATACCATTCCGAGTGTCCAGTCAGGAATTAGCTATGTCCGTTTAATATTCTCTTGATAACTACCGCTTAACTTCACTATGTTACATCGTATTTCATAAAAATTTGGTGTTTTCTTCTATCCAAGCGAACAACAATTTTAATCTGGACGGAAGTCACTTCAAACATTGAGTGGTAGTTCAAGAGAATATTATTCCATAAAAAAATTATCCTGACCCCAAGTGCCTGTGGTACAAGTCATTGCGATACAATGACAAATCATAAAACATATAAACATATATACAGAAGTTATAACAATCAATCGATCAATATCAGTTTATTGGATAAAAGCACATGAATTAATAATGCAATGTAATCCATAAGACATAGGTAGAAGAATACATAAAATAAAATGAAACATTAAGGAACTAAGTCCCTATATTTTGAGTTATATTATTAAATCCCCGACCACGAAGTGTCGGGGATTTATTGTTTTTGCACCGTTTCTTATTATTATTAAATCCCCGACCACGAAGTGTCGGGGATTTATTGTTTTTGCACCGTTTCTTATTAAATCCCCGACCACGAAGTGTCGGGGATTTATTGTTTTTGCACCGTTTCTTATTATTCTTCTTCTTCTTCCAGTAAGGAGATCGAGTCCAGCTGATCCACCGCTACCTAGGATCAGCTGTCCAGAATTTCCAGTATCAGCCGACCACACGTCATCCAGGGTCGGCTGTCCAGAGAATACCAGACAACCAATGATGATGAAGGACGGAACAGTCGTGTTGGGAGAATGTACCAACACGCAACGATGGACCAAGCGGTACAGGATCCCAAGACGACTGTTCCAGTGGATTGCCACCCAGGTGAAGATGGCCACCTATGTGACCCTGCAACACCTAAGAACCAGAGGCGGAGAGACAGATCCACTCAAGGAATTTAGGTCGCGCATCCGCGCCCGGTTGGCAATAGAATTTGCATATTGTAAGTTTTTAAATAATGTTGATTTCTTTTCAGATTTTTGGTGTTTTGGTAATATATTGTGTTTCATTTCAAATGACAAGCTTTTTGTTAATATTTAATGGTAAGTTATTTTAATTGTATTTGTATTTGTATTTTTTTATTTTCTTGTCTTGTTTATATATTGTGAACCGCGATGTGTTAAAGGTTAAAACATGGACTGGCGTGTACCAGTCCATGTTGACTTTGATCATTTGGACAAAGTCATTTATAGGGTTCTTTAATTTTAATATAGGTAGGTAATAATGTTTAAAGTTTAAACTGGCTTGTATCAGTTTAAACTGACTTTGATCAGTTGGACAAAGTCTTTAAAAATATTTGTCTTATTTTATATACTTTTGGGTTTAAAGTTAACTTATTTATATGTATTTTCAAAATTGTTAAATGTAGCTTGTCAAAATAATGTATTGTTAGGTTTATATTTTATGTTACTTGAATTTTTGATACCTTGTACAACTGTGATTTATTGTTTTATTTAATAAAGGGTATTGAAAATTCAAAATTCTTCTTCTTCTTGAAGGGATAGGACGTGTTTTTCGGAGCTCCGCTCAAAGCATTTATTTCTTGGTTATTTTGTATTGTAGTTCGACAAAATTTATATTGTTGTGTTCAGAAGAAGAAGTTCTTTCATTTTGTGGGGTTATTTTCGTTATTTATTCTCGGATTGCCGAGATTTTTGGTGGATTGTGTTTTTGTTTATTGGTTTAATTTTTGGTTTAAAGATGGCGTCGCCTTCGTTTTCCAGTGTGGTCATGGGTAAATCTACTCAGTTGTCGACTGTAGTTGCTTCGGGCAATTCTTTGTCAAGTAATACGGACAATAGAGATCTTAATTTAATTAAGAGAACAATGTCGTCAAAGGTAGGTGTAAAATCCGTGCCCCAGGCTAATGGTAGTAATCTTGTTAATTCGCGTGGAGAAAGTTCAAGACTAAAAAGTTCACTTTTGACAACCGGAAATAATGCAGATTCTGTTCGAGAAAGTGTAAGATCTGAACAGAGCGATGATATGCCATCATTTGGGCATAAACGGTTTGGTTTTGTTTCAAGGAAACATGGTGTCAAGTTAACAAATATACAGTCTATATCAATAGAACAGTATGTCATTGCTGTTGCTAATGTAGTAAATCCAGAGAATATAGTGGCTGCCTCTCGTATGAGATCTGGAGTCGTTATATTTTTATCTAACCTTGACGATGTCGAACATTTGTGTTCAAGTGGCCTGAGCATAGGGGACGAATTCATTGAAGTACAGTGTTTAGTTAAAATCCCTAAAAAAGTTACCTTGTCTAATTGCCCCCCTTTTATTCCTAATGATTTACTCGAAGATGAGTTGATACGTTATGGACGCATTATTTCAGACATAAAACCTATTGCACTAGGTATTAAAATCCCAACATTGAAACATGTAAAGTCATTCAGAAAACAAGTGTCCCTTGTTTTGCACCCCAATGTTACAATACCGGAATACTTTGATATGTATTATCAAAGGCAAAACTATAGAATTTTTTTAAATGATGATGTAGTTTGCTTTAAATGCAAACAGACTGGACATATACAAAGTCGATGTCCCGAAAACAGACCTAGAGTCGAGAACAAAATTTCAGAAGTAAATACAACCCCATTAACAGCTGAACGTATACCATCAACTAGAACGTTAGATCAGTCTGTTGCCTCGGACTCTAGCGTCCCATTTACGGCTGTACCAGTTCCGCCAACCGGGACAGTGGGGCAGTCCGTTACCTTAGACTCTGGAGTCCATGATTCTGCATGTAACAGCCCAGCCAATCTTAATTCAACTGTTTCTAACACCTCCACTAATGTTACCGCTGTTATCGTTGACATACACACACCTAATGATAAAGTGCAGATTGATGTTTTGCCAACTAAGTCTGCACTTAAACGAAAAGCAGAAAACAGTGATTCTGCTATTAGTGTAAAAACCCCCACAACTGAAGCTGTATCTGCTCCAGATGATATAAGTATATGGGATTTACCTCCCCCATCCCATATAATACTTAGTACCAATGAGGAGGAGGATGTAGACATTGAGTCTATATCCTCCGATTTATCGGAGCAAAACATGTCCCAAATTGTAGCGGATCATGAACAAAAGTTGTCCACTGATGAATTGGATCAACTTCTTTCCGAACTGAAAAGTAACAAAAAACCAATTGAAAAATGCTTAGAATACACATCCAACCTGAAGCAGCTATGTCAAGATTTTATAGACCTTCGTAGAAACCCCGAGTCATCATCACAATTAAAAGCTCGTCTCAATAAGTTAATTAAAAAAGTTAAGGCATATGTGAAAACGCATGCTTAGACAAAAAATATACCCAAATCAATATGAATTGTCCCATTAATTATGCATTTTTGTTATGTTTTTTCATTACAATTGTAATGTCCGGTTTTTCGTTAGTGTCACTCAATACTCAAGGTTGTCGTGACTCTTTTAAAAGGTATTTTATATTAGATTCTTTGAAATCTAAATTAAATGCAGATATAGTTTTTCTTCAAGATACACATACCATTCCTTCTGATGAAGGTATATGGAAAATGATATGGAGAGGAGAAATAGTGTTCTCTCATCTCTCAACTATTTCTGCTGGATTAGCTATATGTTTTTCCAATAATTTAGAATATACTATTCTAGATCATAAAATTATTTTACCAGGTCGCATTTTACATGTAACGATTAAAATGCAGGAGCAAACTGTATATTTGTTGAATGTTTATTCACCAACTTGCCCCAAAGAAAAACTAGACTTTTTGAAATATTTAAAACAACATTTGAATCATCTTGATTCTTCCATTCCAATATTTCTTGGAGGTGATTTTAATTGCACTACTAATCCTTCCCTAGATCGGACAGGAGATACTGAACCTCACCCCCATTCTTGTAATGAATTTAAATCTATTGTTAAACGTTTCAAATTTATTGATACGTTTCGCAATATTCATCCGTACGATAGAATTTATTCCTGGTCGAGAAATGACGGTGTCGCCGCAAGACTCGATCGAATTTATATATCTAAACATTATGGTCAGTTTATTCGATCCTCAGAAATAAAATCATGTTCATATTCTGATCATGATTACGTTCGTGTTTATTTTAAAGAAATACCAAGTAAACACAAGAGTGCTTACTGGTGCATGAATACATCTCTTTTAGATGATAAATTGTATGTTGACATGATAAATAACTTTTGGCTTTCCTGGCGATTACAGAAATCTGAGTTTAAGTGTATCCAAGATTGGTGGGATCGTGGGAAATACAAAATAAAGGAACTTTCGCAAGAATTTTCCATTAAAAAGAATTATGATTTTAAACGTAAATTTGATAGTTTGCAATCTGATATCGAGTTATTAAAATCAAATATTGCAACAAACCCTGATCTTAATGTCATTTTAATTGAGAAGGAACATCAGTTATCTGAACTTGAACGAATCCAGGCCCGTGGTGCTTGGGTTCGTTCAAGATTCAGATATGTTAATGATTCAGATAAACCTACAAAATATTTCTTCGACCTTGAAAAGAAACGTGGCACAAAGAAATTATTATCCCATTTAACCTTGCCTGATGGCAGTATAACTGATTCAGATCAGGAAATAAAAACCCTTGCCCGAAATTTTTACTCCGATTTGTATAACCCCGATCCTGTAGATGAAGGTTGTCAAAATGAAATTTTGAAAGACCTTCCTACAATAAGTGACAGCCAAAAGCAAACATTAGATAGTGTAATAAGTTATGATGAATTGTCCTGTGCCGTTTTAAAAATGAATAATAATAAGTCCCCTGGTATTGATGGGTTGCCTAGTGAATTTTACAAAACCTTTTGGAACATCGTTGGGAAAGATATGCACGAAGTTTTTGTTTCTTCTATTGAAGAAAACAGACTTCCACTTTCGTGCAGAAGAGCCGTTCTGACGATGATTCCAAAGAAAGGTGATAGTAGTTTGTTGAAAAACTGGAGACCTGTGTCTCTTCTCTGTTGCGACTATAAAATATTAACGAGAGCTTTCTCGCTAAGACTCCGTACCGTTCTACCCGATATATTAAATATCGATCAAAGTTATTGTGTTCCCGGTCGTCATATAAGTGATAATATTCGTTTTATTTCTGATGCTACGTGTTATGCTAATCAGGAAAATATCCCCCTTGCTATTGTTTCCCTTGACCAAGAGAAGGCTTTTGATCGTGTTCATCATGGCTATTTGATGAAGACATTAGAAGCCTTCGGTTTTGGCGATTATTTTATATCCTGTATAAAAACTATTTATACAGATGTACATAGCTTACTTAAAATAAATAACTCGTTATCATCCCCTTTTCAATTTAAAAGAGGTATACGACAAGGATGTTCTTTGTCTGGTCAATTATATGCCATATGCCTTGAACCTCTTTTACACAAACTAAGGTCAAACGACGGCTTAACAGGACTTGAACTTCCATTATCAGATGGTAAGAAAAGTTGTTTATCTGCATATGCAGATGATTTGGATACTTTATTAACGCGAGACTCTGATTTTGATAGGTTGTCTTTCTGGTTAGATATATACCAGAAAGCTTCCAATTCAAAAATTAATTTACAAAAGTCCGAAGGTTTGTGGGTGGGAAGTTGGAAAAATAGAAATGATTGTCCACTTGGTCTCAAGTGGAATAATAAAGGTTTAAAGGTTTTGGGTACTTTTGTTGGGAACAATAGGGATTTTTATAAACAAAATTGGGAAGGGATGGAGGAGGATATTACTGTCAAACTTGACAGGTGGAAACCATTTGCTCGTGGTTTGTCCCTTAGAGGACGAACGCTTGTAATTAATTTACTCTCCGCATCAAAATTGTGGCATCGATTAAATTCCGTGGCCGTGCCCGATGAAATTATAAATGCCATTCAAAATAAATTTGTTGACTTTTTATGGCAAGGAAAACATTGGGTTTCCAAAGAAATGTTATATCTTCCCGTATGTACTGGAGGACAGGGTCTAGTTCATATTTTGTCTAGAATTCGGGATTTTCGAATTCAATTTATGTATAGATTTTTGACAATGATGAATGGTGAAGATGTTCACCCTTGTTACTATTTTTGTAAATATTTTTTGTCTACTGTTTCTAATTTGAATTATGATGTTCAATTGTTATTACTTGATGGGGATTTTCAATACACTAACATTCCAAGCTTTTATCAAGATTTAATAAAAGCCTGGAAATATTTTGAATCATCTAGAATAAAAATAGATGATACCTCAGTTGCAGACATTTTAGAAGAACCTTTGTTCTTTAATCCTTTATTAATTAACCCTAAAACTGATGAACCTTTTTATTTTGAAAATTTTGTAATTGCCGGTATAACCAAAGTTAAGGATCTTTTTGATACTAGTCTAAAAAGAAAATTTACTGCAGTAGATCTTGTTGGAATTTTAAGCACTCGTTCTGAACGCTGTATCCAACAACATCTGGATTTATTATGGTCGTCTTTTCCTCCGGAGTGGAGTGTATTGATTGACCGTTTTCTACATAATGATATTGATGTTGGTTTTGTTCACCAATATATTTTTAAAGTAAATATTGACAATGCACCTGAATTAAGTAAGGGTGTTGTTCTGGATAAATGTCCCAAGAAAATGATTTATTTGTTATCTGTTGTTCAGAATTTTAATTGTTCCCGTACCAAAAAGTTACTGTCCCCTTGGAATAATATTTTAAAATCAACTGTTCCCCTTAATGTTATATATAGTCATGTTTATGAATATCCTCATAGCATGCATGAAGGTGACCTTAACTGGAGAATCCTTCATGGTGCTATTGCAACCGGTAAATTTTACTTTAAATCTGGTTATCAGCAGTCGGATGTTTGTCCCTCTTGTGGTTTGCAGGAGGACTTATACCACATTTTTGTTTCCTGTCCACGTTTACAAATTTTATTAAGCCATGTTAAAAATATGTTGCGTAAATTAATTATAAATGATCTAGGTTCAACATACTCTTTTATATTTGGACCTTCTACCATAAGCACTGACCATACGCCACCTCAGGTCAGTGCAAATCGATCTCCTCCAGCTGTCCACACGCCACCATCGGACAGCTGTCCAGTTAGGAGATCGATTCCAGCTGATCCACCGCCACCTAGGATCAGCTGTCCAGATACACCAGCCGGCCGCACGTCATCCACGGCCGGCTGTCCTGAGACGGTGATGGAAACTGCTTTAGTGGAGGATGGTGCAGTCGTGTTGGGAGAAGGTACCAGCACGCACCGATGGACGAAGACCCAGAGGATCCCAAGACGGCTGTACCTATGGATTGCCAACCAGGCGAAGATGGCCACCTACGTGACCCTGCAGCACCTGAGGACCGGAGGCGGACAGACAGACCCACTCCAGGAATTCAGGTCGCGCATCCGCGCCCGGTTGGCAATTGAATTTGCCTATTGTAAATTTATAAATAATGTTCATTCTTTTTCAGATTTTTGGTGTTTTAATAATGTATTGTGTTTTATTTCTAATGACAAGCTTTTTGTGAATATTTAATGGTAAGTTATTTTATCTGTATTTTTGATTTTTATTTTTATTTTCTTGTTTATATATTGTAAATCGCGATGTGTTAAAGGTGAAAACATGGACTGGCGTGTACCAGTCCATGTTGATTTTGATCATTCGGACAAAGTCATTTATAGGTTTTTTTAATTTTAATATAGGTAGGTAATAATGTTTAAAGTTTAAACTGGCTTGTATCAGTTTAAACTGACTTTGATCATTTGGACAAAGTCTTTAAAAATATTTGTCTTATTTTATATACTTTGGGGTTTAAAGTTAACTTATTTATATGTATTTTCAAAATTGTTAAATGTAGCTTGTCAAAATAATGTATGGTTAGGTTTATATTTTATGTAATATGAATTTTTGATACCTTGTTAAACTGTGATTGATTGTTTTATTTAATAAAGGGTATTGAAAATTCAAATTCTTCTTCTTCTTCTTCTTCTTGAAGGGATAGGACGTGTTTTTCGGAGCTCCGCTCAAATCATTTATTTATTGGTTATTTTGTATTGTGGTTCGTAAATATTTGTATTGTTGTGTTCAGAAGAAGAAGCTCTTTCATTTTGTGGGGTGTTTTTCGTATTTATATCTCGGATTGCCGAGATTTTTTGTGGATTGTATTTTTGTTTACTGGTTTATTTTTTGTTCAAAGATGGCGTCGCCTTCGTTTTCTAGTGTTGTGGTTAATGGTAAAAGTACTCAGTTGTCGTCTGTTGTTGCCTCAGGCAATACTATGTTATGTGAGAAGGACAATAGGGACCTTAATTTAATTAAGCGAACAATGCCGTCCAAGGTAGGTGTTAAATCCTTGCCCCAGGCTAATGGTGATAATGTTGTAAAGTCGCAATTAAACCGAGAAAGTTCAAGAGCGAAAAATTCAGATTTATCTACTGAAAATATTATACCCACTGAAGGTGAAAGTTCAAGATTTGAACATGATGATATGCCATCATTCGGTCATAAGCCGTTCGGCTTTGTTTCAAGGAAACATGGTGTCAGGTTACGAAATATACAGTCCATATCAATCGAACAATATGTTGTTGCTGTTGCTAATGTGGTAAATCCAGAAAATATAGTGGCTGCATCCCGAATGAGATCTGGGGTCGTTATATTTTTGTCGAACCTTGACGATGTCGAGTTATTGTGTTCAGATGGCCTTAGCATCGGGGACGAATTCATTGAAGTTCAATGTCTTGTTAAAATTCCCAAAAAGATTACTCTGTCAAATTGTCCCCCCTTTATCCCTAATGATTTATTAGAAGATGAATTGATGCGCTATGGGCGCATCATTTCAGACATCAAACCCATACCATTAGGCATAAAAATCCCAACCCTGAAACACGTCAAGTCATTTAGACGTCAAGTTTCTCTTATTCCCCACTCTAACCAATGCTTACCAGAATACTTTGATATGCATTATCAAAGACAAAATTACAGAATCTTTTTAAACGATGATGTGGTTTGTTTTAAATGCAAACAGATTGGACACATTCAAAGCAGATGTCCAGAAAACAAAACTAAAACGGATAACAAAACATCAGTAGCAAACACACATGCCCCATATACGGCGGAACGTGTACCCCCAACTGGGACCGCCGAGCAATCTGTTGCTTCGGACTCTGGTACCAGTGCTTCTGGGAATCAAGACGATGCTTCCAACACCACAGTTAATGCTACTGTTAATAAACAAGCAGTGGAATCTACGGTCATTGTAGATGTCCACGCTCCCGTTGAAAAGGTGCAAGATCTTATGGTGCCTAAGTCTGCAATGAAACGTAAAGCAGAAAACAGCGATTCACTGATTTGTGTGAAAGCCCCTACAACCGACAAAATCACTGAATCATCTGCTCAGGATGATATCAGTATATGGGATTTACCCCCGCCATCTAATATTACTGTGAACACCACCGAAGAAGAGGATGTAGACATTGAATCTATTTCCTCGGATTTGTCAGAACAAAACGTATCCCAAATCGTCGTGGATACCGAGCAAAAATTATCGATTGAAGAGCTGGACAGACTACTTTTAGAACTTAAAAGTAACAAAAAACCTGTTGAGAAGTGTTTAGAGTACACGACCAACATACGCCAATTGTGTCAAGATTTCATTGACCGCAGAAGAAATCCTGAGTCGTCTTCTCAGTTGAAAGCCCGTTTAAACAAATTAATAAAGAAGTTAAAGGCGTATATTAAAACACATGCTTAGAAATACTTTTTATCCAAGTCAATATGATTTTTCCTATTAAGTATGCATTATTGCTCAGTTTTTTCACTACAATTTTAATGTCCGGTTTTTCATTAGTCTCACTGAACACTCAAGGTTGTCGTGACTCTTTTAAAAGATATTTTATATTAGATTCTTTGAAATCTAAATTGAATGCAGATATAGTTTTTCTCCAAGATACCCATACCATTCCTTCTGATGAAGGTATTTGGAAAATGATATGGAGAGGAGAAATAGTGTTCTCTCATCTCTCAACTATTTCTGCTGGTTTAGCTATATGTTTTTCTAATAATTTAGAATATACTATTCTAGATCATAAAATTATTTTACCCGGTCGCATTTTACATGCTACTATCAAATTACAGGAGGAAACTGTTTATTTGTTGAATATCTATTCCCCTACCTGTCCCAAAGAAAAACTTGACTTTTTAAAATGTTTAAAACACCATTTGAATCAACTTGATTCTTCCTATCCAATATTTCTTGGAGGTGATTTTAATTGTACTACCAATCCTTCCTTAGATAGGACAGGAGATGTTGAACCCCACCCCCATTCTTGTAATGAATTTAAAAATATTGTTAAACGTTTCAAATTTATTGATACGTTTCGTAATATTCATCCGTATGATAAAATATATTCTTGGTCGAGAAATGACGGTGTCGCCGCAAGACTCGATCGAATTTATATCTCCAAACATTACAGTCAGTTCATCAGATCATCTGAAATAAAAGAATGTACATATTCGGATCACGATTTTGTTCGTGTTTACTTTAAAGAAATTCAAGGTAAACACAAGAGTGCATACTGGTGTTTAAATACATCTCTTTTAGAAGATAAATCGTATGTTGATATAATTAATAACTTCTGGATTTCTTGGCGATTACAGAAATCTGAGTTCAAGTGTATTCAAGATTGGTGGGATCGAGGAAAATATAAAATAAAGGAACTTTCGCAAGAATTTTCTGTTAAAAAGAGTTATGATTTTAAACGTAAATTTGATAGTTTGCAGTGCGATATTCAATTATTAAAATCAAATATTTTCGCAAACCCTGATCTCAATACCATTTTAATTGAGAAGCAGCAACAGTTATCTGAACTTGAACGAATCCAGGCCCGTGGTGCTTGGGTTCGTTCAAGATTCAAATATGTTAATGATTCAGATAAACCTACAAAATTCTTTTTTGACCTTGAAAAGAAACGTGGTACAAAGAAACTATTATCCCATTTAACCTTGCCTGATGGCAGTATAACCGATTCAGATCAGGAAATAAAAACCCTTGCCAGAAATTTTTACTCCAATTTATATAGCCCCGATCCTGTTGATGAAAGTTGTCAAAATGAAATTCTGAAAGACCTCCCTACAATAAGTGAAACCCAAAAACAAACATTAGATAATGTTATAAGTTATGATGAATTGTCCTGTGCCGTTTTAAAAATGAATAATAATAAGTCCCCTGGTATTGATGGGTTGCCTAGTGAATTTTACAAAACATTTTGGAACATCGTTGGTAAGGATATGCACGAAGTTTTTGTTTCTTCTATTGAAGAAAACAGACTTCCACTTTCGTGCAGAAGAGCCGTTCTGACGATGATTCCAAAGAAAGGTGACAGTAGCTTGTTGAAAAACTGGAGACCAGTGTCTCTTCTCTGTTGCGACTATAAAATATTAACGAGAGCTTTCTCGCTAAGACTCCGTTACGTTTTACCCGATATATTAAATATCGATCAAAGTTATTGTGTTCCCGGTCGTCATATAAGTGATAATATTCGTTTTATTTCTGATGCTACGTGTTATGCTAATCAGGAAAATATCCCCCTTGCTATTGTTTCCCTTGACCAAGAGAAGGCTTTTGATCGTGTTCATCATGGTTATTTGATGAAGACATTAGAAGCCTTCGGTTTTGGAGATTATTTTATATCCTGTATAAAAACTATTTATACAGATGTACATAGTTTACTTAAAATTAATAACTCGTTATCGTCCCCTTTTCAATTTAAAAGAGGTATACGACAAGGATGTTCCTTGTCTGGTCAATTATATGCCATATGCCTTGAACCTCTTTTACACAAACTAAGGTCAAAAGACGGCTTATCAGGCCTTGAACTACCATTATCTGATGGTAAGAAAAGTTGTTTATCTGCATATGCAGATGATTTGGATACTCTGTTAACGCAGGACTCTGATTTTGATAGGTTGTCTTTCTGGTTAGATATATACCAGAAAGCTTCTAATTCAAAAATTAATTTACAAAAGTCCGAAGGTTTGTGGGTTGGAAGTTGGAAAAATAGAAATGATTGTCCACTTGGTCTCAAGTGGAATAATAAAGGTTTAAAGGTTTTAGGTACTTTTGTTGGAAACAATAGAGATTTTTATAAACAAAATTGGGAAGGGATGGAGGAGGATATTTCTGTCAAACTTGACAGGTGGAAGCCTTTTGCCCGCGGTTTGTCACTAAGAGGGCGAACACTTGTTATTAATTTACTTTCCGCGTCAAAATTGTGGCATCGATTAAATTCTGTGGCCGTGCCCGATGAAATTATTAGCGCCATACAAAATAAATTTGTTGATTTCTTATGGCAAGGAAAACATTGGGTTTCCAAAGAAATGTTATATCTTCCTGTATGTACTGGAGGACAGGGTTTGGTTCATATTTTATCTAGAATTCGTGATTTTCGAATTCAGTTTATGTACAGATTTTTGACATTAATGAATGGTGAAGAAGTTCATCCTTGTTACTATTTTTGTAAATATTTTTTGTCTACTGTTTCTAATTTGAATTATGATGTTCAATTGTTATTACTTGATGGGGATTTTCAATATACTAACATCCCAAGCTTTTATCAAGATTTAATAAAAACCTGGAAATATTTTGAATCGTCTAGAATAAAAATAGATGACATCTCAGTTGCAGACATTTTAGAAGAACCTTTGTTTTTTAACCCTTTACTAGTTAACCCTAAAACCGATGAACCTTTTTATTTTGAAAATTTTGTAATTGCCTGTATGACCAAAGTTAAAGATCTTTTTGATACTAGTTTGAAAAGAAAATTAACTGCAGCAGATCTTGTTGGCATATTAAGCATTCGTTCTGAACGCTGTATCCAACAACATCTAGATTTACTATGGTCGTCTTTTCCTCCGGAGTGGACTATATTGATTGACCGTTTTTTAAATAATGATATTGATGTTGGTGTTGTTCACCAATACATTTTTAAATTAGATGTTGACAATGCGCCTGAATTAAGTAAGGGCGTTGTTCTAGATAAATGTCCCAAGAAAGTGATTTATTTGTTATCTGTTGTTCAAAATTTTAATAATTTCCATACTAAAAAGTTAATATCCCCTTGGTGTAATATTTTACAATTAAATATTCCCCCTAATGTCATATATAGTCATGTTTATGAATATCCTCATAGCATGCATGAAGGTGACCTTAACTGGAGAATCCTTCATGGTGCTATTTCAACCGGTAAATTTTTCTGTAAAGCTGGTTATCAGCAGTCGGATGCATGTCCCTCTTGTGGTTTGCAAGAGGACTTGTATCATATTTTTGTTTCCTGTCCACGTTTACAAGGGCTTTTAAGTTATGTTCAAAATATTTTATTCAATTTAATTCCAAATGATATTAGTTCCAAAGACTCTTTAATATTTGGACCATTTACTTTTTCTAGCACTGACCAAACGCCACCTAAGGTCAGTGCAAATCGATCTCCTCCAGCTGTCCACACGCCATCCTCGGACAGCTGTCCAGTAAGGAGATCGAGTCCAGCTGATCCACCGCTACCTAGGATCAGCTGTCCAGAATTTCCAGTATCAGCCGACCACACGTCATCCAGGGTCGGCTGTCCAGAGAATACCAGACAACCAATGATGATGAAGGACGGAACAGTCGTGTTGGGAGAATGTACCAACACGCAACGATGGACCAAGCGGTACAGGATCCCAAGACGACTGTTCCAGTGGATTGCCACCCAGGTGAAGATGGCCACCTATGTGACCCTGCAACACCTAAGAACCAGAGGCGGAGAGACAGATCCACTCAAGGAATTTAGGTCGCGCATCCGCGCCCGGTTGGCAATAGAATTTGCATATTGTAAGTTTTTAAATAATGTTGATTTCTTTTCAGATTTTTGGTGTTTTGGTAATATATTGTGTTTCATTTCAAATGACAAGCTTTTTGTTAATATTTAATGGTAAGTTATTTTAATTGTATTTGTATTTGTATTTTTTTATTTTCTTGTCTTGTTTATATATTGTGAACCGCGATGTGTTAAAGGTTAAAACATGGACTGGCGTGTACCAGTCCATGTTGACTTTGATCATTTGGACAAAGTCATTTATAGGGTTCTTTAATTTTAATATAGGTAGGTAATAATGTTTAAAGTTTAAACTGGCTTGTATCAGTTTAAACTGACTTTGATCAGTTGGACAAAGTCTTTTATATTTCTATTGTATTTTTGTATACTTTTGGGTTTAAAGTCTATATAATTATATGTATTTTCAAAATTGTTAAATAGCTTGTCATAATAATGTATTTGTAAGGATTATATTTTATGTTACTTGAATTTTTGATACCTTGTACTACTGTGATATATTGTTTTATTTAATAAAGGGTATTGAAAATTCAAAAAAAATCTTCTTCTTCTTCTTCTTCTTGAAGGGATAGGACGTGTTTTTCGGAGCTCCACTCAAAGCATTTATTTCTTGGTTATTTTGTATTGTAGTTCGACAAAATTTATATTGTTGTGTTCAGAAGAAGAAGTTCTTTCATTTTGTGGGGTTATTTTCGTTATTTATTCTCGGATTGCCGAGATTTTTGGTGGATTGTGTTTTTGTTTATTGGTTTAATTTTTGGTTTAAAGATGGCGTCGCCTTCGTTTTCCAGTGTGGTCATGGGTAAATCTACTCAGTTGTCGACTGTAGTTGCTTCGGGCAATTCTTTGTCAAGTAATACGGACAATAGAGATCTTAATTTAATTAAGAGAACAATGTCGTCAAAGGTAGGTGTAAAATCCGTGCCCCAGGCTAATGGTAGTAATCTTGTTAATTCGCGTGGAGAAAGTTCAAGACTAAAAAGTTCACTTTTGACAACCGGAAATAATGCAGATTCTGTTCGAGAAAGTGTAAGATCTGAACAGAGCGATGATATGCCATCATTTGGGCATAAACCGTTTGGTTTTGTTTCAAGGAAACATGGTGTCAAGTTAACAAATATACAGTCTATATCAATAGAACAGTATGTCATTGCTGTTGCTAATGTAGTAAATCCAGAGAATATAGTGGCTGCCTCTCGTATGAGATCTGGAGTCGTTATATTTTTATCTAACCTTGACGATGTCGAACATTTGTGTTCAAGTGGCCTGAGCATAGGGGACGAATTCATTGAAGTACAGTGTTTAGTTAAAATCCCTAAAAAAGTTACCTTGTCTAATTGCCCCCCTTTTATTCCTAATGATTTACTCGAAGATGAGTTGATACGTTATGGACGCATTATTTCAGACATAAAACCTATTGCACTAGGTATTAAAATCCCAACATTGAAACATGTAAAGTCATTCAGAAGACAAGTGTCCCTTGTTTTGCACCCCAATGTTACAATACCGGAATACTTTGATATGTATTATCAAAGGCAAAACTATAGAATTTTTTTAAATGATGATGTAGTTTGCTTTAAATGCAAACAGACTGGACATATACAAAGTCGATGTCCCGAAAACAGACCTAGAGTCGAGAACAAAATTTCAGAAGTAAATACAACCCCATTAACAGCTGAACGTATACCATCAACTAGAACGTTAGATCAGTCTGTTGCCTCGGACTCTAGCGTCCCATTTACGGCTGTACCAGTTCCGCCAACCGGGACAGTGGGGCAGTCCGTTACCTTAGACTCTGGAGTCCATGATTCTGCATGTAACAGCCCAGCCAATCTTAATTCAACTGTTTCTAACACCTCCACTAATGTTACCGCTGTTATCGTTGACATACACACACCTAATGATAAAGTGCAGATTGATGTTTTGCCAACTAAGTCTGCACTTAAACGAAAAGCAGAAAACAGTGATTCTGCTATTAGTGTAAAAACCCCCACAACTGAAGCTGTATCTGCTCCAGATGATATAAGTATATGGGATTTACCTCCCCCATCCCATATAATACTTAGTACCAATGAGGAGGAGGATGTAGACATTGAGTCTATATCCTCCGATTTATCGGAGCAAAACATGTCCCAAATTGTAGCGGATCATGAACAAAAGTTGTCCACTGATGAATTGGATCAACTTCTTTCCGAACTGAAAAGTAACAAAAAACCAATTGAAAAATGCTTAGAATACACATCCAACCTGAAGCAGCTATGTCAAGATTTTATAGACCTTCGTAGAAACCCCGAGTCATCATCACAATTAAAAGCTCGTCTCAATAAGTTAATTAAAAAAGTTAAGGCATATGTGAAAACGCATGCTTAGACAAAAAATATACCCAAATCAATATGAATTGTCCCATTAATTATGCATTTTTGTTATGTTTTTTCATTACAATTGTAATGTCCGGTTTTTCGTTAGTGTCACTCAATACTCAAGGTTGTCGTGACTCTTTTAAAAGGTATTTTATATTAGATTCTTTGAAATCTAAATTAAATGCAGATATAGTTTTTCTTCAAGATACACATACCATTCCTTCTGATGAAGGTATATGGAAAATGATATGGAGAGGAGAAATAGTGTTCTCTCATCTCTCAACTATTTCTGCTGGATTAGCTATATGTTTTTCCAATAATTTAGAATATACTATTCTAGATCATAAAATTATTTTACCAGGTCGCATTTTACATGTAACGATTAAAATGCAGGAGCAAACTGTATATTTGTTGAATGTTTATTCACCAACTTGCCCCAAAGAAAAACTAGACTTTTTGAAATATTTAAAACAACATTTGAATCATCTTGATTCTTCCATTCCAATATTTCTTGGAGGTGATTTTAATTGCACTACTAATCCTTCCCTAGATCGGACAGGAGATACTGAACCTCACCCCCATTCTTGTAATGAATTTAAATCTATTGTTAAACGTTTCAAATTTATTGATACGTTTCGCAATATTCATCCGTACGATAGAATTTATTCCTGGTCGAGAAATGACGGTGTCGCCGCAAGACTCGATCGAATTTATATATCTAAACATTATGGTCAGTTTATTCGATCCTCAGAAATAAAATCATGTTCATATTCTGATCATGATTACGTTCGTGTTTATTTTAAAGAAATACCAAGTAAACACAAGAGTGCTTACTGGTGCATGAATACATCTCTTTTAGATGATAAATTGTATGTTGACATGATAAATAACTTTTGGCTTTCCTGGCGATTACAGAAATCTGAGTTTAAGTGTATCCAAGATTGGTGGGATCGTGGGAAATACAAAATAAAGGAACTTTCGCAAGAATTTTCCATTAAAAAGAATTATGATTTTAAACGTAAATTTGATAGTTTGCAATCTGATATCGAGTTATTAAAATCAAATATTGCAACAAACCCTGATCTTAATGTCATTTTAATTGAGAAGCAACATCAGTTATCTGAACTTGAACGAATCCAGGCCCGTGGTGCTTGGGTTCGTTCAAGATTCAGATATGTTAATGATTCAGATAAACCTACAAAATATTTCTTCGACCTTGAAAAGAAACGTGGCACAAAGAAATTATTATCCCATTTAACCTTGCCTGATGGCAGTATAACTGATTCAGATCAGGAAATAAAAACCCTTGCCCGAAATTTTTACTCCGATTTGTATAACCCCGATCCTGTAGATGAAGGTTGTCAAAATGAAATTTTGAAAGACCTTCCTACAATAAGTGACAGCCAAAAGCAAACATTAGATAGTGTAATAAGTTATGATGAATTGTCCTGTGCCGTTTTAAAAATGAATAATAATAAGTCCCCTGGTATTGATGGGTTGCCTAGTGAATTTTACAAAACCTTTTGGAACATCGTTGGGAAAGATATGCACGAAGTTTTTGTTTCTTCTATTGAAGAAAACAGACTTCCACTTTCGTGCAGAAGAGCCGTTCTGACGATGATTCCAAAGAAAGGTGATAGTAGTTTGTTGAAAAACTGGAGACCTGTGTCTCTTCTCTGTTGCGACTATAAAATATTAACGAGAGCTTTCTCGCTAAGACTCCGTACCGTTCTACCCGATATATTAAATATCGATCAAAGTTATTGTGTTCCCGGTCGTCATATAAGTGATAATATTCGTTTTATTTCTGATGCTACGTGTTATGCTAATCAGGAAAATATCCCCCTTGCTATTGTTTCCCTTGACCAAGAGAAGGCTTTTGATCGTGTTCATCATGGCTATTTGATGAAGACATTAGAAGCCTTCGGTTTTGGCGATTATTTTATATCCTGTATAAAAACTATTTATACAGATGTACATAGCTTACTTAAAATAAATAACTCGTTATCATCCCCTTTTCAATTTAAAAGAGGTATACGACAAGGATGTTCTTTGTCTGGTCAATTATATGCCATATGCCTTGAACCTCTTTTACACAAACTAAGGTCAAACGACGGCTTAACAGGACTTGAACTTCCATTATCAGATGGTAAGAAAAGTTGTTTATCTGCATATGCAGATGATTTGGATACTTTATTAACGCGAGACTCTGATTTTGATAGGTTGTCTTTCTGGTTAGATATATACCAGAAAGCTTCCAATTCAAAAATTAATTTACAAAAGTCCGAAGGTTTGTGGGTGGGAAGTTGGAAAAATAGAAATGATTGTCCACTTGGTCTCAAGTGGAATAATAAAGGTTTAAAGGTTTTGGGTACTTTTGTTGGGAACAATAGGGATTTTTATAAACAAAATTGGGAAGGGATGGAGGAGGATATTACTGTCAAACTTGACAGGTGGAAACCATTTGCTCGTGGTTTGTCCCTTAGAGGACGAACGCTTGTAATTAATTTACTCTCCGCATCAAAATTGTGGCATCGATTAAATTCCGTGGCCGTGCCCGATGAAATTATAAATGCCATTCAAAATAAATTTGTTGACTTTTTATGGCAAGGAAAACATTGGGTTTCCAAAGAAATGTTATATCTTCCTGTATGTACTGGAGGACAGGGTCTAGTTCATATTTTGTCTAGAATTCGGGATTTTCGAATTCAATTTATGTATAGATTTTTGACAATGATGAATGGTGAAGATGTTCACCCTTGTTACTATTTTTGTAAATATTTTTTGTCTACTGTTTCTAATTTGAATTATGATGTTCAATTGTTATTACTTGATGGGGATTTTCAATACACTAACATTCCAAGCTTTTATCAAGATTTAATAAAAGCCTGGAAATATTTTGAATCATCTAGAATAAAAATAGATGATACCTCAGTTGCAGACATTTTAGAAGAACCTTTGTTCTTTAATCCTTTATTAATTAACCCTAAAACTGATGAACCTTTTTATTTTGAAAATTTTGTAATTGCCGGTATAACCAAAGTTAAGGATCTTTTTGATACTAGTCTAAAAAGAAAATTTACTGCAGTAGATCTTGTTGGAATTTTAAGCACTCGTTCTGAACGCTGTATCCAACAACATCTGGATTTATTATGGTCGTCTTTTCCTCCGGAGTGGAGTGTATTGATTGACCGTTTTCTACATAATGATATTGATGTTGGTTTTGTTCACCAATATATTTTTAAAGTAAATATTGACAATGCACCTGAATTAAGTAAGGGTGTTGTTCTGGATAAATGTCCCAAGAAAATGATTTATTTGTTATCTGTTGTTCAGAATTTTAATTGTTCCCGTACCAAAAAGTTACTGTCCCCTTGGAATAATATTTTAAAATCAACTGTTCCCCTTAATGTTATATATAGTCATGTTTATGAATATCCTCATAGCATGCATGAAGGTGACCTTAACTGGAGAATCCTTCATGGTGCTATTGCAACCGGTAAATTTTACTTTAAATCTGGTTATCAGCAGTCGGATGTTTGTCCCTCTTGTGGTTTGCAGGAGGACTTATACCACATTTTTGTTTCCTGTCCACGTTTACAAATTTTATTAAGCCATGTTAAAAATATGTTGCGTAAATTAATTATAAATGATCTAGGTTCAACATACTCTTTTATATTTGGACCTTCTACCATAAGCACTGACCATACGCCACCTCAGGTCAGTGCAAATCGATCTCCTCCAGCTGTCCACACGCCACCATCGGACAGCTGTCCAGTTAGGAGATCGATTCCAGCTGATCCACCGCCACCTAGGATCAGCTGTCCAGATACACCAGCCGGCCGCACGTCATCCACGGCCGGCTGTCCTGAGACGGTGATGGAAACTGCTTTAGTGGAGGATGGTGCAGTCGTGTTGGGAGAAGGTACCAGCACGCACCGATGGACGAAGACCCAGAGGATCCCAAGACGGCTGTACCTATGGATTGCCAACCAGGCGAAGATGGCCACCAACGTGACCCTGCAGCACCTGAGGACCGGAGGCGGACAGACAGACCCACTCCAGGAATTCAGGTCGCGCATCCGCGCCCGGTTGGCAATTGAATTTGCCTATTGTAAATTTATAAATAATGTTCATTCTTTTTCAGATTTTTGGTGTTTTAATAATGTATTGTGTTTTATTTCTAATGACAAGCTTTTTGTGAATATTTAATGGTAAGTTATTTTATCTGTATTTTTGATTTTTATTTTTATTTTCTTGTTTATATATTGTAAATCGCGATGTGTTAAAGGTGAAAACATGGACTGGCGTGTACCAGTCCATGTTGATTTTGATCATTCGGACAAAGTCATTTATAGGTTTTTTTAATTTTAATATAGGTAGGTAATAATGTTTAAAGTTTAAACTGGCTTGTATCAGTTTAAACTGACTTTGATCATTTGGACAAAGTCTTTAAAAATATTTGTCTTATTTTATATACTTTGGGGTTTAAAGTTAACTTATTTATATGTATTTTCAAAATTGTTAAATGTAGCTTGTCAAAATAATGTATGGTTAGGTTTATATTTTATGTAATATGAATTTTTGATACCTTGTTAAACTGTGATTGATTGTTTTATTTAATAAAGGGTATTGAAAATTCTTCTTCTTGAAGGGATAGGACGTGTTTTTCGGAGCTCCGCTCAAAGCATTTTTTTATTGGTTATTTTGTATTGTGGTTCGTAAATATTTGTATTGCTGTGTTCAGAAGAAGAAGCTCTTTCATTTTGTGGGGTGTATTTTGTATTTTCATCTCGGATTGCCGAGATTTTTGGTGGATTGTTTTTTGGTTTACTGGTTCATTTTTGTTTAAAGATGGCGTCTCCTTCATTTTCAAGTGTTGTAGTCACGGGTAAAAGTACTCAGTTGTCAAATGTAATTGCCTCGAGCAATTCTTTGTTAAACGACAAGGACAATAGGGACCTTAATTTAATCAAGAGGACAATGCCAACCAAGGTAGGTGTAAAATCCGCGCCCCAGGCTAATGTTAGTAATTTTGTAAATTCAAACGGAGAAAGTTCAAGATTAAAAAGTTCACCTTTGTCAACCGGTAATAATATAGAGTCTGTTCGAGAAAATGTAGGATCTGAACAGAACGATGACATGCCGTCATTTGGACATAAACCGTTTGGGTTCGTTTCAAGGAAACATGGCGTAAAGTTAACCAACATACAGTCGATCTCTATTGAGCAATATGTTGTTGCTATTGCTACTATTGTAAAGCCTGAAAATATAGTGGCTGCCTCTCGTATGAGGTCCGGGGTTGTAGTGTTTCTATCCAACCTTGAAGATGTTGAACTCTTGTGTTCTAATGGCCTTAGTATAGGTGATGAATTTATTAATGTTCAATGTTTAGTTAAGATCCCCAAAAAAGTAACTTTGTCCAACTGTCCCCCTTTTATTCCTAATGACTTATTGGAAGATGAATTGATGCGTTATGGCCGCATCATTTCTGACATTAAGCCTATTGCACTAGGCATCAAAATACCGGCTCTTAAACATGTAAAGTCTTTTAGAAGACAAGTTTCCCTTATTCCCCACCCCAGTGTAGTGTTACCAGAATATTTTGATATGTTTTACCAAAGACAAAACTACAGAATATTTCTTAATGACGATGTAGTTTGTTTTAAATGTAAGCATACTGGACATATTCAGAGCAGATGTCCAGAAAACAAATCTACTGCTGATAACAACAAGTCAGAATCAAGTACAGATGTCCCATTTACGGCTGAACCAGTTCCGCCAACTGGGACAGCTGGGCAGTCTGTTACCTTAGATGCTATAGTCCATGACTCTGCATCTAACACCACAGCCAATGTTACTACAATGGCAAAGTCTGGGCAATCTACTCTTGCCAATGTCATTGTTGATATTCACACCCCTGTTGAAAAATTGGAGAATGATCAACTGCCAGCTAAATCTGCAGTTAAGAGGAAAGCAGTAGACCACAATGACTCTATTATTAGTACCAAAACCCCTACAACGGCTAAAATTGCAGATGTAGCTGGGGAAACTAATACAAGTATATGGGATTTACCCCCACCACCCCCTTGCATTCTTAACGCTAATGAAGACGAGGATATAGACATTGAGTCTATATCCTCTGATTTGTCAGAACAAAACCTGTCACAAATAGTAGTAGATACTGAGCACAAATTATCCAGTGAGGAGCTGGATAGACTTCTTCTGGAACTTAAAAGTAATAAAAAGCCAGTTGAAAAATGCCAAGAGTATACCACCAACCTCAGGCAACTATGTCAAGATTTTATTGACCTTCGACGAAACCCTGAGTCCTCTTCCCAGATGAAAGCCCGTTTAAATAAATTGATAAAGAAATTAAAAACCTACCTGAAAACTCATGCTTAGAGATAAAATATATCTAAGTCAATATGTATTGTCCACTTAATTATGCGTTTTTGTTCTGTATTTTTATTGCAATTACAATTGTAATGTCCGGTTTTTCGTTAGTTTCACTGAACACTCAAGGTTGTCGTGACTCTTTTAAAAGATATTTTATATTAGATTCTTTGAAATCTAAATTAAATGCAGATATAGTGTTTCTTCAAGATACCCATACCATTCCTTCTGATGAAGGTATATGGAAAATGATATGGAGAGGAGAAATTGTGTTCTCTCATCTCTCGACTCTTTCTGCTGGATTAGCGATATGTTTGTCAAATAATTTAGAATATACTATTCTAGAGCATACAGTTATATTACCCGGTCGCATTTTACATGCAACTATCAAACTACAGGAGCAAACTGTATATTTGTTGAATGTTTATTCCCCAACTTGCTCAAAAGAAAAACTAGACTTTTTGAAATATTTAAAACACCATTTGAATCAACTTGATTCTTCCATTCCAATATTTCTTGGAGGTGATTTTAATTGTACTACTAATCCTTCCCTAGATCGGACAGGAGATATTGAACCCCACCCCCATTCTTGTAATGAATTTAAATCTATTGTTAAACGTTTCAAATTTATTGATACGTTTCGCAATATTCACCCGTACGATAGAACTTATTCCTGGTCGAGAAATGACGGTGTCGCCGCAAGACTTGATCGAATTTATATATCTAAACACTATAGTCAGTTTATTCGATCCTCAGAAATAAAACCATGTTCATATTCTGATCACGATTACGTTCGTGTTTATTTTAAAGAAATACCAAATAAACACAAGAGTGCTTACTGGTGTTTAAATACATCTCTTTTAGATGATAAATTGTATGTTGACATGATAAGTAACTTTTGGCTTTCTTGGAAATTACAGAAATCTGAGTTTAAGTGTATCCAAGATTGGTGGGATCGTGGAAAATACAAAATAAAGGAACTTTCGCAAGAATTTTCCATTAAAAGGAATTATGATTTTAAACATAAATTTGATGGTTTACAATCCGATATTGAATTATTAAAATCAAATATTACAACAAACCCTGATCTCAATGCTATTTTAATTGAGAAGCAAAATCAGTTATCTGAACTTGAACGAATCCAGGCCCGTGGTGCTTGGGTTCGTTCAAGATTCAAATATGTTAATGATTCAGATAAACCAACAAAATATTTCTTTGACCTTGAAAAGAAACGTGGTACAAAAAAATTATTATCCCATTTAACCTTGCCTGATGGCAGTATAACTGATTCTGATCAGGAAATAAAAACCCTTGCCCGAAATTTTTACACAGACTTGTATAGCCCCGATCCTGTAGATGAAGGTTGTCAAAATGAGATTTTGAAAGACCTTCCTACATTAAATGAAACCCAAAAACAAACATTAGATAGTGTTATAAGTTATAATGAATTGTCCTCTGCCGTTTTAAAAATGAATAACAATAAGTCTCCTGGTATTGATGGGCTTCCTAGTGAATTTTACAAAACATTTTGGAACATCGTTGGTAAGGATATGCACGAAGTTTTTGTTTCTTCTATTGAAGAAAACAGACTTCCACTTTCGTGCAGAAGAGCCGTTCTGACGATGATTCCAAAGAAAGGTGACAGTAGTTTGTTGAAAAACTGGAGACCTGTGTCTCTTCTCTGTTGCGACTATAAAATATTAACGAGAGCTTTCTCGCTAAGACTCCGTACCGTTCTACCCGATATATTAAATATCGATCAAAGTTATTGTGTTCCCGGTCGTCATATCAGTGATAATATTCGTTTTATTTCTGATGCTACGTGTTATGCTAATCAGGAAAATATCCCACTTGCTATTGTTTCCCTTGACCAAGAGAAGGCTTTTGATCGTGTTCATCATGGTTATTTGATGAAGACATTAGAAGCTTTCGGTTTTGGAGATTATTTTATATCCTGTATAAAAACTATTTATACAGATGTACATAGTTTACTTAAAATTAATAACTCGTTATCGTCCCCTTTTCAATTTAAAAGAGGTATACGACAAGGATGTTCCTTGTCTGGTCAATTATATGCCATATGCCTTGAACCTCTTTTACACAAACTAAGGTCAAAGGACGGCTTATCAGGCCTTGAACTACCATTATCTGATGGTAAGAAAAGTTGTTTATCTGCTTATGCAGATGATTTGGATACACTTTTAACGCAGGACTCTGATTTTGATAGGTTGTCTTTCTGGTTAGATATATACCAGAAAGCTTCCAATTCAAAAATTAATTTACAAAAGTCCGAAGGTTTGTGGGTGGGAAGTTGGAAAAATAGAAATGATTGTCCACTTGGTCTCAAGTGGAATAATAAAGGTTTAAAGGTTTTAGGTACTTTTGTTGGAAACAATAGAGATTTTTATAAACAAAATTGGGAAGGGATGGAGGAGGATATTTCTGTCAAACTTGACAGGTGGAAGCCTTTTGCCCGCGGTTTGTCACTAAGAGGGCGAACACTTGTTATTAATTTACTTTCCGCGTCAAAATTGTGGCATCGATTAAATTCTGTGGCCGTGCCCGATGAAATTATTAGCGCCATACAAAATAAATTTGTTGATTTTTTATGGCAAGGAAAACATTGGGTTTCCAAAGAAATGTTATATCTTCCTGTATGTACTGGAGGACAGGGTTTGGTTCATATTTTATCTAGAATTCGTGATTTTCGAATTCAGTTTATGTACAGATTTTTGACATTAATGAATGGTGAAGAAGTTCATCCTTGTTACTATTTTTGTAAATATTTTTTGTCTACTGTTTCTAATTTGAATTATGATGTTCAATTGTTATTACTTGATGGGGATTTTCAATATACTAACATCCCAAGCTTTTATCAAGATTTAATAAAAGCCTGGAAATATTTTGAATCGTCTAGAATAAAAATAGATGACATCTCAGTTGCAGACATTTTAGAAGAACCTTTGTTTTTTAACCCTTTATTAGTTAACCCTAAAACCGATGAACCTTTTTATTTTGAAAATTTTGTAATTGCCTGTATGACCAAAGTTAAAGATCTTTTTGATACTAGTTTGAAAAGAAAATTAACTGCAGCAGATCTTGTTGGCATATTAAGCATTCGTTCTGAACGCTGTATCCAACAACATCTAGATTTACTATGGTCGTCTTTTCCTCCGGAGTGGACTATATTGATTGACCGTTTTTTAAATAATGATATTGATGTTGGTGTTGTTCACCAATACATTTTTAAATTAGATGTTGACAATGCGCCTGAATTAAGTAAGGGCGTTGTTCTAGATAAATGTCCCAAGAAAGTGATTTATTTGTTATCTGTTGTTCAAAATTTTAATAATTTCCATACTAAAAAGTTAATATCCCCTTGGTGTAATATTTTACAATTAAATATTCCCCCTAATGTCATATATAGTCATGTTTATGAATATCCTCATAGCATGCATGAAGGTGACCTTAACTGGAGAATCCTTCATGGTGCTATTTCAACCGGTAAATTTTTCTGTAAAGCTGGTTATCAGCAGTCGGATGCATGTCCATCTTGTGGTTTGCAAGAGGACTTGTATCATATTTTTGTTTCCTGTCCACGTTTACAAGGGCTTTTAAGTTATGTTCAAAATATTTTATTCAATTTAATTCCAAATGATATTAGTTCCAAAGACTCTTTAATATTTGGACCTTTTACTTTTTCTAGCACTGACCAAACGCCACCTAATGTCAGTGCAAATCGATCTCCTCCAGCTGTCCACACGCCATCCTCGGACAGCTGTCCAGTAAGGAGATCGAGTCCAGCTGATCCACCGCTACCTAGGATCAGCTGTCCAGAATTTCGAGTATCAGCCGACCACACGTCATCCAGGGTCGGCTGTCCAGAGGCTACCAGACAACCAATGATGATGAAGGACGGAACAGTCGTGTTGGGAGAATGTACCAACACGCAACGATGGACCAAGCGGTACAGGATCCCAAGACGACTGTTCCAGTGGATTGCCACCCAGGTGAAGATGGCCACCTATGTGACCCTGCAACACCTAAGAACCAGAGGCGGAGAGACAGATCCACTCAAGGAATTTAGGTCGCGCATCCGCGCCCGGTTGGCAATAGAATTTGCATATTGTAAGTTTTTAAATAATGTTGATTTCTTTTCAGATTTTTGGTGTTTTGGTAATATATTGTGTTTCATTTCAAATGACAAGCTTTTTGTTAATATTTAATGGTAAGTTATTTTAATTGTATTTGTATTTTTGTTTTTTAATTTTCTTGTCTTGTTTATATATTGTGAACCGCGATGTGTTAAAGGTTAAAACATGGACTGGCGTGTACCAGTCCATGTTGACTTTGATCATTTGGACAAAGTCATTTATAGGGTTCTTTAATTTTAATATAGGTAGGTAATAATGTTTAAAGTTTAAACTGGCTTGTATCAGTTTAAACTGACTTTGATCAGTTGGACAAAGTCTTTTATATTTCTATTGTATTTTTGTATACTTTTGGGTTTAAAGTCTATATAATTATATGTATTTTCAAAATTGTTAAATAGCTTGTCATAATAATGTATTTGTAAGGATTATATTTTATGTTACTTGAATTTTTGATACCTTGTACTACTGTGATATATTGTTTTATTTAATAAAGGGTATTGAAAATTCTTCTTCTTCTTCTTCTTCTTCTTCTTCTTCTTCTTCTGGACCTAACTTTGTCCGTAGGATTTCTCGAAGACGAAAAGACATAGGTCAATGAAACTTACCAGAAAGATAGGTCACCACTAGGAAATGTTGTTTCCGATTTCGAAATTTTGAAAATGGCGGCCATCTTGGATTGGCGGCCATTTTGAATTTGAAAAAAATACAAAATTAATCATAAAAAATCACAAACAATATGGATATGAACCAAAATAGGTTTATAGGTCAATATTAAGGTCCCGGACAATATGGGACCATTTTCCGAAAAATCCAAGATGGCCACCATATTCAAAATGGCCGCCAAAGTGCGAAAATTGAAAAGTTGTCCGATTTCAACGAAAATTGGCATTTAGGTCAATATTGATATTACGAACAACATGGTGACATGTTCGAACAAATCAAAGATGGCCGCCAAAGTCCAAGATGGCCGCCATATTCAAAATGGCCTCCAAAGTGCGAAAATTGAAAAGTTGTCCGATTTCAACGAAAATTGGCATTTAGGTGAATATTGATATTACGAACAACATGGTGACATGTTTGAACAAATCCAAGATGGCCGCCAAAGTCCAAAATGGCCGCCAAAGTGCGAAAATTGAAAAGTTGTCCGATTTCAACGAAAATTGGCATTTAGGTCAATATTGATATTACGAACAACATGGCGACACTTTCGAACAAATCCAAGATGGCTGTCATATTCAAAATGGCTGCCAAAGTGCGAATATTGAAAAGTTGTCTGATTTCAACAAAAATTGGCATTTAGGTCAATATTGATATTACGAACAACATGTCGAACAAATCCAAGATGGCTGCCAAAGTCCAAGATGGCCGCCATATTCAAAATGGCCGCCAAAGTGCGAAAATTGAAAAGTTGTCCGAATTGTGACAAAAGTGGGCACGGGAGGGGATTTTTTTGTTACTTGCTTGCAATCACAATCAGCACTTGTTATTATTATTAAATCCCCGACCACGAAGTGTCGGGGATTTATTGTTTTTGCACCGTTTCTTATTATTATTATTATTATTCTTCTTCTTCTTCTTCTTCTTCTTCTTCTTCTTCTTCTTCTTCTTCTTCTGGACCTAACTTTGTCCGTAGGATTTCTCGAAGACGAAAAGACATAGGTCAATGAAACTTACCAGAAAGATAGGTCACCACTAGGAAATGTTGTTTCCGATTTCGAAATTTTGAAAATGGCGGCCATCTTGGATTGGCGGCCATTTTGAATTTGAAAAAATACAAAATTAATCATAAAAAATCACAAACAATATGGATATGAACCAAAATAGGTTTATAGGTCAATATTAAGGTCCCGGACAATATGGGACCATTTTCCGAAAAATCCAAGATGGCCACCATATTCAAAATGGCCGCCAAAGTGCGAAAATTGAAAAGTTGTCCGATTTCAACGAAAATTGGCATTTAGGTCAATATTGATATTACGAACAACATGGTGACATCTTCGAACAAATCAAAGATGGCCGCCAAAGTCCAAGATGGCCGCCATATTCAAAATGGCCTCCAAAGTGCGAAAATTGAAAAGTTGTCCGATTTCAACGAAAATTGGCATTTAGGTGAATATTGATATTACGAACAACATGGTGACATGTTTGAACAAATCCAAGATGGCCGCCAAAGTCCAAGATGGCCGCCATATTCAAAATGGCCGCCAAAGTGCGAAAATTGAAAAGTTGTCCGATTTCAACGAAAATTGGCATTTAGGTCAATATTGATATTACGAACAACATGGCGACACTTTCGAACAAATCCAAGATGGCTGTCATATTCAAAATGGCTGCCAAAGTGCGAATATTGAAAAGTTGTCTGATTTCAACAAAAATTGGCATTTAGGTCAATATTGATATTACGAACAACATGTCGAACAAATCCAAGATGGCTGCCAAAGTCCAAGATGGCCGCCATATTCAAAATGGCCGCCAAAGTGCGAAAATTGAAAAGTTGTCCGAATTGTGACAAAAGTGGGCACGGGAGGGGATTTTTTTGTGACTTGCTTGCAATCACAATCAGCACTTGTTATAAAGTGTAATTATTTTCTTTTATATATATATGGTATATAAATCAATACAAATACAAACTGTTACAATTTAGTTAGTCTGTAGTACATGATATAAGATTGGCTGCAGTGGAATCTAAAGAACGAATTTTAAAAGCCTCTCTAAGGTAAGTACAGATTTCCCTGGCACTTGCCTCAGTTGAAGGATTCAACAACTTTTCAGTATTTACTTCCGAGTCGTTAAAAATCTTAAATTTTTCTCTTAAAGATTTGTAATAAGGACAGTTCAGGATAAAATAAACTTCATCTTCAACAGTGTTTGTGCAAAATTTACAAGTTCTATTATTAATCGGAATTTTTGGTCTAGAATAACTTCCTGTTTCTATTGCCAATGGATGTGCACTTATTCTAATTTTGGTTAGCCATAATCTATCTGATTTTTTCAGATTATATTTAAGGTAGTCCTTTAGTTCAAAAGAAGATGAAATTTTACTATAAAAACACAATTTGCCTTCATTGTTATTCTTAATAAAATCAAGTTGTCTAAGAGCTTTATCTTTATAATATTTTTCTAATGAGGTTTTAAACTCAAAAGAACTAATCTCTAGATTTGATATCATAGTAATATCTTTAATTTTGTGTAAAGTTGACACCCAACTAAATGTTTTGTTTTCATGAAGACCTTTCTCTACTTCAAAGGCGCTTTTAAAATATCAAATTTTTGTTCATGTTTTGACTCCACGGCAACCAATCTTAAATAATATTTATACATCAAAATGTAAGACTTTATACTTATTGGATTAAGTCCCATTTCTGTTCTTAATGCAAGATTTGAGGCCTTACTGTGAACTCCCAAGATATTCTTCATTATCATGTTTTGGACTTTTTCAATATGTAGTTTATCTATAGAGTCTAAATTAGGGGTAAAATCTGAAATCCATATTTCAGATCCATAAGACATAATGGGTAAAATAAGTGTGTTATAGAGTTTTATCCATTTTTCTACTGAAATGAAGTTTGAGTGAGGTATTTGGATTTCAAAGCAAAATAAGCTTTACGTGCTTTAATAGCCAATTCTTCGGCTGCTATTTTAGTTTTTCCTCTGTTGTCAAAGGTGATGCCTAAATATTTATAAGTTTGAACCGATTCAAAAGTATGTGAGCCAAAATAGAAGTTATATTTATCAATTACAGATCTGTTTTTAAATTTGGATAAAATCATTATTTTTGTCTTTTTGGGTGTTCACACTAAGGTTCCAATCCCCACAGAATCTTTGCAAGGCATCTACACAGTGCTGCAAGGCTGAGGGTGACTCTGAAATTAGTACCAAGTCATCTGCATAAGGAGATGATTCAATGTTATTTGGTTAAGTGTGACTGGTTTTGACTTGTTAAAATCAAAGTAAGACTTTATATCATCAACAAATATGTTAAAAAATGTAGGACTTAAACTATCCCCTTGTTTTACCCCAATCTTAGACAGAAAAGGTTCACCTAAGATATTATCAGTTTTGCAACAATACAGTGTATTTGAATATATATTTTTAATGAGGTCATAAAATTTTCCACTGACTTTGTTTCTTAGTAGTTTAGTCAAGAGTGCTTTTCTTGCAACACTGTCAAATGCCTTTCGAAAATCTACAAAGCATACATAAAGGTTTTTATTTTTTCCATATACCGGTAAATATTTGTTTATTAAAGTTTTCAAAATAAAGATATTATCACTTGTCCTATAACCTGATTCAAAACCTGGTTGGGACTTAGTAAGTTGTGCTCTTCAAGGAACAAAGACAGTCTATTTTGAAGAAGAGAAGTGAAAAGTTTTCCCAGGCAGCTGGATACACATATGCCTCTATAATTGTTGCAATCATTTGGGTTACCTAATTTAAATATGGAAGAAATATATGACAAATTCCATTGTTTAGGGAATTTCCCTGTTTGTAGGATTTTATTAAATAACTTTACCAATACTAAAACCATAGTATCTTCACTATTTTTGATAAATTCATTAAGAATAAAATCAGGACCTCCACTTTTACCAGATTTTAGGTCTTTAATCACTCTCCTAACTTCACTACAGTTAAAAGCGTAATAAAGAGAGGAAAAGTTGTCCTTTGTTCCCTCAAGATCATTATTCAAGTTAAAGTTGGAACAATTTAAGTCAGTAAATAAAGAACCGCTTCAGTTCTCTTAGTAATATGAATGATGACAGTGTGCAAGACCATTATGAGTTAATTAAAGAAGCATACCTGGAAACAGCAAAAAATATACTGGGGTACCAAACAAAGAAAAGCAAGGTATGGTTAACTGAAGAAACATGGAGGAAAGTTGAAGAACGCAAAGATCTAAAGCATAAAATCCTTAATACAAAATCAACAAGGATACAAGAAAAACTTAAAAGTTCCTACAAGACCAAGGACAAAAAAGTTAAAAGGTGAGCCAGGAAAGACAGGTGTGAATTTGTAGATACAATTGCAAGAGAGGCAGAAGAGGCTGCAGGAAGGGGAGAAATGAGAACAGTATAAAAGATCACAAACCAACTATGTGGTACTGTAAGAGCTCAAACTACACAGGTCGAAGACAAACAAGGAAATGCATTAACTACAGAGGAAGAACAAGCTAGACGATGGGTGGAGCACTTCAAAGAGGTCTTAAACTGTACTGATCCACCATCTTCAGCAGATTCTACACCAGTTGCTGAAGACATCAACATTGACATCAGTCACCCATCCTTAGATGAAGTACAGAAAGCCATTAAATCCCTAAAGAATAATAAAGCTGCTGGAATTGACTCTATCAATGCTGAACTTCTTAAGTCTGACATCAACACCTCCAGTAAAATATTCCACAAACTATTTTCAAGCATTTGGGAAAGAGAAGTTATACCACCTGACTGGTCTAAAGGTCTTATTGTCAAAATCCCGAAAAAAGGAGACAACTGGAGAGGGGTAACTTTACTGTCTGTACCAAGCGAGGTTTTCTGTAAGATTATTCTTGCTAGGATCGATGATGTAATTGACTCAAAGCTGAGAGAAGAGCAAGTGGGCTTTAGAAAGGGACGTGGATGTGCAGATCAGATATTCACGCTCCGCAATATCATTGAACAAACTATAGAATGGAACATGCCTCTATTCATCAACTATATTGACTTCCAAAAAGCTTTTGACAGCGTCCACAGAGACACCTTGCGGAAAATCCTTGGAGCCTATGGTATACCATCCAAAATCACCTCTCTAATAAAACTCTTTTATACAAACTTTGAATGTAGTATCATACTTGGACATACCATCTCCGAACCATTCAATGTTAGATCTGGCGTAAGACAAATATGCATACTGTCACCTATTTTGTTTTTAATGACGATTGATTGGATTCAACGAAAAACCACCAGCACTAAACATGGAATCCAATGGTCGATGTTTTCGCAACTAGAAGACCTAGATTTTGCGGATGACCTTGCAGAAATTTCTACATCAAGACATCATTTACAGGAGAAAACAACATCCCTCAACTATTATGCAGAACAGACTGGTCTTAAAATAAACACCACCAAGACCAATTGAGGTGATGGTTGTTAATGCAAAACTGTCAGAACCCATCACCATTAATAACAACCCAATAGAGACAGTTGAAGACTTTACCTACCTTGGCAGCGTAATAAGCTCAGACAATGGCACCAAGAAGGATATTCAGGCGAGATTATCGAAAGCCCGTACTGCCTTTGCAAGACTAAAGCCAATTTGGAAGTCAAAAGTGTATAGCAAAAATACAAAAATACGCATATACAACAGTAATGTTAAATCAGTATTGATGTATGCGTCAGAGTGCTGGCGTATTATCCAGAGTGACTTACAGAATTTGGAGGTGTTCCAAAACAAATGCTTGAGGCGGATAATGGGAATATTCTGGCAACAAAAGATAAGAAATGAAGAGCTGCTAAAGAAATCTTACTGCCATTCCATTGCAACAGAGTTGAAAAGGAGACGCTTCAGATGGCTGGGACATGTGCTTAGGATGCCACAAGACAGCATTCCGAAAGTAGCCCTACGCTGGACACCACCTGGGAAGAGAAAACCTGGCAGACCTCGGACCACCTGGAGGAAAACCATCCAATTAGGGCTACAGGAATAGGGATATAGCCTAGGACAAGCCCAGCATATAGCACAGGACAAAGGGAAATGGAGGGAACTGGTTATGGCCTTAAGTCCCACTGGGGATGAAGAGGATAGGTGAGGTGAGGTAAATAAAGATGTTTTGCAGGCACGAGAGAATGATTGCCGCAGGAACATATTATTTGGTTCTTTTTGTAATCTTTTCCCTAATGATCTAACATCGCTTCTCATTTTTAGCAGTTATTAGACATCCAGGGTATTTAGGGAAGGCCTTTTTTGGTTTATTAAGAGGCAGCGTCTTTTAAAATGTAATTAATGTTTTCAACAATGGAATCTAAATTTTTATTTTTATCATTATCTAGTTCTTTTAGAACTTCCATAATTGGATCAACATTTTGAAGAATTATATTTTGGAATTCTACACTTTCTTCTTCTTCCCATATAAATCTACCTTGTTCACTTTGTGAAGCTGGAGTTACCTCTCTTTTCATACTTAGTTTAAAAGAGACTGACAGTAAAGAGTGGTCAGAGAATTCTATTGGAGGTTTAACATTAAAGTGTTCTACCTGATGAAATAAATTGTTGGATGAAAGCATGTAATCCACTGTGCTCTGCCCATTCTGATTAGAAAATGTAAAGAAACATAAAGAGTCTCACAGGAATCTCCCATTTAGTATTTTAAGTTGCATGTCTTTACAAAGATTTGTCAACAGATTACCATGTAAATTTGAAATTTTGTCAATTTGGTGTCTTGGAGTTTGTATATCAGATATATAATTTTCAGGGAGTGGACATTCTTTTATATTTTCATTTATTTCGTCATGAGGTATAAAATCATGTAGTCCGCCTGTCCGTGCATTTAAGTCTCCACAAATCAGGATCTCTCCTTGTCCTGTATATTTCAAAATTTCATTTTGAATTTGTTCAAAGTTTTTTTTATTCTTCTTTATTTTTATAAGGCCTAATGTAACAGAAGCATAGAAATATTGGCCATGAAATTTCTGATATGGATGATTCTAATTTTAGCCATATTGATATGTTTGATCTATGAACTTCTTTAATCTTTTTTCTAATATGGGGTTTGCAATAAACAGAGATACCACCAGATGCTTCACTTTTTTTTAGCTCACCTGACCCTTCGGGTCAGGTGAGCTATTGCCATCACTTGGCGTCCGTCGTCGTCGTCGTTAACTTTTCTTTAAATATTTTCCCCTCCAAAACCACTGAAGGGCTTGCTTTGAAACTTTGCAAACATCATCAGTAAAATGTCCTCTGCCAAGTTTGCACAAATCATGGTCTCAGACTAACCAACATGGCCGCCATGGCTAAAAATAGAACAGGGGGTCAAAATACAGTTTTTGGCTTATAGTTCAAAAAGTATAACAGATACAGGAAAACCAAACAGACCTTACTTCTTCAGCATCAAAAGCTCTACAAAACACTTCATTGGGTCAAAGTTGTATGAGGACTCCTTGTATGAGTTATTGCCGTTTAATTGTCGAAATTGATGATTTTTGACATTTTTGCCTCAAAATCTTGAAAATTATTAGAACTAGAGAAAAAGTAAGCATTGCTTAATTGTTCTGCTCTATGAGGGCTACAAAATTGGCTTAGAGTCAAGATTGTCTTATTAACCGTTTAAGAGTTATTCCCCTTGAACTGTTTATTTTAATCGGTTTTAATTGATTTTTTAAAATCTTCTCCTCTGAAACCAATGAAAGTACTGCTTTGAAACTTTGTACACATCATCCGTCAAATGTCCTCAACCAAGTTTGCACAAACCATGGCCGCAGATTAACCAACGTGGCTGCCATGGCTAGAACAGGGGGGAGGGGGGGGTAAAAATACAATTTTTGGCTTATAGTTCAAAAAGTATAACAGATACAGGAAAACCGAAGAGACATGCCTTCATCGGCATCAAAAGCTCTACGAAACACTCCATCGGGTCAAAGTTGTATGATGACCCCTTATAAGAGTTATTGCCCTTTAATTGGCGAAATTGATTATTTTTGACATTTGTCCTCAAAATCTTGAAAATTATTAGAACTAGAGAAAAAGTTAGCACTGCTTAATTGTTCTGCTCTATGAGGGCTGCAAAAATGACTTTAGGACAAAGACATAAGACATAAGACATTTTATTTCACTAAAGACCCCTCATGGGGTATGTTAGTACAATAACATAACAATAAACAAAAAGTGTGAACATATTTACATTAAAAAACATAGTAAGTATGTAATGTGCAGATACAATGTATTTAATCAGACATATTTTAGGAATTTATATAAAGCATAATTCTATTATATTGAGTTGCAGGAAGTACAAAATGTGAAAATGTATGATAGATAATGGCTTTAATAACAATCTTACAAAATTTTGCGATACCAATAAGTGTGTATAAATCTGATGTATGAGCTCACTAAATTTTATAGCATTTGGATTATTACATATATTTCTTGGCAGATATTTAGATCTGGATGCATTAAAAAATCACATTTGAACAAATAATGAAATTCATCACCAATCTCATTAACATTACAAAGATTACAATATCTTTCAGATCTATCAATACTATAAAACCTTCCAGCTTCTATAGGTAATTTGTTACTAAGACAACGAAATCTACATAAATACTGTCTTAAATCACATGGTAACAATGATAAATACTGTTCAAAACAGAAATTTGTTTTATAAATTCTATAATTAAGACATTTTGCAGAGTTCATAACATTATTTTGCCAAGATTGTATAAAAGTATCATTAAGACATTTTTTGGCATTTTTACTAATACAATCAGATTTTGAAACTTTCTGTTCATCTCATAACATATTATAATTGCATTCATACAAAGTATTCTTAATTTTTAATAGCCATTTAGAATGATAAACATTTCTCTTGCTAAGCTGATACAAAATATTGTATAAAATATATGATATTTTTTCTCTTTTACCACATAATATGCGTTGCCAAAAACCAACCATTCTAGCTTTAATAATTATGCTCAAAGGTACTCTACCTAATTCGCCATAGACTATACAATGCAGTGTACTTTTCTTGACCTTTAAAATGCATATGAAAATTTTCAATAATATTACAGTTTTCATAGCCCCATATTTCACAACCATATAATAATATTGGTACAACCATTGTATCAAATAATTCAAGCTGTATATCTATAGGTAAATTCAACTTCCTGGCTTTTCTAATAACTACATACATAGCTTTCCTTGCTTGTTACATAAGATGTACTTTTGCATCATTAAAAGAACCTTTACATGAAAATATAATACCAAGATATTGAAAATTTGTAACAATATTCAAGTTTTCACCATTATATTTAAAATTTAAACCATTTACATCAAGTCTAGATCTTGTAAAAACTACAACATTTGTCTTCGAGCTATTTAATTGTAATTTACATGTTTGACAGTATAAATACATAGCATTTAGCGAGGCTTTTAGCTCAGCAGCTGACTTAGCTAAATTTACTGTGTCGTCTGCATACAATAACAAGTATAAACGAAAGTAAACAGAGATCTCATCAGTATCAAGAAGGCGTGCTGCAATACTCATATCAACTAAGCCATTATATGCATGAGACATAAATTCTACCAAGTCATTTAGAAAAATTGCAAATAAGACAGGTGACAAATTTTCGCCCTGGAGAACACCACCATTAGATTGAAAAAAGTTTGAATAAGTGTTTCCTTGTCTAACACATGATTTTGCATTATTATACATATTATTTATAACTTTAAACATCTTCCCATCAATTGTACATTGTAAAAGGTTTTGCCATAAATATGCTCTTTTAACAGAATCAAAGGCTTTCTTGTAGTCAACAAATACACAATATAATTTTCTACCTCGGTGTAAATATAAATCAATTAGACATTTCAAATTAAAAATATAATCTGCGGTACTATAACCTTTCCTAAACCCTGCTTGCTCCTCACATAATAAACCAGAATTTTCTAAATATGAATGTAGACGATTATTGAATAAACATGTAAAAAGTTTACCATAACAACTTAAAATAGTAATGCCACGATAATTATCAACATCATTTGGATTACCCTTGTTTTTGTAAATTGGGCAAATATAACCTTCTGACCAGCTACTTGGTACAATTCCACTATGAAATACAACATTAAATATTCTAAAAAAAACAGGCATAAGTTTAACAGTTGCATGTTTCAAAAATTCATTTAATATAAGATCACTACCACAAGCCTTATTATTCTTCAATCACTTTACAGCATATTATATTTCAGCTTCTGTAATATTTTGGTTTAACTCAACATTATACTCAGTAATATTTTCAGGAATTACAAAATCATTATCAACATCATCGACATGTACAGTATTAAGATTTTTAAAATGATCATGTAATACATCAATAGCAATCTTATTAACAGTGTTGTTACACTTTCTATCACATTTGTTCAATAAAGACCAATATGCTTTCGAGTCAGTTTTACGTAAATTCTTTAACTTATCTATAATAGACTGTTGATACTCCCTAAATTGTTTATTTAATGTTTTCTTATACTCTCTACTACTTGCAACAAGTTTACCATTTGTATCTGCCCTTCGTAACCTCCAATGAAGGTTTTTACACTTACGATATTCTTTGCGCTTTAAAAAACATTCATGGTTAAAATAAGGTTTACATTTCATAAACTGACCACTTAGTTTTTTCTTTGGCTTCATTTCTACAATCCTATCAGCTTCATCTGCTGCACTTTTTATTATTGAGTTACAATTTAAAACCACATCATTTACAGTATTGACATCAATATTATTAAAATCAAGATTATCAAGTTTTTCAATAAGACATTGAATATTTTCATCATTTAAACTTTCAACAAATACATTTGCATTGTTATTTTTCCACCGTGATTTAAATACAACATTTTCATTTTCAACATCATTTGACATACAATTTTCAGATTCAATTATAGATTTAGGGTTAACATTGTCTGATGAACCGTTAAAGAGTTATTCCCCTTGAACTGTTTTTTTTAATCGGTTTTAATTGATTTTTTTTTTAAAATCTTCTTCTCTGAAACCACTGAAAGTACTGCTTTGAAAATTTGTACACATCATCCGTCAAAAGTCCTCAACCAAGTTTGCAGCAACCATGGCTGCAGATTAGCCAACATGGCCGCCATGGGTAAAAAAAAATGGAGGTGGGGGGAGGTAAAATATAGTTTTTGGCTTATATTTAAAAAAGAGTAACAGATACAGGAAAACCTAAGAGACATGCCTTCATCTGCATCAAAAGCTCTATGAAACACTCAATTGTGTTGAAGTTGTATGAGGACTCCTTATAGGAGTTATTGCCCTTTAATTGTCAAAATTGATTATTTTTGACATGTTTCCCTCAAAATCTTGAAAATTATTAGAACTAGAGAAAAAGTAAGCATTGCTTAATTGTTCTGCTCTATGAGGGCTACAAAAATGACTTAGGATCAAGATTGTCTGATGAACCGTTTAGGAATTATTCTCCTTGAACATTTTTTTAATCAATTTTACTTGATTTTAAAAATTTTTCTCCTCTTTAACCCATTAAAGGACTGCTTTGAAACATTGCACACATCATCTTTAGAAAGTCCTCTTCCAAAATTGTAATAATCATGACACCTGACTACGTACATAGCTACATTGGCTTGAAATAGAAAATGGGGGGGGGGGGGCGAGTCAAGAGAGTTTTCTACTGATAGTTAAAAAAGTATAACAGGTACAGCAAATTTAAAAGTGAACCTCCCTTCTCCCTCTAAGCATCAAAATTTCCTCCTTATAGGAATTATTTCTCTTAAAAAAATTAATGACTTTTGCAGAAGTGTTGTGCAAAGAAAAGCTGGATAAAAAAGGGTTGTTTGGTTTCAGGTTCAGGTGAGCGATACAGGCTCCTGGGAGCCTCTAGTTTTAGTTTTTGATGGTTTAACAACAAAAGGTGTTGAAAATCCTGGGAGATTTCCGGGTTACTCAGATGACAAAGTCTCAACAAAAGCAATAGCATTGTAACTATGTACATATGATAAAAAATCATTGTCATTTACTTTGGATGTGTTCAGCCATGAACATTCCAGAAACCTATGTTAAGCTTACACATTTTAAAGAAAATCTACTGTGCCAAAGATTTTTACAAAATTATGTTTTAAATATATATGTTAGTATATATGCATGTAATTTATTACATTTGTAGCATATATATAAATCTAATAATAATTAAATTTCTGAACATAGAAAAGAAAAAGAAAATGTATTAGAATTTTGTGAAAAGTTAAACTTCTCTTAACATGCTTAATTAACTCAGATTGCCTTTTAAGCACATTTTGTCATTTTCAGTCAATAATACAAAGAATGATAAAATAGACACCTTTAGGGTGAATATATTTCTTTACCAAAAAATATTCTATATGTTATTTATTGAGTTGTGTAATTATAGGATTTATCAAAATTTAACATGTCAAGTGATATTCGAATTTTAATTTTCATATTGCATGTTGAAGATAAAAGTAATAATAATGAAATATTGAAATAAAATATGTACTTGTATTTCCCTCTTTTTTTAAAATACAAAACATGACAAAGCTAGTAAACATAATCACAAAATAAATGATTAACACAATGTAACGGAAACAGGAGATTTATCCATTTGTTAGATGTAGTCTTATATTGTAGACAATTACGGATAAATTCGAGCTGAACGATTAGGACAGTATTTACCTGTAAGATTGAGATGTTCACTATCCTTTTTGTGTTTTCGATTTGTTGAACTAATTTTAGAAGTTTTGAACTTTTACTTGTATTGCAAGTCATTCTTGTCTTTAGCACGCAAAGAAATGCAATTAAATGTGTAAACGTTCAAACAGACCTCCAGAAAGTTTCATGAAGAAGGAAAGACTATGAATTTGCCAAAAATGTGTGGGATTTTAATATTTCTATTAAACATTCAAGGTCAGGATTTTCTGCAAAAACGTTGAAATATCTTAATAAAGGACCTCTTTAAGTTTTGTTTTGATCAGTGTAAAAAGAAATGAGCTTCATTGTCAATTTCATTTTGATTACAGTAAATTTAAATTAAACCTGGGAACCATTTGGTATCTCTCTTTAATGATGTCGAGGATATGATCAGACATGCATTCTAAATTTTGTTATAAATCTTCTGTTTTCAAAATTAAAATCGAAAAGATAAAGCTCGAGTTTTGTTCCAGTTTTTAATGATTTATATATAAATATTTTATTCTGACTGTTTAAACTTGCAATTTTATTTTATTAGTGTTTATATTAGAATAGTCTTGATACACATTTATTATACCTTTTTAACAAAGTTTGTTTGTTCCACAACAATCAAGTTTATCAATGTTAATATTGATATCTTTAATATATAAGATCCAAAAGTACACATTTTCTGAATTCCTGATTTTACACAGATGTCAACTTTCTTTCAGTAGTGGGTTAGTATCTAATGTATTAAGTCTTGCATAATATAATTACTATTGTGTTGTTATATATTTTTCAATGGGGTTTGTAATTCTAGAGCAAGTAGCAAGATTAAATGTAGAAATTTTGATTCCTAGTGTATATTTACAAAAAGATAAACAAACTTTTTCAAAAGAGGATTTGTCAAGAAAAGGAAGTGGGTCAGCAGAGTTATTTTTTCCTTATTGAACTAAATTTTGCTCTAAAGAAAGGAAGATGATGTTCCGTCATGGAGACATCTTTAATGCTCGTGTACTAAGGAAAGTGTACTTTTTTGGTCAAATAAAACATACTTGAAGTACTTGCATTTAATGCCAGAACCTAGAAATTTGTACCTTGCAGAGCTTTCTGTTGTAGCTAGTTTTTTTTGTATTTAAAAAATGATTAGACGTTTATGATCATTTTTGCAAAATCATTGACTTTCTTTTCTTATTATACCCCCTGCAATCTTGTTTGCGGGGTATATAGGAATCACCCTGTCTGTATGTCTGTTTGTCCATCTGTCCACATCCCTTGTAAGTGCAACTCCTCCTAAACCGCTTGATGAAATTTAATGAAACTTAGCATAAAGGAAGTACATTATATGAAGATATGCATGAAGGATTTTTATTGACCTCGGATATCATTAAGGGGAGATAATTGGACTTGAAAGCGAAGCGAGGGTATCGCTTTGTGAGCATGCTCACAGTCCACACTTGTTATTAACTGTTAAATGCATTATGACAGAAAATTTAACAACTTGTTTAAGCTATTTTAAAGTTCATTCTTAGTTTACAACATAGTTAGTGTCTATGTTTTTCAGTGCTATTAACAGCTGTACAGCAATATGACACATGCAGAAAGAGAGAATTTTTATCAACTTTGATAGTGGATCACACTAATGAATCCTTTACAGGGTTACTGGACCATAATGTAAAACAACAAGGATTCACCCTTTTACAACTCATACAAGCAAAGCAACATAAGATATATCACTTATGCTATAATATATAACTATGTTGTTTGTGTCCACCTAGAAGTAAACCACCAGTCATCCGATAAAAAAATAGAATACTCTATCCTGCTCAACTAGACATCCTGCTAGATACTACTGCCAAGTTACCTGGACATAACCAGAACAGTCAGATAAAGCACTGTTGTTGTCCTGCCATCCCCAATATTAAGTATGACCAGTTGGACCTGACACTAACAAAATGTATCTTGGTAAATTTTACAACCATTATTCGTGATGGATCTCCATAACGGCAAGCAGTTGACGAGTTGATAAAGTTAAGGAACAAGACCTATGGACATGCTACTGAAGGAAAAATTTCAGATAATGAATACAAGATATACAAGGCAGATATAGAAAAGTTCATTATGGTACTAGCTATAGCACAGGGGAGAGAATCTAAATTTAGACAGAAACTGAAAGATGCTGGAGTCCGTCCTCTAGATGAAACAATCCTCAGAATGTATCAAACAGAGTTGATGGAAAATGACAAAAGTTGCCAAGAAATGTTACAGGTACAGTCATTTATAGGCTATATGTTGGTTTTATTTTATTTGAAGCTTAAATAGTTAGGTTAACTGAGTATTAATGGTAAGGTTATCTATGGGTACTCATGGTTTATGAGCTGACATAAACAATCTTGGGATTAGTTATGTCCCTTTATCCCATGCATAGATAACATGGCTATTTAAGTGCAATTCACTTTTCATTTCTTGTGAATGCATTTTATCAATAAACAAACCTAAGGGAATTTAAAGATGAGTTCAGATTATGAATATTATTATTTAAAGGAGTAGGTTCATGAAGGTCTTACACCCCTTCATGAACCTATAGTTAATTTTTTTTAGCTATCTCTATTAGTATATTATTCTTGTCTAGAAAATTGCTTAAAAACTACTGTATCGATTTTCCTTAGTTTTGTTTTCTTTCCTGACCAACAATATCATGTCAACCACCCCTCCAAAAATTTGAATGTATTGTGATTATCAAGAATGTAAATCACAGAGTATACATTGGTTCTACAAATATCATGCTATTTTCATAATTTAACACAATACATTTAACTGAGATACTCATTAAATGAAACATACATTAAAAAATGACCAAAGAAACATGGGTTCCTACAGCAGGTCTCTAATTTCATGTTATTGTCATAATTTATTTAAAAATATTTTTTATAAACTCTATAATTTTTTTATTATAGACACTTAAGAAGATTGAATCAGCAGTGGGAGTCAAACCTTTACCAGGTAGGTACATGTATGTGACTGGAATGGTTTTAGAGTATGTTGCATGCAAGTCAGTAAACCTTTAACAATCAATAGCGGATACAGGATTTTCGAAAAGGGGGCGTAAAAAGGGGATATCGAAAAAGAAAGGCCACGAACAAGGTTTTTATAGTGTTTAGTAACCTTTATTTGGTACAGTATATACAACAGAGATATCATAATTAACGAACTAGTACCGTTAAATGCATTAATTTATGACAAGGACAAGCGGGCATTACATTTTTGCCTTTGGCGCTGGTTGTTACCCTCCCTGTTCTCTTTTTTTTCCTTTCCTTCCCCCCCTGGATCCGCCACTGACAATGGATGGTAATTAGATGACAGTTGTTTATATATAAGTTGGACATCTTCAGTACCTGACAGTATAGTAAATGTCACTTGACATTGACCCTTTTATCAGTGACTGCATCGGAACTTTGTAACATATATTTTATAATGTAACAAAATAATGCTGTTTTTATGTTGCTGATGAAGAGCAATTTTCACCTGGTGGAATAGTCTAAAGAATTTACCAACCAGTAAGCTTATTAAGTATCGGATCGACAAACATGACGATACAGCATAAACAAAAAATAATATATAAGTATAGAAGATCTATTTGAATATACATGTATATATGACTTGTTTGGGTACATTATAATAGTTTTCAATTGGGCCTCTACAAAAAGGACATATGCAATCGTTATCCCCTTCCATAATCTGTACTCTACAAGAGTGGCATAGCTTATGTTTACAAGGAACAAGGACGCAATTAATTTTGTTATCGTTACAGATTGCACATTCTTCTTCGGTTGATTGCTTGTTCGAGGTATTTTTGGAAGGAATCTACAAATATAACAATGATAACAAGATACTGTACCTGTAATTCTTAAATGTAAAACAGACAGATCTTGGAACTATACAGATGTTGCCAAAATGTTTAAATGTCTAGTTATTTGCATTGGCTATGTGAATGTTTTACAAAATTAGTTAAAGGACACAGGGAAAGGCATAAAGAAAGTCTACATTACTGTATATCTTATGTTAGCATGCATTTATTAAATTTGAGATTAAGAGATAACCAAAAAGGGAAATAACAAATTGTGAAAAAAATATATTGTTACGAGGTACTAATTAATTTGGTCTTAAATTTGCATTTTATATTTGTTTACAAAAAATCATTATGAACTAAGTACATTTTAGATCTTTTACATTGATCCTTATTTGTTTACTTGAGAAAAAGTATTTTGAAGAAATTTCTAAAACTGTTAACTGTCAAATAATAATAAACATTCTAATAAACAGCTATAAAATTCAAGAACATAGCATGATCTACAGAATTCTAGAACAATTACTGAGAAGTATATCTAAATGACTTGGATACATGTGAGCAAATAGACGATGGATGTATCTTCATTCGAGTTGTTAGCTAGTTTACTACAATTGTTTTGATACAGTATTGCAGAACATTGGATTTAACATTCCGTACAAATAATTTAACTTTTTTTATATAGCATTTGGATTTGAAACCAGTTGAAACTTCGAAAGTCAGTTCAGTTTACATTATTTACATTATTCTTTGTTATTGTAATTTGGTAACCAGTGTAATTAACTGTAAATGAAAGATAATTAAATTTTAATTTGTATTAGTCTTTCGTTTGCTAATTCAAAGGAGATTTCTGCCTGTAACAACACTAGAAAGCACGACAGGACAAAGACAAAAGACAAAAAGCTTTATTTAAAGTCGGTGTATCAAAACAGTAAACACAAGCTCTACAGAGCTTTTAAAACCGACATACATACATAGACAACAACAGAGACACAATATTAAACTATACATACATACATGTTAAAACAATATGCACAAAACAGCACAGGTACATGTAGCTAAACAACTAGTCAGTAAAGCAGCAGGTTAAAATAATTTAGAAAGTATAAAAGCAGGTATTAATAAGCATCTAGTAAGTAAAAATATCAATGATTAAGCCAGGTTAAGACAATTAAAAAAATAAAAGATCATAAAAGCATATACTAAAAACAACTTCTTTTGACTTATTATTATATTATTATTAGATACTATTGCCATAATATTATATTATTATTAGAAACTATTACCATTACCATGGTATTGAACACCTCAATAGCTGTCAAATAAGGTATATATTCATACTGAGAGACAGAGAAAGATTAGCACTATATTAAGACAGGAGCTTTAACTCTAAATATAAATGCAGCACTACATGTAGAGAATAAATATTTTATAAGCACAAGCAGGTTAAATGCAAGCAGAGCAGTGGCATGACTTGCCATCCCATGAGTTAATTAAATTTTTAAATTGTTTGAATGAAGATTCGTTCCTAAAATGCTCAGGCAGGTCATTCCAGGTTTTAGCAGAAAAATATCGAAAAGATTTTATACCATACCTTGTTGTCCTGACACTGGGGAGTTTTGCTGTGTTGTGATGCCTAAAAGAATATTTGTGTGTTTTTATTTCAACAAGATCTTGAAAATAGACTGGACTCATTTTGTTAATAATTTTAAAAGTTTCTAAAGCAATAGTTCTTACTCTTCTGATTTTAAGGGACGGGAGTTTTGATTTTTCAAGTAGTTCTTCATATGTGCTATTGTTATCATCATTATAAATAAGTTTTAAAGCTCTTTCCTGAATTTTTTCCATCTTTTTGGTGTTTTGTTCACTGCAGAAGTGCCATGTGACTGGGCAAAAATTAAAGTTTGAAATAATAAAAGAATGGTATATTGTTAATTTTCTTAATTTATTAAGGTATTTTCCTAGCCTCTTAAGTACGTTTAGCTGTCTTGATGCCTTTTTGCAAATGTTTGTTATATGTGTGTCAAATTTTAGTTGATAGTCAATGGTTACGCCTAATAGTTTTACTTCGTTTTCACATTTAATTATATTATTATCTAAATTAAAAGTTATATTTTTATCTTGTGTTTTATTTCCTATACCTATTGCCTGAAATTTATTGGGATTAGCTTCCATTTGATTATCTCTAAACCATTGAATTAAATTTAGACTGTCAGTTTCCAAAATAACTTTTCATTTTTACTGACATGTATACTAGATAGCTATGTTTAATAAAGTACAACATGTCTATTGCGCTATATTAGCATGTCTGATGTGGACAAGATTTCTTAGATAATATTAAATCTTTGTGTAATTATCGAACATTAACAAATGTGGTGTTGTGGACCTCTGTGGCCGAGTGGTTAAGGTAGTTCGTCTACTATTGATCACGTGGTCTGTCAACACTGAGATTGCGGGTTCGATTCTCACTGCAGGCAGAGTGTATTCGACTCCAATCTTAATTGACAAGTGGCTTTAAACACCATACCAACAAAAAAAACAAATGTGGTGTATACATTATAGAGATACCTCGTATTTGATATTTCTTTGGACACGAAGATTATTATTGCTTCCTGCTGTGGAGGTGTTTCTGTGGGCACTATTAATGTCGACGTGTCCTGTTACGGTGTTGATCTGGTTAGTACGATTATTAGCACTGTTTTCAGTGATATCATGAAACTCAAACATATTTGAACGGATGTAATCAGTACAACTGCGACATTTCTTTAAACAACATTTCATAACCTGCAGTATATTAATATAAGAGACATCATTTTATAATTTTACTCTAACAATTAAACTTAACAGTTAAAATAGGTCACCATAAACTTATACTACAGAGATATTTTTAATGTAAATAGAACACCTTCCTAATTACAGTATGGATGAATATAAGACATCTCGACCTGAGTCAACTACGACCGTATATGAAGACAAGTCGGACCGTACAATAAGACAACTCTGACCGTATATTTTTTGTAATATTTTGTAAATTTAACTCTTAGAGATGTATGTAAAGTAGAATGGAAACTTAACAAACAACAATAAGAAAAAAACTTAACAGTTTCTTTCATTAATGTATGCGTGGGGGGTAAATAATTAACGTGCTGCGAACTGTATCCACTCAAAAACGGCTATAATATAAGAATTTTGCTACATTGATGTATTAACCATGGATATTTTAAACATGTTATTAAAAAATAGGGTATTATCAAAAGGGTATTGCATGTTTTTATTTACTATGTAATGTTGATGACATTTAAACATTTAAAAATATTATTATTAAACATATTTCTTCGTTTTACTTCAAGTAGTTATGAGAGTTGCATATATTCAGTAATAGTCGAGCCGAGTTATCAGCAACCTTATGGTTGACCAATTTCAAATTTTAGTACATCCAAACAATCAATCTTTTAAAATAATTCTAATATGATTTGCATATTCAGAAATATGTTGCTTTGATTGGTCGAGATAATTTCCGGTAGAGGTTTTTAACGAAATTTATTTTTGGATAAATGACTTTGACCGAACTATTTTTAGCGTAACCAATGTAAACAAAGATAGCGCCATGTATATGATAAATTGACGTTAATGATTTGTTAAATATAAAAAGATTCGTGTGTTCGATAAAGAAAATAAAATTATAGATGTTGTATTTATTAAAATCAAAAGACGGTTTATGAATAACATTTGGTACTTAAAAATCAACAAAATATTCATAGGTTAGGTCGACGTCACGACGATCCCTGCTACTAAAATACACAAGAAACATGGAATTCAGAATACCTTAATAGGAAAATTTATTTCTTAATGCTATTTTAAAGAATTATAGGGATTGAAAACCGTTTTCAATGGATTTATTGGTATATCAACAAGACCAACTCACTCACAAACATATCATAAAAGTCCTTCGGCCGTTTATTGTTTTTGAGTGAGTTGGTCTTGTTGATATTCCGATAAATCCATTGAAAACGGTGTTCAATCATTTATTAAAACCTGAATGTATTAATTGTTTTACAGTTAAGCTTCACATTTTTAGGTCCGGAAATTCATTCAAGTATAACATGATTTTTCCTCCAACAATATTACATGTGTGGTTATTGTGATATACAAATACACATAAGTCATTATAAATGTATATGGGGGGCCTCGGTGGCCATGGTTAAGGAAGCTCGTATACTATTGATCACGTGGTCTGTCAATACTGAGATTGCAGGTTCAAATCTCACTGCAGGCAAGGTGTACTCGATAACAATCTTATTGACATGGATTACCAGTTTTCCTACCGAAGGTCCCGGGTTTTCTCCGGCTACTCCGGCTTCCTCCCCCAATAAAAACTGGACGCCAAAATATAGCTGAAAATTGCTAAAAGTGTCGTCAAACACCATTCAAACAAACAAACAATCAAGTCAAAAATTGATGCCGTGCAAATCTTCAAATTACGGTTATCTTGATTTTAATGCAAAAGCTAATCTGGCGTATCTGTCAATTTTAAATTTGTTTTATTTAATTGAATAACGTGGGGTCATGAGTTAACAACAGTAATGAAATTGACGTCATCAAATTATTCAATTTATTATGATTGACGTTACGACCAGTCTTGAATTAGAATTTCCTTTGCTGTGTCCGAATTTATGAAACTCTTACCATATAAAGACCCACGTTCAAGGAAGATATTCTAAAATATAACGAAGAATACAAACTTGCAAATCCTGTAGGTAAGCCATATATCAAGTATCAAACAAATTTCAATTGTATAGTTTGAAATGTTGATAATTTAAAAGAGTCGCTAAAAAGGACTTACACAATGCTAGACAACGCAGGTAGATTTGTCGCATTTCCGTCTCGTAAGCGTTTAGTAGACTATCTGGATCGTTTAACAGGGCATATATTATCATGCAATGTAAGCAACATAAGTCGTAAAAAACGGGTAGTGTAGTCTTTTTTTACTAGCCTCTAGCTAAAAGCCTGGGTTTACTCGTATTTGCCTCGTTTTCTACGCGAGGTCTTTAAAATTCAAGGAATGTGATACCATGCAATGACAATGAAATTAGACCTTTTCAGATATAAGAATATATAAAACCTATTATTAAAATAACACAATTAAAGCGTATATGAAATGTTTTTTTCCAGACTTACGTATTTTCTATACTTTATGATGAGCACGGAATATATTAATAATAATATAACAAATATGACGATGAAAGCTATGTATCCATCGACTCCACCACATCCTGCAATCAAATTAGTTGCATAAGAATAGCAGATCTTACAGCAAAACAATGTATGCTTTTGATTAGATTATATTTTAAAAATATTTTTTATTTTTGAAATTTTATTCAATTACCTGTGTTTTCCTGGCTTCTATTTTTAATCGACAACTGTATTGTATTTGTTAGATTTTGCAGGAGCAATTAGTGAGTCACAATTGAGGGACCATATACGCGTAAAGATAACTACTAAAGTGATATTTGTGACCATTACATCATTAATTAGGCTGTGAATCCTTTAACTGCATTATCGTTACGTTTATTCTAATGCGATGACAATGAAAATCTGACTTAACCGAATAAACAGTACACGGAAATACACAGCAAAGCAAAAAAATTAAAGTATTAAAATCGAATTCTAACAGTTTAATTTGTATACGTATGTAAATATTTGGTATTACCTGGTATTTCTGATGCCGTTGAAATCCGCTGGTTTTATAATAAGGCGTGTGACGATGAAATTGTCCTAACCAATACGTATTAATCTGACAAAAATCTAACTGCTCATTTTTGTATACAATAGGATGACAAAAATCCTTGATCACTTGGAGAGATAACGTGTATTCCCTACATATGCATAATACTTACAACTATCCAGCTTTAATAGATTATTTTACTGGTTACAGATTTTTAAGAAACAACTGAGCAACAATTGTGCTGGGAACGCTTACATACTTAAACCGATTCAAAACAACACACTGGTACATATAGCTTCAAAGAGACTGTATTATTTGCAGAGTTCCTTCAAACATCTGCTAAATATGTGGTGGATTTGTGTTCCATGGTTTGCAAGAAACCGAGGATCATAATTTGCTAGAAGTGTGGACAATTTAAAAAAAAATAGTATGGAACATACTATCTGTGCCCGTGTCACTGTAATGTGAAATTAGGGAACAATTCTGACCGAGAACTGACCTTTCAAAATCTGCTGATATGATTCTATCTTTAGGTATATTAATTGTGTGGCTCTTAATAATTATCCCATAAAGACATATAGTTACATTTGGATATGTACCAGTTACATCTTTTAGCACATCTGACACTTTTATCGTCCATCGTCATCGTCGTCAGTAAACCTTTTACATTTTAATCTTTTTCTCTGAGAACAACTCGCTAATTGAAACCAAACTTGGTCATAATATTTATTAGATGAACCTTTACAAAATTTGTGTTTTTATTTTGATCGGAAACGTTATTAGCCCCATCGCAGGACTTCATCCGAAGACAAACCGCTATGGGGAAAAAGCTTAAGAAGGCTTCTTCTTTGAAACCGGTTAACCACTTGGAATAAATCTTATCACTGGTATTTATTGGATGCTCCCTATAGAGTAAGTTTTGATGCCAATCATCGGTTCAACATGACTGCCACCGTAGCATTAAGTTTAACACAAGACCCAAGGAGAAAATGTTTTAAAAAGAAACCGAAACCTGCTAACAGATGGAAACAAAAAATATCAAGAATATTTACGAGATGGTCATCTAAGATTTTTTAAGCCAATAAAACATAAAAATAGCACACTTATAGACTTAGTTTCACAGAGGACTATAGCAAAGTTTTCAAATCTTTGCCATCTTTTCTGTAACTGCAAAGCTGATCGACGCCATATTGTATGTGAATATTTATTTGATAGACAAACCAAGATAGCTGTCATTTGTAGGATTTAATTTCCCATAAAATCCTACTGGAAGATGTATACCACACAGCAATATTTAGTGGATGGTCTCAACAAAGATAATGTTTTTTACTCAGGTGAAATATTGAAATTACAGGGACAACGTTTATCATCAGGGAAAAGTAATCTTCATTGTTTATATAAATTAGGTGAGTTATACATGCTTTTGCGCGCCTTTGTTTCATTCAGCGTTCGATACAATACAAACAATTAACCAAAAAGTCACGGACACTGAAATTACAGTCTGCATATTGTAATTTAAGCTAAATGTAATATTACTTACCAAACAGGTTTTTATTTCCTGCCAAAATATCGAATTATATTGCTATCAATGAATAAAACTTCTACAATGTTTTAAGTAACAGTTATGGCGTCAAATTGATTTGCTGTTTGATAACACATCCTTGAATACAATTAAAATATTGCTTTCTAGACGATACCCGTCAAAACAAAATTGTGTATAAACATATTGAGTTCTTTATTCAGCTTTTATTGCCAAAGTTAGCATAGTTAAACATGTAGTTCCAAGCTGTTATAAATACCCTTATTATGCATTTAAATTGTACGTTTAAAGGAGAACTTCAATCTAAAATACTAACCTGACGCAACTTTAATTGAATATATATGCTCAGAAAACACTCCATCGCATTCTGTATCTGATACAACACAAAGAATTTCTGTATTGGCATCTATATTTGTTACTGTATACTCTAATACTGTAAACATTTGAAACTGAAATTCCAGAAGTTGAAGGTCGCCATAAACAATTTTATTTTCGTCATTATAAACTGTAAATCGGGATTCATCTTTCAGTTTTCTGCACCAAATTGGTTTTCTTGGAGGATTTCCTACTTCGGAAAAACACTTCAAAATGGCACTCCGTCCGGAAGTATACAGTCCCTTTGGATCAAAAGGTGTTACTTCCGTAATAATAAATACATTTCGTGCATACACTGTAACATAGTAATAATTTCACTGTCAAACATTCAGTTAACAAAATAAGGAAATTATACTGCTAATGAAATGATAAACGGTCTAAAGAATAAGCTAAAACCAGCAATTATGTTGTGTTGGGATGTAAGAAATCTTACACAACATTGTCATAATATAGTTGATGCATTGTGTATTTTTAAAAAAGAAACCCATGGTAATTGTTCAAGTTCATTATCTATATATTCAGATTTATACTTTAGAAAATAAAAGTGTATACATAATTAAGACATTTTTGCAAATAATTTCATTCCAGATTTGAATGTGTGATAATTATAAATTTTATAATGATTTACAGTTGAAAATAACAAAATGTCAATTTTAGCAATGGAAGTTCCATATTATAGCAAACGATACTTTGGGAAGCTTGTATTTACATAGAAGAGAATTGATATAGCACTACAAACACCAAAACCTTAATTTCCTAGGAAACCTTAATTTCCGCGTCAAAACCTTTGTCTTTAAAGGGTTGACTGTAAAATTAAGAGTTGTTATCTGAAAATTAATGGTGTGACGGGGAAAGTAGGGTATTGACGCGGAGATTAAGGTTTTTACTCGGATATTAAGGTTTTTTGTTGATTGGACCCCTGGGTCGATTTCAACGACCTCGGGCATTGTTGTTGATAATAATCATGTACTATACTGTAGATTTTTTTCTATTTGTCTTTGGCTATAACTTTATCGATGTGTACAATTATTTTTTGTCCAAATAAAAACAGATCATGTGTAAAAAAAATTATATATTACAAAACACGAACATGAATGCATTTCCTGTCAATTTTTCCTTACGAGAGGTATTCATTGCAAAATTGTTTAATAAAAATAATGTATTTCATAAGTGACCGTGATTGTTTTATAAAAATTGCAATATAACATTTACATTTGAAGATCGGTAGGTAATTTAATTTACAAGAAACAACACCGATCGGAGATTCAATGCACATCCGCCATATTGTTTACCTGTAACGAATATGAAAGGAACTAAGGACGGAAGTTAATAAAGTATTTGTTTTGAACGTTGTTTCTAATTACTTTGTTCTTCCCCACAGGTTTCATGGTAAGTTTGTGTTATTTAAATTTTGTGTACTGTTTTAAAATGGTTTGTTTCGTTTTGGCTTGTTCTTGTAGCATCTGTTGCTGTTTAAACTGTTTAAACTGTTTATAATTTTATTATTCCTTATTATTAAGTTAGTGTTAATGTCGCTTTATTTTTTTTAAATAATTTTATTTTTTCACTGTTGTCCGCGGTGGCTTTACAATGAACATGTTTTATTAATGATTACTTACATATTAAAGAATTGAGGAATTCCTTTTAGTTAAATCATTTTTGCAATTGTTATTAGCGATGGCTTTTAAATGATAGTTTATTTATGATCACTTCAATTTAGCTTACCAACATTACCGACATAATAAATTGCCGCGTCAAAATGTAGTGATTTATTTCCACAACCATTTTATATAGATGACAGCGGCCCGACGTCAATATGAGTGATTTTATTACCCGTTCTGAATAAAGTATAAACAATTCTGTTCTAGTATTTCAAAGCAAAATCTCGCATTCATAAACAAATCAAAGTCTTTGCTTCGCTCACGATTTAGTCAATACAATAGCCATTTCGAATTTTAGAGTATTAATTAATTGTGTTAAGAAGATGCTTAACATTGTTTTTTAACAGTTTGGAATTTTCGCAACTACAATTCAAATACATAATCTCACACTGGGTACAAGATGAATAGATGTTTACTTTTCATAAAAGAAAAAATATCATAAGCTCAATTAGGTTCAACTGATAATTTACGCAGGTTTTCCTTCACATCATTGGTACTTTCTATCTACTTCACAAAATAAAAATTAACTCTTATAAATAATTATAGTTATAATTTGTCCGATTAAATGGACACCTGCTGACATTATAACGTAACTACACCCAACAGATTTATGACGAAGGAATAGTCAAGGAGTAAATTCATTACAAATGATTTTGCGGTTTTATTGAAAAATAATAAAATGACCAAACGTAATTGTACTTTCTAAAACGTCATAAATACACACCCGTTACCCTCGTAATCTTTATTGCGACCAGAACTCCCAACAATTCAAAATAACATTTTTGATGTTGTTTCCAGTTCAAATTTAATTCGGAGCTTCTTGACGTAACAAGAAAAGAACAAAACATAAAAATTAAGATTTTTTAAAATTCTGTTTACGTGCAAATTAGTTCACAATATAATGCATTTTACATTTTCTGCTTTACTTCCGTGCACGCGCCCCTTTACCTCACATCGCTTTTACAATACACCGTCATTAAGTCAGTAACAAAAATATTTAAACCTGTAGAATAATGATTACAAAATTCAAGAAACATAATTACACATATATCTTGACGCAGTATTAAACTTTTTACAGTACCTTAAGTATTGAGAAACAACACAGAAATTTAATTTTATTATTTAATATTTAAGTAATCATTAATAAAATATTTTCATTTTATAGCCACGATTGACAACAAAACAGTTACGCAAAAAAAATTGTAAAAAATAAAACGACATTAGCACTAACGTAATAATAAGCAAAATATAATTTTAAACAACAACAAAACGAAACAATACATTGAACAAAACATGAAAGAGGTAACACACTTTAAATTAAAATAAACACAAACTTACCATGAAACCTTTCGGGGAAGCAAAAAACAACTTTCAAAACAAATACTTTAGTTACATCCGTTCTTTATTCTTTTCATATTCGTTACAGGTAAACAATATGGCGGATGTGTATTGAATCTCCGCTCGGTGTTGTTTCTTATAAATTAAATTACCTACCGATCTTCAAATTTCAATGTTATTTGCAATTTACAAAAAATAGGGTAACTTACGAACTACATTATTTGTGTCAAACATTTTGAAATGAACACTTCTGGTCATGAAAAGTTGACAGAAAATGCATTCACATTCGTGCATTGTAATATTTTATTTTTTTGGATATGATCTGTATTTATTTGGACAAAATATATACATCGATAAAGCTATAGCCACAGACAAACAGATAAAGATCTACAGTATAGTACATGATTGGTATCAACAACAATGCCCTAAGTCATTGAAATCGACCCAGGGCTCCAATCAACAAAAACCTTAATATCAGATTAAAAACCTGAATCCCCGCGTCAAAACCTTAATTTCCCCGTGACACCCTTAATTTTCCGATAACAACACTAAATTTTACAGTCAACCCTTAAAAATTAAGGTTTTGACGCGGAAATTAAGGTTTTCCTAGGAAATTAAGTCTCAGATTGATTGCCATATAATAACCTGGCTCTTATTGGTGTATAAATTCTTACATTTATTGGTTTACAACCGATCAGCTGAAATAAAGAAATAGAAGGTTTAAATACAAGTGGTCCAATTATCTTCTATTATGTTCTATTTCGTCCAACTCAACCGAACATAAAGTATTTATCCATTAACAACAAACACATGTATAGGAACAGCTCGCCTATGCGGGCAGCACATTTATTTTAAAAATTACAAAAATTGCAAAATAATAACATTCCAAATCCATTCATGTTGTACATGACAGTCTACAAGAAAGAAGAATAAGAATTAAAAAACATATAAACATATTTTATAAATTATTAATTTATTTTTCGAAATTTGCTGCACTGAAATCCGAGCTTCGAATGACTAGCTAAGATCTCAACCTTAACACGACAACTTTTCCCGCCTATACCCGTCATAATCTGTCCGTGCTATCACAATATTCTCACTATTAACTAACCATACCCGGATAACATTCAAACATACCGCGACCCAAAACAATAACACAGACATGTAAACAAATACACGTGTTCGTCGAACCTTAATAAATACATTTATGTTCTATTTCGTCCAACTCAACCGAACATAAAGTATTTATCCATTAACAACAAACACATGTATAGGAACAGCTCGCCTATGCGTGCAGCACATTTCGAAAAACAAAGAAAGGCGGTTTGTTTGTTTGTTTGTTTTTTTTTTTAAAAATACCCAAATTTTTAGAGACCAGTAAACGTTCGGACAAAGACTCTTTTACGTATCCGTCTTTAGCGCGATCAGACTTCCACCTGCCGTGTTTTTTGAAAATACGATCCTCAACGCGAGAGGCGGCAGCCGCAGTTGCCCCGCCAGATCTTAAACTATGCAAACCAAACATCTTTTTATCCAAACCTAAGTTTTGTAAAGATGATAATAATATTTCTCTAGCAGAAGTGTAAGATAACTTCCCACTTCTTAATTTGTACGAGTTCGAAGATTTACAAAAACACAAAGGTCGAAAAATATAATCCAAGCTATCTGGTTTTATATCGGCCATTGACAAATATTTTTCTAACATAGTTACGGGACAAGTAAAATTATCAGTTCTAGAGATAACGACATCTGTACCTTCCCTGTAGACATCAGTTTTACTCTTTTCTAAAAACAGCTTCACATAATTGTCATAGAAAAATATTTCGTGCCTTTTCAGATTGACCAATTCGTTAAACCGTAGAAAACCAGCATAACATAACAAGCACATACAAGCTATTCGCACATGTTTTAAATTAGATGTATTAGTACCATAAACTTGTACCAATCGAGTCAAAATTTCTGGTGTTATAGGTTCTTTCTTTACTACACGATAGCCGGCGGATCTCACAGATCCCTCCTTAACTGAAAGAACTAAATCCGATACACACGGATTCTGAACACCTGCGAGCTTATGAGCCCAACTTATGGCATAATAAGCTTCATTGATAGTACTGGTAGATTTATCAGAATTAGCCAAATGAATAAGATATGTAGATACAACTACTTGTGAGGCTGGTAAAGTATCAACAATATTATTAAATAAACACCACTTACAAAAAGCGTTAAAGGCATATCTATACTGTCTTTGAGTATTTTCTGCTCTGGAAGCCAAACAAACAGTAGGGATCTGTTCCACCAATGGACGAAGGGATGGGTACAGGGAAAAACGTTGAACATCTGCCCAACGCCCGGATTTGAAAACATCTGAAAAATGTATAATTAAATTGGCAATTATTTACACAATAATGCACAAAATACACATAAGACTGACCATGTCAACTACAATATCATACATACTGTGCATGATATTAGGACCTTGTCACTATAAAAAACAGTCTGCCACCAACAGTAACAATTATCTATTTTCATACTAATTCGTTCACCATGTCTCTGCAGTATTAATAATACCAGGACCGCGTGAAAACATCTAACTGGCGTCTAATCTGACCGCCAAAACAGTTGAATGAAATTTCTCTCTGCCAAAAATGCACCTAGGACTGCTTCCTTTGACATAAATTCTATCATGTTCAGTAAACTCTAGAACATCTTTAACGTAATCTTTGTACATCATATGACTGTCAAAAATATATGGCCAAAAGGCCGCAGAAACCCATCTGGGGACGATCAACGTACCTCGCGCTCTCTGAGCAATCAAATGCTTGATCGTACGAACTACTGAATAAATTGGGGGTACTAACCAATTATTGTCATTAGTCCAATTTTGAGTAAAAGCATCAATTGCTTCAGAATCAGGGTTCCAGAACAATGAGTTGAATCTAACTGTTTTTCTATTCGAAATACTAGCAAATCGATCGATAGAATGTGGTCCCCATAAAAAGTTCAAAAAATCAAAAAAATTCAAAAGTAATTTGCCAATCTTCGTGGTCAATCATTCTACTGATATAATCCGCCTTTGCGTTTTCAGTTCGTGGAATCCATTGAACTTCCATGGTAATATTAGAAGTGTTACAAATAGAAAAAATTGAAAAGGCTAAATCTTGTAAATCATTTTTCATACTGCCAGCCTGAATAATTCTAACACAGTTTTGGTTATCTGTAAACCATTTTAAACTAATTCCTGTAAAAACCGTACTGTAAGAAGTCAGGGCTTGTTCTATGGCCTTTAACTCTCTCCAAGTAGAGCTTTTGTCTTTTTCAGAATCATTCCACATCTTATGGAACACCTTATTATTAACCTCCACAGTGTACGCACCACATGCTTGATTACTAGCATCAGAATATACCAAAATTTGTGGTGGTGTGTAAGGAGTTAACATTCTCGTGTTCGAAAACAACACTTTACGCTTCCAAAATATAATTTCTCTCCTGACTTCGTCAGGAAAAATTAAATTCAATACTGTATCCCATGAATATCTAGCTTCAATGCACATATAACAAAATCGAGTCATTAATCTCGATAAATTCCCAAAGACCGGGGACAAAGAAATAATTTTACCCGTAAATTGAGCTAACTGTCTAGCCGAAAATTTTGGAAAGATGGCTAACAATGTATCAATAGCTTGAACTATTTCTGAAATGCGCTTATTAGTAATACTCAAAGAAAATTTTTTAGAATGCCAGTGTAAACCTAGCCATTCTAAATCTTGGGTTGGTTCGAACACCGATTTTTCGGCATTGATAAGAAACCCTGCATCTAACAAAGATTGCTTGACAAAATCTGAATTTTTCTGACTAATTTCAAAACTAGGAGCTATACCAAAACCATCGTCTAGATACAAAACAATATTGATCGAATTTTGTCTCCAGTATTTAACCATAGTTCTAAGGCATTTTGTAAACAAATAAGGACTACTGGCAAGACCAAAAACTAAGACTGAAAAACAGTAAAATTTATTTTGCCAAGAAAAACCAAGATATGTTTGTTGCTGAGGACAGATATCGAAATGATGATACCCATTTTTCAAATCAAATTTAAACAAGTAAAAATCTTTTTCAAAAAACTGCAAAGCTAAGCGCCAATCTTCAAACTTAAATTTTTCTTTTTTGACCGATTTATTCAAAATAGATAAATCGAGAATTAACCTTTTCTTCCCGGACTTGTTTGTCGCTACTGATAAGGGATTAACGACGTAAGGTGTGAATGGAACTTCATATGCGCAACCTGAATCCACCAAGTCTTTAACTGCTTGCTCAACAAAGTCTGAATTCGAAAAAGCTGATTTATTGTTTTTCAAAAACATACTATGTGGCGGATCTAAAAAGGGGATGACATAACCATTTTTAATAGTATTCAACACAAATTCGCTAGCACCAATTTTAAGCCAGAAATCATAGTGCTTAGCGAGTCTACCTTTGACCCCCTTAAAATAAGAGGAAGCAGAGACATCCAAATGTTCGAGAAAATGAACTTGAGAAATAAATTCTCCCAGATCAGAATTGCATTCTTGAAAATCAAAAGGATAAAAATACTTATCATTTGTTTGAGGTTGACTGTGCATCTGTAGAAGAGAGCCTTGCGTTGAGCAGTGGGCAGTTTCTCCTCCAGTGCCCATACTGTTTACACTGGTGGCAGATGTCCATAGGGCACGGCTCACGCCGTGCACCGGTGTAACGAAAAGGCTGCTGCTGAATAGTAGGAGCAGGAGCTGTAGCCACTGGAAAATTGGTTGTAGAAGGTCTAGAAGAGTAGGGATGCGGCCTGCGTTCTCTGGACTTTTCCTTGCGGAGCGCTCTGGACTCGGCCGAACGGATCCTTTTTTCGTCCTCTTCATTGTCTGCTATATCACTGGATTCGTACTCGCGTACCGTAGCCCAACCACCTGCTGAATTGTCTGCAATCCTGATAAGTTTGTTACGTTCCTTCAACCTATTCAGAAGGTCTAAAGAGGTGCTAGAAGCCGGTGAGTTGTTAGCAATCAAACGCCTGTGAATCTTGGCGACACCCTCAGCAATGCCCTCGTTGAAACGGAATTGAATTCGGTTTCCTTCGGACTTAAATTTCAAATCGGTTTCCTCACGAAACTTCTTGGATAAAGAATCCTGTTCAGCCAAAATGTCGGTTTTAAGGTCCACTAACTTGCGATCAAAATAGTTTTTAAACAAGTCAAAGGTATCTACCAAATCGCGTTGTGAGGCGGAATTCGTATTCTCAATGCGATTAGATTCGATACGTGTAGGGGGCTGAGAAGGCTGGTTGTCTCGTAGCAATTCGTCGTCGTTCAGATCAAGTATAGGCTCTGACATTTCGAAATTTGCTGCACTGAAATCCGAGCTTCGAATGACTAGCTAAGATCTCAACCTTAACACGACAACTTTTCCCGCCTATACCCGTCATAATCTGTCCGTGCTATCACAATATTCTCACTATTAACTAACCATACCCGGATAACATTCAAACACACCGCGACCCAAAACAATAACACAGACATGTAAACAAATACACGTGTTCGTCGAATCTTAATAAATACATTTGATTGCTAGCTACCAATCAGTACCAGAAAATTGGACAGGTCAGTACCAGAAAATCTGACCACGAGGAAAATTAAATATATGTATTAAACTATGGGGTACATGTTTAAAAAAGACTTTTTAAGTTTAGAAAATTAAATTTAAAAAAGTTAAACTTTCAATTCAGATCATCCTAGCATTTTGAAGTTGGCTCTTTTACTTTGACTTTTTGATTTTTAGCACATCTGAACCGAAGAGTCATATGATCTATTGATATAACTGCATTCGTCGTCGGCGGTAGTCTGTAAACGTTTTACATTCAGAAACCACTTGGTCAATTAAAACCAAACCCGGTCAGTATGTTCATTAGATGGACCATTAATAAGTTTGTTATTTTTATTGTCCAATTGGTAAACTAATTTGGCCACTGCCTTATTTAACATACGACCCTATGGGAAAAGTGAATTGAAACAAAACTGGTGACAAGTTCATCGGATTGTCCTCTATAAGGTTTATGTTTTTTATGCCTATTGGAAATTTAGAATGACCGCCATTGAAGGACTTGCATGTAGTTTAACAAAGTTAACTAATCTAAAAACACAAGTTTTACAGAGGACTCTATTTCAAATGCCATATATTTTCTAAAACTGCAAAGCTGATTCAAGCCATAGTGTATGTGAATGCATATCGGATTTTTACTTTCCCTCAGCGGGATAAGAAAATTCCATCGTCACATGCTAAGAGCAGGCGAATTGGTGCCACAGTGTCACAACGGTGTGAGTTTGAATCCCGCTGAGGGAAAACTAAAATTTGACAGTGTTAAAAATATAATTCTAACAGTGTTGGGCTTAATTTGTAGAAGCATATAAAAGTGGACTTTTATTATTCCATCTCTAATTGAAGTAATACTTTATACATTTAGAGTTAATCGCCACTGATAAGTCTTAAGTAGACGAAACGCGTGTCTGCGTATGAATTTGTCACCTTGATAATTTTGATTACATCTTGTTGGAATATTTGAGCACAGCCAAGTAACAGCACGGCACGTCTGCAGGTGGCGGACTGACAAGCAACTCTATAAAAGTTTTGGGTCAGTTGGAGGGAAAAAGTTTAAGATCAATATGTTATGACTTGTTTACGTTATTAATTTATATTGACACTCAACGACTAAGGCCATTCGTTGGTCAGCCTGTCCATATTTTTGACAAGAAACACCGTCATTTGTATCGTAGCATAATCTTCTAGACTTGTATTTTATTTGGTTTATGCTGTATCGTCATGTTTGTCGATCCGATACGTAAATATATTTATGGAACATTAAATAGTTTATGATCACTCACAAATTGGTAATTAAACATTTGGCATTGCAATCGGGATAGTTTCATTATTTTATACTTTTGTCTACATCATACTTATTTCTGACCAACCAAGTTTCTTTCGGATCAGCTTGTCAACAAACTGGTAGAAAATATTTGCAGCAAGACACTTTTTCAATTAACTTTAATTTTTATCCGAGGTTATGGTTTGGTTTATATTCCGATGTTTTTCATCTGTTGATATATCAGTTTTTTTCTGATTAATGTGTTTCGGCACGTGTGTTATTTATAATTAAGTAGGTTCATACTGCTGTAAAATTCCACACGCGCGGGTGACCTATTTCTGCTCTCTATTTTCTATCAGATATACGTAAACAAAATTAAACTATGCCTAAGAGGATCGTTATAATGGGTCACTCATTTATTAAACGTCTTGTGGTTTTTAACAAGCTTCATACTCATCCATCGGTAGATCTAAATATGGGTTTGAGCTCCCAAACTGAGGAAGTTCTGTACTGGGGGTACCCAGAGGGTATTTGCATCATTTCAAAGCATACGGCTTTGATTTCATTGTTCGCAAAAATTCGAATGTAATAGTTTGCAGATTGGTTCTAACGATTTTTCTAAGCGGAACAATTCTGTTATGAGTGTCGGTAGAGGCATAATTGAGATAGGTATGCTCCTTCGTTATAAATAAACTTTAGAAAAGGTGGTGATATGCTAAATTCTTCATCGCATACCCCAAAAGGAAAATTAAATACTATATAGATTCCGAATGTTTTAATTAAAGGTGTGATGAGTTTAATTCGTATTTATAGAACTACTTTGACAATGAAAATATGGAAAATGTAAAGTTTTTAAGGCATTCAGGTTTCTGGTCAGAAAATAGTAAGAAGACAGTGTACTGTGTGAATGGAGTACATTTAAATAATGAGTTTGGTTATTTAAAGTATTTTCGTAGTTTACGAGCTGCTCTGATAACTATATTGAAGTAATGAAAGACAAACATTAATAGCTTTTCAAGTAGTTTGCATTTATAATGGGCCGTATTTTAAATAAATTCCTGGTTGATATATTTTGTTACTAATATGTGCTCTAAAGTTGAGCATACTTGTTATACAAATGATCTAAAGATTGAGCATTTCAAATATATGTATATATTTATGAAATGTGCGTGCTCTAAATGTTGAGCATTACAGTTGTAAATAGCAAATATTTCTATACATGCTTTCAACGTTGAGCAGTATATACATATTATGCTCAAATAATTGAGCAGTCTAGTTGGTACAGTCTATATTAGCTCTAACAGTAAGTTTACTGGTTGGAAGTCTCTTTAGACTATATAGATATAGGACTTGAGAAATAACTTGAGCACTTTAACAATATTTCAAAATAATTTTTCACTCGGTTGTTGAAACTGGCAATGTCATACATTTCAAAGGACATTGAACATGCTTGAATCCTTCAGATTTTAATAAAAATCTGTGTGGGAACCCTGTAACTTTGAGGTACAAATAACTTGCTTTTGTTGAACTGTTTCACCTTCGTTGTCTATTTGCAAAACAAATTATATATTGATAGATTTGAGGCTATACTTTTTTCATAAAAATGACATAGCATTAGCAGAGTTACAGTTTTCTTTTTGTCCCTTGCCACTTGGCGACGGAGGGACATTATTAAGTATTTTTCTCATCAATTGTCTGTCTATTGTGGACACATTCACTGAAACCGCTTGACGGATTACTTTGATATTTGGTAGGATTAATCATTGGGATGTGTAAATGTGCATACTCTACTGTCATTTTGATTCGTCAAATTTTGAAGGAGTTATGGGACCATTTCAGCAATAAAATGCAATGGTAGATCTTGTGGACACGTTCTCTCATACCATTTAGTGGGTTGCTTTAATTGTATAAAGTGTTTGGATGAGTAGATGTGCATACTCTTAACTCTACCACCATTTTGTTTCGTCAAATGTTATAGAAGGTATACGACTTGGACACTATTACTATTTTAGCAATAGTAAACAATATTGAAAGCAAATTTTATCAAGTGCTCTACTAAAGTGTGCACATTTAGTTGCTAAGCTGTTTCCCTAATGATTCTAATATAACATGTTTATTATTTGTTCACATATTTTTAGTTTCTCGAATCTCTTAGGCAATTTGATACTGCAGCTGTTGGGGGGGGGGGGATTTGGCTGTGTGTTGCAATCTTCATTAATTTTCTTGCTTTAAAATTGAATGTGATTGATTCAGTTGAAACTCCAATTTTGCAAATTATTCCAATATTATAATATTTGGTAAATATGTCACTGATGAATAATATGTGCCACCTAATTTTGACCTCAATTTCATGTCAAAATTTTGATGTCGAGAGGTCAGGTGAAATAGGTTGTCTCTAAAACTTGACAGCAAGATTGCAAGAGAATTTATGGCATTGTTTGAGAATTTTTTTCTTTTTTGCCAGACTTGTCAATACATTTTACCAAAGTGGGTAAATATTCGTATAATCAACTTCCCTTCAGCTTTCAACACAGTTGCCTGAACTTAAAAATAATATAATAACAACATAATAAAGAGAAATTGGTAGAATAAAGAGAAATTTATTATTTTTCTTATTGCAATGTTTCGCAATGAGACATGTCAAACTAGTTACCAAACGAGTGAATTTACATTGTTAACTCATTTATAGGCGTTTAATTCCATAAAAAATAATTATCCTGACCCCAAGTGCCTGTGATAAGGAACCTATAAACTACTTAAACTATTCCCGCTGTGATTTGTAAAAAAAATCATCTTGATTCATTTTTCAGGAATACCAACCATATGCACATTCTTCTCCGTTAGACCACAAAAACAATATATGAGCTATAGTTTCTAAAATATTAAAGTAGAAATGGGTATGACCTTAAGGTATTCCCACTGTCACTAGTGTCTGAAATTTTTTTTCACGTATATGGGTACAAACATTTCCGAGACAAGTGCCAGTGGGCAATCCAGATTTTTGGATGGTAAGTCATGTGATGGCCTACTCTGTTACTTGTTAAATTGTTTTTACATTGGCAATAATCAGTTAACATTTTTCCTCACAGTCACATTCACAATATTATACGAATATGTATTTTGTTGTAATTAGGGTGCATTTTTGCTTGTTGTCTATTTATGCCTGTATACCATTGTACCAACAAATGTTTATCAGAAATAAAGATATGTATAAACAGGTAAAAAAGAGAAACCCATTATACAAAATAATAATACCTTGCATCATTTAAAGAACAATTAAAATAATAAAAAGATAATGACATCGGAACACAGAAGTAAGAGGTTACAGGTGCTGCATTAGGGAATTATTTAAATGGACATATCAAAATTGTTTACGAAATCTTATTGAAAAGGTTAGCCAGTTTTCCTTCGAAAAGTCCTGGCCTTCTACCCAATAAAAAGTAAACGCAATTCTACAAATTAACGAATTTCATTATTGTGGCGGTAAACCCTAACGTAAGAAAACAAACGTTTCTTATTGAGACATATTATAACAAAAATGCTTGCCATTTAAATAGGAAATCCAAAATACCTGTTACATTAATGTCATACGCGTTTCTTTATAGCTTTCCATCAGAGGCTATTACTTCGCAAGTATTTAAATAAAAGTGAAGTAAAATTATAATAAGATATCACTGATTACTTACCGTATTGAAAACTATGCACCATTACACAAAATTTCAACACACTAAAAGACATTTTGAAGATTTAAATACAAGTTTATTTCGATTTGTATCGAGTTTTTGTCTAATTTTCTGTAAATCAATATTTCATTTCAAATGTCGTTTAAAAGAAGTTATAAATAACACACTTTAAATAGTCATGTCTAATCATGTGCTAACATGCTATTTACCTAAAATGGCCACGGTATGGAGTATAGTATGCGTATTCTGTATTGCACTTAGATTTAGTAAGTTTTTTTGTACTCCTAAATAGTTAATCATTATATCGTAAATATTACATTGTTTAATCATGTGAATGGGAAATTTTCCATTCTACTCTCATTTAGTTAAAGACATTTTCAGAATATTTTAGGTGTGTACTCCCAACAAAACGCTTAACAAATTAAACATTAAATATATCTGTATAGAAATTTTAATAGCGAAAAGCTTATATGCATTTCCGTTAAAAATTAAAAAAAGACTCTTTACGATAAAATAAAATAATCAATGTATCACGTAATCGTTTCATATTTTTAACTGACGTCTATTTATGCAGTAAAATAAAAAAAGTTAATTAGTGCTTCTAATTGTCAGTGTTAACCTACCTAAACCATCTACAACTGGCAAATACATATTTATAAATAAATATGTGTCTGCAGTGAGGACTCGTGTCTTTTTCTAAATAATAATACTGCTAGAAAAATTAACAAAAAAGTGTTCAGACTCTATTTACTCTGCAGCAAATGATTACAGTCGAAATATTTACGTCAAACAGAATAAGTATTTTTTCCCATAACATCAGATACATAACCATAACTTCTATATGTGTGTATTGCTTGTTGTAAGTTTCTGAGATCGAGGTTGAATGGTGTATGAAGAGTTGATTACACAACATAGGTTTCCTAATTTGCTGAAATACAAAATAAGGGTGAATTCAAATTAAAATAAGATATCACTGAATACTTACTGTATTGAAAACTATGCACCATTACACAAAATTTCAACACACTAAAGGACATTTTGAAGATTTTAATATAACATTATTTCTATTTGTATCGTGTTTATGTTTAATTTTCTGTATATCAATATTTCATATCGAATGTCGTTCAAGAGAAGCAATAAAGAACGCAGTTTAAATAGGCATGTCTAATCCTGTACTAGCATCATATTTTTCTTATGTCTGTGTATTCATAGGAAAATTTTTAATCATTATATCGTAAATCATATCGTAAATATGATATTGTTAGATTAAGCGATTGGGAACTTTTCCATTGTACGTTCATTCAGTTATAGACATTTTACGAATATTATATGTTTGTAATCCCAACTAAACACTTAACAAATTAAACATTAAATACATATGTATAGAAATTTAAAAAAAAGCGAAAACAGGTTATGTTTCAAGGACTCTTTACGATAGAAAATTGATCAATTCATCACGTAATTGTTTCACAAATTGAGGTGACATCGTTTTTATGCATTTATGTTAGGACATTTTTTTGTTTACTATCTATTCGCTTTCAAAATAAATTTTAAAGAACAACGGATATTTAACACCTTGGTTGTGGTAAATAAACACGAAAAACAGGGAGCTTGTAAAAAAGTACTGCACCATTATTTATTTGCTCTCTTTCGATAATTGGAGTTTATTCCAACCGGTTACGACAACAAAAGATAAAGACAGTCCTCATTATGAATGAATGCTATGCATAAACTTCCACTTTGCAAAGATATAGAAATCAGTATATGCATTAACCTATATTAAACTAACCACTGCCCAATATTTGCAAACTGCAAAAATTTTGAAAAAAATATATCTAAAGTCTCAAATACAAACCCAAATTTATGTTGTTTCTGCTAAATATGTATCATCCAACACTTTTTCTCAATTGGTACTTTGCTTTCTTCATTTTGTGCCTAAATATAGACTTTACCTCAAAACATGTTTGCTCTTAACATATTTCACCAACATTCAGGGCCATTTTACCGTAAGAAATGTAATAGGTAATCCAACATTTATAAATGGACCTTAGGTACTTGATGTAAAGATGGATACATATAAGATCCAGTGTCAACCAATTCTAAAAATTACAAAAAATCTAAAAAGGAAGACACGTAGTGTAAACATATTAGGCACAGATGCAGTAAATAATGTTAGGGGCGATAGGGGTCTAGGAGTCCGTGTAAGACTCAGAACATTTTATGACAGTTTAACCAATTTTGATAATGAAAACGAATACTAACTGTATTATGTTCTGTCATATAGTAGAATCAATAAAAAAATTCTTCTGTTCAAATTCGACATATCGTTTACTATTTTTTTGGTAGAAATTAAGGGACGGTACGCCATGTTTTGAACGTCCACACGCACCCATCCCTATGGACCCGCCGCTGAAAAACTTACATGCAAGATGAAAGAATGCATCTGATTGACACCTATAAGTACTGTACATGAAACTGATGTTTAATGCTAATAGTATACATGGTAGAGACTTTCCAGTGTCAGAATGGCACGTTATGTAATATTAACATCATTTTGTGTGATCATGGATAAGTTTGAAAGATGACAAAATGGAAATGTTACAAATGTCATGGTAGCAACCATGTAACCGAGATGTCTTCGACAGTTGTTTAAATGTTTATATATATCTGATACAGAATTAAGCTGTGAATTGTTTTTCAACACTAAATGAATGTTTGCAATTCTGTACAGCTATTTCTGCATTTTTCATATCTGGGTTGTGGATGTAAGAAACCAGTATTACAGTACTTTTTACCTGAATGTCCTGGCATACGACAATAAATTATCAGACTTTAATCACTTTGCGATACATTACTTGTAGACTCGTCTCCCTTGACAACGGATTCATTTAGGTGCTGCTCTTTTTGCCTCTTAAAAAAATTACTTCAAACCAACTCAAATATATAATTACCATTACTTCTGACTAATCCGGTAGCAGTGTTCTAACATTTTCTAAAGTTCTTCCATGACGAGGATAGCAACATTTTTCAGATGAACATTTTAATACACTTGCTTTACAGGGGAAGTATTCGAGTCTTATTGTATCATAGTTTTATGTAGTACAACTGTATTAGCTGTGTATATATTTCGAGTCCAGTCAAAATCTCCGCATCAAGATGAAAATGGTGGTATTTCTAAGTGACTGGATCTCCTGAATATTTATAGATAAGTTGATGTCATAAAAAATTGGACTTCTAGCAAGCATTATCGCCAAATATTCGACAGATTGTTGATGTTAAAGTAAAATGAATCTATCATTTACCGATTTTAATAACTGAACATTTTGCAAAAACGTCTTTTTTTAATGCAGTAGGAAAGCCTCCATACTGAGAATGAAGATCACTTGGTGAAAATGAAAACCTACCTATTGAAATTAGATACCAACGCATGCAATCGAACTGTACTCGTGTCTCTGTAAATCTATTAATAATCAAAACTACCTGAAATATTTCTTTTAAATCACATTTACATTTTAACTCATAAAAAAAACAACAAAAATAAGAAGAATTAAAGATCAACTGTTCTATTGAACATTTCAGGGTCTTTCTACATTTATTAAATTTTTGCATTATGTTTTGAAATTAAAAATAATTAAAACCTGTTGCCACATTTCTAAATTTAATCTGAAATACATATAAAACATCTTCCAAATAAAAGTCATTTTAATATCTTAACATTTAACAGAACGTCAAAAATAAGTACATAACATGTTTTTGTTCTTGAGGGAATTTCAACATTATAAAAATTACAAGTTGAGAGGTAGTAAATTTGCAATCAATATTTAAAAAAAACCATATTGTTGTATTATTGTTTAAAGATTGGCATTCTAAGAGAGATAACTCATATAAAATTGTAATGAAATTTCTCACTACATGTCTGAATTTACTCGTGATCATTAATAGAACATTTTTGTGTAACGTAACGAAATTTAAAATAATCAGTACTTGTCGCAACATGTGTAAATGTTATCGTAATAACATAAAAAATATTTGTTAAAGACATGACATTTCAATATTTTAGTAATTTACAGAAGGTCGAAACTTAGGAAATGTCATAATTTTTTATTGTGAGGGTATTTAAACATAAACATCACTACCGCAGGCGGGGATTTTCTCCAGGTACTCCGGTGTCCTCCCCAATAAAAACTGGACGCCATGATATAGCTAATCATTTGTATTATTTGATTCAGATTCGCATTATAAAAGAGATAAATCCTATAAAATGTTATTAAATTCTTGACGATATTTATGAGTTTCTCTTAATTATTAATGACAAATTTTAGGAAGAAAGCTCACATATCGTATCTATTAAAATAGCAAAGGTAAAAAACTAATACGTGGCATTAAACAATAAAAGGAATGGTTTCAACTCTGCAAGTGGAAAGCCTTAATAATAAGAACAATAAGTAAATGACTTTCTACTTTCTTCTTCAAGGTCGAATGTCCAAACCTAATATTAGAACAACAAGTATAGTTCTTTCCACTGAAAGGCGGAAATACATAATAAGCAGAAGTTGGAAAGCCTAAAACTTACTTAAGATCATTGCACTGATGTGGAAAGAAATACACCAAATTCTAACTATTGCGAATGTGAAAGGCTTTAAATATGACCGTGGTTACGTTTGATATGGCAATAAAGTTAATACAACGACATGACAGAGTATAAATATTTGCCGAGTATTAATATTGTGTTAAATTTTACTGCAAAATATTTTTTCGTATTTATACAGATTTATAAACGTGATGTAGACAGAGAATAATGTTACGTACTGATATTGTGGTTCATTTAATGAATAGACATAAACTGTCTCGAGAACCATAAAATTATCATGTCTATCATATATAACTATGAGATCCTCATGCCGTACAATACTATGAATAAACATACAAAATGAGACATTTTAGATCATTCGGTTTGATAGTTCAATTCAAGTTCAATATATACATAATTTAAAATTAAAAATAACATATTCGATCCGTTGAAGATAGTAAGAACATTTTGTAATTATATATAATTTAAATCGAACTCTTATTTGTAAGTGAATAGGAAAATATTTGGTCCCTTTAATAAATGTGTATATTGTATCTGTAGAGAAATTATTCAAGATCTTTTCATTTGACATGAATACCAAAATCTATTATGTAACTATTAGAAACTATTATGTAACCTTATTTAGAAAAAGAAAACGGCAATAAAAATCCGGACATCAGTCGTTTTGTTTTGTTGTTTATTTTTAAAATGAACAATTACAGTTTTAATGTTTTTTTTATTTTTGTAATGAAATTAATGAGAAGACAACAAAATATTTTTATTTCTTAAATACATATAGGACACGTTGGTCTGAATGGTTGCAGCTTCTGACTTCACTTGACCTAAGGAAATAATGGCGGACTTAGTATCATTCTATCTTTTTCAGAGGAGACATCATACAGTACACACGTATATAACATCGCGATATATATGAAAGCTTCATGAAGATCAGGATTCAGGACGTCAATAACGATGCTGTTGTGACATTGTATTTCAAAGGAATGCTACTTTCAATCTATTGTGAAAAAAAAGATTTTGGTCTGTGTAATGCACAAATCGTACATACAAGACGACACAATCGCGTGGATTTTATTGTAATTTCAAAATTAACACAAGTAAAAAAATGTTTGTTAAGGTTTGAACCATTTACGAAGACACGAGAAGATATGTATTTCAAGGATAAATCAATACACTAAAGTGCAACGTTGAAATATAGGGGTCAAGATAAGGTCTGGACATTTTAATTTTTTCTGCCGATTTTCGACTTTGTAGACATTTATGCACATTAGATATACTATGGTTTCCTTTACTTTCGTGGATATCAATTTTCCTGGTTGGAGGAAAAAAGACATTTCGTGGGATTTTTAAATTCGTGGTTCGCGGAATCGAAAAAACTATAAAAAAAGAAAGATGAGGGAATTGCTTACAAATTTTCGGTATTCAGTGTTAGTCTGAACATTTTCTAATACGTCATTTTCAAGATATAATCGCTCTCATGAGGTAATAACTGTAATGCTGATCACGGGATTTCATAGAAGTTTACGGTACTTTTAGTGAAAAGCGGCGATATTAAAACGAAATGGGACGGCTTTAGAAGACGATGCAAAAAAAACTTGTTCTTTCATGTGTCGTGGCCCAAAGCACACACTAAACATAAATTTATGGAAGGGTTTTGTTTTATGACGTTTTATGTCGTTTGCAAAGACAATTTTTAAAGACGGTGCGTTGAGTAAAGTGCCCTTAATAAAATCACGCGATATCATATATCACGTGATAGTGTACATCTAAATAAGTATCTTGAAAACGGCGTATTGACTGTTTTGTTTTTAAAGGAACATTAAGTAATAATGATTAAACAGATTTTGTTTTGCAGCCGTAAACACAACACAATTAATAAACATGTCATTTTATTAAAACCAATCTAAATAAACAGTTCATTGTAAATTCATCGTATATTCTCTGGGGCCAAGATAAAGTTTGTTTTAAAATAAACTCGATGATAAAACTATTGGTTTTCAAAGATCGAAATCAGTATAAAACGTGTTAAAATATAGATTGCTTTATTGATCGTTAATTAAAATTAAGAAAGTTACTTTAATATTTGTGTATACATCAACACTTTACACCGAAAATGCACAACAGGAAGCGTTCATTACTGAAGGGGTTAGGCAATTAAAAATAACAACAATGTTTTTTTATCAATTTTATTTCTTTTATTGTCATATTCACACTAAAGTTGTTCATAATGCAAAATATCTTTTGAAAACATTCGACGATTAACCTTGAAAATCAGTCATTATCCATGTAACAACCTCCCATAGCTGTTATCATGTCAGATTACCTTCACTATAGGTTGACTAGAGGTTATTATTCGTTGAATTATTTATTTGTGGTTTGTCCCCACTCATGAAAACGATGAAAATTGTTACCCCACGAATAAAAATGAAACCACAGTACTTGTTTGGGGTAAAATCATTTAAGATCGATTAACAACATGAACAAAAAGCTAGGGTTTTCGGTTTTTCTAAAAAAAATGGGATTTACGCATCAAAAACTAATTCTTCAACTTTAACGACATAGAAAGATTTTTACTGTAGAGACAATTTGAGAACATTGAGAACAACGATTTTGGAGTTGATTTTGTTTAACCATTCTCTGAGGTATAGGAGGAGATCTGCGCACAACATGCTTATGAGGTCATCTTAAAAAACACCCTTTTGCAGGTTGACAGAATAGTAGAGTGAATCATAAATTTATGACATAGGGAAAACTATTTTATTGCGACATGTTAAAACTAACAAATACATCCAAAGGTACAAAACGTCATATGTCGATGTACTGATACACAAGTGACCTACACCTTTGTCCTTGGATCAGATCAAGGTGAAAGATGACCTGTGGTGAAAACTCCAAATTTGCATCATTTCTTGTTCAATAGTAACTAAAAAGACAGAAAACTCATAAAATAAGGTGAAAAAATCTTCGCATGCTATGTAACAAAGTAACGCGATTCATCAAAATGTAAAAAAGTGTTCGGAATCAGAAATAACCACTTCACATATATGGCACATGCAAAATTATAAGAAGTAACGACCATGGCGTCTTATCTTGTAACCTTCACCTTGCTGAAGGTCAACAAAAAACAATAGAGAAATTTGAGGTCAAATTTGTCATAATTATTGAGATATTGCTATTTTTAATACATTTTGTTTTATCCATAAAAGATAACTTTTTAAAAATTAATATCACGAATTGTGACCTTATATAACCTTAATATGCTCTGAATTTTGGTAAAATATTTTTTCTATAGCTCTCATGGTCCGGAAGGAGAATCGCACACATCCCAATGTCTTTTACCTTTGACCTCGTAACATTTCTCAAGGTCAAGGTCAATGGTGACCAACAGTGAAAATCACAAGTCTCTATCACATCTGGTTTATGAGTTAAAAACTAACTCAATAAACTTCCAATAAAGGAGAGCAAATAACTCCTTTAATAAGGTAAAAATCCGTCAGGCAATACGTTACGAAGTATCGAACTCCATCACTAATCTGATGGAGCAACTATTATTGCGACATCTTTTACGGTTTTATAGTTTATCTGCAACAAGCTTTTTTGTGACAGGGGAAATAACTCCGTAAGGAAAAAGTGTTCGTTGTGTCAGGGTTAAATGGGAAAGCGTAATGTCTAACACAACCATGGTACAAAATGTTTTAAGGACATGACGTAAAACAAAATTTATAAGCGCAGAAAACTTAAGGAATAATAAACAGACGAATAATAGTAAGGCTTTCCACTCTGAAAGTGGAAAGCCCTTATAATAATAATAATGAAAAGATCCATTCATCGAGGAACACATAAGGGCTTTCCGCACTTTCTTGACATTTAGAAATGATTTTACAATAATCTGATCGATTCTCAGAACGTTGCCGAGTATGGCCCACCAACAGGTACCAAACTTAGAACGTAAACTTGGCCTTTGTCTTTGAGTCTATTTTAAGGTCAAAGGTCAAGACGGTAAATGATGAAGCCCGATGCTCTATCATTCATGGTTTATGGGAAAAACCATTAAGTTACATATATGATATACGATCACTGCTTTGAGATTACTTCTTTTCCTTTTTCTTCAAATATGAGAAAGTTGCTCCCTCAGAACAGTGTTAAGACATTCACACCAACAGGTACCAAATTTAGAACATGAGCTTGCCTTTGACCTTGAGTCAAGGTAAAACGTCATGTGGGTCACTGTGAAGAATCCATTCCTCGATCATTAATAAATTATGAGTTTTATTTGAAAAACAAATAATTTACATTTACAATGGGTGATAAGTCCTCAGGCCTAATTTGACTGCCGTGATAATCAGAATTTAATTTTGTCAAGGGTATTCAAGGAAACTCACAAACACCCATAAAATAGTCCAGAAATGGGCTTTGCACAATCAGCTGAAAAATATCCAATAAATTTAACAAACTTTATAAATAAATTTATTTATCAATTCTGTATGAAACTGCTTTTTAAATGCAGCTCTAATATCTAAATTCCATTGAATAATAAATCCACTGTCCATGCTACAGCTCAGCGCAGCCAAATATCAAAATAAGAACTAATTTCTTCTCCCTCAGTCAAAGGTCATTTAAAGAGCCGTTGTCAAATACATTAAGGTCTTTCCTTCTGTGGAAGGGAAAGACCTTAATAATAATCATAAGAAATACAAGAAGGTCTTTCCCTTGGAAAGGGGGAAAGACCTTAAGTATCAATGCAACATGTCGTGAAGAGATAAAAGATATAAAATATTTATAATAATTGAAGATAGACTGATCTGTTGAACATTTGGGGGTCTTTCCGCATTAATTTAAATATTGTATTATGTGATGAAATTAAACATAATTAAAACTTAAAACATTTTATCGTAATTGCATCTAAAAGATCTTACAAAGAAAATTCATTTCAATTTAGTAATAATTAACAACAAGTCAAAACCTAGGATATGAAGTGTTTTTATCGTGAGGTAATTCAAACATAAACTTTATAAGTTGATAGGCTATAACTCTTTGATAAATACTTTTTATTATTATTTTGTATTATTTGCTAAATATTGACATTCTAAGAGAGATAAATCCTATTGACGAATTTTCTAACGACATGTCTTAATTTACTCGTAATTATTATTAAAACATTTTAGGAAGATAAATCATTTCAATATCTATGAAAATATCATGTAGTTTATGACCTTGAACTTGTGCACATTTTGAAGATCAACTGTTATTATGGTCTTTGGTGAAGACCCCACGACTCTCCTATCAAAAGTTATTGAGTTATATATGTTAAACTAATAATTACCTAATTTAATGGACATTAATTCAGTTCCTATATACTTGGTTGGGGTAAAATCGACATTCTAAATCGCTTGGCACCATTTTCAAAAATCTTGGATTTGGGGTTTTTCTGAAAGTTGCGATTTTTGCATTAAAACCAATCTTCAACTTTAATTACTTGGAACTTTTTTTATCGTTCGTCAGAACGATTCCTACTCTAGCGGTAATTGAGAACATCGAGGCCTAAACGATTTGGCGTCTATTTTGTTTCACCATTCTCCGTCGTCTAGGAGGAGATCTGCACACAACATTTATTTGGGTTCCTCTTAAAACCCCACTATTTGCAAGTTGACAGAATAGCAGGACGAACCAGTAATTCGCAATGTTTCTCCCACTGTAGACACAAAATTTCATTGTGAAATGTCACAAACTACGAAATACATAGCGAATCGAAAGACGCAAAAATTCAAATGTAGCTGTACTTGAAATTGTACTTGGTTTCGGAGGAGTAGCAGGAACAAGCTTCTTAGTTAAAAAGGAGAAATCTCCATATGGGAAAAGGGTGCGATCATTCAGGGTTAACTGAGAAAGCGCAATAGGTAACCGATTTCAGATATAAAATATCAAAGCGATATGTTGCGAAGCGAAAAAACCAGAAAGTTAGCGGAAGAAAAGATAAAATAATAATAAAAATCAGAATTAAAGATCAACTGTTCTGTTGAGCATTTCAGGTTCTTTCGACATTAATTTAAATTTTGTTTTATATGATGATAGTAAATTGTTTCAACATGTCTTAATTTAATCGCAATTATTAATAAACATCTTACAAGGAAGTCATTTCAATATCTTACTCAACACAAAGTCAAAACTTAGGACATGACATGTTTGTTATTCGTAAGCGAATTCAAACATTAGAAACATTACAAGTTGTTGACAGGTTATAACTTGGCAATTTAAAAAAAATTATTTTGTATTATTTGATACAGATTATCATTCTAATCGAGATTATTCCTATAAAATGTTGATGGAACTTCGCACAACTTGACCTAAATTAATTGTGATTTTTTTTATTAAAACATTTTAAGAAAAAAACCATTTCAATATGTATTATAATAGCAAAGGTCAAAAACTAGTACGTGACCTTGACCTTGTGGACATTTACGTAAAACTAATAATAACTTGATTTAATGGGAGATAACTTGAATACCATGTAGTCAAATCCCTTCCTTTTAATTGTAACACACACTTTTACAAGGTCAACATTTTCTTTTTTATTAGTTTTTATTTCTCTCTAACTTACGATTTAAAAGAATGATCAATGACAAGCCAATTTCAACATCTAGAATGTGACCTTAACCTTTGACTTTCTGTCCATTTTCAAGGTCAAAGCCGTGATGGCCTAAATTGATGACCCCAAGCCTCTACTTTCAACAATTAATAAGTTATGTATGAAAAACTAATAATCATGTGTCTTAATGGGAGAGAATTCCTATTAAATGAAGTCAATTTACTTCGCTCCTAGGTAACAGAGGTGCGTCTTGATAAGGCAAATATTTTTGTATTAAATAAGTGTTTATCTATCTTTTTTCGTTTCAAAGGAGTGGTGGTAACAAGGAAAAGTCTAAATTTAGAACTTGACCTTGACCTTTGACCTTGTGTCCACTTTCAAGGTCAAAGGTCATGAGAGTCTATGGTGAAGACCCCAGGCCTCTATCTCTTTTAGTTCTTGAGATTTGCTTGAATATTACTAGCTACTTTTATTTAAAGGGAGAAAACTCCTTAAGATGTCATCAGAACCCTTCAATCAATGTGTCCCAAAGTTGCGCAAGGACATAAAACACATTTTGGTTTAGGTTCGGTGTTGCTATCTTTTTTTGGTTTAGGAGTAGTAGCAATAACAATCAGTTTAGTAATAATAATAATAACTAAAGATCAACTGTTCCGTTGAACATTTCATGGTCTTTCTACATAATTTAAATTATTTATTACGTTTCTACATTACAAATGATTAAAACTTGTTGCGACATGTCTAAATTTAATCGTAATTACATATAAGACAACTTAAAAAGAAAGTCATTTCAATATCTTAACAATTAACAAAAGGTCAAAAATTAAGACATGAAATCCTTTTGACTGTGGTGGAATTAATAAATTAGAAACACTACCAGTTTACATTTTGTAAAATAATGTTGATAAAAATTTCAAAGGTAAATATAGTACGTGGCCTTGACCTGTGCATATATTCAAGGTCAACTCTTATTATGAACTTAGGTGAAGTCACATTAACAATACATTGCTATCTTCATTGGTTAAAAAGGAGCAGCAGGAATAAGCTTTTTAGTAAAATAGGAGATAACTCCATAAGGAAAAAAGGGTGCAGTCAGTCAGGGTAACTGCGAAATCTTCTAAATGAAAGTAATTTTATTATTTTAACAATTAACAAAAGGTCAAAAATTAGGATATTAAATGCTTTTTTCTGTCATACTGCTCTAACTCTGGAGGTGTCTCTTTAATGTTAAATAATAATTTTGAATTCAAAGTCCTAAAAGACGAGAGAGGTGCAAATGAAAATTACTTAGCTTTGGATTTAATTATCGACGCTCTTAGAGTTACACTTGTCTCCTTATATCGCCAAATAATAGACTGCTCTAACTTTTTTGAACAAATTATGAAGTTATTGATGATTTTGAAAATGAGAGTTATATACTTTCTTCAGACTTTGATCTTATTCTTAACAGATTATTGTAACTATTTACATATCAATAATCATATAGCAAGAGTTAAAATTTTAAACTTAAATAACTGTAAATGAGAACCAAGTTATCGCTCGGACCACTTTTGGACCTACATTTTAACCTCTTGATATGAGGAAAAATACAGTGGAAATTTAACTTCTTACTGAATTACATAGAATACTCTATCATAGTGAACAAAAAAATTCTTGATATAAAAAACCGTATGCTGTCCTTGTATAGGACATGGAAAAAATTCAGGATATTGACACAATTTATTTTAAAATAAACATACAATTATTTCTCGAAACATTATTAATGGAAAAAGATGCATATCTATTTCTTATTCAAGCTATAAGAAAAGAAAAACATAAAAAGTGTATAAATTAAAAAAAAAAGAAATTGCTGAATCAGAGGGAAACATTGTTGATAGTTCTCTGCAGCATTTTGAAAATAAAAAAAAAGAGTTAGAAAATTTAAGAAATAAATTATATGGTAAAATGATAAGAGCAAGAATACAGTGGAAATACAGTGGATAGAACAGGGGAAAACCGACGAATTACTTTTGTGGTCTCGAATAAAAGAATTTTAGTAGTAAAATAATACCAAAAGGGACAAAATAAATGGGGTCATTTTTACAAACAAAAGGAAATGTTGATAGATATGAAAATTTGTATAAAAATAAAGATATTGAAAAGGGAGGTTAATTGAAAACATTGAAAAAGAAATGAAAAGTATCCAACCTAGAAAACTTACTATAGATGATCAGAATAGTTTGGCACGGAAAATACCCATTGAGGAAACAAGTGAAATTCTATATAAAATGAAAAACAATACATGCCAGTATCAGATTGTTTTCAACTGAATTCTATTACTTGTCTTCCAAACGGTAATAAACCTTAACACTTTTTAAATAATTACTGTTGATAAGATTGGATCAGGAGTAAAAGCAGGTAGATTTAGGGTTTTGCATATTCCCATAGATTATGATCAGAAAGGTTTTTAAAGTTTAATTTCCATTGGGGAAAACATACAACTTATATATGACATTATGCAGTATTCAGAAGAAATGAGATTCCTGGCCTTTTATTACTAGGAGATTTTGAAAAGCATTTGATTCAATTTCATAGGAGTTCCGGAGTTCCTCCTAAATATTTTGAAATTTTTTAAAATTTGGTGAGGCAATTAAATGGATAAAAGGTTTGTACAAAACTATAAATTCTGCTGTTATTCAGGGTGGGCATTTGTCAGACTTTTTCAATAAAGAACGTGGGTGTCGGCAAAAGGGTCCTATATTTCCTTACGTTGTTTTACTTTGTGCAGAATGTTTTGCAGTCAAAATTGGAAATAATACACACACAAAAAACAAAACTGGGTTATCAGTTACTCGAATGGAGCATAAGCGGATGATACATCACTGATTTTAGATGTTACTAAAGAAGCGTTAAATAAAGCTTTAAAAGAATAAGATTGATGTGCGGATATATCAGGACTAAACATAATTTATTTTAAAACACAGGTTATCTGGATTGGCAGTAAAAAATACAGTAAAGAAATACCTTGTCCAAACAGGAATTATGCATAGGGTGAAACTTCTTTTAAACTTTAAGGTATTACATTTGATGTAGATTTAGATAAATTAAATGATATTAATTATGGCAAAATAATTCTGCAGATTAAAAATGTTAGTAAGTGCATTCCTACCAATACTTAACTTACTTACAACATTACCAAAATACCAGTGATGAGACTAATAAAAAGTAAATAATATTTTGTTTTCTTTTATCTTTTAACAAAGTCACAAAAAAGAAGTATTACAAAACGGTTATGAAGAGGGTAGACTTAAAGTGATTTACTTGTATGCTTTTATTATTGCACTTAAAAGTATTTGGATAAGACGAATCCTTCGAACTAACAGTAAATGGCGAAATATATTTCTTTCTACTATTGAAAACAAACAAAATTTAACACTTTGGAAAGAACTAAATTACACAGTTGCAAATGAAAAAAATAGGAAGAATTTTCTTAAATAATGGCAAATGATAAATGAAAAAGAACAAAATAACACATTGGAAAAGTCCAATATGAATGCATGATGAAGAAGTCCTAATAGATAATAAGCCATGTTTTTATAAAGACTGGTTTAATGCTGGAATTATATATATAATTGATTTAATAAAAAGATGGATCATTTTACTCTTTTGACCATATACAACACAACTTTCTAGTAAACAATAATCTCATGAAGTATAACAGCATTATTGCAGCTCTAACAGAAACAGCACACACGTTTATAAACGAAAATTATAATTTGAACTCGCCTTTCATCTCCTCAGTCATTCAAGTGTACCAAGGGATCTAAGTATATGTACTCCATTCTAAACAAAAATCAAAATATTCCGAATGTAAAACTAAATAGTGTGATATCTTTCATACCAATGAACAAAAATTGAATATATTTTTTGACTTACCATTTGTAGTCACCAAAAACACAAAATTACAGTGGTTTCAACATTGAATCAATCATAGAATCATTGCAACAAATAAATTTTTCAGAATAATTAATGATCCAAGGTGTACATTTTGCTTAACAAATATTGAAAATATTAAATATTTCTTTCGGAGATTAAACATATAAAAATAATCATTACATCTTTTTAAAATGTGTTTCTCTCAAATGATATAAGTGTATCATTCATCTGCCAATTTTCTGTTAGGTAATAAAAAACAATTATGGACTTGCTGAATATATCATACTGCTCAACATAAATATATATATAACATATATAATAATAGATGTTGTAAAGGTAGATTAAGCCTGAAATCGTGAAAAGAACAGATTAAATACGTGAACGTGATTGAAAAGATGATGTTTGCTAAAGACAAAAAATGAGTTCAATAAATCATGGAATATTTTTCACATTTAATTAAATTAAGACTTTATTAGGTACAGGTATATGATGAATGAACAAAATATATTATTATTGTATCTTATATATTGTTGTATATATACTTAGAAGGAATGGTAAAATTTCAGTTTCACTTAAAAGAAAGATACTTCTTTCTCTCCTTACTCGTTTTTCACTTCTTTTATACCTACCTTTCTTAAAACTCTTTTACAAAAGATCATCAACTGTTATAACAAATGTGTAACTATGCATCATTATTCTGATAACCATATTTAGATTTATGTATTGGCTGTTGAAAAAATAAAAAAATTAAATTAAAAAAAGTTATGACATGACATGTGTTTGGTCGTGAGGGATTTCAAACATTATACACATTACAAGTTGATAGGGTATAACTTTGCAATAATTGTTTTGTATTATTTAATAAAAATTGGCATTCTAAGAGGGATAACTCCTATCACACTGTGATGAAATTTCTCACGCATGTCCTAGTTATTAATATATTAACATTTGAGGAAGAAACCTCATTTCAACATTTTCCTCGTCGTAAGTGTTTATCTATCTTTTACTGTTTCAAAGGAAATGTCAAAATTTAGAACGTTACCTTGACCTTTGGCAATGTGTCCACTTTTAAGGTCAAAGGTCAAGAGGGTCTATGGTGAAGACACAGGCCTTTTTCTTTGTCGGTTCTTGAGTTTGTTTGAATGTCAGTTATAAATTTTATATCATTCAATCATATAATAATTATAGCTCAACTGTTCTGTTGATTATTTGAGGGTCTTTCCACATTAATTGTTTTGTTTATTAAGTAATGAAATTAAAATTAATTAAAACTTGTTGCAACATGCCTAAATTTAATCTGAATTACATATGAAACATCTTACAAAAAAAAGTCCTTTCAATATCTTAATAATTAACAAAAGATCAAAAATTAAGTCATGACTTGTTTTTGGTGGTGGGGAATTAAAACATTATAAGCATTACAAGTTGACAGGATATAACTTTGCGATAAATATGTTATTATTATTTTTGCATAAACTACTAAAGATTGGAATTCTAAGAGAGATAACTTCTATAACATGTTGATGAAATTTCTCACGATCTTAATTTCTCGTAATCATTAAAAGAACATTTTAGAAAGAAAAATCATTTCAATATCTATGAAAATAGCAAGGTCAAAAACTAGAACGTAACCTTGACCTCTGACATTGTGTAAATTTTCAAGGTCAAATGTCATGAGGATCTATGGGGAATAGTTAATAAGTTTTCAATGAAAAAAAATGATAATCGTAATAGTAGAGTCATATGGTCTACGTTAATTGAGTTGACCTTCAAAAGGTGCACAATTATTAATAATTATGAGTAAATTTGCAGTGAGAAGTTTAATCGACATTTTATAGGAGCTATATCTCTTAGAATTTCAATCTGTAGCAACTAATTAAGGACGAAATATCTTCGGTCCCACAATCCCAAATACCGAATTTAACCGTTACTTCTTCCAGACAAGTAGAAGCGATAGTCTTAACTACGTCTTGCCCTTTAAAATCCTTCATAATATAACATTCTATTGAAATAACTTCTTATCTTATAAAATAAATGCATATCATGGTGATGGAAACACACACAAGTTGACCCTCAACTGGACGGGAGGCTGAATGGGCCAGGATTGGTCGATCCTTAAAAAGCTGTCATTAGTTTGTTTAAATAAGTTATTCAGACCAAGGTGTTATTTTAGTTTGTTAATTGTTTGTTTTAACTTGACTAGAAGTAAATTATGCGGTGACTCATGGGTAAATGCAATTATGATTCTTCCATTTTTGTCATGTAGCTATGACACTTTCTTCCGGAAATTCATAGAGCCCCAGCATTGCCCACGTTTAGACTCACAAAGGCATAGGATAAAGGATTATGTTTTGAATGAAATGAAGTTGTAGGCATAAATTGATCCAGATTTTAAGGTTTAAGTAGTGAATCTGACAAACTATTTTCAAAAGTCTCTTATATCATAGAAAAGTCGATAACGTCATATGATTGAAGAGAGTAGTAAAATTTTATCTTCAATTAAATCCGGTAATCTTTTAGTTGAATATTTTGAAAAAGGCCTTCTATTAGTCCTTCATTCACACATCAAAGCATCAACTTATCGATTTTTCAAAAGCAGCAGAAGGTCATTCTCTACAGAGATGAAGATAAATCAAATCTTACAAAAACTATTTGCAGAGCTACAGCTGCAGTCTCGGGCTATAACTGAAATCAAAACGATTTATTACTTAATTGGAAGTTTGTGTGTTATTTGTGGATAATCGAAGCTACACCAGGACCAGGTTACTTTTTGAGAAGATGACTTCACATCTTCGTGAAACTTTAGACACACAAGTTACAACACAATATCTCTTCACTGTAAAAATTGTTCAGTGCAGTGCCAAATATTTCTGGCTTGAATGATTTTAGAAAAAGGGGTGGTGTGTTTACTAATATTTGTAAAGCCGGACTCCTATGACATTGAGACACATTTTCTCATTTACAAACTGTATTCAGGTGTATGTAATGATAGCCTTTGACAGAAATAATAAACTCTAAAGTGAAACATGTTTAAAGTAGTATACATAAGTGCAATTCAGCCTACTTTTGAATTAAACAACAATGAAAAATATTCTTAACAATGGTCTTGAAAGGTGAAGTCTGAGTCCTTACCATAATTATCTACTATTGATCAAGTGCTGTCAAAACTGAGGTACTGGGTGTGCTCAAATCCACTCTTAATTGAAACGGATTTATAGTTTTCCTACCTTTATACCAAATATTGTTATAATGTCATGTATGGTTACTTAGGAACTGACATAAACCAATAACTTTAATGTAGTCATAAGACAATGAAATTTTGATAAAGGTCACGAGACTTACTGACAAGTACTCGTCATAAGCTACCAATGGACCAAATTTGGTTTAGCTATGGCTTAAGCTTAGAAAGAGACCATGCATCATGCCAAGTGAAGACGTAGTCGCCAGATTCCCCACGGGCGAGACAATAATAAATGGAAACTGATATAATTGAAAATGTGTTAAAACAGACGTTAAATCCCAGTTGATAAAATGCCTGTTATCACCGGGTTTGACGGTTCGAGTCTCATTATGGGCAGCGAGGACTCAACCCCAATCTAAATTTACAACGATTGCTTATTTTTCTGCTTTTCTCCATGGTACTGTATATTGCTCCAGCGATAAAACTGGATTTGACTATATAGCTGAAAACTTGTTGAAAGTGGCAAGTAAATGCCATTCAAATAATCAAACTAATTTCTACAAGTAATTTGGAATAGTAGTTGATTATCATTAAGGTACATAAACACATGTACATGTATTTGATGAAACATTTTGCTTGGTACCAATTCCATTTTTGTCATGCCCATTCGTTGTATAAAAAATAGCTATATCACTTTGGAGTGCGATGGATTATCGGTTAAAAAAAGGTCCTGTAATCCATCTACAATGAATAAGCCATGACATTGACATCTCAATATACTGATATTTTTTTTTCAACTGTAAAACTCTTTGCAAATATTTGTACGTAGTACATGTAGCACTTTGGATCTGAACAGAAAGCCAGCTATGATCATTTTCTCCCCTGTTTAACCAATTGAAAATAAGAGCAGTAGTCACTTGGAAGAAAATAAGAACTTAAATTTCGTATAACATTCTGTAGAGTAAAATTTTTAATGTGTAGCAAGTTTATTCACTATTATTCAGTCAGTTGCATACGTTATAGAAGAAATGGTTCAATCATTTTAATACAAGGATAAATAATTGATTAGTACCTGACTATAGACACTGAAGCAAGTTTACAAGCTGTCCCCATGTTGTTTAAGTTTTATGATCTTAATTAGCTAAACAATGAGACCACAAACGCGATATTTAGTAATGTAAATAAATATTAAAATGCAATTTTTTAAAACTGTCACTGCACTTTGTGAGCAAAGCCTTTTAAATTCTTGATTATTAAAATTGCACTTTAATTACTTTCATACAGAATTTAAGGATACATCTATGACGTGAGATTAATATCATGTGAAACACAACTATAATTTGAACAGAAACTTCAAACTTTTGAAAGTTGCTTCTCCATACGGGTCACCAACTTTACTCTGGTGATGCAAAAATGGCATCTACAAATAAATGTTTGATATTGTAAGCCACCCGAAAAGAAATTGATGTTAAAGTTTATTCATACATGTATTAAGTGACTTTAATAACTATATTTTATTTGTATTTTGTTCCTGCATATTTGTAGACAAAATACAAAATATTAAAATGTTTGCCTGTATATAGAAAAAAAACTTTTTTTAACAATGTAGACGGTGTTTCTTTTGTGGTGATCAGTGCATTTAATTTTTTTTCTGACATTCAGCCAAGCCGTCAATCATGATTAAAACTGGTGCAACGGTGAAAACCGGTAGTTTTGTTGATAATTTTTGTTTATTTATCCCCTTTACCGATATCCTAACCACGTTATGTACTACATGTAGTACTATTTTACTGATACCATGTTGTATGTTTATTACCTTTTTCTTTAAAAAAAAACTCATGCCTTACTGTAAAAAAACAACCTATTTTCGTATAAAATTTAAGAACTGACCTTTGTATGCTGCAGCTAAGTTTTGAACATCTGCCAGTTTACTTTATCCTCCATAAACAATATCGTAAGCAGACCAACATCTTCTTATAATTAAATAGCACGATAACGATTTCTCATCTTTCTATTCATTGGAATGTATTATACAATTTAAAATGAAAAGGATTTCCCTAACACTGTAGGAAGAACAACAACGCAATTCTTTTCTTTCACTCAAAAATTAAAACAATATCTTTGATTTCTTAAGTACTAAATAGTTGTAAAACTTTTGAGACTGCAAAAATGCATCGGACGTCGCCATTTTGACAGTAAAGCATAGTGTGATATGTAAACCAGTATTTGATTGGTCAAACCACTAAACTCGAACTGAAATTTGATTCGACGATCAAAGTTGAAAATTTTGACCCCTGACGTTACCTGTAATTGGATGTAATTAGATATTAAAACGCAGCGATTAATAACAAAAAGGAGGGAGGACGAATGGTCGGTCTCATAAGCTGACCCCACCCTGTAAAGGAGAACGCCTCTGCTACTGGAACCGCTAAGCAGTAATTTTGGTGTGCCTTGTAAAGTCTCCAGTACTCAGTATTTATTTTTAAAAAACCTCAAATGTTGTTTTTTTCTATTTTGATAAAAATTAGAGTAAATGACAGGATTAAGGATACCGTTTTATATTTCTAAACCGAACTTTACCAAACACCAAACGCCGTAACAAAAATAAAAGTAAATGAAAGAGAACACATGGCACGAACATATTCAATATTATTCAAAATGAGCAAATGGTTTGAAGTTGCATGAGAGGTAAAAGCATTTCTCACATGTTTTATCATATAGTTTTATTGGGGATGTGAATATACTTTTTGTATACTGTTTTTTTTGTGTAAGTAAGATAAGGTTTTTATTTTGAAGTAGGCAAATTATATCATTACAATTTAAAATTTATGTTTACAGCTTCTGGGAAGTATGTCAAAGCAGTAATTTCTTCGCCTGTCGCTTTAGGCATAAACACACTTGAGATAGAGTGTGCGACGTCTTATTTTAACAATGACGATACTGTTTATCAGATTGTTCTATCGAAGAATCAAAACGAATCAGCAAGTTACAAACTAATAGCCATCGAACCAATTGCATTCTCTTATGGTTTCAACACCAATGTAGTATGGTACCAAACTGATTTTAAGTCTAGGACTGTTATTATAACCGCCAAGGTGTATCCTGCCGATCAAGCTAACTTGCGTATTAAAATTAGTTCCAATAATGTTCTTTGTTCCGATTACGGAAGTTATATTTGTGAGGTATTTGCTTCTAATGGAAAAAATGGGAGAAGCGAAAGTTACCTCAATATAACAGGTAATGAACTTTATAATCTTTCTGAAACCTTTACTTTGTATTTGCATGGTATGATGTTTTTTAAATTAATTTTTATTTAACATGGTTTAAACACTTCCAATAAGTACATTGTATAGTTAACTTATTTTCTATGTATTGTTAATTGGCACAAACGAACCAAAGTGGACCATAGCGCATGTCCCACTTCAGTAGAGTGTTCAAGACCACTTTTGTCGATGTCAAAAAAATTGATGCCACGCAGCTCGTCAAACTTTTGTAATGTTAATGCAAATTATTTTTCCGTTATTATAAGATTATGAATTTGTGAATAATATGCATAGACGTATTTCTTAAAGTTAAATATACGGGTAAAATCTTGTATAAACAATTTGAGAAATTCAATATCTATATACACACCATCTATAACCAAATTGTCAGACGACGCATTAAAAGCGAATGGCAATAAATGATTTGTTTTACATTAAAACTGTTTGTCTTGAATACAGAGATAAAGAGAAAACGTTATTAGTAAACATGTTCGCAACACAATATGTACAATTAAGACAAGATAACTTAATTTTTCAATGGATTCCTTATTGGATTTTTTTCCATTTTTCTATTTACTCATGTTGTGCATTTCATTTTTTTTTAAATGTTACAAAATACAAAAAACACTTAAACAGCAAAAAAAATCATCAGGGGTATTTTTTATAACTAGGTTAATATAACTAAACATTGTTAACCATAAATCTTATAAAAGTTATTGACCTTTAATAAGGATTTGCCCATTTTGTTTAGTTAGTGGCTACATATTATCAGTAGAATAAAAAGAACAACATTAAACAAAAATCAGCATGACAATGTATACAAGTTATGGAATGTTTAAGCTGAAACCTAATTTTGTAAATGTAGTTCAAGTAGATTTACTTTGTATTTGACGATTGGATGCTCAGCGTCTTGTTTCGCTAAGGAATCCAGCAATGGCAGTAAATTTTGAGACACTTGTATTTTTATCATTATTATAACCAATTTTGTTTACGTTTGAAACTATGGAAGTAACTAAAATATAATACCTGTGACGCTAACGAGTGAAGTTTTGTGTATTTTTTGCAAGTGGACTCCGGCGATGGTAGTAAATTTTGAGACATTTCTATTTTAATCATTTTTGTAACCAATTTCGTTTACGTTTGAAACTATGGAAGTAACTAAAATATTTAACCTGTTACGCGAACGACTTAATCTTTGTGTAATTTTTTGGGAGTGGACTTTTTCCATAAGAACATCGGTTGATCAATATCACATGCCCCTGTTGAATCAAAAATCAAATTTAAGATATACGTTTATGCATTAGGCAAATTTTTTAGTAAACAATTGATATATTTAGAACAAAGACAGTGATAAAGAAATGTTTTGCTTAATATTTTATTGACAGTTGGGGATTTCCACTTTTACAAGGTTACAGAGCTAACTTGTGTAAACTTCAGTGGTGAATATAACATTGGACATTCAGCAGTTCTTCGGTGTGGAGGAAAGGTCGGAAACCCTCCAAGAATACCTAAGTGGTGCATGCAATTAGCAAACGATACCATGCTTAGACCCTATAGAAACGTACAAAAAGTCGCTTATACTACTCTGCGACAAAATGAATGTCAATATGAAAGTTACTCACAATTGGAATACACTGTCTCCAGTGTCGACGATGAAACAACTTTTAGCTGTGTTTCGACAGAAGACCTGTGTTTTGTATCTACGTCAAAAGAAAACTACGTTATTAAAAAACGCAAAGGTAGTACAAAATATTACAAACAACCGCGTGTCTAATGTTTGTTCTACTATAAACTATCATTTTAGCTGTTTAAATAGTACTTCGAATAAACCGAGAAGTTTGTATGATGTAAATTTTTGTAGAACATTTATGCCTTTGGTTCTTTTTAAGATAAGTCTGTAATGCTGAAGAAAATGTTTTCTAACTTGTACTTGAGTACAAAGCAATGCTTTATACATTTAAAATTAAAATTTAGAGGGATTTAATGTTGCTAAGTATAATGTGCATGTCTTGGCAAACTATTAAAGTGTTCGCTTTTCATTGCTATGTGTAAGTTAATTAATCAAAAGATTTTGTATGTTTGCCTCTAAATGGTTACGTGCAACGTTTAGCAATTCTTTAACCAAATCTCGTTGTATAATGCCGGACTACCAGTTTATTATGTTATCGTTTTCTTGTTAATAGTAGCATACTTGACTAGGCATGCTTGTTATTTTCCATTCAATAGTAAAAAGCAAATATTTATACTGTAATTGCAAACTTTTCCAAGATGCAGTTGTTTACTTTAGTTGTTTTTATAATTGCGACTAAATAACATATTTTAGAATGATTCCAAGCATCCAAAACTAGCAATATTTTAGAATAATTTGCACAAACGAAACTGTTAAAAATTATTTTTTGGGAGTTGCTAAGCTGTAAATTTGATAGATCAATGGTCGGATGATTTTACAAAAGAAGTCCGTAGTTAATTAGAGAAGAAACAGCTTTGTAGTAATTCTTATTAAGAGTTAAATGTTTCAATATTAACAAATTACTGGGGATGCAATTTTTATTTTGAACCCTTTAAAGACGAAGCAAGAAGAAATTTCTAAGTATGCGTTTTGTTGGAGTTTATATGAAAGGCACTTACAACTGAGTGATTATTTTTTATTCTTTTATAGAAACTGAAAACAGTGTGGCAGGTATATATTTTTCCTAATTTCATATTAAGAAAAGTCTATTAATGCAACTTTAAAGTTAATTTATTTTTTAATTTTCATATCTAATTGTTTTTCTTAGTTTAGAAACAATATAAAATGCATACATATAAAAGGATGTCAAATATAATACATTTGGTCGGGTAAACAACAAATTTACAAAGAAATCATTCTTAGATAAATATCAGGCAAGATAATATTATTTAATTTAACATCACCGTTATCATAATGTTCATATAAATATATACATGGTAATTGTTTGCTTTTATATTAATGCTGACTTGTGGACTTTATCCTGTTTAACTTTATTTTTTTAAGAATATAAGACTTGTTACAGAGATGTCTCTCAAAACCAGGAAATAGGTAAATCAAAAATTGAAATATTCAATAAATAATTAAACGATGAGATATGAAGATGATATCTAATTGGTTTTGAATAACCAAATTGAGAGAAAAAGCTGTTAAGTTGTAATTAAACACATGCATGAAAATAACTACGACAATTGAACTCTTTGCGTTCATTCAGGCTGTAGTGCATGTGATTAATACAAAATGGTGTTTTATGATGCAGCAAATTAATGATGTTGGTACCATTCGAGTTTTGATCGCTTCCGCTTTAAAGAGGTATTAAATTGTGTGTAGTATTCTTCGTCCAAGCTTCATTACGCAGACTTCTTAAGTAGTAAAAGACAGCCGACTTATATATATCTACACGGCAAATCAACAGTAAAATCGGAATGACAGTTTACCTTTAAAACTCGTTCGAAAATATATTATTTTTCTGTTTTAAGGTAGTTCAGGACATAAACTGAAAATAATTAGGCAATGAATTTCTTGTCATATAGTTAGCTCTTTGTATGTTAATCAACGTAAAATAAAAGTAGTGATTTCATAGCATATTTCCGAGTTTTTAGCAACAAAAATTCTAATTCTCCAAAACGAACAGAATATAAACTTCTTCAATAATCAATTTATATAATTCTGTTTAATGAAATTTTCTGAATTATTAAGTCAAGCAATTAGTAAAATTTTAGTGATGAAAGAAATGTAAGGTTCTCGTAGTAAAATGTTTGTTCATTAGAAAAAAGTAAGATAGTGTTAAAAACATTTTTACAGAATGTATTCCTGTTTTTTTTTAATTTTTATTGTCAATATTTTGTGAATACGGAACTCGTTTTAGGTTCAACTTTGTATTTTAATTGTCAATAGCTTGATATGATAATATAGGTATAAGTCTTTCAGTACTATTTAAAGTTTTATTGAATTCCTGTCAGAAAAATAATTTTAATTTCACCAAACATGTAATATCAATTCTAAGATTGTCAGAAAAAAATGACATATGGTGTCTTGCATAACTTAAAATAAATTCCTTGTTTTTGCGTATGTATAAAAGTTATAAATATTACTATCTGGCATTGGCGGACAAAATTACAAATGAAATTAACTGCTCATGTTTAATTTCTTTCAGATTGTGACCATTTGCAAGAGTATATTATAGCCGTATCTGTGCTCGCTGGAATTTTTCTTCTATTTTTGCCGATAGAGTTCTTTGTTTGTTTTGTGGCATATCGTAAACTAAAATGGTTTGAACACTTTTGTACTTGGTTTTGGTGTTGTTTTTGCTGTTGGTGTTGTTGTTGTTTTTGCTGCGGTTCTTTGTGTAAATGTGAGGACTGTATTAAAAAAATAGATAGTTATATGGACGACTGTATAATCGACTAACTAATACGACAATACTACACTTAATTTATTATTGGTTGGAAATACATTGCGAAATATGACGCGTCCTTCCGAAATTTACTTTAACTAATTTCAGAAGTATGACCCATATATGTTTGACCTTTTTGGAGCTATTCGTATCACTCCTAATTGTTGGTTGGCGCTATATATATGCACACGGAGTTTATTGTTTTATCGTGAATCGAAATCGTGACAGTTTATAGCATCTAGGGCGGATGCGGCTAGCATGTAAAAACAGGAAGAATTTTGTTTTGAAGTCACGTTTTCGCATGCTAGGCGCAGCAGCCCTCGGTGGTGTAAACTGACACGCGTTGTAGAGTGAGCTATGTGGCCCCGTGGTTAATTAGTTTGGACCATTTACTTTTGACAACTAGCGTGATGTTGTGTGTCCAAGCGTTGCTGGTAAATTCAATTTGGCATTATGTTGGAATATTAAAGTTGTTTACAACAAAGCTTTGTATAATAATTACATTATAATCCTAAACTTCGACAGTGAAGTTAGCATTGTTTGTTATTATTGTAATTTGTTAATTAAGGGTAATTAACTGTAATTAATAAAAAAATTAAATTCTAATTAGGTCTTTCCACCTTTCTGTGGAAAGACCTATAGTTATTGTTCTGATTATTATTTTTTCTTTTTTCTTCTGCCAAATTTCTTCGATGTCTGGTTTTTTTGTACTTCATTACATGTTGCTTTGATATTTTATATCTGATATCGGTTACCCAATGCGCTTTCGCAGTTCACCCTTACTGACTTCACCCTTTTCCTTTATGGAGTTATCTCCCCGTTTACTAAAAAGCTTGTTCCTGCTACTCCTCCTAAACCAAAAAAGATAGCAACACCAAACCATTACCAAAATGTGTGCTATATTCTTGGGCAAATTTGGGACACATTAATTAAAGGGTTCTGACGACATCTTCACCATAAACCATCTTGACCTTTGACCTTGAAAATGGACACAAGGTCAAAGGTCAAGGTCAACTTCTAAATTTTGACATTTGCTTGTGCCCACTACTCCTTTGAAACGGTAAAAGATAGATAAACACTTATCTAATGGAAAATATTTGCCTTATCAAGACGCACATTTGTTACCTAGGAGCAAAGTAAATTGACTTCATTTTATAGGAGTTATCTCCCATTAAGACACATGATTATTAGTTTTTCATACATAACTTATTAATTATTGAAAGTAGAGGCTTGGGGTCTTTACTATAGGCCATCACGGCTTTGACCTTGAAAATGTTCGCCTTAGTAATGCGCAACTTAGACGCACCTTTGTTACCTAGGAGCGAAGTAAATTGACTTCATTTAATACGAGTTATCTCCAAATTAAGACACTTGATTATAAGTTTTCAAACATAACTTATCAATTATTGATAGAGACATTGGGTCGTCGCCATAGACCTTCATGATCTTTGACTTTGAAGATGGACACAAGGTCAAAGGTCAAGGTCACGTTCTAAATTTTTAACCATTTGCTTGCTTTCGCAACTCCTTTGAAACGGTAAAAGATAGACACTTATTAAGGTGAAAATGTTTGCTTTAGTAAAGCTCAACTTCGTCACATTAGGAGTTAAGTAGTTTGACTTCACCTTATACGAGTTATCTCTCATTAAGACACTTGAGTATTAGTTTTTCAGACATAACTTATCAATTATTGATAGTAAAGGCATGGGGTCTTCACCATAGACACTCACGACCTTTGACTTTGAAAGTGGACACAAGGTCAAAGGTCAAGGTGACGTTCTAGATGTTGAAATTTGCATATTAGTGTTAGTTCTTTCAAATAGTAAGAGATAAAAAAAAACTTATATCAAGGAAATAGTTGGTCTTGTAAAAAGTAACTTACATTGAGAGGAAAATGATTTGACTTAATCTTATACGAGTTATCTTAATTAAAACAAGTGATTATTCGTTTTACATCCATAACTCATTAACTATTGATAGTAGAGTCATAGGGTCTTCACCAGAGACAGTGAAGTTAGCATTGTTTGTTATTATTGTAATTTGTTAATTAAGGGTAATTAACTGTAATTAATAAAAAAATTAAATTCTAATTAGGTCTTTCCACCTTTCTGTGGAAAGACCTATAGTTATTGTTCTGATTATTATTTTTTCTTTTTTCTTCTGCCAAATTTCTTCGATGTCTGGTTTTTTTGTACTTCATTACATGTTGCTTTGATATTTTATATCTGATATCGGTTACCCAATGCGCTTTCGCAGTTCACCCTTACTGACTTCACCCTTTTCCTTTATGGAGTTATCTCCCCGTTTACTAAAAAGCTTGTTCCTGCTACTCCTCCTAAACCAAAAAAGATAGCAACACCAAACCATTACCAAAATGTGTGCTATATTCTTGGGCAAATTTGGGACACATTTATTAAAGGGTTCTGACGACATCTTCACCATAAACCATCTTGACCTTTGACCTTGAAAATGGACACAAGGTCAAAGGTCAAGGTCAACTTCTAAATTTTGACATTTGCTTGTGCCCACTACTCCTTTGAAACGGTAAAAGATAGATAAACACTTATCTAATGGAAAATATTTGCCTTATCAAGACGCACATTTGTTACCTAGGAGCAAAGTAAATTGACTTCATTTTATAGGAGTTATCTCTCATTAAGACACATGATTATTAGTTTTTCATACATAACTTATTAATTATTGAAAGTAGAGGCTTGGGGTCTTTACTATAGGCCATCACGGCTTTGACCTTGAAAATGTTCGCCTTAGTAATGCGCAACTTAGACGCACCTTTGTTACCTAGGAGCGAAGTAAATTGACTTCATTTAATACGAGTTATCTCCAAATTAAGACACTTGATTATAAGTTTTCAAACATAACTTATCAATTATTGATAGAGACATTGGGTCGTCGCCATAGACCTTCATGATCTTTGACTTTGAAGATGGACACAAGGTCAAAGGTCAAGGTCACGTTCTAAATTTTTAACCATTTGCTTGCTTTCGCAACTCCTTTGAAACGGTAAAAGATAGACACTTATTAAGGTGAAAATGTTTGCTTTAGTAAAGCTCAACTTCGTCACATTAGGAGTTAAGTAGTTTGACTTCACCTTATACGAGTTATCTCTCATTAAGACACTTGAGTATTAGTTTTTCAGACATAACTTATCAATTATTGATAGTAAAGGCATGGGGTCTTCACCATAGACACTCACGACCTTTGGCTTTGAAAGTGGACACAAGGTCAAAGGTCAAGGTGACGTTCTAGATGTTGAAATTTGCATATTAGTGTTAGTTCTTTCAAATAGTAAGAGATAAAAAAAACTTATATCAAGGAAATAGTTGGTCTTGTAAAAAGTAACTTACATTGAGAGGAAAATGATTTGACTTAATCTTATACGAGTTATCTTAATTAAAACAAGTGATTATTCGTTTTACATCCATAACTCATTAACTATTGATAGTAGAGTCATAGGGTCTTCACCAGAGACCATAATAAAAGACGTCCTTGACAAAGTGCACAATGTCAAGGTAACGTACTAGTTTTTGACCTTTGCTATTTTCGTACATAATAAAAGATTTTCTTCCTAAAATGTTTTATTAATAATTACGTGTATATTAAGACATGCCGTGAGAAATTTCATCAACATTTTATAGTTGTCTCTTTTAGAATGGCAATCTGTAGTAAATAGTACTAAAATAATTTTAAAATATGTATCGCATAGTTTATACCTGTCAACTTTTAATGGTTATAATCTTCCCTTACGATAAAAAGAGATGTCATGTTCTAATTCTTGAACTTTTGTGAATTATTAAGCTATTGAAATGATTTTTCTTTGTAAGATGGTTTATACGTATTTTAAATTAAATTTAGACATGTCACAAGATGTTGTTATTATTTTTAATTTGATTACTTAATACAAAATTAAAATTTATGTGGAAAGACCCTGAAGTGTTCAACAGAACAGTTGATCTTTAGTTTGAATATTTCTTTTGCTGGCTTATTTACAAGTTATTTTTTCTACCTGTAACACAATATTACTTAAACAGCAGACACTACAGTTACAATGGTGTAGTTAACGCACTTGGTAAGGATTGTAAACTAAAATGTTCATTTGCTGTCATAATTGCGTTTAATTGCCATCGAAATATACATTCTTTTAAATTTGGTAATTTTTTAAGCCGAACAATATTAGGTAAAGAGTCCAGGTGCTCCGTAAGGGCAAGCAACTCCTATTTCCCAAATGGCACCCGTCGTATTACTACTGTTAAAATCTGGTAATGAATCATATCCGATGTTGTCATTATACAGTAAGAAGGATAGAACGAGTTCATGTCAAACAGAACAAACCAATGGTAATTTGTGAGATTTGAATCTTCAACTGTATACCCCTGGTTGAGTAGGTTATTGTCAGCAGACATCCTGTAGTTAAGAAATCTGAAAATAAAATACAGGCTTTTAGGGACCTGATCAATGAGGAGATATTTATTCCGCATGTGGTTACTGCAAGAATCTTGCCAATATTTACAATATTGAAAATAAAGTCATTTCTTTTGTCGTAAACATTTGTTCTACATCGACCTTCAATGCGATTTATAGATGTAAATCACGGTATGAGACAAACATAGCTGTCTATTTGGTGTCCTTAATTTTAAGTTCAACGGGGCAGATACGATCAAAATTGTCCCCTAATTTTAATTATTTTATGAAAGCACGTCATCTATATAACGGAACGTGCAATTAAAGGAAATGACTTATATTTTTTTTGTTTTATTCCGCCTAATAAGTGTAGAGGCACATGAAGGCAACAAGTGGAGAACATATTGTTCTTATTAAAATGCCGACGGTTTGTTGAAAAGCACGTTCACCAAGCATGACAAATAAGTTATCAATCTTAGACTCAAGCATATTGATGATTTAAGTAAGAGAAAAAGAATCGTTAGAATCAGAGTTCTCCTTTACGAAATATGATTTGTCACGACCTAATACCAGATAATAGTATTTAGGTGTGCCATTTGTTTTAGTGAAGCAAATTTGAATCAATAATTTTAACTTTTCTTTTAGCTTACTATAGAAGTATCAAGGGTTGAAAAGTCACTCTATGTTAAAAGTTTGGAAAGAGAAGCAATTAGCTTAACTCATGAATCCAGAAGTGAAATGGAAGATAAACTTCCTTATCTTTGGCCGAAATACCTTTTTTTCAATCCAAATTCAAAAATTGAAGAAATAGTTCCGAAGAAATACCAAAATAATATATATGATTTACACGGATTTTTTAACTTAATTGTTTATTAAGCAGCTAATGTAATGCGCTTTGCTTACAAATATGATGTTGTTAGGGTACCTTGGTGAACGGTATTTAAACATATTTCCTATCGTCTCGTTAAATCGTTCTCTCATTAAATCAGTCGGCCATTTTGATCGCACTCATCACATTACGTAAATACTTTCATGACGTAACTTTGGGTTTCCTAGCGTACAAAAATAGTCGAGTTTTGCTTCGTGTGAATTTTCGATGAAAATCAAGATTTGTACAGGTAAGTATAAAATAAATAAACAAATCAGTAACTTAAAGCCGCCATTTTGCTAAAGCCTTTTTTGACCAACTTCAAAAGGCCCAAAAAATAAGTTTCTATAACGGTGAATTTTAGTGTTAAATATAGCAGAATCAATATCAATGGGGCGAAAACATGATGAAAACAAAAAATTACCATTATATAGTCCAGAGACAACTGAACATATATGGAATACATTGAACATTGAAATTAAAATTTACAGGATTGGGTCATTGCCAGTATTGAATTATTTATAAAAATAGGTTTCAAATAGAAAGGGCTATATTGATTTTCTATAGTTTGATAATTTTGAATTTTTTAATCTATTTTTTCCTAAAACCCTAAAATATTACAATTTCATTAAGGCCATTTTCTTTTGTAGATATTCAGGGCACATCAAAAATAATAATAATAATAATAATAATAATAATAATAATAATAATAATAATATTATTATTATTAATAATAATAATAATAGAAACAAAATTTAATACTAATATCATCTGTCTATATTTCAGATTAATCCTGTTCTCCTACGTTCTGAAAGAGCCAAATACAGAAACAACAACCCAGAAGCCATGATCAACATGATGCCTTCATGGTGGTTTGTGACGATGGCATGTCGATAAGAAAATCTTAATGTAATCAGACCTATCACTTTTGAAATTTAAAGAGCAGCCAAAAATGTATCAAACAATAGAAACTATTTCATTGAGCTAGAGAAAGTGTTAGATGAGTAAAATCTTATACCTCACGTCTTCTACAACCTCTTGACGTATGATGCTATAGACCGTTACAGAAATATATGATAATTTAAGCCAAATAACTATAATTTCAAAATAATGTGTTATTATTTAATATGATGTTTGTAGCTTGGGGTGCTAATCTTACTAACAATCGGTTACTGCTAATAATCTACAGAGTGCATTAAGAAAATGTGACATTTATCCATTGAACTCTGATTTTATTAATGACATAACATTGAAACCTTTTTGAAGTTTTTCTTGAATGAGGATGAGAAAATAAAAAAAAAACAGTTTAGACAGTCAGGTTAGTGTTAAGACACGGAAAGAAAAAGTTGGCGAGAAAAATGAAGCAAAGTTGTAAAAGGAAGTGTAGAAAGAACGTGAAATTACATAGATTCACAGAGACCTGGAACAATTTATGCGTTCGTTAGCGATTTTGAGTTAGAGAGAGAATGAGAGAGTGAAAGTGCGATCAGAGAGGAAGAGAAATGCTGTGTATTTAAGTTGTTCACTCCTGAAGAGGGGGGGGGGGAAATAATTTTTGAGCTTATTAAGTGGGCATAGTTTGAAAGTTGTTGGCACTGTGTGCATTTTAATTTATTGCATAAAAGTTTTTAGGCATGTTGATACCTTTTTGAGTATAAATTGTTAAAATTAAAGAGATATGAAATAAAATAATAATTTCTGTAACTATTAAATTTTTATTCTGGCAAACTGAAAAAATTGAATATTTAAGAATCAGTCTCACTTTTCATTAGATATAAATTATTGAGCATTACATTTTCATCAAGCTTATTATAAAATTATGATTTATTATAATTTATTCCTTGAATATATTTTATTGCAGTTTTAAACAAATATTGTGTTTTCTTTGGCCTACACAGTCAATAAATAGAAACATATCATGTGACCGATTTTAAGCCACGTGAGATCGTCGTGTATTGAATTTTCAATAAAAACAAGTAGGTCATTTACCGGTATTACAGGATGGAAAGTTTATTTATACTACTAAAGAAATACTGATGAGGCATTGATTAAAACAAATAAACATATAAACAAGCACGCTCAAAGCCGATTTGGAATGAAAAATATATACAAGCTTAGGTGACCGACTTTACGATACACGAGGACTTGTCATGCAGATGTGCTCTACATAAAGGTCTATAAGAACAAATTTAGCACTAGTTGAGTGCTTTGATTCTTCTTTGTATTAACGACCTCACAGTTTTTTACCTATAGGGATAGATAGTTCTTCCATTTCTTCACATTTGAAAAAACACGACTTTCAGAGATGCCATGAACCTAAATGTGATTCGCTTTTAAAGTTTTTGTAGTTTTGCTCATAAAATTTATTAAAAATTGATTTATAAAAATATAAAATACTTTTGCTTGAAACGACAAGGGTAGTAAATGCCGTTTCTTGTCGAAATTCGAAACTAAAATATTAAGGCTATTATCATCATTTATATGGAATAAAATTAACACTGAATATAATGTAGCATTTTTAATTGCCTTATGCAATACCTGTGACAACATTTAAAAAAAATTGGAAGCGGTTGGTTCCTGTTATTCACAACTGATCCATACCTAGCATGTTTAACGTATAGTATTTGAGATTGCAAAGGCGACCCTTTCCCACATAATATTAAATACGTTAACCTGTTGGTCAATGTATGTTTGTTTATGCCACCCCACCCCTACCCCGCCCTGTTTTTATCTTTTAATCGTTTAATGTCTTTTTTATTCTTTTATTTTTTATAATTTCAAATAAATTTTTATACAAGCTTTTTAAATTTCCCAATATATTTCATTCTGAAATCAGCAATTGGAGATACATATTTTAATAACTGTATCCTCCCAATCATGGTCTTCTCTTTCATTTAATTATATTTTTCCTGATTTATGATATTGTTTTCTAGGTTCCGATTTTTACATTCTTTTACTTCCAATCATTTTAAAGGTTCTATACCCCAGTTTTTTTCAAATTTTTCTTTGGGTTAATACAAAGGACAAGGTAGGATAACCTACTGTCACTGGCCCCCTATTTTCGCTAAAAATGAAATGACTACAATCTGTAGATCATAATGTTTTTTCAAAGGTACATTATCCCTTCTTACAGAAAATCAATATAACTTTCTTTTCTTATCATGTTAAATTATTATATGCACCTTACTAAAATAGGCCAATTGTAGTGGCCTGTGAAAATCGGTACGTTTTCGTGATTTCGAACACCATTTTAAATATGAGCGGACGCGTGTACCACGAAGATATTTGACTGTATTATTTGTTGCAAAAACAGTGTTTAATATGTAAAATATATTTGTGGTACACGCGTCCGCTCATATTAAAAAATTAATATTTTGTCCCCAAATTCGCGTGATTTTTGTATTGTTCAGCATAGTATGTAAGCCTACAACCGGACCGGACTTGCATTTCCGAATCTGCATATACCTCCATTTATGCTGGTAATTGTTAAACATTGTTGACAAACTTAGATAGAAATGTGTAAAAAAATCAATATAGGGATAAATTAAGTAAATATTTTAATATGTAACAATTTAAACGTTTAACAGTTATGAAACAGCTAAATTTTGATAACAAAATACATTTATCAGGCATTGATATAATTTCTATTCCAGATTGATTATTTAAGTCTTGAAAGATCGTGTCTTTTTTTTAATCATATTTAAAGAGGCAAAGCTGTGAAAAAATTAAGTTGCAGACTTAATCGTCCGGAAATGTAATAGTTAAAGAACGCAATTAGTTCACAGATTGAAATAAATAAAATTACCACAATAATATTGAGCGAATGTGGTAGATACGTATAATATGCGCGGAATCACCGGACTGACAAACATCAGAGAAAGTTAGAAGTAATGTAAAGAATTTCGCTTTGTTTAACTTGTTTGAATACACACGCGTAAAAACAAAATGAAAAGACTGTTCCAGACATTGTTATTCGTGAAAAAATCTTCAGAGATAACACCTTAATATGTCTAAATAGATGTTAAAGTTACACCTTTTTAATTTTTTTACGTAATAATTATAAATGGTATAAAAACTGGTATAATCTATCATCAAATATATCACGTCAGCAATTTGACGCATAAATAGGTCTTATTTTCGTAAGAAAACGTTTGTGCGTATATGGCGTAATTGGTTAGCTCGCAGATTATACGCATTATAGATCGCGAAACGCTGGTTCGAGTCCCGACGTTTTTCTTTTTTGTTGTTTTTTTTTAAGTCTACTTTCATTTGTCACATATTTAAGAAAGTTTGTATGATAAATGATAGTGAAGTGTCCAAAAATATAATATTTTAAAGAACACAATTGGTACGTAATGGTTGAAAAAATTATGTGTCTGAACTAATACCGAAAGTGGACGAAACGTATGACATGCGCGAAACACACGTTCCGACGAAGTAAACGTAAGAATTTAAAATAATTTAATATTGTTTCGTTTGTATTCACTCGAACAACAAACTGATAAGACTGTTCTAGAAGTCATTTTTATTGAAGTAAAACATCTTCAGCGATAACAATATGTCTCAATAAATGTTAATTTACACCATTATTTTTTATACGCAATAATTAAAGATGTTATAAAAACTACTAATCTATTAACAAATATATAATGTATGCAAAATGACAGCGCCGTAGGCAGCAGAGGATTCTCGGACAAGGAGTACACGTGCAATCAGTGCACCCCTTTTGTTTACGGCCTTGTATGTCGCATAAATAAGTTGCTTTTGAATGAAAATGTCTGTCTGTATGTGGTGTTTTGCTTAACCCGTAGCTTGTGAATATTATACACCGCGAATCGATGGTTCGAATCCCGATGGTCTATGTTTATTTTCTATTTTGCTTGCTTTAATTAACAGGAAACGTTTTAAACATATATTTGTGTAACAACATCGAATGCCAGCGCGAGCATATTCTTTAACCGTGTAAAAGTCATCTTCGGAAACCCACGTCCGGTCGCGTTCTCGCTTTGCTACCACTTGGTGGTGTTCTCGCTTTGCTACCACTTGGTGGTGGTAGCGGTGGTGGTAGCAAAGCGAGAATGCGACCGGCAAGTGGTAGCACAGCGAGAACGCGACCGGACGTGGGTTTCCGACGATGTGTAAAAGTAGATAAGGGACCGGTCAATATTAATTGGGGGGTTGGGACCGGTGCATTTCAAATTATCAGGTGTAAAAAGGGCTATGTCCTATCTCCCTAAAATACAAAAAGTTGCCGTCCTACATCAGATGTGTTATAAAAATGTGTGTCCTATCTAGTGAATAATTTTATGGTTACAATTCAGTATTGATATTTGTTAAACAAGTTGCGCGATTACAGTATATTGGTTTGGAATTAAAACGTCAGAAAAAATTTTTTTTCATTGATGATATTGTTATGAAAAAAACTAACTGTCCTATCAGTCCCATATATATGCCAGCATAAAAAAGTATGTATTCAATTGCATTTTGCACCTGTCCCACCACCCCAAAAATATTGACCAGTCCCTAAATATATATCATTACATGTGATAAAATAATAATTTACATGATAACGAGGGATATTTGTGTCATAAATGAAAACAAATTTATTTTTTATTTTCTACTTTATACTGTAAAATTATTTGCCCGTTAAGTTAAACGTTAGCATTTTTTTACTCGTGCTTGTTTTTTTTTTTGGCAGTTAACATCAAGGAAACCACGTGAGATAATCTTTTATGGATAGCATAAACTATCGTAATACATATGTGAATATTTAATACTTTTTAATTAAACACTACGCTTTGGATCTATATAATTTTCTCCTAACAATGCAAAAAAGATACAATAATTTCAGTACTTTTTACTGCTACTGTGGCGGTCGTATTTCAAGTTAATTATGTTTTGAATGTTGACCGATTTTTCGCGGATTTGGACACAATGTTACCTTGAACAACATTGCAATCCGATTTAGATTTTCGAGCTTCAGCAGGCCAGTGGTACGTTATCCCGCCAGAGAAATGTGTATCATAGTATCATAGAAACTGTCACAAATCGAAGACCAAGAAACCGGCAAACTACAGAACCAACAACCAAAAAATGTAGTAATTACAGCAATGGCCCTGACTTGGTACAGGCATTTCAAAAGAAATGATCGGTTAAACCAGGTTTTATGGCATGCCTAATCTCCCGCTTCATGAATCGTAATATACAAATGTCAAGTTTAAATATCAATTTCACAGTTAGGGGACTACGTTAAAATTCTGTCAGTTTCTCAGTAACCACGCATTGTAACATGACAATATTTGTTATATAGTTTGCTGACAAATAGTACATGCAAGTTTGGTAGGTGTCACCTGACCTTGACTAGAATTCATATCACTACGCTAATTATATAAGGTTACTTCTGATGTAACTCTGCATGGTAGGATGAATGAGTGGCATGGCATATAGGTTCCTGTTGAATAGTAAAAGTTTCGCCTGACCATGACCTTCCATTTCATGGTCCAGTGAATACGTTAATATTTTTTGGTCAGTGAAACTATGCATAGTGTAATGACAATACTTGGAATTTAGGTTCTGTTGAATAATATAAGACAGTTGTCTTCTGACATTGACCACGGTCCAGTGACTATGTTAAAGTTTTTGGATTATGTCAGTTCCGCTGTAACTATGCATGGTAGAACATCTAAACAGAATTTAAGCGCACCTTTGAAAGGATCCTTATATCTTCCTAAAGTAATTATGCTTGGGATTTACTTAATACAAATTAGATTTAAATATTGGTTTTTGCAAAAATAGATATTTTGTTCGCTATTATATAATTGTTTAACAGTTTGTCTTACCAATAAGGTCACACAAAAATAATTTGTTTAACTTGATGGGATGCAGGACACCATCCTCCGTTTTTTCTGGAAATCTCAGAATAGATATTGCACTGATGGTAAAATTAACATTAATATCTTTCATTATTAACTCATAATTTCAATAAAATTATTAAATACTACGACAGACTTATAACCTTAATATAAAATCTCCTTACTAATTGTTTAAACACAAAGTTTTTGATATAACGAGTTCGGTATAGGCAAACATAATGAAAATTCAATCTTAACAAGGGAGGTAATTCTGACAAATCTATATTTGTATTACTTGTTTAACAGTTTTTTTATCAACAGAAAAAAAACTTTTAACCCAGACAGCCCTTATTTAAAATTACCTTCTGCCTGTATCTTCTATTAATTTGTATATTGTGATAAAATTTGACGAAGAAATAGTGATTACCAAGTTATGTTTAAAAGCTTGTAATTCTCAAAAGCAAAGATTTTTGCATGAGAAAAGCATTCTTTTTGCGAGATAAAGTTTTTCTATATTTATTTAAACTAGAACTTGCCTGTAACAGGTATCTATACATCTTGTGTTAACATTTGGTGAAAATTTGATGAGCAGAACAGAAGTTAATTTACTAAAATCTTCAAATTAAAGCTGAATTGAAAATATCCTATAGATTTAGCAAGCATGGAAGCACGTGAAGTGTATCGCGCATGCGCATGATAGCACCAAAATAAGACCATATTTTTAATGCTATGTCTGTATGCTCAAATTACTGCAAAGATGAGTTATTTTCAAGAGGGGGCCAAAAATGGCCCTTACCCTACCTTGTCCTTTCTACTGTTTTATTTGAGACCTGATAATGTAGCGAATTCCTCTGTTATAACTTCTATTATAATATGTTCATCTGCTAACTGACTAAATTTCAGAGGCTGATCTTTTTTATCAAACTTTATTTAAATAAAATTGAAATTCTTTTCTCGTATTAATCGACATGTCAATATTTCTACTGCCACAACAAGAATTAGCGCATTGGCCAGGAGGCAAATGCCAAGGGTTGAACCCAGAGCCTTCAATAACAAACGTGTATTGGAAATTCTTTTGATCAATGAGTTCAAAACTAAACCTCCCGACTGCCCTTGCTACAACCCCCTTTAATATACAGTCCTTCGGGTCACGTGATAACTGGAGATCTGAACATTGTTGACAATCAATGCTGTTATATTTTGTCCAAAGGACCGAAATACCATGAACCTAAATCCATATATTGAAATTACTACAACTTTAAACTATTGATGGATTCAATAATGGACTATGCCAGAAAAGGGTGCAAACACTGTCCGACACTCGTGACAAAAATGTCGTTGTGCCCAGATAAGAACCCAAACAACATTATTTTTATCCGCAAGAACATTGCATGGAGTGTTTATTAAATTAATTAGCATGGATAAGTTCACTTGACAATCCTACTACGCATCAAAAGATGATATTAATAAAATTCACAAAACAATACGACATCTTTATGTCTCCATATGAAAGTCGAAGATTGTTATATCTCTCCCTGTGTTGTGTATCAAAACTTCACAAAAATCCATGTAAACAGCGTCTCATCGTCTAAATGTACCACTAAATCTGTATCGAGTTTTCTGTCCACTAATTCGACAGCAATAAAAACTGGGGTTCAAATATACAGTGACACTTGCTACTCCAGGAGTGGCGTGAATCAAATGTGGATTCTAAAAAATTCTGATCCGGAACTCTTTCCGAATGTAACATCATAAAAACTCGATTTTTCGACACTCTATACGGCCATCCCACATGCAGCTTAAAACCAGGCTTAACCATCTTATTAAACGGTTTTCAATTATTTTTTTTAAAGAAAAACGGAATAAGACGATATAAATACATGTACCTGATTATTAACTATGAAAAAAATTACTTTGTCATCGATGAATCTAAATCCAATAATAAATAAACTAACTAAATCTGTCTCATGTTAGGTGGAGATGTTTTCCACTGGGTACTAAATATTTTCCTCTCCTTGCGACCTGTTTTTGTACACTTACGAGGCTGAGTTCTTAGAAGACCTGCTGAAGAAGAAAGAAAAGACACATACATTTAATTTCACCTTCCGCCATATTGATGATGTTCAGTGACTATTTACATTTAATCTATGCAATCGAGCTGGAAATTAAGAACACTTCAAATACACATAGGTCGGCCTCTTACTTAGATGTACTTCTATAAATAGAAGAAGAAAACTATAATCTAGACTCTACGACAAACGTGATGACTTCCACTTGACAACTTCTCGTTTATTTTTAGCAATATTCCAGCAGCTCTGGCCTTTGATGTGTAAATTTCACAACTTGCACGTTATTGTAAATCCTGTGATCAGTATTACGATTTTCTAGACCAGTCACTGCTGTTGATTTTTAACTACTCAAACAAGGGTTTGTTGTACCTAGGTAGATATTATCGCTTCAGGAGTTATATGGTCGTCACCATGACTTGGTCGTTATTGGAAATTTATATCTTAAATATAATCGGACATTTTCGCTTAGTCGCAGATAGTCCTTTCTATTCCTGGATTTGACCTTTTCCAAACATGACGCTGAGTAATTCTACGGGTGTTTTGTTGAGGCAAACACTGCTTACTCGTCCAGAGAACCTTGGTGCCATCGTTATTGTTATTCAGTTCGGGTTACTTAGTTTCTCGTTGTTAGGTACAGTACTTGAGATTAAGAACGCAACACTTTTAGAAATCCGTCAGCAATCTGTCAGCGTTTTAAAATACGTCAGCAATCAGTTATCAATCAGTCAGATCAGTCAAATCGTTCCCAATCCATCAGATCGTTCCCAATCCGTCCATCTGTCAATTGCCGGCTTTGACACGATGCAGAGCTTTCTATTAGGTTCGAATTAATGACGTGTTTCACCATATAGAGGCTCAAATTCTTGATTACTACATAAGCTCAATAATTCGTGAACACACCTAACGTTTATTTCATTGATGCTATCTACACTATGTTCAACCAAGTGCGTCTTGTGCAATAATAAGAGCTGATGGGTCGAAAAAAATAGCTGAAAACATTACATTGGGTGAATATGGAGTTCAGTATAAAAACATAAATTCTACAAATGCATCAAGTTTATTGATGAAAATTAACCGCTGGAAAACACCTTAGCCCAGAATAAATCAGGACAAAGTAAAATATACATAATAGGTATATCTGTGATAACAAGAAGACGAAAAACAAAAAAGACTCAGTCATGCACAAGTTGCCAAACGACAGCTATTAAATATACTAATTTTTACCAAAACACTTCAAACACACCGTAGTCACTTTCATACGTATAAATTTATTCAATGATGGATAAAAAAATTTGGTTATAGACAATATGTCGGTGAGTACCATTTATTTGTGCCTCTTGGCTATACCATCTACCTATGACATGCTGGCTTCTCATATTAAATGAAGAGAGACAAAATGACAATGTACACTCACTTGAGACACTGTATATATCGGGTGCTTAAATACCGTTTGCTATGTAGCAAACAGAAATTTTAAAACTTCCAAATAACGAAAACTCAAACTGTAACTATGAACATGACATACGGAATATATAAATAGATCCATTTACATCTAAATATAGATTTACCAGCATTATTTGTCAGATCATATTCCTTCATATTTAAAAAATAAATCTACTCCAATCTTGTCTTGTAAAATACTAACAACACTTCGCTAACATCTTCAATTATTGAAGAAGCATTGCAGGTCCTAGACATTTAAAATTACCAAAAGCAACCTACTGAATGCACATGTGGTCATTCTCCTTTTACATACAATCCCTGGTAATCTAAACATCATTGACTATGAGAACCTCAGAAAAATTATTTCTAGCGGTCCAAAATTCATAGAACATCAACCAGTATACTGTAATTTAAATTTCAAATCTATTATGGGTGCAGTCGAAGACTATGCAAGAAAATGGATTAAGAGAACAAGACCCTGAACTAGACCACTTTCTAACTGAGTAATAACTATAAGGTCTTAATACGAGGTTGCTTTTAGAATCTATAGATATTGCATTAATGATCGTCCTTAATCCATATTCAAGGACGAGGATGCGACAAAGTGCCTCACTTCTCTCTATGACAAAGATGTTGTTGACCTTGCAGACAAGGCTACTAACAATATTGTGTTTGTATGTAAGTCACATCATTATGAATGCCTAATTAAAGAGCTAGGCATAAAGGATAACTCTGGTAATTCAACATACTAACGTACCACATTTAGCAAAGATGAAATTGCTAACCTAAAGTCCTTTAATACCTTTTTTGAATATTGATTACGACAAACAGTCTGAAGACTTACAATACTTGTATTGAATTCGAAAATTACATAAACAACTTTACAAAGAAAGGTACATAGCCTGCTTATCTACGTGCTCTTCTAAAGAGTTGTCAAAACGGTTGACTAGGATATTTTCTCCAGTGAAAGAAGGAGAGCATCAATACTGTGAAATTGTTTATTCTCGAAGTAATATTAACCGCTTGGAGATTCTTAAAAAATTCTGAAGAACTTTTAGGCATATTGAAATCGAGATTGATATCTTAAAGTCCATCTCTTAGAAACTTTTATTTTGCAACTCTTTATACCACTTTGTTCACGAGAAACTATAATTATGTCTAAAAATAATTAGACATAAAGCCTTCGCTAGCACATATGCCTACAAACATGTAGTTTTAGAATAAAAATGTAAATGCCAAAATATACTACAGCGAGGAACAGGTGAATAGCTTTTCTGATCGACATATTTGTAACTTTGTGAGGATACGTTTTGCAGCAGGAGATTGACATTCCAATGCGTACAAGCTGTGTCCTACTCCTTGCCGATTTGTTCTAGTATTCTTAAGAAAAATAATTTCTTCTTATTGAAGACAAGAAGTAAACAGAAACCAAGTCTTTTAATTCCACATAGAGATGCATTGATATTGTCTTTCAATTAACAACCCTGAGTGGCTTCCGTTAATATACCCTTCAGTGCTGGAAATTAAGGAAACCACATAAACGGCCTCGTCTATTACACTTACACTTCAAATATGACATCAATGGTCTGAGTACAAAAATTTACAATTTTAAAATTATAAATTGTCCTCACGTATGCAATAATATTCCTGCGTCTCGTGCATAAGGTGTCTATATTTCTCAATTGATTTGCAGGAGCTTGTAGTTGGTATATTATACTGTATGGTGATTTCTGCAAAAGTCATAAATTTCTTCGGGATAAACTTATAAACATAGGTTACAAGAAATAACTACTCATCCGCGCTTTTAAAAGGTTTTACTATAGATGCCATTTTCTCGTTGAAAATATCTCGTTTGAAAATATGATTGCAGATAGTTTAACCAATTTTTAAGTTTAGTTTAGTACACAGAGATTGTGATGCGATGATTATTTGGATACACCTATTATGGTATAGTGGTATATGCATATGATACCCAAACATGTTCATCAACAAACAAACTCACATACTACAGTAATGGAAGCGGGAGTTTTGGCATGCCATAACACTTTTTTAACCAACCATTTCTTTTCAAACGAAATCAGAACAATTGCTGTAGTTGCCTCATTTTTGGTTGTTGATTCTTAAGTTTGCCCGTTCTAGGACTTTGATTTGTGGATTGTCTTTTTGATAGTTTCCTTGGTGTTAGGTATTTTTTACCTTCATTTTAGATGTAAGCAAAAAAAGTGATTTCTCGTAAACACATTTGCAAGCGGCACTTGAAAACAGTTGGAGTTAAATAAATAGTATATATAACGCAAATATTAGATAATGCATGCAGAAACAATGACAGTTCAAAATCTAAGTCATACACGACGGTTATCAACCAAGACATTTCCTATTGCCAACTATACCGAAGATACTTGAACAACTATCTACAAATGTCCTGAGGATAACTTAATTGAAATTTCCTATTGCCAACTATACCGAAGATACTTGAACAACTATCTACAAATGTCCTGAGGATAACTTAATCAAAATTTCCTATTGCCAACTATACCGAAGATACTTGAACAACTATCTACAAATGTCCTGAGGATAACTTAATTGTAAACACGTTAATATGTGGTTAAAGCTTTAGTTGTAGTTTAAACGTATTTTCGATGTATTTTACATGTACAGCACATAGGAATTCATATAAATACATACAATGACAGTTATAACAAAATACCGAACACCGTTAAAACTGTCAAAATAGACAAGCCACAAATCAAAGTCCGAGAAACAATTCCCAACATCAATTAACAAACGAATACGTTTTAAAACTGGGCTTTATTTAATAAACATTCAACTGAATAAGGAATGACAAAAAGTAAACAAATATATAAATTTATATTATATTTTAATAAGATATATTGCTCACAGAACTGATTACATAGCAAGGATCTTAAAATGGATATATGTACTACTTACATATTATGTTCGCCCTCATAAATTTGTTAATTATGTTGGAGGACTGTTACACATTTGGTGACATATATTAATAAGTGAATAAAACACATTTGTTTTTTTTACATGGTACGTCATTTTCGATTTATCTGTTTATTCATTAAACACACTTACTAGTAGTCTCTGTGTTGTGTAAACTAAACTTTGATATAATGTATGCCTTTTTTATTCCATAATGTAATCCCTCTTCAAAAAGGAGCCTCCGTGACCGAGTGGTTCAGGTAGTTCGTCTACTGCTGATCACGTGGTTGCGGATTCTCGTCTCACTGCGAGTGTACTAGACTCAAATTTTGATTTACAAAATTGTCAACTTTTATACCAGAGTTCGGGGGATCTCATCGGTACCCAGGATCCCTCCCCAATAAAAACTTGACGCCATGATATAGCTAAAAAATTGTTAAAAGTGGCTTGAAACACCATTCAAACAAGCAACCCTAATCAAATACACTGAAATAGGCTGAGCGTAAACTAATATACATTATATTATTATACCAACTTTTAAGGCATTCCATAATGTAAGCCCGCCTCTTGTCAGACATTCCGAATAAACAATTGTGTTGATATGGTAAAAAAAACAGATATGAAGATTCCGTTACTTGAAAGCACTCAAAATTAGCAGCTATATCCTTGCACAAACAAAATAGTTTTGCAGTCGACAGCGCTAAGACACAATTAGCCTCCAGAAAATTCAATTTACGATTTTGATAGCAGATGAAAATCCAGTTGCGCAGAAACCGTCTAGCAAGTGAACATGTAGTAACAATAATGTCACGCTCATTTCAAATGCTATTGATAAAATTATGCTATAAAATAATTATACCCCGCCTTACTCATTCACACATTTAAATAAACTCCTCCTTTGGATTCCTTTGTTTAAATATGTTAACTCGAATAAAGCAAAATATATATAATACTTATTCTTGGCTTCGAACCAATTTGGTAATAAGTAATACAATGGGAGTAGGTAAGGAACCAGGACATGGTAATCTGCCAGGAATACCTGATATCACCACTTTATTTACGAGCAGTTCGTGCTGGTTGTATGTTTTGTGTCTTTTTGCTTGGTGTGTTTGTGATTTTTACTTGATTTTGCAATATTATACGCCTTGGTATTTTCCGCGTTGTTTTAAGACTAACGCCTCTTTGAATTCATAATTAATAAAAAAAAATCCTAGGGCCGTCTTTTAAAGACTGAAATTATTGTTTTCAAATATTGACTGAATTTGAAACAATTTAGCCTATTGGTGGAACATTATCACATAATCTACTTTTACTCTGCATCACTATATACCTTTAACGTTAGAAATGCACATGATCTGTAGTGATATGTTGTGAAACATTATAGAAATTCACATACTGTTGCAATCACGGGGATAAACTCTTTTCAAATCAATCTGTATTTCTTGATTTACACATATTGTGTTTCGAGCACAAATTTTAGACAATATGCAGGGTTTTTTTTATATGGTGAATGTTATTATAATAAAAAACTTTGCATTTAACATTATATTAATAAAATATTTATAGATATATAATTGCTCTACAAGTAATATTTTAGACCAAACACATAGAAGTCATGATTGCGAAATCTTAGACAATAATTACAAATTATAAAGCCCTATTAAAATTCGATATAAATAAAGAAACTACTTATAACTTTTTTTTCAAAATAATACATCAAGAAAACTTTTAGTAAGTCACTTAAATGAAAGTGTTTGAAAGACTTGTGTCGGCAGTATGACTGTAAAAGTATCATAACAACTCAAGGCCAAATTCAAGCACAAGTAGTTCTTCAAACACAAAATATGTGCAATCTATACATAGAGATATCTTACGCAAATTACTCTTTTTGTCTTTACAGCTCTCTGTTAATTTGAGAGAATCAAGGTTCTATTATTTCTTATATTAGAAAGCTTTACTTTAGAAGGTGCTGAGAAGTAACTCAACGTTAGAACAAAAGAAGTAAAGAATAATAATCTGTCTCAAATAAAAAACATAAGCAGAATAGTATACACATATGTACATTCTTCAAATTCAAATATCGTTAATATATATCTGTTATAGCTTTTTTTACTGAAGTAGTCGTTTATAAGAAGCTAAACTTAAATGATGAAATATCATTGTGATGAATAAGCAATATGTTATTAATTCGGTATTTTTTTTAAAGGTTAATAGAAAACTCACAGAGTTTGCGTTACCTTATCACACGTAACTGGCAATGAACTAATCTTAAAGACAAACGTCAATAGTATACAAACAAATAAACAATTGCAATATAAACATATGTTTTGTTGTAGTTCATACATTGTGATGGTTCCGAAAGAAATAAGTCAATGAACATTTGCTAATATTAGTATAGCTCCTCTAAAGGCGAGAATAGGAGTGTTAGAGGTTGTAGTATGTAGTAGTTAATGGAGCAATGACAGTCGAGTTTGAAACCTCAGCAAAGCAGTAATTTAACCCAGTATATCGTAAGTTAAAAACGAAAATAAATTTTTAAAAATTATATCATACGAATGTGAACCCCGAAGCTATTTTTCATTTTTACTTGAATGCTATTGTTTTCTTTTCATATATCAGTCAATGAAAAGCATTTTGAAAGTGTACAAGTTATATTAAAGACCAGTTGTTTAACAGTTGATAATCTTTAATCAGAAATGAAATCAAAGATTTAAAACACATGTAACTCAGATAGTAATAAAATATATTTTGGCTTCTAAAACGTTATTCCAAAATAAATACAAGTTTAATTTTTGTTAAAACAAAACCTTTAACCTTGTTATCACATGTATTTATCTTTGCAACAAACTTTACATAATGAATATTTTTCTATCTAAAACTAAGCCTATAATACTTCCTTTTTTCTAACTAATGCCATATAAAGGTGTTACAATGTTAGAGCTTCCGGAAAACAATTGCAATTGAAAAATATTTTATGTATTTAAAGGTATGTTTAGTTTTAATCAGTACATATGTTACACTCAGGCAGCGAGTTCCAGACTAACTTATAACAGATCGTGGTCGACACTATACTGAATTTCAAAAAGTTGTATTCCGGATTTATGTCTCAATAAAACGGGACACCAGGATGTGAATTCAAAATTCTGAATTCATGTAAAACCCATATTTAAACAAACAACAATTTTTACTATTATTAAGGGATGTCATTGCTTTATTTGTTTATCCAAAGCAATATTTTTAAAATGAAACAAATGCAACGAACGTTCAAACTTTTTAACTTGTACTGTTTTGAATGTCCTTTTTAAGTCAGATCAGAAAATACGATTAACGATAACATTCAACACTATGTAATGGACAACTACAATTTACAGATAGTATTCAATAATATAATAATATATTTATCATGTCGTTAGCATTAGAAGGGTTGTTTCCATTCTGCATAAAATCAATACGTTGCCACAGTAACGCATACTTAAAAAGCTGCAACACATACAAATAAAATGCAACCGACCGACCGATGAGCCATACAAAACAAAACTTAAACCTAAATCAATCCAAATCCAATACAAACGATGAACAAAACGTCCAGTTGGCACTCATGGTCTTGTTTTAATATGGAAGCATTGCCACGCACTTGTATGTAAAGTAGTCAGAAAGTGTGATTCTCTTTGTACGTTAAAGCCAGTTTCCTGATGGCAAAACATGTCAAAAGCAGGAAAACATTGCAGAAAACATTTCTTTCTAACTCAATGGAGAGAAATGTGATATTACCTCTGTAAGCATCCCCTCTTTTGCACCAATCATTAGTGAAAACAATATTCCAATTTTTAGGATAACCGATATTGATTAATTTTAATTAAGTTTATATTTCCTAAGTTTATTTCGGAAACTTTTACTAACAATTTTATGTTATTAATAGTTGTAACAATAAGTCTATGTGACTGCCTATAATGCAGTTTGAAATAACTTAGTACCAGCACGTTCGGATGTGTTGGGGAAAAAAAAGCAAAAATCGCTCAGACAAGATATACCGTTAACAACAAATAGATCGCCTATTTAACTACAAGAATGTATGACTAAACGTCAAGAAAGCAATATTAGGAATGTTATAAATAAGAGACCAAAGAATCAAACTATAAATCTTTCAAACAAATAGGATATAATATAACTCTCTCTTGCAAAAATTCGATAGCTTCGTAAGAAGAATCATATGTGTCATATGTGTCATCGACGCAAAAAAGATTAATACGACAAAACATTACGAAAACCCAGAAGGCTCATTCGAGATTCGAGAATCGAAATTCGATATTCGAGATTGGAGATTCTAAATTCGAAATTCAAGATTCGAAATTCGAAATTCGAAATTCAATATAGTTATAAATAATCAGATGGCGTGTGACATCATCGTCAACCAAGCATTATAGTTCTTATATAAACGTAGCCACGTGCTATCAAGTTCGCGGGTTTTGTGCATTTGATAGCACGTGGCTACGTTTATGTACATGGTGGAACAATCCAACGTAAGAGGATAGGGATCCAACCGACAAAATCCAAACTCACGCAATGTTAACCGCCTAAACTCTACCAACAATAGATTACGTCAAGGAAGCAGGAATAGTTCTTGGATTCGTAAACCAGAACAGACATATGGTGGAGGGTTCAGTCAAAACCATAAACAAGGACAATACACCAATAATAATACAAAAACCCAAAACAGGAATCCATTTTTAGGACATTTTCAGAGTAGTCGGGACACCCGGAAGTAAAAACAACAATAAAACCAAAGGTAATAAATTTATTTTCAAAACGCTATCAACCGGACAAATTACGCATGGGACGATGTATCAGAATTTTGTTGTAAATTACGATTATCGGAGGAATTTTTAGAAAATGAAAATAGAGTGGGATGGGTCTCTAGCTGGAAATAAAAGCGATTATTGTCCAAGGAAAATTAAAATAAAAGTTTAGACGGATATTGTGAACTAACTTTCCTATACAGAACATGGTGCCTCAAAAAACAAAATTAAACTTTTCGAAAAATCAATGGAAAAATTAGCTAGAATTGAAAAACGATCAAACCATTGTGATAAAAAAGGCCGAAAAAGGCAGCGCTGTTGTGACTATGGAAAGAATCTATTATATAAAATTAACGGAATACATGTTATCAGATAATACGTTCTATGAAAAAGCACCAAGATACAACCAACAAACAATTTTTAATAGAATGATTGTTTTATTACATCTACATCGCTAATGTCTTACGGAAAAGGAATGTGATTACCTAAAAAATTTTCTTTGCAAATCAAGTAATTTTTACGGACTACCTAAAATTCATGAGCAGAATAATTAAAGAGAAATCAAGTAATGAAAGTGTAAATGTACTGTCACCTTCCGATTTTAAATCTCGCCCCATCGTAGCGCGACTCATTTGATCAATCTACAAGACATTCTCCTCAAACCTTTATTGAAACATATTAAAAGTTTATTAGAGATGATTTGGATATGTTGAACCACCTTCCAGAAACTAAAAACTAAAATACATACATCGTTTCATTTGATGTCGTTAATCTATATACTAAAAATTCGCATGAATATGGTCTAAATACCGTCAAATATTGGATTTAAAAATTCCGAGCAGATAAACCAAGTCGGTTTTTTAAACTTTATTATCACTAGTTTAGTTCGATAAATCAAAGATAAAAAGAACACATATTGGCATTAAATGGTCATGGCGTTAATATTTAAACAATCAAATGTGGTGGCCGACCTTTCAATAGGACTAAATGGCTCACCATACCAGCAATTCAAGTGCAATAAACAATAAAACAACATTTAACAATAAAATGTTCATTCTACAAGAATTATGGTCAATAAAAATAAATAAGTCCAATATTTCAATGAATTAAAAGTCTATAAACAACCTTCCGAATATGCTGATAATTAATATTCATGAAAGCTAGATAAAACCTTATGAATCCCGGGATAAAAACGGTAATATGCCAGACTAGCCTCATTCGCAAAATTCAGCCTTAGGGATTACATCAATCCATCTGCCATAACAGCAGCCAATTTTGCTACCCACATTACAAAGCCATGACCAAACAACATGTATACTAGAACAACAGCGGACAAGCCCTTTAGTATATTTTTGTGTGAAAATATAGTTCTTAGATTGGTATATCGGTATATTGTATTTGGCATATCTATAAATAATGTATATATGCAAGCTTTAGAGCAAATAAAAGTGTAAATTGAATTGTATTCACTAACAATGAATTTCCTAAATCGGACAAATGTACGCTATCAGCAAAAAGCTTTGTGGGTTTTTTGATTTATATCAGGATATGTTATACAGCCCTCCTTTTGCTTACGGGTAGCAAAGGTTGCTATGCAACATTTAAACTTGATTCTTGCATTCTCTGCAGCAATATTACAAACCATATATCTCCAGGAAAATCGGGGCAACATTTTACTCCATGCTATTATTGTTGATGGCATTGGATTAACAATTTGAGAGATTGTAAATTTCATAAAATTCCTCAGTTTTCTAACTGACATTGTACCAATACTACTTGCACCACAATGTATAATTAACATTTGAGGAGGTACATTTTCAAGAAAAATATCATGAATCGATTTGTACAGCTCCTCCTAAGCCATTCAATTTTTTCCTGCATTGATGGCAACTCCAAAGCTTTAAAGACCCAGGTCAGCTCCACCAATGTTATTCTTAGCAAGTATATGTGCTCTCCATCAGAGAGGAACCAACAATCCACACTTATGGTGAGAACCTGAAAGGCTTACTGCTGCTAATTCAGTTATATTGTCCTTGTATTTATTTAAAAATAAATATATTTCATGTAGATGTAACAAATCCAAAGTATACTTTTTTTATTAAAATGATCTTGTCTATATTCTTATGTAAGACCTGTAAGCAGTGGATTTCCACCTGCCTATTGTTTATACTTCTTCCTCTGATTTTCCTTTCATGTATAAATATGCTGCACACCCAATCCTTAGGGAATTAGATTTAAATGTTAATGTATCAATGCCTAAAAATCGTATGCATTTCTTAAGCATTTGTGAAAATTGGTAAGTTGTCATACAACTTCCTCCAAAATGACATAGAAAAGGAGCTTTAATATGTGGCCTCATTTTCATATACATGGATAACGATTAATATAATATCAGTGCTTCGTTTGGAGTAATTTCTACGTTAGTTCCTTTGCCCAACTGATCAGTTTTTGACAGTCTGATTTTAATTTTCACTGTGCCTGAAATACATAGCACAACATCATCGAAATTTAAAATCTTGTCTACACTATTCTTATTTGAAAGCGTCAATTCACCTACTCTTAACAATGCAAAAAATGCAAGAAGGAATTCAGATGAAAACAAGAAAAATTCTTACCTATTCTTGCTCAGAACTAATGAATTCACAATGCGCATTAATTTATAGGCATATAGGTAATTCATTAAAACTTTCAAAGTCTTTATTGTAAGTCTTTTAAATTTTCTGTGAAACTGATGCTTATCAGTTTAACAGCTTATCAACTTCAAGTGTAAAAGGGGACTATCACTCGGACGGAATTGGAGTTGGGAAAGTGTCTGCTTCTGGCGCCCGTAGTCTGAATCTTGTCCACTGAAATCGCGAAATATAATATGCTCTTTCATCTGTTGAACCCGCAATGTGAGAAAATTTTATTTGTATATTATGATTCATGGTAGTTAGCACTAAAGAACGCAATAAACACACCACTCTCTATCTGACTTTGAAGACTTTGAATTTATTATGTCTACCAATGCAGAATTATCACCATGAAATTCTGCATTCTTATTTGGTAGCATTTTTTACCAAGTCAAAATAGCTGGAACTATGGGTACCAATTCAAGAAAAGTAATGTATCTCAAAACCTTTTCAGTCCATTCTACTGGCCATTTTATCACCAGCCACTATTTTTGCAAATATGCCCCACATCCTAAGGAACAAGAACTATCTGTAAACAATTCAAGAACTGCATGTGTTATACAAAATTCATCAAGGAAGAATGTACAGCAGTTAAATTTATCTAAAAAATAACCCATACTTTAATATCTTCTTGCATGCCTTTTGTATCCCATATTCGGTGAAATGGTCACCTTTTTTCTTCCCAAAGTTGTGTGCCTTTAATTTTATTATTTTTTCCTCTGGAACATATATGTTAAATTCTTCAGTATCATACATAAGCCTAGATAACACAATCGTGTTACTGGTATTTCATGTTTTCCCCGGCAATAGGAACTCCTAAATTTTTACACATGTTATCAAAAGTCTGCATTAATAATTCAATGCACATTCAAGCGTTTCTGGTCTTCAAAGAAGTTGGAAATCATCCACATAATGATCAATTGTATATAATCCAGTTTTTCCTGTACTGCCCATTGTAAAAATGAAAAACTTTTCGAACAGAGACCATGACACTGAACAGCCCATTGGGAGACATTTGTCAATGTAATAATGATCTTAGAATTTAAACCCGGTTAGGCAAAAATCTCCTGGATACATGGTAAGCAATATGAAAGCACTGTATATGTCCTTTTGCCCAAGTTTGGCAGATGTTCCTAATTTTTGAATCATTTGAACAGCATTATCAAAACATGAATTAGAAACTGAGCACTTCTCTGGATCAATAAAATCATTAATAATTGAATCTAAAGGGATAACAAATTACTAATTAATCTCTATCTACCACTTTTTGGGGTACAAGACCTACAGTATTAATACGCAAATTGGAAATAGGCTTATAGGGAAATGGATCTGCTTCTCTACCTAATGATACTTCTTTGTTAATTTGTTCAGCAATTCATCTTTATGTATTTCCGCAGAACATAGATTATTTGAAATAATTGATATACGTGGTCCATGATAAATATGGTTGAAACCTCTCTGAAAACCTTCTTACAATTCCATGGAAACTATTTAAGTTGATAATTTGTAAGCAAGTTTTTCAAATTTGCTACATTAATAGGGGATTTTCCTAACACCCATACGTCTTTGCGGTTGAAAATGACCTGGAAATGGCTTCCTTGATGTAGAAAATTGTGCCCTAATTTTATTAAAGGTATTGAAGGCAATCTAAACTTATGAACCCGAGTTTGAATTCTTGAAGAATGTTTACACCATACCGAAGGGTTTGCTTGATTACATTTCAAACATTAGTGTACATAAGTGCAACCATTGCGTACAATGTTACCCTTGTGATGGTAATCATTGCACTTGCCACTTAAATTGAAAGATAGTTATCATTCCCCGTATTATTTTTAATGGCAGGAATAAGGGTATTTGGTGACTGATACATGTATAAGGGCCATAGCTCTGTATCAACAATCTCCCATTGTTTCGATGGATCAATGGATCTCCTGAGCCTGCATTGTTGGTCATAGCTTTTCCAACCAAGTGTGGATTGTCTTGATGCTCCTAACCTGATTGTATCAATGTATTTTAATAAGCTTTAGCGTCTTTGGGGTTGTTTAGTTATAAAAACACTAGCATATATCAAAAATGCGTTTGTCCAGGTTTCTATATTGAGAATTGTTTTATTCGCACGTTTTGGTTCGACAACAAATTGACCAACTACCATAACTATCTGATGTTCATTTTCACAAAAAAAATTGTTTCCTTTGGCACAGGTTTTTCCAAATGAATATAATCCCCTTCGTAATATTTTCTTTAAGATTGTGGGGAACTTTAGCATCTAATGTGTCACTGACACTTGTTACTATACTGGGGTTATCAAGATTTAACATATTATCTGTGTTGGTACTAGTACCTGTTATAACCTGTCTATCCATGCAAGTTTCAGAACTGGTACATGCATCTTTGAACCCAACGTTATTCTGGTACATGGTGGTATCCTCGTCATCCCCCTGTTCTGTAATAATTGCCACTCGGATTGGCTTTTCCTTGTTTGACCTTTTTTCTTTCTGCCAGTACTTGCATCATTGTACGATGATTATGAGATTAGCAATAATAAATTCTAGCATACCAGATTCGATAATACACTATTTAACATCAGTATCGGTTACTAGCAACAATTCAGGTGTTTCTAAATCCATTTATCTAAGTAAAAACATGTAATTCTCTTGCTATATAGCAAAACTGAAAACGAAAGCTTACCGTACAACGTAGCTCTTACCGTACAAAGTAGCTGACGACTTTCCAATTTAAAAAAAACCGACCCAGTGGCCACTTTGGTTACCAAAAACAATTTGTCCTGTTGAAAACTTTTGAAATGGACAAATGTCTTTGATAAATTCACACGCTTCAGGTGAATGACAGGTGTCAATATCTGAGTGGGGATGTTATTATAATTAACTGCTGTATTATCATGATCGGTAATTAATTAACCTATTTTATATATGCCCATTTACCTGGTGCTAATTAAAGGTAGAACACCAGCTGTTTTATAGCTAGATTAGACAAGTTTACCAGTGACTTCTAATATTCAAACTCACCAGTTATAGTAATATTCTGCCATGATTTTAATTAGATGAAAATTTAATTGGTCTAGACAAACAATAACAAAATAATACAAAATCTTTATTTCAAATATCATAGTCCTTTAATGGTGACAGCCGCATTTTTTTTTAAACAAGAAGCAAAAGGAGAGATAAATAATGTTAAACTGGAAATGGGTCTGTTGACACATTTTTCTTTAGAAAGTTTAAACAGGAAACGAGTAACGCCGTACCAGACAATGACCCGTATTGGAATATTGGAAATTTTTCCGGTAAACGTACATTATTTTAGAACATTTAGTCATGTAGGTCATCAAAGTAAAATAAATGACATTTTAATATTTCATAATTACATATATATATTATGTGATGGTCTTTTTTTAAAACAAGAAAATATAAAACACTACTTGTACAGTCTATAATACTTAACTTATTTTTTTACATTTGAATGCATTGTCGCTATTTCGAAGAATTTTCCTTCGATATTTTTATCAGTCATCCCATCTCACTCTAATAGCATGAGATGAGCAAATCTTACCTTGCCGTCAAGACGGTGTTTTGTAAATAATGATGCATTGGTACAAAACAGCGATAACAGATTATTTAGGTTTTTTGAAGCTGGATGAATTTTTCGTCACCTCATTTCAGGGATGTCTCCCTTTAATTGAATAGAGACAAGAAAATCAAACAAATAAAAAAACCCAATAAATTATACATAATTAATCATCCTTAATATATTGTCCTTTTATGTTAATATAAAATATGAAAAGCTGTTCATTTTTATGCCCATTTACATAATATTTGAAAGGGATGGCCAGTAAAAACCTTGGTACTTTGCTGAATGTATCATTTGCATTTGACCAAGAACTTATTTAAAACAAAACATCGTAATACTATATCGGGATTACTTGTATATCATGTGTGTGAGGGAATACACTAATACATTCCTTGAATAGGCTGTAGATGGTTCACAACCAATTACAACAGGAAAAGGATAAACGATTTTTGGAATGCAACTATTGAGGTTTAGCATTGTTAATGATAATATATTGTGTATATCGATACAATTATAGGGCAAAATAACAGTTATCCAAACAAACATTGTTAGAACAAGCATTATGCGACAAATCATACTGTTGTTGTGCAAACATTTGGATGTAAACATTTCATATAGGAAACAGTTTTTTTACTTAATTTAAGTCAGCAGAAGGTGATACTTCTCACACAATAAATTATACATAATGTAATTACATGAAGGAAATAACAAGAACATAAGACATATATATCTTAAAATGCAGAGAACAACGTCAATTAGTATTTAAAATACTCACCTTTACAAATTATAATCAATGTTTGTGCAAGTACCATGCCAAGTATGGGAGTTAAATAAATGATAAGCTTATAACAAGTATATTATACGTTTGTAAAAATATAAATGCAAGACAATCAAGAAAATCATATTACATTTACATATCAAACAAAAGAAAGGGTTAGACAATAAGCAACAACGATTTACATTTTACCAGTGTATATATACAAGAAAGTCATCTCACAAATAATTAAGTGCTACAAAAGTAGACATACCTTAAAAACGTGCTTAAACTAAAAGATGAAAAGAGAAATATTTAAAAAGTGACATATACTAAAAATGAAAAAGTCTTTTAACACTTTATTTAAAGAAATTTAGAAAACTGCGATAAAACTAGACAACAAGGAAACTAGATATAAGGGAGATGCCATACATCTCTGTTCACCCACCGATCTTGAGGGCAAGGTCCAGGGTCATTAAACGATATGGTATGCGATGTGTCGCCTTGATATTTAATATCTACCACTTACCAAATATCAAAAGCCTATCTCAAAAGATTAAAAAGTTATAGCTCGGACACGATTATTTTAAGACGGACGGACGGATCACTATTAGGGCCCTAATTAAAAACCGAAACGAGTAATGCTTGTAAAGGATCAGTCACCTTAAGAGAATTAAGAAAATGCATAAACTATCTAAAAACACAAAAGTCCATGAAAAGATGGGTTCAGTTCAAATTTGTATACACAATTCTAGTTAGGATCAGTGGCTATTAAATGTATTTATCTCGAGCTACAACAATCAACAACTTCCTCTTTTATAAACAATAAAGTGGGCTGAATTTGGTTTCCAAAAATAAAATTCCTTTGACAAATCCGCATGATAAATAATAATTTAACCCTTCTTACATACACCCTAGCAAGAGGAAAAATAAATGTGTTAATTTAATTACCAGTTCAGATCAGACATGATTTTAAAAAAGATACGCATGATTCAATCGGAGACAAATAAGGACACAAAATGATATGCTGAAAAAACGGAACATTAAAATTTTTCCTATGAACCGCATTAAAACACGATAGTCATATAAACGGTACATAAATACAAAAGTGATCGATTTCAGTTAAATGGTAAATAACATAATCTCAAAATATCATTTGAGTTCCAAATATTCTTGCAAATGTTTTTGCAAAAACACGTATAGGCTGCTTTTTTTACTAATAATTTACAAAGGTAAAATGGTATCATTTATGTATTTCCGTGTCCTTCAGTATGGTAGTCCTTGAATATTACTACCGTATCAAGCGTTTCTTTCTACAATTAAAATTAACGTAATGACACAATGATGGCATAAGTTTTGTTAACAAATGATATAAGAACTTTTTCTTCCAAGTTGCTTTGAATTTATTCATTATGGACTGTTTGGTCCTAAATTGATTCAATGTGCACGCTATTAAGTGATCCAATGCTCTTAAGAGAGCAATTTTCTAGGCGACATATAGCAATCGTCCGTACCTTCCTGACAGTCTTTGTTCAATGCAGTTAAGGTTACACATGCTTCTTTGCTGCTGTCATAATGCACTGATGTTTTATTCCTCTTATATTTTATACGATTTTTCCTCACTAAGAAAGATAAGAATTATTCTATATTTCTAAATAACCCATTGAACTGTTGATCTATGCATATATGCAAAAGAGATGTATGTGAACGTTAAAATTACTGTAACTTAATCATGGCGAACAAAGACTATGGAATGTTTTAACAGCGAATTGTACAATATCTATGCATAGCAGAGACTGTAACCCTTGTCTTATTAGGATTATAAAAATTATAATTTTTATGTCGAATTTCATGTTCCAATAATCTTTAACATATTTTAGTTAGGGTTGAGAAAGAAGCCAATTGATAATTATTATATTATCTGTTGCGATAGATTTCTTGTTGGGTAATTTCTCCTGAAACTCTAACTACCATAACTTTTCACAGACCTAAAGTTTAGGAAAGAAAAAGCTATTTATTAAAGCAGGTCATGTTTCAAGTGCAACGTAGGTATTTTATGTAGTCCTAAGGACACTACAAAACATCTGATGTAAAACGTAAAATGAATCGCATAACATTCTTCAATTAATGGTATTGAATATAAAAATTATTGATACATTTTAACATTAACCGTAGAAATGTTTGCCTGAATATATATGACATCTATGGCACATTTAAAATAAAATTTGACTTGAATGTTTATGCAACAAAGCAAAAGCTAGAAACATGCTGTTATACCATTTTGGAAACGTGAAGTATTTTTATATAGTATCCTCAGATAAAAATACTGATTAAAACTAGCCGTTTTATTGACACATTTTTAAGCTACTTATTTCTCTAATTTGATGTTTATACTTATAAACTATTATTTACTTACTTCTTTGTCTTTTAACCACCCACAATAACATTGGAAATATAAGAGCTAAAACACATCAAGCCAGGATATACGGCCACACCTAATCGATTGCCCTGACTGTAAAACATATATGCAATATTAAACATTTAATATTTAACAAATGTTTATTTAAAAACATAGCTGTCCACCACATGAGACAATTTTGGGTCGGCCTACACTATGAAGGCGTACGGGTTAAGCAGCTGAAAGAATAAATAGTGCCTTATAATCTACAGAGTTTTTAATGTTCTCCTGCCACTCTACTATCTTTACGTTATAACAGCGAACCTAAACTCATCTGACCCACCTTGAATCATATCAACAGGCCAAGATTTCTGCCCCAAGTATACCATGTAGACGAAATAGTGGAAATCTTAAATAGGAAAAAATGTAAGTAATCAGACAGAACAACAATGGCCAAAAGTCAAGCGAACATTACAAATCTGGATATAGACAAACATATACAACGCAAAAAAACACAAAAGCAGAAAGAGAGTAACCTAAACCCTCTAAAGGCATGGGTGCACTCAGATGCAGTGGACTGCTGATGTTCCTAACGCTTTTATTTTGAGCAGTATCGAGACGCTGGCAACGAAGCATTTTCATTAAAGCCTTGACAAATATTAAGGGGATACAGGACACTTTAACTGAAAATAATCTGTCAATGAATTTTCTTTAAATTCGCCCTTTAGTTAGGTTTTTATACAAGTTATCATAATTCAAAATAAAATAATAGGGGGCTCAGAGCTTATTTTCGAGGGGTTGATCACTGAAATTTTAAATTTTCCAATAGATTACACAAGAAGAGAATAAAAAAAAACACTAAAATAACAGATTACAAAAATTCTGTACAATGAAATCTGAGTTTTTATATACTGTCAAGCAATTGGTAAACATTTTTGGGATGGAATAAAACAAATGGTTGCTGAGTTAAATTTGTGTCCATTGGAGAAAAACTACTGGTCAAGAAGTGCTAAAAATGGTATTTTTAGTCAACATTACCACACTTATTAAAAATTTCATTTTCATTAATTTGTCAATACCGAACTCATTAATGAAAATTTTTTTATTTCAACCATTTATAAATTGAAGTCATAATAAAGGTATAAGACTTTCATTATTATTGTAAAGTTTATGGAAATTATGATAATTATGAAAGAAATTATTATAAAATTTACCATAAATGTTCTCTTAATTTTTCACAAACATGGCGTATGGTGTCCTGCATCCCCTTAAGAACAATACATTAAATTGAAAAGGCCATGGCCATTACCAGTTCAAATGTCAAATCTAAGTTATGACCTATTATGGCATTATGCAAACATTTTGGTTGGGTGGTGATTTTTATTGAATCTTTTTGTAGAAGAGCAAAGGAGAGAGGTAATTAGGTGGTAAGGGTTTCAATTTCAACACTTTTTTTATTTTAACTTTGGTAATACCGGAATAGTTTCCGAAACATTTCTGCCGCTTTTGCCATATTGTCAAAGTCGTCCTATTGTTTGAAAAGACAATTCTCAATCTGCATGGCCTCCGAAAACTGAGTTGCGTTCCAATTTAAAATTGAGGATTAAAAACCTACTTGTATTGACAAAAATCCAAGGACTGCGTATGAACGTTGTGTCAATCAGTTCAATTGTTAAAAATGTGATTCAACGGTCATCAACGAGATGATGTAACACAGGAGGGCAAACAAAGCATGGCGGTTTTGTGACATTCTAAATGAGAATCTGATTGAAAAATGTTCTTTCGAAGTCTTTGGATGTTTGTTAGTGTTTTTTATCCTCAAAACAAAACCAGGAAAGGGTACAAAAAGCTAAAACAATAAAACTGTTTCTCATTAGTTTTTATATACCTCATTAATTTCTTTTAGGTTGTGTTGTTTATACCAGGAACCTATTAATCAAGTTATTAATTCTAGTCCCACTTTATACTTTCCCATGTTGGTTGTTGCTTTCAATAATATATATGTCTTTTATGATTTAATTAATTAAAGTAAAACAAAAATAGAAAAGTAGTTTATTGGACTAGGAGACGAAAAACTCCAGACAAAGAGCAAACAAGTTTATCCATTTCTGACAAGAATCTTGCACTCTTGCAACATTCAAATTAAGCTCATTATATACCAGACAAATTTCCATAAACGATAAGGTGATCACAGAACAAAATCAATTCAAATTGCACCCCTAGTCTTTTTCAAGTCATAAACTTTGGACTGCCATTCGTTTTTAATTTGAATAGCAAACAAAAATATGCATTGTCGAGCACAATGAAACATTATTTTAACCAAAAAACGCATTATTTTTTTTACATATTATTTCATCAAAATATTTATGGTCCTTGCTCTTTCATGAAGTCTTTCATGTCAGCGAAACCTCAAAACTTTTATTCAATTGTCCAATCACTCTTAAAAACGTACATTTTCAGCACCAAATTGATAATTAGTGGTCGAAGGGTCAATATCGGGGTATATCCACGATTAGCATGAATGACTGATGCAACCCTGCGTGGCATACTGCCAGTAAGGCGTCTAATTTATTGAGGCGCTAGCTGTCACCATTCCCGGTGTAATTGAGCTTCTAAATGTTGCAAAGTCTGAAGAGGAGGTTACATAGCTTGTAATCGCCTACCCAATTGCTCCCATAGGTGCTATACTGGGTAGAAATCTGGACTTCTTGCAGGCCACGGAAGAGTGATCACTGCTTCGTTCTCCATATATCCCCTTACTGCCCTGGAACGATGAGGTCTAGCGTCATCCATAAAAACAGGTCTTGACTCTAACTGTGGTTTTCAGAATGAGGAACAACTACAGATGTAAGCACGTCTCGGTTGTACTTTTCGCTATTTAGGTTGTTATTGATTGTTACCATTTCTAGTTTGCAGTCATGTGAGATACAGCCCCAAACCATAACTGAGTCCCCATCAAAAGGCACTGTTGAAACAATGTTTCTTGGCGTGTAATACTTGTTTTGATGCCACTAAACACGGGTTCGCCCATCAGTTAAATGATCAGAAATTTGCTATCATCTGACCAGTGTATTCGACGACAGGTTCTAAGGGTTCCCCTTTTGTCTTGCTCTGCACCAGGCCAACCGTTTCCTGCGATGACGATCATCAAACATTGGGCGTTAAATGACTCTCATTAATCTCAATCCTTCAGCTTTGAGTTAATTTTGTACTGTTCTGGCTAACTGATTACGACCAGGTAACCATTGTTGCTTTAGACAGGTTCTTACTGCAAACGAATTTCGCCTAACCAATCTACCAAGGCTCCTATCTTCATGTTGGGTTGTCACAGATGTTCCACAAGATCGGAAACGGTCTTTAACATCGTGCGTGGCAGGTGTTTTCTGACCAAACGACTAATGACAGTATACTGATAGCGAAGCTGACGTCCTTTTGCCTTGTAAGACAAGCCAGTGGGATTCATCTGTTATATCGCCTCCTTGCCTCCTTGCCATGCTTACTTTAAATGATTTGGCAATAGACATTCGGAATTTAATTACCGATATGTTGCACAAAACAATAGTGCACTTTGGACGGGTGAAGGGAGCAAGCTTCACACTGACAGAAAACCGCGCTTGATTAAAATGTCATATCTGAATGCTCACATCCTTTTAATTATACATTAAAGAATTAATAGTGAAAAAAAAACAATCAAAATTAAAGTTTATTTCTAAAAACGAAAAACATAATATTTGCGGGTGGCTTACTTTTTTCCAGGTTTATATATCAATTATTAATCCTTCATGAAGATGTGCAGGCTTGTAAAAAGTGTTGATGTTGGAAGGAGGGAGGGGTTTTTCAAAAAGAGTGGACTGTGCAAACTCGTGAAAAATGTTGACAATTATGGATGACCCCTGAAGGAATACGACGAATCACATATTACAAAATGGAAGATTACTATGGCGGGATGCATGCGACTCAATAGCTCTATCCTGAACAGGCTATGTGCTCAGACTATGATAATCATAGTTACAAAGACATTAAAGTAATAAATAAGTCTACTTTGTTATTCATTTGCCTTATAGTAAATGTTTTTATGTTCACTTGATTTATTCTAATTGTCACAAATAATAATAATAATAATAATAATAATAATAATAATAATAATAATAATAATAATAATAATAATATAAAATACTTATAGAACGCCCTGTATAAAAAAACAATTACTGTAAAGCGCTGTACAATGCATAAAAATACATACAAACGATTAAAATAAACCCTACATTCTCAGAAATTAAAAGTAACAAAAACAAAGAAAAGGCAATACAAATATTTTAAAATCGTAGTATGTTTTGAATTTTAAAAATAGAAAAAGGCAATATAGAAACGAAAAATATAAATATTTCTTTTAGTAAAAAAAAGTATAATTGTATAATGTATAAACATTACATAGTATAATTTTTACATAATTCTGAAATTTATTTTTAAGAATATTACGGCTCCTTTTGCTATATAATGTTTATATAATGAAATGAAAAATATAATTCGCCGTTAACTTAAATTAAAATGTGAAAATAATTTGTGTGGCACGATAATTCATTTTTAAGCTTATTACTAGTATTGTCTCTAATATTTGAACATAGGGAACGCAACATTAACATCTTTTTCACATAATATGATTATTGCATATTTTGTATGTAAATCTTGCTATATTTTAAAAGAAAATATGAAATAATTTTCATATATTACACGGTTCTTATGACACATTTGGTCATTCCTCTTTGAAGTTAAGTATTTTTATTTAAGTATTTTTAACATTAGTTACCTTTAGTTTTACAGTATTATTGTATGTGTATTTTTTTTAATCTGATATGATTTATTTAACTTAATCATTCACAAAGTATACCTTGATATTTTGTCAGTGTGCTTAAATTGCAAAAACACCTTTTTGTACTTGTTTTGAATTCCGTTTATAATTAAACACGTTAATATGTGAATTTCAATTGTATGTTTAATAGTATTGTTTATTTGTATTTTCAGCTTTTTACGTTTCCCGAAGGTATGTTGACCCGAAGGTATGTTGAATAACCACAAGTAAAGTGGAATTGTCTTTCGTGTAGCCAAACACTACTTATAATTCGTATCTTTTAAATTTCATTGTTTATCAGAGCTATGTTCATGTTTTATCGAGGAGAGACATGATAAAAATACATCTAGAGATTGTTGTTTTTAATAATTTGTAACTTAAGTTTTACATTTTGTCAACTTTTGCTTTGCAAAGTATTATGGAATATTTCCTAAATCACTGTTTCTGAGATGTTCTGATTATAAATTTCAAGATTAATTTTCATTAAAGTATGTTGGCTCATTCTCGCAAGATCTGTATCTTTGTTTTTATGGAAGGGAAGCGCAATAGGTGCGTATGAAGGTGAGGTATTAACACATTTGTATTAACCGACAATTATCAACCAAGTAGGAAGTATAAATTATATCAAAGTCTTATTTATGGGAAAGAGTATAATAACGTTAATTACAATTTCTATACCATACACCCTGTATATGCAAAATAACACCTAATTAAAGCAAAACAATAAATATACGACCATCTTAACATTTAACTGAGATCAATAATCGTGTTTATTGTCATCATAAAAAAATATTGTATAATATTTATACGAACAAATTGTAAGTTCATGACCTTGAGTTAGAACATTGAACGTTCGATGTCTTCTTTTCAAACAAATACAAAAGGCCAGCTAAGAATACCCTCAAATTGCAGCTGAATGTTATTTGATAATTAAAAAGTACAGTTTAGATAAAATATTAAATAACTAATATCACTTTAGTTAAGAAATGATACCAAGATTAATCATTTAAACTAAAGCATTGTCACAACTACCATGACGCGATACAAAGAATGAGACTAATTAAACTTAAACTTGTAAGCTCAACCAAGATGTTAAGTTCAGACAAACCTGGATTTGTACATTTGAGGAAGAAATAATTAGCATGCAATTAGGTTATACAGACTGCCGTATGATATGAATAATACCATACTTAGGCATTCGCCATATTCTTTGTCCAAAATAGTATAATTGGTACCAAGCTGTCTACAGTCCAATATAAGATGACTGCAGGAGTTCTTATCGAGCTTTATATGGTAGAATACCGTGACTTTCTGAATCATTCCATCCGACAGAACTTCCTTGATTAATGTAACATTAGGGTCAACCTCATCCTAAACGAATCGACATACACACATAACACAAACGTCAATAATTCCATAATAATACAAACATGAAAATTGAAGAAGAAAATTGAATACATATTACTTGTTTAATACTCCATAAATCACGTGTAAGAGTTTTACAATCGCTGAATGCTTTATGCATCAAATTCCAAAAATACTCAGTTAAACAATGTGGCTTGCGATTAGTTTATGCGATAGATATCGTCTATCATTTTATTTCTGCATATTTGTTTCTAGTCGATTCCGTTTTTTCAAATGTCTCTTGAGATCATACGTCTAATGATTTTTTAAATAGATGCAACAGCGTAGGTTTTGCCTCGAAATCAGGAAACTGGATGACATCTGTTTAAACACAACTTTAGTGTTGTACATAAAATACTTTTATGCATGTGCACCCAACTTGAAACTCGACGTCAACAATATGAACAAGACATATGCAAAGATAATGACGTCGTGACGTAACAAGCGGATATTCGTTCATGTGTTGATCTGTTTCATTTGGCTGAAGAAGTGACATTGCTGTGTGACGCGATGATAATATTGACCTTTTAAATAAGGGCTATACCTTAACCACAATAATTTTTATATCTGCTCTATTTTCGTCACTATGGATAATAAAACATATTTTAAAGTGTACAATGCAAAGCTGATTTCCATACTTCAACCGAGGGGTTATGGTAGTTCGTCTACTATCGGTTACGTGGTTTGTCAACACTGAGATTGCGGGTTCGACTCTCAAAGCAGGCAGGATGTCCTTGACTCCATTCGTAATTGACAAGGATTGCCAGTTTTCCCACCGAAGGTCCGGGGTTTTCGCTGGGTACTCCGACTTCCTACCCCAGTAAAAACTGGGCTCCAGGATAAAGCTGAATTAATTGCTGGAAGTGGCGTTAAACAATAATCGAACAAACGAACAAAATAAATTCCTCAAACATAGCTTGCTCCATTTGTGCGCTTGTTTTTACATCGGCTAAATCCTACAGTGTCATAGTATATTATGGTTCACTCCTTGTCGTTTATTTTCATATTACTTATAGTTGTTTGCGTTTGTTTATTGGGAATTGTCTACACAAATTTATTTTAAAACAGTTTTAAGAGCTTATCTTTGAGGGAATCTCTTTTTGCGTGTATTAATTTTGACATAAATCATTAAGTTGTTAAGATTATTTTAACGATATGCGATGCATGATGCGTATGTAGTTTTTATATTAAAGTGCAGATCACGAATCTGTTTCTTTGCTTATTGTCAGTGTGTGCTTCGAACAATTGTGTATAACTTGAAGTTCACACACTTCATCATGTTCATAAAAAATAGCAAGGAAACGGATCGATCAACAAGATATGGAGGTCAAGGTACGATTGCAAATCCCGATTATGACAAACATGAAACAAAAATATAAAAACACATAACAATAATAGAACTCAAAACAAACAATTGGTTCACACAGGTGCTGCAAACACGTAAGCAGTGCCTGCTTCTTATTAGACACCCGGGGAGTTACTCACTGTCATGTCAAAGAAAGGAAAGAAAGACTACCCTTTGGAAAACCGACAGTCTGTTGAAAAAAGGTATCTTCCAAATATACAATTTAACATTTTAACAGATCTTCATGGTATTTCTTATCTGTCATTGATGACGAAGTACGTTCTTCTGTCATGACAAATTTACCAGGTGTTTATATCGTCTCATTGACAAATGAGCGTTAATAAGATCTTAAAACTTGATTGCATATGGTTATAGTTGTTTAGATTGTCAAAAAGGGTTTTAATACTGTTACATTAGGACAGAGATTTAGACCTTTAAATGTGGACCAAATCTTTAAAATTGTTTATTTTACACATTCAATTGATGCCACCATAGAATAACAAGTGTCACTATACTAAATGGAGGCCTGCTTTTGTTGTTGTTAAAATAGCGGTCAAGAGATTTGAAAGAGGTTGTTTAGACAATTCTGATATGATATGGTTGAATGAATTTTATTGTAATTTAGGAATCCAACACAAGAAGAAGAAATCACTTTATTCGACCTAGATATATAAAAGTTTTGTTTTCGTGAAAAGATTATCTTTTAGTTTTTTAAGAAGATTATGCTACGATACAAATGACTGTTTTTGTCAAAATTAAAGACACAGTTTGACCGACGAATGGCCTAAGTCAGCGTCAATAAAAAAAAACAGAACATAAAATATCGATCTTGAACTTTCTCAAATTTTCACTAAACTTAAAATTTATCTGTATTGTATTATTATTAGCTACTTGATGGTGAGTGTTTACGTGGTTCTTCAAATAGTCTAATAAAATGTTAAAAGGTGTATATATATACAAGTCTAGAAGATTACGCAACGGTACAAATGACGGTGTTTCTTGTCAAAAATTTAGACAAAGACTGACCAAGGAATGGCCTTAGTCATTGAATGTCAATATAAAAAAATGACGTAAACAAGTCATAACATATTGATCTTAAACTTTCTCATTTCCAACTTAGCTTAGGTCCATCAAATTTGTCCAGTGGTAGCTTATGATGAGTACTAGCCAGTCAGTCACATGTCACCTGAGTTTGACCTCAATTTCATGGTCCAGCAACTACATTAATGTTTTTGGATAAAAGCAGTTCCTCTGTAATCATGCATGGTAGGATGACAATGTTTGATACATGTATAAAAAGGTTGCTGATAAATAGTAGATGACTGTCTGGTAGGTGTCAACTGACCATGACCTCAATTTCATAGTACAGGGACTACGTTTTTGGATTAGGTCAGTTTCTCTGTAATCATGCATTGTTTATATTTTAAATTATAAACAATGTAAGGCTATATATGTGATGCTCATAACATAATTTTTTCGTTACTGATGCAGAACACAGAAAAGGCAGTTTTCTTTTTCTATCTTTTTAGAATATCTGACAAAGGATATTAAAACCTGTTCAAACAAAAAAAAAACCAAAATATAAAGTTCAGCAAACATCACTGAAAGGTTGCCATATGTTGATACTAATGTTCAAAAATTAAAACCTTATTCAACCATTCAATTTTGATGTCATTTTGGTAACACAAACAGTTTTAGTGTGTTGCCCTGTCTTGGATTTTAAGTGCCTGTGGTGATTCCTTACTATAAATATAATATACTTAAGGTTTAAATGAATTATGGGCTCTCATATGAGAGGATTAGTTAGTTAGCTGTTTAGTATTGAACACCACAATATTTTGAACAATGCTTAACAAAGGTTGCCGTCTATGCTGAGGGTGGGGGTTCTTGACCATTTCTCTGAACAAAAAATAAAAAATTGTACACATTGGTATAGTTGAAATATTGATTAATATGGCTTGAAAGTCTATTCAAACAAATAATAGGAGACTCACTGCATCTAATGGTTAGAGCAAAGAATAAGGAAAGTTTCAGTTTGAGTTGAGGAAAGAATGTTAATATACTCAATGCCTTTTTAGAATTCCCAAAGGGTCAGTGTGAGATATTCTCATCTACATGTAAGTCTCTAAATTATGTTGAGTCAAGAGATACAAGTCTCCAAGTTATTGAGTTTAGAGGCACAAGTCTTCAAAATATAGTCTTGAGATACAAGTCTCCAAGTTATTGAGTTTAGAGGCACAAGTCTTCAAAATATAGTCTTGAGATACAAGTTTCCAAGTTATTGAGTTTAGATGTATAAGTCTTCAAATTATAGTCTTGAAATACAACTCTCCAAGTTATTGAGTTTAGAGGCACAAGTCTTCAAAATATAGTCTTGAGATACAAGTCTCCAAGTTATTATACCCCACGCAAACTTGTATGGGGGGTATATAGGAATCACCCTGTCTGTCTGTCCGTCTGTCTGCCAGTCTGTCCACATCCCTTGTAAGCACAACTCCTCCTAAACCGCTTGATGAAATTTGATGAAACTTAAAGCATAAAGGAAGTACATTATATGTAGATGTGCATGAAGGATTTTTACTTTATTGGACTTTAAAGCGAAGCGGGGGGTATCGCTTTGTGAACGTTCTCACAGTCCACACCTGTTGCGTTTAGAGGCACAAGTCTTCAAAATATAGTCTTGAAATACAAGTCTTCAAAGTATAGTCAAGAGATACAAGTCTCCAAAATATAGTGTAGAGAATGCATTCAGATAGGCTGAATTTAAAAAATCTTCATCACACAAACCGCTTGGCAGATTGATTTAAAATATTGCAGAAATGTACCGTTGATATTCCTCTACAAAGTTTTAGTTTTTTGTGACGATCCAAAATACAAGGTGGCTGCCACAGTGGAACACAGCTTAACATAAGACCCTATGGGAAAAACATATAAATAGCTTCTTCTAAGAAACTGTTCCACATAATACGCCAAATTATGCAAAAATGAGTCTTGGATAGTTATCCTATTAGTTTAAATTTTTTCAAGGAAATTGGAAATTCAACATTACTGCCAGGGCCATTAATACATTCTGATTGGCTGAAATTTAAAAATCTTCTTCTGACAAACTGCTTGGCAGATTGTTTTTAAATAATGCAGAAATGTACCCTCTACAAAGTTTGAGTTTTTTGTTTTTGTGTTGATCCAATTAAAAGCAATTGTGAAATCAATTATGGTCACCACCATGAAACACTGCTTAACATAGGACCCTAAGGGACAAGCATACAAACCTACATCTTCTGCCAACTGTGCCACACAATTACGTAAAAATAAGGCTATTTTCTTTAGCAAATTGGAAGTTCAACATGGTGGCCAGGGCTGCCAGCACGTTCTTGCATTCTGATTAACCGAGTTTCAAAAATCTTCTTCCCACAAACTGCTTAGCAGTTTCATTTAAAATATTGCAGAAATGTACCTTGGATGGTCCTCTACAAAGTTTTAGTGTTTTGTTCCGATCCAAAATCCAAGATGGATGCCACCATGGAACATAGCTAAACATAGGACCCTAAGGGAAGAACATTAAACCTGCTTCATCTCCAAAAATGTTCCACGCAATTAAACCAAAAAATGGAGAAAAGCAGTCTTAAAAAGTGTTGGACGGCATAGGATTCTCAGACTAATACAGCTGACCTACTGATTTTGACCAAATAAGGGATCTAATCTACAACTGACCTACTGATTTGTCCAAATAATTGATCACATCTATAACTAATCTACTGGTTTGATCAAATAACAAGTACACTGCAAATATTTTTATGCTGTTGCAGACAATACTGATATAAATGATTAACATTATAGTTCTAATATAAAATAATATAGTATTTCTTCTCCAGAATAATATACTAAATCGTTGGATAGTCAAACTTGTGTGGAAGGTGAAAGTGTACAGTTTGAATGTGAAGTACTAGAAGAAAATCAAACAGCCCTTTGGTATAAAGATGGCACTGAAGTGAGCACATCAGACAAATATAAAGTGAAGAGACAAGGAAAACTTCATAGGCTTGTAGTGAACACGACAAAGCTTGGTGATAAAGGCCAATACTCTGTTAAGATAAAAAACTGTGTTAGACAATCAGAGCTTACAGTTCAAGGTAATACAGCAATCAGTTTAAGGTCAATCTTGTATTTCTTCTAATATATGGCAGCATGGTGTCCTGCACTAATGAAGAATGTTGTTATTAACTCTTTAACAAATATTCATATTGCTAAAGCATTTAAAACTAAATTTAAAGGAAACCTTATTTGCCCTTGCCAAATGAGAAATAGTTCAGCTGTATTGGCCATGGTGAGAACAGGCCTTATATCTGATATTTTAATTCTAAGTTTTTTTCTATTTCAAGGTGTAGATAGCCTTAGCCGGATTTGATATAACGTTTTGGAATTTTGGTGATATAAGCTCTATTACATCTTAATCATTTGGATTTTTCACATATTGTTTGGGTATGAGCGCCACTGATGAGTCTTTGATTAGACGAAACGCGCGTCTGGCGAAGAAAATTTTTTTGTTAACCTTGGTATCTTTGACGACATTTTATTTACTAGATCAACATATGACCTGCATTTTTAGTAGTAGCATACTATAGTACATGTATACATGTAGACCTAACTAGTTCTTGCCCCATATTATTTTTGCCTGCTTAACCAACAGCTAACTTACTATTATGAACAATCAAAGATCAAAACACCAACCAAATTAATGGTTTAACCAAATCAATGATCAAACTCACAACCGACTTACTGGTTTGATTAAACCAGGGATCAAACTCGCATCCATTTTACTGTTACAAGTACATACATGTGTACAATGCAGATACATTTTTGATGTAAGTGTCAGTTTAGCAGACACTACTGATATAAATTATTTACATTATAATTCTATTTATAACATAACAAATCATTTCTTTTCCAGAATATTTTACGAAGTCATTGGATATTAAAACTTGTGTAGAAGGTGAAAGTTTACAGTTTGAATGTGAAGTACTAGAAGAAAATCAAACAGCCCTTTGGTATAAAGATGGCACTGAAGTGAGCACATCAGACAAATATGAAGTGAAGAGACAAGGAAAACTTCATAGGCTTGTAGTAAACACGACAAAGCTTGGTGATAAAGGCCAATACTCTGTCAAGATAAAAACTGTGTTAGACAATCAGAACTTACAGTTCAAGGTAATACAGCAATCAGTTTAAGGTCAATTTTGTATTTCTTCTAATATATAATAGCATAGTTTCCTGCACTAATGAAGAATGTTGTTACCAATTCTGTATCAAAGATGGCTTACACTCTAGGAAATTTTTCAGTATAGAATTTTGGAAAATAGAAACAAGCAGTTTCTACTCAGAACTAAGTATTAAGAGGAAATGCTTGGTGGATTGTTTAAAAATATTGAAAAACTGTTCACTTTTAATTTGGGTTTCTGAACTATTAGGCTTAGCTAAATGACAATTTACCACTTATATCAAACCTATTGAAAAAACATGCAGAAGCTTTCTTAGAAATAACTGACATACATGTATTAAACCAATATCTTTCCATTTTTCTTAATTCTAAGAATTATTAATGTTGTCATACAATGGTACATGAATAAAGCTGAGTTGAAATAGCATAAACTGATGAATACAAAATGGCCTTAGTATACATAGATAATGCTGTTATTGCCCTATACTTTTTTCAAATTGACTAAATTTTATGACAGTTCATAGAAAGGTTCAGGATGGGGTATTTATATGTTGTACAGGGTTAATTTGTGATCCCTGAATCAAATTAATGAGAACATTTAGCCACTTTGTACGTCCATTTGTCCGGCTTTGTGTCTGACTCATAACTTTATTGATTTTCAAATTATTTGGCACAAGTAAGTAATCATCAACTTGTCACATGCACAATTCTTAGATTGCCACCTTGAAGTTCAAGGTCACTGTGCATCATTGAAGCAATTTTCTGTCCGTTGTTGTTTATTTCTTTTTGTTTCTGTGTTATTTACTTTTTAGCTATTTCAAAACTCAATATATTGCCATATTTAGAAAAAGTATACTTGTGAAATGATATTTTTATAAGCATTTTATAGCAGAGAATAGAAGAATGCAGTGTCCATCAACTGCTCTTTTTATATCAAGAATATAGTAATGACAGCATCCATCCATTCTAAAAAATTGTTCATACAATTTTAATGGCAACTATAGTTTGTTTTATTTGAAATTCAGGCAGGTGCATACAATTTCTGCACACTCTATTGGAAGGTTTACAACTATTGATAGTATCTATACAAATTTATGTTTTTATCTTTAGAAATTTGTTACTCATTGTAGTTTGTTTGGAAGCCTTTAGTGACAATTCACTGTGTCAGTAACTAATCTTTTAAAGTTTGAAAACTACTAAAACCTTCTAATTATTTTGCAAGAAAGAAATAACACAAATTTATTTATGTTATTTCAGAAATCCCTGCAGCTATTCGTCAGTTGAGTAAGGAAGACAAAGGTCTTTATTTAGAGATCATCAAATCAGCCACAGAAACAAGATATAACATACGTATTGTACGGAAGCCGTAAGGGGACATTAAAAATAAGAAGAATTTTTTTTTTTAATTCGTTATCTCGATAAAACAGTCTATCGTTATCTCGAGAAAACGATACTGTTATATCGTGATCTCAATATAAAGTTCTTCATCTTTTTAAAATTAGATTAATGGAAAGTTTCTGAGTTTATAACTGTATGCCGGTGAAGAGGAATGAATTTTGTTGATGTTTAGTAAAAACCTATGGTAAAAACCCCATTGTGTACTAAATATCTGTGGCAAACTTACTAAACAATAGAAAATTCTTTACATGGTTGATGTTACATTTTGCAGCAACATTAGCTTAAATTTTAACTTGGGGCCTCAGTGGCCAAGTGGTTAAGGTAGTTTGTTTACTATTGATCACGTGGCCTGTCAACACTGAGATTGCAGGTTCCATTCTCACTGCGGGCAGGGTGTACTCGACTCCAATCTTAATTGACAAGGTATGCTAGTTTTCCTACTGCAGGTCAGTGGTTTTCTCTGGGTACTCCGGCTTCCTCCCCCAATAAAAACTGGACGCCATGATATAGCTGAAAAATAGCTAAAAGTGGTGTTAAACACCATCCAAACAAACAAACAAATAAATTTTAACATTATTCTCAGAACTAGAAATAATTAAAAAAATTATCAGTTGTCTGAAATGTGTTTTTACAGATTTTTCTGACGTTTCAAATTCAGTGTTTTTTTCCACAAAAAATAGATTATTTATCTTTTTTGATCTGAGCAAAGTTTAAACCAAACTCACTATATATAGATACTCATTTGAAGTTCCCTGGCTGACATTTTGATCACATGGTCTGTCAACAGTAAGGTTGCAGGTCCAAGTCTCACTGCAGGCAGTGTGTCCTCAACTCCTATCTTAATTGACAAGGATTGCCAGTTTTCCTACAGAAGGTTGGGGTTTTTCTCTAGGTACTCTGCTTCCGCCCCCAATAAAAACTGGACATCATGATATGGCTGAAAAATTGCTGAAAGTTGCCTTAAACACCATTCAAACAAACAAATCTAATTTTTGTATATATACCTTGTTGCTAAAAAAAGAAAATCAGATATTGTAGTTTCTCTTATCACTTGGATGTTTTATCATATTCCCGAAAGATTGTTTTTTTTGTGATATCTCACCCTGGATAAAGTGATGTGAAAAAATGATATCAAAAATAGACTCATTTGATTGGATGATAGTCCATTGTGTATCACTTTTAACACATTCTGATTGGTTGTATTATGATATCTGTGATGTTTCAAAGTTTTCCATCTCTGACATCTTTTAATGTCATTATGGAAAGAATAATAGGTTCTTTCATTCGTTTTTGGGAAAGACCGGTTGATCTTTCACGAGTGATAGAAGTTTTATGTCTTTTCGCGAGTGGAGCGCAGCGGAAAGAGCCAAAAGACATAAAAATTTCTATCGCGAGTGAAAGATCACACGGACTTTCCCAAAAACGTATGAAAGTACCTATTTCTTCCGTAAACCAACAACTTTCACATCGCTATAATCTATAGACTCTCCATTGTTTTAGACTCCATTGTCTCTGACGTCCAATCAGAACGCCGGAAACAAGAACGTTGTTATGATTCCATAACAACGTTCTTGTTTCTGGCGTTTTGATTGGATGATGCAGCAAGTACAGATGTGTGCGCGTGAGCTCATCTGTGCTGGGTCATCTGTATCAGAAATCTGCCATTTACGGAAGAAGGGAAAATCTCTGTGCTTGTGGGGGCAATTGTACTGCTTGGACAATAATCTGTACTGAATCGTAAGAGAAAATGGTTTTATAACTTGTGAGAATTGAAAATCACAAAATATCAACTCCAGTTATAATAACAAGTTTGCCAGAGATATTTTGTGATTTCCAACTCTCCCTAATTATGAAAACAATAAATAATTCATTTATGATCATCAAGGTACCACTTTATATGCTTTAATGTGTGGATATGAGAAATTACCTTTTACAGAAACAGACAAAAGGAAAGACTTGATGACCCGAATAAAGAGGACATTAAATGCAAAAAAAATTGATATCAACAAATAACAACATAACTACAGTCAGAGCACTATCACAGAGCCTTCTCAAGACAATCACAATCTGCCAGGCACAAGCAAAGAGGACGAAGAAAATAAACTGAAGAGAAAGAATATAGATGATCAAACAGACACTGATGAACCATCAACTCCAACTACAAGTAAACTGAAGAAAAAATACAAAGATGATGAAATACATGTAGATATCAATGAACCGTCGATTCAGAGTACAGGTGACACTAGGCAAGGAAATAGTGATGCCTCTTCTTTACTAAAGGATGAGTTTGTGAGATCTTCCAGTCAGTCAAACCAGTTATCAATAACAGATGAACCTAAACTTGAAAAAGTCTTAACTGATACCATTTTAAATGAACTGTCCATGTTTATAAATGATATTGAAAAATATGAAATCCCAAAATGAAGTCTTGGTGGACTGTGGATTTTGGGATTTTGCTGGATAAAGGCACTATTATCGAACACATCCAATATTCCTCAATCCAAATGCTGTACATCTGCTGGTTGCTGATATAATGAAAGATATAAAACAGATAAATACAGAAGATGGATATGACAAAATTGGTGGTTAGTACTCATTTGAAAATCATACAACTCATCAAACGTTATAATTTTAATTTTACATTTTTTGCTGGGTTATAGTATGGTGAATGAAGGAAGATGCAAAAAACAGGGTACCTGCATTGTATTATCCTTCTTCAGTCTACCCAGAAAATTCACAGCAATATTGCAAACAATTGAAAAATGTGGATCTGCTATCATGGAATTGGTCATGTAATTTTTTATCATTTTATTTTTCAGCAAATTTAACATAAGTTTGTGCCTTTTTAGCTTAATCAACTTTCCCTACAGTTTTGAAACCAGATCCGTATAACTCTTAAGAAAGATACACATATTGAAGTTGTGCAATTGTTTCCCATGTTTTCAAGTGCTTTGCACCCTAGCAATTTCTGAGTTTTGCAATTTTTGGCAGAAATGGGTATTGATATATGGTAAAATATTGGCACTTGTTTGTAACAGAAGATAACTATAAACATCTGTACAATATAAATTGTACATGAACTAACTGCACATGATGGTAAATAAATGAATCCAGGACACTTTTAACTCTGCTGTCCATTGCCACTAATGGTTCATCTTGCCTAACAAAAAATAACTATAAGCCATGAAATAAAACTATTTGTAATGATAGACTTTTTTGTTTATATTAATCATGTGAGTTATCATTTTAAGAATACCTTTATTTCTGGTTTGATAGTATCCATTCCTGTGGAGTCATAGATGCTAAAAAGGATTCTACTGGAGAGTTTCTCCATCCTCCAGTCATCGTTGTGTGTACTTGTATCGGTATCGACAAGTGTAAAGACAAGGTATTTTATATACATTTTATCTGTCTATCTTGTCATAGTTGTGTTTGTTTGTTTAATGCTACCTTCAGCAATTTTTCAGCTATATAAATGGTGTCCAGTTTTTTTTAAAGGAAACCGGAGTACCTTGGGAAGGAAAATGGCAATCCATATCAATAAAGATTGGAGTAGAGTGTACCCTGCCTGCAGTGAGACTAACTTGCAACATCAGTGTTGACAGACCACATGATCAATAGTAGACGAACTACATTAACCACTGAGCCACCGAGGACCCTCATAATTGTGTATTGGTATCAACAGGTTTAAAGACATGATGGTATTTTATATATTCTACGTTCTAAAGGTTATCACATTCAGTAAATAGTATACAGTATATTCATTAAGACTATAATTAGTCAAAATAAAATGGAAAGGATAGTTCATTTAACAATTTTTTTGTTATCGGTATATATATAAATTTTAGTTTGAAGAAAGAAAGGAAGAGTTTCGTAAACAACTTACATCACTGCTGCGAAATGAAGATAAACAGAAACATTTAAGACGTATTTGCTACATTTCAAACACAGAACCATCACAGAAAGACATTGATTATTTGCACCAATCCATTTTTGAATTCGGAAAGAACATAGAAAACTATGAAGAAAGATTACCATTAAAATGGATTCGCTTAGAACAAGCTTTAGATATTTTATGTGAAGCTGGTGTGAATATTTTGTCCTGGACTGACATTGCTGGCTTGGCATCCAAATGTTTGATTGAAGATGAAAATGAAGTTAGCCTTTTTCTTAAGTATCATCATAAAATTGGTAGCATCATTTACTTTGAAAGTTTAAAAGAACATATTATACTTAACCAAAAATGGCTTGTAGATGCATTTCGATGTTTTGTATCTGATAAATATGACAGTGATCTAAAACTCACACAGGACTGGAAAACACTAGAAGACACGGGAGAGCTTAAAACATCTCTTATTGTAAAACTGCTTCAAAAAGAACCAGAACGTGAATTTTATAAACATGAGAGTCATTTACTGAAAGTAATGGAAATGTTTGGTATCATTGTCGAAATTGCAACTTGTACTGAAGATGGACAAAGATTATGGACTTATTATATGCCATGTATGATTTCTGAACAAACATCCATCAATCAAATCTATGATAAGTTCGATGTAATGAGAGAATCCTGTACACCAACACCATGGTTGTGTATCCAGTTTGACTTCATGCCCTTTGATTTTTTTAACATGATCTTTTGTCAGTACATCAGAAAATACACTGTTTGCACTGAAGCATTGTCAGGACGATTGGCTTTATATCACGGTATAGGAGTATTCTTCTTTGACAATACCAAGTCTAGAACATTTATTTTGTGTTTCTCTAAAAACACAATTGCAATGCAAATATGGCAATGGAAAAAACTAGAGCAAAGAAAGTGTAAATCAATGCTAGAAGAACTGATATCCGTGATACACAATGTAAAATACAAATATGAACCCAGAAGACTTTCGTATTCTGTAAAAACCAAGTGTGCTAATGGTAATATACACATCATTGCTGGACGAAAAAGCTACAAAGAATTGAAAGATTTAGGAGATGAGGAATATTTCTGTGAAGAACATCATGAGATGCATGATACCAGAGATTTCTTTCAAACCTGGTTTGAAGAGAATTCAGAAAAAGGTAAGCAGACGAATCAGTATTTTACAAGCTTGAATTGAGTTATTAAAATTTCATAAAATATGTATTGTCAGATAGAGTAAGAATATCATGAATATGCTAAATTATTTGTACCTTTTCTGCTTTCTTAACTATGTAATGTTTTATCTTTTGACTGTGTCTCACAATTTATTGTATGTCATTAAGATATTAAATCTTTTGTTTGTTCTTCACAGGAATAAACGAAAGATTCAGTGGAATGTAAGTAAAGATACATATTAACAAATTCTATGTAAATACATGAAGATTCAATCCCTTATCATTTAATAAAATGTACCCCTAAAAAACAAACATAAGATGTATAAAAAATCAATAAAGTGGTCCCTAAGGAATTGGTCCATAGAAATACCACAAATAACTGACCTTATTGCACTTAGAACTGGGAGGGGATTTGAGTAAATTGTATGGAGATTTGTTACAACTTTAAAAAAAAAACTTTTTCACAGACAAATAGTTCTGAATATTTATTGTTTTATAAGATTGAGATTTTGTTTTAATATTTATTATTGAATATGAATCTGAACTCTCACTACATTAAAAAATCGTTTAATTTGTCCATGTTGATTATAATTGTAATTGGATTAGTGCAATTCAATTACATGTAACATATCATATACAATAATTGCAGCACTTGCTTGTAAAGAATGCAACTTATAATAATTATAACTCTTTATTATAATTTATCATGACTACAATGGTCCTTTATGCTCATTTAGTGAAGCTACCATATTCTTAGTGCCATTTTTGAGTTTTAGGTCACTAAGGTCAGTCCTTTGTGGTATTTCTATGGACCACAAAGGGACCAATATGCATGATGACATTGAACACAGTAAGGACAAAAGATTTAAGAACATGTTTTAGGTGCAAACATTTAAATCAATCAATATGAAAAAGAGTTCACATATAATGTTTACTTTAGTTAACTGTAGTTAGTATGTTATTTAATAATTGTATAGCCATTTTTCATGTTTTACAGGTGTCATGTTTGTAAAAACAAACCATGTGTATACTGGTGTTGTGAGTGTGAGAAATCTATGTGTGAGGACTGTACTAATCATCACAGGGAATTAAATATTAATGAAAATCCATACTATGATGCTCACTATTTACAACATGTACAGGACATGTATTCATTAGATTCTATCTTCCAGATATATGGAAATGATATAATTGATGTAAAGGTGTTATATGATGGATTATTAGTTATAGCATGTGATGATGACCAATTAGTAACATGTCATATAACAGGACAAGAACAACAAAAAATTCCATTACCTGACAGACCTTACTGTATAGCTGTAGTAGACAACAACACTGTAGCTGTCACATTATATTATACAGGGATGTTTTTGTTAGCACCACATTCCCCTTTAGTGATAGTAGATGTCAGACAGAGACAAGTTATACAACATATTGATGTAAATACGTATTGTGTAGGAATCATGTACAGAGATAACCAGCTGTTTGTAGGCTGTGGTGACAACACAATTAAGTTAATGAACATGTCAGGAAACGTAATGTATACAATACCTGTGAGTATAAAATGTGACTATATCTGTGGCGGTGAGGCAGGGCGTATCTACTATACTGATACTTGCATAGGTTGTTTTGTATTGATACTGTAGGGAACACTTGGTTTACATTTACTGATCCTAACATGGAGGAACCACTGGCAATTACAACAGATGATGAAGGACATGTACTTGTTATATGTGAAAAGTCCTACAATGTAGTCAGAATTAGTCCTGATGGTAAACAGTGTCAGGTTATTATTCAAAAGCTACCATTTGTAGATACTTGGTCTCACATGTTTTGCATATGTTATAGTTCACTGTCTAAGTCAGTTGTTATTGGTATTGGTGAATATGTTTTTGTTTATAAGAAAGTATAAATAATATACATTTAAGAATTGAAAGCATTTTTTTGAAGTTTCATTGACAAATTAAAGCCCTACCATAGCACATTCAATGATGTGCCATGATGAAAATGTGCTTTGGTCAACGCTTTCATATGTCAATAAAACTTCAAAATAATGCATTCAATTCTTATATTTGCATTTTATTTCATTTCAAAAATGCCAGGCCTAATTAAAATCTTGCACAACGTATTTTTGTTGATTTAAATAATTCCATGTTGTTTGTTTAATGTAGACATTGTGAATGAAGCACGTGCTCTTCATGGCTATCGGTTGCATTGAGAAATGCAAAGAATTATTCTATGTCATCTGTAACAGTTTGAACCAATAGAAATCTAGGATATCTATGAAAGAAGTACGTTATGTAAAAATTACAATATATCTGATTGACAATAGGAAGCAGTGTTCCAGCTAGGGGGAAATAGAGGGGCGCCGTGCCCCGCCCTAAAATTACATCGCCCCTGTGCCCCTCTCAGGTGCCCTGTGTCCCGATTGGTGCCCCTTATCACTCTATTGCTCCAATTAATTTTTTGTTCTAAAATTAATAGTAACTATCGTGTTTTTATAGCTAATTAACTCATTAGACTATTCTCGTTTCCTTATAATTTTGATCATATAATTAGTGCTAGACAGTGGGGACTGGTACACAGGTAACATTTCAAGTTTTGACACTTCAAAAATGTTATTACCTTAAAAATTTGCGTGGTCACTGTTTTTGGCCATTTGGCTTAATTATGATCCAGACCGGAAATATCTAAAACCGTTTTTATTGCCCTTTGCGATAGATATCTTCAAATATTTGTCACCGCGCCATGTTTATTTTTGAACGCCATTTTTTTAAAACAAAAAGTGAAAGCTGGTACTCGACTGCCTTTTTCTATATTCAAATAGCGTTAAGTAAAAATACTCGCGGCAACCAGAAAAAACCAACTGAAAATACGAAAATCTCCGGAGCGGATATGAACTTAGTTCAGGAACTTGCAAATACAATGCTGCTTGTGTTGAAGTTACAACCACAGATTGAAACACAGTAACAAATAGTATTTTGGCAGTCACTTTTCAGTTGATTAAATGCACAAATATATATAAAATTTTACTTTAAAATGAAAACAAAGGCACAAAACAGCAACAGAACACTTATTCAAATAACAATAACAACAAAAGTGCAACAACCGCAATCACACTAAAAAATATGAAAATACAATAAAAAGTGCCCTTCTCATGCACCCCTCTATTTTTAAATCCTAGCTGGAACACTGGGAAGTGATCATATAGTTTACAGTGCACATATTACTGACTTATCTGTTGTTTTGCCAACAAAAACACCTTTTATGTTGATTATAAATCATAAATAATCTGCATTACACTATATGCTGATTTTGACACCATAAAGTTGTGCAGTACAAATGTCGGACATAATTGTTGTAAATGGTTACAATACTGTTTATGTTTATAAAAGAGTTTATTATATAGATAGAGATGAAATATCGAATTTTCCGAGAGACAGAAATCACGGTAAATCACATGTGAAAATTATCGTTTTCACTCTTTTCACTCTTGGCCAAAAATGTTGGTTTTGTACTATACAGATCTTCATCCGCCATTCATAAAATTTTGGATTAAGCATTAAAATTTTACGAAAACAATATTGATCTATATAATAAATAGGATAATCAATTGGGCATCGTGAATATCCAAAATATGATCACTCGTTCCGCATAAAGCATCAGATTAAACTCGTGCGCGGAACAAGTTTAATCAGATGCATTATGCGGCACTCGTGATCATATTTTGGATATTCACTCTGCCCAATTAATTATCCTTTAATTATTATAATATTGTATAATTAAAATGATGTCATTAGTAAACTGTAAAACTTGTTCTATAAGTAAATCTTTATCCAAACATACTAGTAAACTAGTTGGCAGACTAACTGCTTCTGTAAATAGTAGTTGTAAGACTAAGCCTTACTAAAAATAAGTTTATATTTTCCAATTTTCCTGATCTTTGTTTTGATTAGTTTTCTATGTTAAATTAAGCTAATCATTGGTGATCAGAATGACTTTTTCTTATGCACTTCAGTTAATGTAATCCTTTTGCTAAAACCAAATGGCTAATTTTTGTTAAAGTTATTGTTTATTTTAAAAATTTAATTGTTGTTACTTGTGAAAGTGTTAAAATCATGTGGAAACAAATTTATGGGAAAAATATTAAGGCGACAAATAAATCAGATGTTTTATCAAAAATTAATGTTTGTAAAAATGTCCATAAGAAACAAAACATATTGATAACATGATATTAATACACAATTATAGCATTTTAAGTTTCGGTCAATACACGTTTTCATTTAACCCCATCAAAGGGCTATAATTGTGTTATAAATAATCCACATTACAATATAATCTGATAAACACCACCAAGTGATATGGTAGATTACATTCTCTTGTGATTGTCCTTATTTATCTATTTCTCATGCTACTTGGAAATTATAATTGGAAACAATGTGATACAAACAATAGTTATGGAAAATACATTGTGATGTCAGTCCTTGATGACAAATACATTATGATGTCAGTCCCTGATGACAAAATACATTGTAATGTCAGTCCTTGATGACAAATACATTAAAATGTCAGTTATGATGACAAAATACATTGTAATGTCAGTCCTTGATGACAAATACATTGTAATGTCAGTCTATGATGACAAAATACATTGTGACGTCAGTCCTTGATGACGAAATACATTGTGATGTCAGTCCCATATGACAAAATACATTGTGACGCCAGTCCCTGATGATAAAATACAATGTAATGTCAGTCCCTGATGACAAAATACATTGTGATGTCAGTCCCTGATGACAGAATACATTGTGACATCAGTCCCTGATGACAAAATACATTGTTAAGTCAGTCTCTGATGACAAAATACATTGTGACGTCAGTCCCTGATGACAAAATACAATGTAATGTCAGTCCTTGATGACAAAATACATTGTTAAGTCAGTCCTTGATGACAAATACATTATGATGTCAGTCCCTGATGACAAAATACATTGTTAAGTCAGTCCCTAATGACAAAATACATTGTGACGTCAGTCCCTGATGAGAAAATACATTGTGACGTCAGTCCCTGATGACAAAATACATTGTGACGTCAGTCCCTGATGACAAAATACATTGTGACGTCAGTCCCTGATGACAAAATACATTGTGACTTCAGTCCCTGATGATAAAATACATTGTAATGTCAGTCCCTAATGACAAAATACATTGTGACGCCAGTCCCTAATGACAAAATACATTGTGACGTCAGTCCCTGATAACAAAATACATAGTAAAGTCAGTCCCTGATGACAAAATACATTAAGTCAGTCCCTGATGACAAAAAACATTGTAATGTCAGTCCTTGATGACAAAATACATTGTAATGTCAGTCCATGATGACAAAATACATTGTTAAGTCAGTCTCTGATGACAAAATACATTGTGATGTCAGCCCTTGATGACAAAATACATTGTTAAGTCAGTCCCTGATGACAAAATACATTGTGACACCAGTCCCTGATGACAAAATACATTGTAATGTCAGTCTCTGATGACAAAAAACATTGTAATGTCAGTCTCTGATGACAAAATACATTGTAATGTCAGTCCTTGATGACAAAATACATTGTTAAGTCAGTCCCTGATGACAAAAAACTTTGTGACATCAGTCCCTGATGACAAAAAACATTGTAATGTCAGTCTCTGATGACAAAATACATTGTAATGTCAGTCCCTGATGACAAAATACATTGTGACGTCAGTCCCTGATGACAAAAAACATTGTAATGTCAGTCTCTGATGACAAAATACATTGTAATGTCAGTCCTTGATGACAAAATACATTGTTAAGTCAGTCCCTGATGACAAAAAACTTTGTGACATCAGTCCCTGATGACAAAATACATTGTAATGTCAGTCCCTGTTGACAAAATACATTGTTAAGTCAGTCTCTGATGACAAAATACATTGTTAAGTTAGTCCCTGATGACAAAAAACATTGTAATGTCAGTCTCTGATGACAAAATACATTGTGATGTTAGTCCCTGATGACAAAAAACATTGTTAAGTCAGTCCCTGATGACAAAAAAACATTGTAATGTCAGTCCCTGATGACAACATACATTGTTAAGTCAGTCCCTGATGACAAAATACATTGTAATGTCAGTCTCTGATGACAAAATACATTGTGATGTCAGTCCCTGATGACAAAATACATTGTAATGTCAGTCTCTGATGACAAAATACATTGTAATGTCAGTCCCTGTTGACAAAATACATTGTTAAGTCAGTCTCTGATGACAAAATACATTGTTAAGTCAGTCTCTGATGACAAAATACATTGTGATGTCAGTCCCTGATGACAAAATACATTGTGACGTCAGTCCCTGATGACAAAATACATTGTGATGTCAGTCCCTGATCACTAAATACATTGTTAAGTCAGTCCCTGATGACAAAATACATTGTTAAGTCAGTCTGTGATGACAAAATACATTGTGATGTCAGTCCTTGATGACAAAATACATTGTGATGTCAGTCCCTGATGACAAAATACATTGTAATGTCAGTCCCTGATGACAAAATACATTGTTAAGTCAGTCCTTGATGACAAAATACATTGTGATGTCAGTCCCTGATGACAAAATACATTGTTATGTCAGTCCCTGATGACAAAATACACAGTAATGTCAGTCCCTGATGACAAAATACATTGTGACATCAGTCCCTATTACAAAATACATGGTTATGTCAGTCTATGATGACAAAATACATTGTGATGTCAGTCCCTGATCACTAAATACATTGTTAAGTCAGTCCCTGATGACAAAATACATTGTTAAGTCAGTCCCTGATGACAAAAAACATTGTAATGTCAGTCTCTGATGACAAAATACATTGTAATGTCAGTCCATGATGACAAAATACATTGTTAAGTCAGTCCCTGATGACAAAAAACATTGTGACATCAGTCCCTGATGACAAAATACATTGTAATGTCAGTCCCTGTTGACAAAATACATTGTTAAGTCAGTCTCTGATGACAAAATACATTGTGATGTCAGTCCCTGATGACAAAATACATTGTTAAGTTAGTCCCTGATGACAAAAAACATTGTAATGTCAGTCTCTGATGACAAAATACATTGTGATGTTAGTCCCTGATGACAAAAAACATTGTTAAGTCAGTCCCTGATGACAAAAAAACATTGTAATTTCAGTCCCTGATGACAACATACATTGTTAAGTCAGTCCCTGATGACAAAATACATTGTAATGTCAGTCTCTGATGACAAAATACATTGTGATGTCAGTCCCTGATGACAAAATACATTGTAATGTCAGTCTCTGATGACAAAATACATTGTAATGTCAGTCCCTGTTGACAAAATACATTGTGAAGTCAGTCCCTGATGACAAAAAACATTGTTAAGTCAGTCTCTGATGACAAAATACATTGTTAAGTCAGTCTCTGATGACAAAATACATTGTAATGTCAGTCCTTGATGACAAAATACATTGTGATGTCAGTCCCTGATGACAAAATACATTGTGATGTCAGTCCCTGATCACTAAATACATTGTTAAGTCAGTCCCTGATGACAAAATACATTGTTAAGTCAGTCCCTGATGACAAAATACATAGTAATGTCAGTCCCTGATGACAAAATACATAGTAATGTCAGTCCCTGATGACAAAATACATTGTAATGTCATTCCCTGATGACAAAATACATTGTGAAGTCAGTCCTTGATGACAAAATACATTGTGATGTCAGTCCCTGATGACAAAATACATTGTTATGTCAGTCCCTGATGACAAAATACACAGTAATGTCAGTCCCTGATGACAAAATACATTGTGACATCAGTCCCTATTACAAAATACATTGTTATGTCAGTCTATGATGACAAAATACATTGTGATGTCAGTCCCTGATCACTAAATACATTGTTAAGTCAGTCCCTGATGACAAAATACATTGTGACGTCAGTCCCTGATGACAAAATACATTTTGACTTCAGTCCTTGTGGACAAAATACATTGTAATGTCAGTCCCTGATGACAAAATACATTGTGATGTCAGTCCCTGATGACAAAATACATTTTGACTTCAGTCCCTGTTGACAAAATACTTTGTAATGTCAGTCCCTGATGACAAAATACATTGTAATGTCAGTCCCTGAAGACAAAATACATTATGACGTCAGTCCCTGATGACAAAATACATTTTGACTTCAGTCCCTGTTGACAAAATACATTGCGATGTCAGTCCCTGATGACAGAATACATTGTGACATCAGTCCCTGATGACAAAATACATTGTTAAGTCAGTCCCTGATGACAAAATACATTGTGACGTCAGTCCCTGATGACAAAATACATTGTGATGTCAGTCCCATATGACAAAATACATTGTGACGCCAGTCCCTAATGACAAAATACATTGTTAAGTCAGTCCCTGATGACAAAATACATAGTAAAGTCAGTCCCTGATGACAAAATACATTGTGATGTCAGTCTCTGATGACAAAATACATTGCGATGTCAGTCCCTGATGACAAAATACATTGTGACGTTAGTCCCTGATGACAAAAAAAATAGTAAAGTCAGTCCCTGATGACAAAATACATTTTGATGTCAGTCTCTGATGACAAAATACATAGTGATGTCAGTCCTTGATGACAAAATACCTTGTTAAGTCAGTCCTTGATGACAAAATACATTGTAATGTCAGTCTCTGATGACAAAATACATTGTGATGTCAGTCTCTGATGACAAAATACATTGTGACTTCAGTCCCTGATGACAAAATACATTGTTAAGTCAGTCCCTGATGACAAAATACATTGTAATGTCAGTCCCTAATGACAAAATACATTGTAATGTCAGTCCCTGATGACAAAATACATTGTAATGTCAGTCCCTGATGACAAAATACATTGTGATGTCAGTCCCTGATGACGAAATACATTGTTAAGTCAGTCCCTGATGACAAAATACATTGTGACACCAGTCCCTGATGACAAAATACATTGTAATGTCAGTCCCTGATGACAAAATACATTGTGATGTCAGTCCCTGATGACGAAATACATTGTTAAGTCAGTCCCTGATGACAAAATACATTGTAATGTCAGTCCCTAATGACAAAATACATTGTAATGTCAGTCCCTGATGACATACAATGTAATGTCCGTCCCTGCTGACAAAATACATTGTAATGTCAGTCTATGATGACAAAATACATTGCGACATCAGTCCCTGATGACAAAATACATTGTAATATCAGTCCCTGATGACAAAATACATTGTTATGTCAGTCCCTGTTGACAAAATACATTGTGAAGTCAGTCCCTGATGACAAAATACATTGTGATGTCAGTCTGTGATGACAAAAAACATTGTAATGTCAGTCCCTGATGACAAAATACATTGTAATGTCAGTCCTTGATGACAAAATACATTGTTAAGTCAGTCCCTGATGACAAAATACATTGTAATGTCAGTCTGTGATGACAAAATACATTGTGACGTCAGTCCCTGATGACAAAATACATTGTGATGTCAGTCCTTGATGACAAAATACATTGTTATGTCAGTCCTTGATGACAAAATACATTGTGACGTCAGTCCCTGATGACAAAATACATTATGATGTCAGTCCCTGATGACAAAATACATTGTGACATCAGTCCCTGATGACAAAATACATTGTAATGTCAGTCCTTGATGACAAAATACATTGTTAAGTCAGTCCCTGATGACAAAATACATAGTAATGTCAGTCCCTGATGACAAAATACATTGTTAAGTCAGTCCCTGATGACAAAATACATTGTGATGTCAGTCCCTGATGACAAAATACATTGTTATGTCAGTCCTTGATGACAAAATACATTGTTAAGTCAGTCCCTGATGACAAAATACATTGTAATGTCAGTCCTTGATGACAAAATACATTGTGACGTCAGTCCCTGATGACAAAATACATTGTAATGTCAGTCCTTGATGACAAAATACATTATGATGTCAGTCCCTGATGACAAAATACATTGTGACGTCAGTCCCTGATGACAAAATACATTGTAATGTCAGTCCTTGATGACAAAATACATTGTGATGTTAGTCCTTGATGACAAAATACATTGTGATGTTAGTCCTTGATGACAAAATACATTATGATGTCAGTCCCTGATGACAAAATACATTGTGATGTTAGTCCTTGATGACAAAATACATTGTGATGTTAGTCCTTGATGACAAAATACATTGTGATGTTAGTCCTTGATGACAAAATACATTATGATGTTAGTCCTTGATGACAAAATACATTGTGACGTCAGTCCCTGATGACAAAATACATTGTAATGTCAGTCCTTGATGACAAAATACATTGTTAAGTCAGTCCCTGATGACAAAATACATTGTTAAGTCAGTCCCTGATGACAAAATACATTGTGATGTCAGTCCCTGATGACAAAATACATTGTGACGTCAGTCCCTGATGACAAAATACATTGTGATGTCAGTCCTTGATGACAAAATACATTGTTAAGTCAGTCCCTGATGACAAAATACATTGTTAAGTCAGTCCCTGATGACAAAATACATTATGATGTCAGTCCCTGATGACAAAATACATTGTGACGTCAGTCCCTGATGACAAAATACATTGTGATGTCAGTCCTTGATGACAAAATACATTGTGACGTCAGTCCCTGATGACAAAATACATTGTAATGTCAGTCCTTGATGACAAAATACATTGTTAAGTCAGTCCCTGATGACAAAATACATTGTGACGTCAGTCCCTGATGACAAAATACATTGTTAAGTCAGTCCCTGATGACAAAATACATTGTTAAGTCAGTCCCTGATGACAAAAAACATTGTGACATCAGTCCCTGATGACAAAATACATTGTAATGTCAGTCCCTGATGACAAAATACATTGTGATGTCAGTCCCTGATGACAAAATACATTGTTAAGTCAGTCCCTGATGACAAAATACATTGTTAAGTCAGTCCCTGATGACAAAATACATTGTGACACCAGTCCCTGATGACAAAATACATTGTAATGTCAGTCCCTGATGACAAAATACATTGTGATGTCAGTCCCTGATGACGAAATACATTGTTAAGTCAGTCCCTGATGACAAAATACATTGTAATGTCAGTCCCTAATGACAAAATACATTGTAATGTCAGTCCCTGATGACATACAATGTAATGTCCGTCCCTGCTGACAAAATACATTGTAATGTCAGTCTATGATGACAAAATACATTGCGACATCAGTCCCTGATGACAAAATACATTGTAATGTCAGTCCCTGATGACAAAATACATTGTTATGTCAGTCCCTGTTGACAAAATACATTGTGAAGTCAGTCCCTGATGACAAAATACATTGTGATGTCAGTCTGTGATGACAAAAAACATTGTAATGTCAGTCCCTGATGACAAAATACATTGTGATGTCAGTCCTTGATAACAAAATACATTGTTAAGTCAGTCCCTGATGACAAAAAACATTGTGACATCAGTCCCTGATGACAAAATACATTTTGACTTCAGTCCCTGATGACAAAAAACATTGTGACGTCAGTCCCTGATGACAAAATACATTGTGACGTCAGTCTCTGATGACAAAATACATTGTGACGTCAGTCCCTGATGACAAAATACATCATGATTTTGTCATCAGGGACTGATGTCGCAATGTATTTTGTCATCATAGACTGACATTACAATGTATTTTGTCAGCAGGGACGGACATTACATTGTATGTCATCAGGGACTGACATTACAATGTATTTTGTCATTAGGGACTGACATTACAATGTATTTTGTCATCAGGGACTGACTTAACAATGTATTTCGTCATCAGGGACTGACATCACAATGTATTTTGTCATCAGGGACTGACATTACAATGTATTTTGTCATCAGGGACTGGTGTCACAATGTATTTTGTCATCAGGGACTGACTTAACAATGTATTTCGTCATCAGGGACTGACATCACAATGTATTTTGTCCCTGATGACAAAATACATTGTGATGTCAGTCCCTGATGACAAAATACATTGTGACACTAGTCCCTGTTGACAAAATGCATTGTGACGCTAGTCCCTGTTGACAAAATACATTGTGACATCAGTCCCTGATGACAAAATACATTGTAATGTCAGTCCCTGATGACAAAATACATTGTTATGTCAGTCCCTGTTGACAAAATACATTGTGAAGTCAGTCCCTGATGACAAAATACATTGTGATGTCAGTCTGTGATGACAAAAAACATTGTAATGTCAGTCCCTGATGACAAAATACATTGTGATGTCAGTCCTTGATGACAAAATACATTGTTAAGTCAGTCCCTGATGACAAAAAACATTGTGACATCAGTCCCTGATGACAAAATACATTTTGACTTCAGTCCCTGATGACAAAAAACATTGTGACGTCAGCAGGGACGGACATTACATTGTATGTCATCAGGGACTGACATTACAATGTATTTTGTCATTAGGGACTGACATTACAATGTATTTTGTCATCAGGGACTGACTTAACAATGTATTTCGTCATCAGGGACTGACATCACAATGTATTTTGTCATCAGGGACTGACATTACAATGTATTTTGTCATCAGGGACTGGTGTCACAATGTATTTTGTCATCAGGGACTGACTTAACAATGTATTTCGTCATCAGGGACTGACATCACAATGTATTTTGTCCCTGATGACAAAATACATTGTGATGTCAGTCCCTGATGACAAAATACATTGTGACGTCAGTCCCTGATGACAAAATACATTGTAATGTCAGTCCTTGATGACAAAATACATTGTTAAGTCAGTCCCTGATGACGAAATACATTGTTAAGTCAGTCCCTGATGACAAAATACATTGTAATGTCAGTCCTTGATGACAAAATACATTGTGATGTCAGTCCCTGATGACAAAATACATTGTTAAGTCAGTCCCTGATGACAAAATACATTGTTAAGTCAGTCCCTGATGACAAAAAACATTGTGACATCAGTCCCTGATGACAAAATACATTGTAATGTCAGTCCCTGATGACAAAATACATTGTGATGTCAGTCCCTGATGACAAAATACATTGTTAAGTCAGTCCCTGATGACAAAATACATTGTTATGTCAGTCTCTGATGACAAAATACATTGTAATGTCAGTCCCTGTTGACAAAATACATTGTTAAGTCAGTCCCTGATGACAAAAAACATTGTGACATCAGTCCCTGATGACAAAATACATTGTAATGTCAGTCCCTGATGACAAAATACATTGTGATGTCAGTCCCTGATGACAAAATACATTGTTAAGTCAGTCCCTGATGACAAAAAACATTGTGACATCAGTCCCTGATGACAAAATACATTGTGACACCAGTCCCTGATGACAAAATACATTGTAATGTCAGTCCCTGATGACAAAATACATTGTGATGTCAGTCCCTGATGACGAAATACATTGTTAAGTCAGTCCCTGATGACAAAATACATTGTAATGTCAGTCCCTAATGACAAAATACATTGTAATGTCAGTCCCTGATGACATACAATGTAATGTCCGTCCCTGCTGACAAAATACATTGTAATGTCAGTCTATGATGACAAAATACATTGCGACATCAGTCCCTGATGACAAAATACATTGTAATGTCAGTCCCTGATGACAAAATACATTGTTATGTCAGTCCCTGTTGACAAAATACATTGTGAAGTCAGTCCCTGATGACAAAATACATTGTGATGTCAGTCTGTGATGACAAAAAACATTGTAATGTCAGTCCCTGATGACAAAATACATTGTGATGTCAGTCCTTGATGACAAAATACATTGTTAAGTCAGTCCCTGATGACAAAAAACATTGTGACATCAGTCCCTGATGACAAAATACATTTTGACTTCAGTCCCTGATGACAAAAAACATTGTGACGTCAGTCCCTGATGACAAAATACATTGTGATGTCAGTCTCTGATGACAAAATACATTGTGACGTCAGTCCCTGATGACAAAATACATCATGATTTTGTCATCAGGGACTGATGTCGCAATGTATTTTGTCATCATAGACTGACATTACAATGTATTTTGTCAGCAGGGACGGACATTACATTGTATGTCATCAGGGACTGACATTACAATGTATTTTGTCATTAGGGACTGACATTACAATGTATTTTGTCATCAGGGACTGACTTAACAATGTATTTCGTCATCAGGGACTGACATCACAATGTATTTTGTCATCAGGGACTGACATTACAATGTATTTTGTCATCAGGGACTGGTGTCACAATGTATTTTGTCATCAGGGACTGACTTAACAATGTATTTCGTCATCAGGGACTGACATCACAATGTATTTTGTCCCTGATGACAAAATACATTGTGATGTCAGTCCCTGATGACAAAATACATTGTGACACTAGTCCCTGTTGACAAAATGCATTGTGACGCTAGTCCCTGTTGACAAAATACATTGTGACATCATTCAGGAGTGAAAAAAAGTTACAGATTGATATCCTCATATGAAAAATGTTGTTTATAATATTTTTTTGGAATTTGAAATATGTTTTCATTCTATATTTGTTCTATTTTTTAATGTTACACCTCCTTACTGTTATAGCCCAGAATATTACTCCATGTTTCAAAGATACCCGGTTTCCATACTACAAAATTAGTCTACACAAATTACTTTTCCATTTCATCATAAAGGAACTAGGTTTCAGAAATGGTGAAAATTGTATTTCGTGTATATCTCTGGTTATTTAATTTCAACAAACAAATAAACATGCCATAGGCTTATTATTTTTTTCAAATTAAATAACTTGAGGTGATGTAAAGCGATATACAATTCTCACTCATTGTGTCACCTATAAGTACTTTTACATTTGTAGTACAAACAGTATGATTTATCTTTTGTTATTGGTCAAGGTAGGAATTCTAAATGAATTTAAACAATTTAAATCTATATTTTGTATTTAAGGTCAAAATGTTATTTACATGTCTGTGTGTATAAATATATTAAATTACTACATGTAGTGTTAACAATTACTCAAAAAGATCAAGTCAAAAATTGTGAATTAGTGCTACTGTGATAACATTCTGTTTGTTTGAATGATGTTTAATTACCACTTTCAGCAGTTTTTCAGCTATATCATGGCTTGCAGTTTTTATATGGATGAAATTGAACTACTTGAAGAAAAAGCTGACCTTCAGTAGGAAAATTGGCAATCCTTGTCAATTAAGATTGGAGTCAAGCACGACTCTCTGCCCCCAGTGAGACTCAAACCACAACCTGAGTGTTGACAGACCGCATGATCAAGTCGACAGAGGCCTCTGGTAATATTCTGTCTGATGAACTCTAAAGTAAATGCCCAAGATAACATAAAAGCTTTATAATGACATGTTTAGACCGGTTTGGCAACCAACCTATAATTCAAATCTATATTTAGACACGCCAGAAATTTTTTTTACAGGGCATGTATCATTTTAACTGACTTGGTTATATTGTATTTTACTATTTTATGTGTATCAGTTATAACATGTAATGTAAAATAATTACTGAATAAAGATAATATACAATTACTGACTTTGATATATAGTTAACTAGAGAAAATGTACATATCCTCATCTATCAATTAAAGAACATCTAGTACCTAGTATCAGCAAATACAATTTACAATTTTGGCATGACATGAAATAGGTATTTAGACCAATCAGAGACAGGTAACATTCTATTTATGTAGAGGAATAATGTTATTTGTTATTTATTTTGTAATAAGTATGATAAATTGCTTTAATCAAATGTGTACATGAAATGACAAAAAACTTCAGAAAACTGGTTTCAATTCTGCTATGCAAATGACTATACAATGCAGGATGTCACACATGTCCTTGTGAGAAGACATCTCTTTGTGAGATGACAATTCACTTAACCAGAACCTTAGGTCCAATACTGATAACCATACAGTCGACCACATACAGAGGTCTAATACTGATTAACTTACAGTCGACCACATACAGAGGTCTAATACTGATTACCATACAGTTTACCACATACAGAGGTCTTATACTGATTATCATACAGTCGACCACATACAGAGGTCTAATACTGATTACCATACAGTTTACCACATACAGAAGTCTAATACTGATTACCATACAGTTTACCACGTACAGTTGATCAATAAACAGGTCTTATAATGATTACCATACAGTTGACCACATAAACAGGTCTAATACTGATTACCATACAGTTGACCACAAACACAGGTCTAATACTGATTACCATACAGTTGACCACAAACACAGGCCTAATAATGATTACCATACAGTTGACCACAAACACAGGTCTAATACTGATTACCATACAAATGACCACATAAACTGGTCTTGTACTGATTACCATACAATTCACCACATACACAGGTCTAATACTGATTACCATACTTTTGATCACATAAACTGGTTTTACACTGATTACCATACAGTTGGCCACAAGCACATGTCTAATACTGATTACCATACAGTTGACCACATACACATGTCTAATACTGATTACCGTACAGTTGACCACATACAGAGGTCTAATACTGAATACCATACTTTTGATCACATAAACTGGTTTTACACTGATTAACATGCAGTTGGCCACAAGCACATGTCTAATACTGATTACCATACAGTTGACCACATACACAGGTCTAATACTAATTATCATACTTTTGATCACATAAACTGGTTTTACACTGATTACCATACAGTTGGGTACAAGCACATGTCTAATACTGATTACCATACAGTTTACCACATACAGAGGTTTAATACTGATTACCATACAGTTGACCACAAACACAGGTCTAATAATGATTACCATACAGTTGACTACGAACACAGGTCTTATACAGATTACCATACAGTTGACCACATACAGAGGTCTAATACTGATTACCATACAGTTGACCACAAACAGGTCTAATACGGATTACCATACAGTTGACCACAAAAACAGGTCCAATACTGATTACCATACAGTTAACCACATGCACAGGTCTAATAATTATTACCATACAGTTGACCACAAACACAGGTCCAATACTGAATACCATACAGTTGACCACAAACACAGGTCCAATACTGAATACCATACAGTTTACCACATACACAGGTCTAATAATGATTACCATACAGTAATCACAAACACAGATCTAATAATGATTACCATACAGGTGACTACGAACACAGGTCTAATACTGATTACCATACAGTTGACCACATAAACAGGTCTAATACTGATTACCATACAGTTGACCATATACAGTTGATCACATAAACACGTCTAATAATGATTACTATATTGTTGATCACATAAGGAGGTCTAGTAATGATAACCATACAGTTGACCACATAAACAGGTCTTATAATTATTATCATATAGTTGACCACAAACACAGGTCTAATACTGATAACCATACAAATGACCACATAAACTGGTCTTATACTGATTACCATACAGTTAACTACATACACATGTCTAATTCTGATTACCATACAGTTGACCACATAAACTGGTTTTATACTGATTACCATACAGTTGACCATATACAGTTGACCACATAAACTGGTTTTATACTGATTACCATACAGTTGACCACATACAGAGGTTTAATACTGATTACCATACAGTTGACCACAAACACAATACTGATTACCATACAGTTGACCACAAACACAGGTCCAATACTGATTACCATACAGTTGACCACAAACACATGTCTAATAATGATTACCATACAGTTGACCACAAACACAGGTCCAATACTGATTACCATACAGTTGACCACATAAACTGGTTTTATACTGATAACCATATAGTTGACCACAAACACAATACTGATTACCATACAGTTGACCACAAACACATGTCCAATACTGATTACCATACAGTTGACCACATAAACTGGTTTTATACTGATTACCATACAGTTGACCACACACACAATACTGATTACCATACAGTTGACCACAAACACATGTCTAATAATGATTACCATACAGTTAACTACAAACACATGTCTAATACTGATTACCATACAGTTGACCACATAAACTGGTTTTATACTGATTACCATACAGTTGACCACATACAGAGGTTTAATACTGATTACCATACAGTTGTCCACATAAAGAGGTTTAATACTGATTACCATACAGTTGACCACAAACACAATGCTGATTACCATACAGTTGACCACAAACACATGTCTAATAATGATTACCATACAGTTAACTACATACACATGTCTAATACTGATTACCACACAGTTGACCACATAAACTGGTTTTATACGGATTACCATACAGTTGACCACATACAGAGGTTTAATACTGATTACCATACAGTTGACCACATACAGAGGTTTAATACTGATTACCATACAGTTGTCCACATACAGAGGTTTAATACTGATTACCATACAGTTGACCACAAACACAATGCTGATTACCATACAGTTGACCACAAACACATGTCTAATAATGATTACCATACAGTTAACTACATACACATGTCTAATACTGATTACCACACAGTTGACCACATAAACTGGTTTTATACGGATTACCATACAGTTGACCACATACAGAGGTTTAATACTGATTACCATACAGTTGACCACATACAGAGGTTTAATACTGATTACCATACAGTTGACCACAAACACAATACTGATTACCATACAGATGACCACAAACATATGTCTAATAATGATTACCATACAGTTAACTACATACACATGTCTAATACTGATTACCATACAGTTGACCACATAAACTGGTTGTATACTGATTACCATACAGTTTACCACATACATAGGTCTAATACTGATAACCATACAGTTTACCACATACATAGGTCTAATACTGATTACCATACAGTTGATCAAATAAACAGGTCTTATAATGATTACCATACAGTTGACCACATAAACTGGTTTTATACTGATTACCAGTTTACCACATACATAGGTCTAATAATGATTACTATACAGTTGACCACATACATAGGTCTAATACTGATTACCATTCAGTTGACCCCATACACAGGTCTAATACTGATTACCATACAGTTAACCAATTACAGAGGTCTAATACTGATTACCATACAGTTGACCACATACACATGTCTAATACTGATTACCATACAGTTTACCATATACATAGGTCTAACACTGGAAACCATACAAATAACCACATAAACTGGTCTAATACTGCATACCTCACAGTGGACCACATACAGGGGTCTTGTAGTGATTACCATACAGTCGACCACTTACACAAGTCTAATAATGATGACCATACAGCTGACAACATAACCAGGTCTTACAGTGATTACCATATAGTTTACCACAACATATGGCTATTATGGATTACCATACAGTTGACCAGATAACCACGGCTTATGGTGATTACCTTAAGTTGACCCCATAAACAGGTTTTATACTGATTACCATACATTTTACCACATACACAGGTCTAATACTGATTACCATACAGTTTACCACATAAACAGGTGTTATACTGATTACCCCACAACTGACCACATAAACAGGTCTAATACTGATTACCCCACATTTGACCACATAAACAAGTCTAAACTTTAGTACCATACAGCTGACCACATAAACATGTCTAAAACTAAGTACCATACAGATGACCACTAAAAACATGTCTAATACTGATTTAGAAGTATCTTTTAGGATTCCCTACTTAAAAAAATATGTCTGCAATAAACACAGTACTAAGTTTGTTTAAACAATTCAACTCAGAGTTTAAATACTCATTTAATACTAAACATTGTATTTTGTTTAACAATACTGCTTTTGCATATTTTACATGTTTAAGAATATTATCATATTATCGTTTGAGTATTTTTTATTTGACATGAACCCACTTCTAACTTCACACTGAAATTTTGAAAACGTTGTTCGATTGGTAAAGTGTAGATGGCTTTGTGGATTTGGCATTGCTCTTTTTATTTTAGTGGTAATAGCGCTTTATAATCTTTGTGTGTCTTTCACTGTGTGTGTTTGTTTGTTTGTTTGTTTGTTTGTTTGATGTTTTACGCCACTTTCATCAATTTTACAGCTATTTCATGGCGTCCAGTTTTTATTGGGGGAGGAAGCCGGAGTACCCGGAGACAACCCCCGACCTTCGGTATCACTGTGTGCGACTTTGTTTTAGAGGAGTAGGGTATTTGAAAATCTTGATATCTTTGACGATAAAAGATATTTGCAGTGATTAGTGAATTCGATATTTTGTGTGAAAAATATGAATTCAAATGCTAAAAAATGTAATTTTCGTTAATCGTGACGTTAGACTATGTTAATACAGTTCTAAGCTCTTTGGCCTAATACAAGGCTTTATTAACAAATGAGTTAAAATATAAATAAAATTGACCAATTATTACGATTGACTTTTATAGAACTCGGAAAAAATTCTGATCAGGAGATAAAATGAAAGAGTTAAGATATTATATTGTGACGAAATTTATTAAGCTTACCTTTGGAGTTAATTACAGAAACAGTTCGGACTATATTATCCGGTAATTAAGAAGTACTTTGTCCGATCAGTGTTAAATGACAGAAAGCCATAAGTTTATACTTGGTTGTTACCAATGCATTTGGGCATAGTAAAACGCATTTGAGATATGGAGTTCTTTGATTTCGGTTTAAAGATTATTTAGATTAGAGGCTACAGAAATCTAGTATATAAGCGGATGCTTTGCAGTCCTAAAAAAAGGGTTCTGTGTATAGACGCCAAGCCGAAAAGTTGAAGAATACTGGTAAGATAAAGAAGAAGAAAGAGACCAAAGCTTAGATAAGAAGGTGAGGAGCCGAGGTAGTTCTGGATAAGAATTACTAAAGAGCACCTGAATAAGGTGCAAAGCTTAGCTGCAGCTGCTGAAGAAGCAGGGGACATTGGTAGAGCCGTGGCTCATTAATAAAGCAACTTGGCTCCGGACAAAGTCAGCATTGTCCTGTAGAGTAGAGAAATATACTTAAGAGTTTTAAATAGTTCCTCCTTTATTGAATAAAAAAAGCAAGGGTGGAAGGAAGTACCACCTTACGTTATATAAGTCAGGGTCCCAAAAAGCATTGGCTTAAGCAAGGTAACAAAAAGCATTGGCTTAATCAAGGTAACATAGAGCATTTGCTTAAGCACTGGTCTGTAGTCCTTTGCGTCCGTCGATAATACTTTGGTGAAGCCTACCGTATCCAGAGAAATTACTCTGGTACGATCCCAGAGCGTAGTCCCGTACCTGTGATACGTGACACAATTTTTGGTGGCAGCGGTGGGATACGGTGCGGCTTTTAATTTTGTTAAAGACCACGAAATGGAAGGATACAGGGAAATAGACAAACAGATCAGCATCCTTCAAGAGGAAATCCGAGGGCTGCAGTCAATACATGTGGAAACTCCGTCCAGATTACCACACTCCACTCCGAAGGGTCCAGTGCGAAATCGCAGTGACTCTGGTATTGTGCAGACAGGCCGCTCAGGTCTTAGAGATGTTACGAGCAGGGAGATTGACACCATAGATGCCTCGGCTGAAACACCGACTCTAGATGGACCATATGGGGACAGGGCAGATTATCGAAAAGCAGTTAAAAAGGTCTCGATATCACCGCCGGCAGTGACTCCGATTTTACGGGATCGTCCCGAGCGCAAAACTGAACAAAGACAAAATTAGCTAACACGCTTGGAACAACAAAGCCAAGGCGTGAGATTAAGCTTGCAAATTATGATGGAAACAGTGAATGGAGTGATTTCAAGTCACACTTTGACGCATGTGCCGTCATAAATTGCTGGGATGATACTGAGAAAGGCCTGTACCTGGCAACCGCTTTAAGAGGCCAGGCCCAAGGTGTATTTGGAGATTTGCCAACAGATGAAAGAATGAAATATGATACCCTAGTTAAAGCCCTTGAGCAGCGTTTTTCTCCGCCAAATCAGACGGAGCTATACAGAGTGCAATTAAAAGAAAAACGACAAAAAGGCGGCGAAAGCTTGCCGGAGCACGGGCAATCCATTAGAAGATTAGTAAGTAAAGCGTACCAAAACGCACCTAGTGAAGTAAGAGAAACCCTGGCAAGAGAACATTTTTTAGACTCTCTTGTTGACTCGGAAATGCGAATAAGAATTAAACAGACTAGACCCGAAAATCTCAACCAGGCCATATGTCTCGCTGTAGAATTAGAGGCTTTCTACAAAGCAGAAAGAAAGTATGACATGAACAAAGGCCACATGAGGGCAGCCGGTGCTGCTGAAGAATTAAAAAACGACACTGATGACAAAGTTTTAACAATGATGGAGGCGTTCTCGGCGAAGATAGAAGCACTTCAGAAAGAGCTGGACGGATTCAAAAGCGCATTGTCAGACAAAGGGAAACGCGCGCCTGGATGGAAAAGGAATCTGAAATGTTACAATTGCGGGAAGTTAGGGCACTTCAAGAATGAGTGTCGCGCGCCTGTGCGAGAAGTCACTAGGGACAAAGACCGCTAAGGAGGCTCAGTAAGGCCATTATACACCAATAGTCAGAGAAGGCGTTTACAAAGAAGAAGACTGAATCTTGGTGCCAACGCTTCGAACATGGAAGCAGGAGCGTATATTCATGTAAAAGTTAATGACCAAGCCATGAAATGCTTGGTAGACACAGGCGCTACTGTTACGCTGCTTTCAAACGAGCAGTATTACAGAATACCAAGGAAAATAGCCCGGATCTCCAGCCTATCAACCAGATTATAATGTCAGCAAACGGGACTGAGCTGAAAATCGCTGGGAAAGGTAAATTTATTTTAACCTTAGGGCAAGATAAGTTCCGAGTAGAAGCATTGGTTGCTGATTTAACAATAGATGGAATACTAAGTCTATACTTTATGAGAGATAACCATTGCACCATCGATGTACAACAAGATGTAATCAGATGTGGAGGAAAGGCATATCCACTCCAGTTTTCGGGGAAAATTGGCTGCTATAGGATTGCGGCAGCCGAGGACATAAGTATACCACCAGGAACGGAAATCGTCTGTAAAGGCAAGATAGACAATTTTGACGATGCATTGGACAAATTGGAAGTGGGAATAATAGAAATATATAATTTGCACAGAAAGACTCGTAGCAAAAGTATTGGTAGAAGCAAAGGAAGTAGTTCCTGTTAGGGTACTTAACCCGACTGATGAAGTAAAGATAATACGTGCTGGAACGGTTATCGGAGAACTAAGTCCAATCGAGCATGTCGTTGCGTTGTCGACTGAAGTAAGCAACGAAACCGAGGACACCAAACTTAATAAGGAGTTAAAGAAGATTATAGATGACACAGGGTCAAACTTGACCCAGGAGCAGAAGTCGGTAGCTCTGCAGTTCCTAAAGGAGTTCAAATCCATTTTTGCCCTGTCTAATAAGGACCTTGGTTGCACCAGCATAGTACGCCATAAAATTAACACAGGCTCTAACGCACCAGTTAAACAACCGCCTCGGCGTACGCCAGTTGCTATGCGCGAAGAAGTTGATAAACATGTAGCTGAGATGTTGGATGCGAGCCAGGAGAAGGTCCGTGGTCGTCTGGTATCGTGTTAGTAAAGAAAAAGGACGGTTCTACGCGATTTTGTGTAGACTACCGTCGCCTCAACGATCTTACAGTTAAGGATGCATACCCGTTACCACGCATAGACGATTCATTAGAGCAGTTGGCAGGAAATAAATGGTTTTCCACACTTGATCTGTGCTCAGGTTACTGGCAGGTGGAGGTAGAGGAAGACGATCGTCCTAAAACGGCTTTTGCTACAAGGCAGGGTTTGTTCCAATTCCGAAAAATGCCGTTTGGCCTTGCTTGTGCACCGGCAACCTTTGAACGACTGATGGAGCGAGTGATGGCCGGATTACAATGGACAATATGCTTGGTATATTTGGATGATACATGTATCATTGTGGTAGCCAAAACATTCGACGATATGTTATCAAACCTAAGGCTGGTATTTAATAGATTGAAGAGAGCAGGGCTGAAATTGAAACCAAGAAAATGCACGTTATTTGCTAAGACTGTTTCCTACCTTGGTCATGTTGTAAGTCAAGATGGCGTGGCCACAGACCCAGACAAAATTGCTGTTATAAAAACCTGGTCAGAACCAAAGTACGTAAGTGAGCTATTACCGAAGATACATCGAAAATTTTGCGGGCATCGCTAAGTGTTTGCACAAATTAACAGAAAAAGGGCGAACCTTCCATGTGGACAGATGAGTGCCAACATGCTTTTCAGACTCTGAAATCTAAACTTGTCCAGGCACCCATACTATCGCATCCGGACTTTTCAAAAAGAGTTTATTCTCGACACTGATGCAAGCCAATTCGCCATTGGTGCAGTGCTGTCACAAGATATTGATGGACAAGAGAAGGTAATAGCATATGGAAGCCGTACTCTTTCCAAGACTGAGCGTAAATATTGTGTAACCAGGAAGGAGTTGTTAGCAGTCGTTCACTTCGTGAAACATTTCAGACATTTTCTGTACGGGAGAAAATTTATTGTTCGTACAGATCATAGCTCGTGTCAGTGGCTGATGAACTTCAAAAATGCAGAAGGGCAGCTTTCCAGGTGGCTCGAAGTGATTTGCTCCTATGACATGAAGATCCAGCACCGCCCAGGAAACCATCACAAAAACGCGGATGCTCTAAGTAGGATATCTTGTACACAATGCGGCATTTATGCCGGGTGGGAAGCAAAAGAAAGCGTCAATTTGCTGACACTGTCGTCCAAAGAACAAGGTGTACAGGAAACATCCAGGGAAAACAGACTATTGAACACTCTTCAAGACGAAGATGAGGACATTGCGCTGGTCAAATCTTGGGTCAAAAAAGGAGAAAAGCCACCGCGCTGCGAAATAGGAAACCGCAGTTACGCTGTTAAAAGTCTATGGTCGCAATTTGAAACGTTGATACTAAACGATGACCTCTTATATAAAGATAAAACTCCAGGTGCTCCTGCCAGGATTGTCATTCCCATGAAAGAAAGGCGCACTGTTTTACAACAGTGCCATGACAACAAAGCTTCGGCACACCTTGGTATAAGAAAAACAATAGGAGGACTCAAACAAAGGTTCTACTGGCCGGGTTTGCGTCGTGATGTTATAGCCTATGTCACTGGATGCGAAATTTGTATGAAAAGCAAAGGCCCTCAGAAACGGAAAAGAGCACCTATGCAGACTCAGCAGTCGGGATATCCCATGGAACGTATGGCGATAGATATCCTTGGAGAATTACCAATGAGTGCAGATGGAAACAAATATATAGTGGTGATCGGCGACTACTATACTAAATGGACGGAATGCTTTCCGATGCCCAACATGGAAGCAACCACAGTAGCTAACATATTGGTTACCGAAGTAGTAAGCAGATACGGGGTACCTTCCTTAATTCATTCAGATCAGGGAAGCCAATTTGAAAGTGAGTTATTTTCTGAGATGTGCAAGCTTCTGCAGATTACAAAGACCCGGACAACACCTTATCATCCACAGTCCGATGGTATGGTAGAAAGATTCAATAGTACCTGGCCAAAATGTTAAAAGCATATATAGACGAGAATCATTCTAACTGGGACAAACTCCTTCCTTATGTAATGATGGCCTATAGATCCGCAGTGCATGAGACCACAGGGTGCACTCCAAACTGCATGATGTTAGGAAGGGAAGTTTCTACTCCTATAGACATCATATACCAGCTGCCCTTAGATGCCAAGCCAGTTCCGATCAACAAATGGGTATGGGAACTGCAGGACAAGATGGAGGAAGCTCACAAGATTGTGCGAGCCCATGTCGAAGGAGAAATAATTCGACAGAAAAAATGTTACGACAAGCGTTTGAATTGGAATAAATTCAATAAAAATGACAAGATCTTCGTTTTCTTTCCACTCCGTAAGCCAGGCCACTCTCCAAAATTCACCAGTTATTGGCGGGGTCCCTTTAGTGTACTAAATGCGTATTCAGATGTAAACTATCTTGTCAATTGTGGTAGGCGAGGCCGAGCTCAAGTCATTCATGTTGATCGAATGAGAAAATGCAAGGATCAGCGATTGCAAGGCGAGGATACATTTGAGTCAGCTACTTTGCATCCGTCAGTTTCTAAGGACGGCGCGGAAGGCTTTCCTGAGATTGAGCTCGTTGAGGATGAAATTATAGTAGAAAAGGAAGAGCCTGGTCCTGTACTGCGTTCTGGCAGAGAAAGAAAGCCCCCGGCTTGGCTGAGGGACTATTTGACTGATTAGATAGGGGAAATATATAAACCATGTACATAGATTACCAATGTAAACATTGCCTAATATTAAGACAACACCTAGATGGCGTTGCCCTGTTTGTAAGCAGCGGTTTGAATCAGAGAAATATCTAGAGGACCACGCTCCGGCTGTTTAAAGCGCAAAGCATCCGAGGAGGAATATCAATGTGACGATTGTGACTACGGCACAAGCAGGAGAAGCGACTTTCTGCGGCACAAGAGGAGGCGACATTCCAAGTCCACTAGTATTGTCGAAGACACCGATATGGACAGTGAATGGGAACGACAGAATCCTGGCAACCTGTCAGACGTGATAGGGGACTCGGTGAAACCGACTACTGCCCCATCCACTACGGTATCCGACAGTTTGTTGCTAGGAAGAGCCATTCGGAAGATGACATCTCCAGAGCCGTTGTCGTCTCACAAGAAGAAACTCTTGAATACTTTGAAGAGTTCAATCATTCCTCAAAGAGTTTCCAGCATTAGACCGCTTAACCTTCCACGGCTTCCATTCCCTAGGACTACTGCCGCACTTGGAGCACCGGCGATTTCCACTCAACCCACTGCTTTGCAAATTGTGACACGGCGAGAGTCAGACTCTGAAGACTCAAACTTGTCATCGCCTAGACCATGGGTTTAATCGGCGCCAATGAGTACCCAGTGCACAGTTGTGCAAGCCACTACGACTAGTCCGACAGAAATGCAGGCGGTCGCTCCAGCAGGACTGCAGTTGGTGGAAAAGAAGATCGTAAAACGGTATTACAGAGACGGCGTAAGTTACGAGGAAACGGAGGTTTGGAAAAAGTGATTTGCCAGAATGGTCGATCTGGGAATTAATCATCACAGCCAGGGTCGCTGTTTGTAAAGACAGGCTACAGTTCTTTTCTACTTGAGCCAGGGAGGCTGATTGTTTTTCTGGAAAGGACCAAGGAGGTCAAGTGCTGATGACTTTAGTTAAGAAGTGACAATGAATGTATATTTGAACGATTAATAATACTGTTGGAATACTGCATTGTGTTGTTTTCTTTTAAATAAAGTTCCTTCGGATGAGACTTTTTAAACCGAGGCCCCGTGTTCAGGAACCGTCACAACCTGTGCACGTTAAAGATCCCTCCTGCAGAGTTCGTTAAGAGTAGGCTCCTTGGGGCCGCTGCAGAGGCTAAATTTGTTAGGGAACCCCAAATTATTCTTTAGGCCGTGATATTCTGAATTGCAGACGTTAGAAGATATTTTACAAGGTTTATGTTTTCATGTAAAAGTAGATTTCGTTGTAGTGTTTGTGGTTTTATTACGATTCCATTACCCATGTATTGTCGACATTGTTTGGAGCTGGTTGGAATCTGAGCATATGGTAGATGTGTATCTACGAGTAGTGCTTTAAAAATCTCCTGAAATAGTGGAGACAGTTTGCAGTTGTCGCCTTATAGTTCGGTGATCTTTTAAAACCGAATATGGTCGGTTGCTTAGAGTATTTTGATTATGCTCACTAGATACTATAGAAGATATAGTGGATTTGAGTGTGGGCCTGAAAAATGGTCACAGGTTTGATGATTCAGCTCAAGAGTGTAAATGCGAGGACGCATTTCTCGGAGGCGTGGGTAATGTGACGAAATTTATTAAGTTTACCTTTGGAGTTAATTACAGAAACAGTTCGGACTATATTATCCGGTAATTAAGAAGTACTTTGTCCGATCAGTGTTAAATGACAGAAAGCCATCAGTTTATACTTGGTTGTTACCAATGCATTTGGGCATAGTAAAACGCATTTGAGATAATCAGATATGGAGTTCTTTGATTTCGGTTTAAAGATTATTTAGATTAGAGGCTACAGAAATCTAGTATATAAGCGGATGCTTTGCAGTCCTAAAAAAGGGGTTCTGTGTATAGACGCCAAGCCGAAAAGTTGAAGAATACTGGTAAGATAAAGAAGAAGAAAGAGACCAAAGCTTAGATAAGAAGGTGAGGAGCCGAGGTAGTTCTGGATAAGAATTACTAAAGAGCACCTGAATAAGGTGCCAAGCTTAGCTGCAGCTGCTGAAGAAGCAGGGGACATTGGTAGAGCCGTGGCTCATTAATAAAGCAGTGGCTCCGGACAAAGTCAGCATTGTCCTGTAGAGTAGAGAAATATACTTAAGAGTTTTAAATAGTTCCTCCTTTATTGAATAATAAAAGCAAGGGTGGAAGGAAGTACCACCTTACGTTATATAAGCCAGGGTCCCAAAAAGCATTGGCTTAAGCAAGGTAACAAAAAGCATTGGCTTAATCAAGGTAACATAGAGCATTTGCTTAAGCACTGGTCTGTAGTCCTTTGCGTCCGTCGATAATACTTTGGTGAAGCCTACCGTATCCAGAGAAATAACTCTGGTACGATCCCAGAGCGTAGTCCCGTACCTGTGATACGTGACAATATACAATGGTTGCCTCCATACAAGATATACATTAAAATCGTGTAAACGAGCCCCCAAAAAGACAACCTACCATGGGTACACAATTCGAATGTTTAGAGTTGCTGCTTAAGTTTATAAGGTGCTTTGTAGCAATTTTGGTGCCTTTTAGCCTAATACAGAGGTATATAGCCTAATATTGTGTTATGCACCCTAATATTGCGTTATTAAGGTTAATACGGTATTTTGCTTTTTTCTGTGATATGTGTTCTAATACAGTGCTATTAAACCTTATTGGGTGTAATGTAACATAATACTATGCTGTTAAGTCTTGTTAGCATTGTAATATAGTCAAATACGGTGCTATTTAGCCTAATAGATACTATGTAGATAATACAGTGATATGTTGCCTAATACGGTGTATTGTAGCCTAATAAGGTGCCATTTAGTCTAATGCAATTCTGTTTAATCTAACAGGCTGATAATTAGTCTAATACTGTGCTATGTAGATTACAAGGGTGCTATTTTACATAATACGATGTTTTGTAGCCTAATATGGAGATATTTAGTCTAATATGGTGCAATGTAGCCTAATAAGGTGCTATTAGTCTAATGCTATGCTACTTAGTATAATACCGTGCTGTTTAGTACTATTGATGTAATTAATACGGATCTATGTAGGTTAACACAGTACTATGTCGACTTTTACAGTTCCACTTAGCTTAATACAGTGTGCCGTGCGGTTATATGGCGCTCTGACACCAAATACAATAATGTTTAGAGTAATACTGTGTATTGTAGCCTAACACAGAGCCAATTATAGGTGTAATGTTGCCTAATACAATGTTAATGTAGCCTAGTTAAACAAATAAGGTGCTGATTAGACTATATATATAACACTATATATAATCATTACGTTTCTCTTTAACCTAATACAGTGCTATGTAGCCTAAAACTGTGCTACTAGTCTTATTCAGTGGTTTTTTTCTGAAACGCACGTTATTCAGAATTTTATGGTGCTATTTATTTAATGCGTTGTTATTTAGACTTCTACGTTGCTAACCAACTTATTGCCAGCCTGATACGGTGTAAAGTAGCCTAATATGATATATTATTTCATATAAGTAAAATGTTTGTTTCAATTGGATTAAACTAGGTTATTAGTTAATCTGCAGTAATTTGACACTATGGCATTATCAATGTTTCAGGCAATACCACTCTCCCTTGTGCAGTAAAGATATGACAATGCTCTCTATATAAGCAACTATTACAGTGTAATGTAGCTTACTACGGTCGGTGTAATGTAGACTAATACGGTTTAATGTAGCCTACTACGGTGTAATGTAGCATACTACGGTGTTATGTAGCCTACTACAGTGTAATGTAGCATACTACAGTGTAATGTAGCCTACGACAGTGTAATGTAGCATACTACGGTGTAATGTACATGTAGCCTGCTACAGTGTAATGTAGCATACTACGGTGTAATTTAGCATACTACGGTGTAATGTAGCCTACTACAGTGTAATGTAGCATACTACGGTGTAATGTAGCCTACTACAGTGTAATGCATACTAAGGTCGGTGTATTGTACACTAATACGGCGTAATGTAGACTACTACAGTGTAATGTAGCCTACTACAGTGTAATGTAGCATACTACGGTGTAATGTAGACTACTACAGTGTAATGTAGCCTACTACGGTGTAATGTAGCATACTACGGTGTAATGTAGACTACTACAGTGTAATGTAGCATACTACGGTGTAATGTAGCCTACTACAGTGTAATGTAGCATACTACGGTGTAATGTAGCCTACTACAGTTTAATGCATACTAAGGTCGGTGTAATGTAGACTATTACGGTGTGATGGAGCCTAATACGGTGTAACAGAGCCTAATACGGTTTAACAGAGCCTAATACGGTGCTATATGGCCTAATACGATGATATTTAGCCTTATTCAGATTCATGTGGTGTAATGTAGACTTATACGGTGTAATGTACCCTAATACGGTGATATACATGTATAGCCTTATACGGTGTAATTAGGCCTAGTACAGTGCTATATAGCCTAATACGGTGATATGGCCTCATGTGGTGTAATGTAACCTAATGCGGTGCTATTTAGCCTATATAATACCTTGTTATATGGCCTACTACGTTGCTATTTAGCTTCAAGTGGTGTAATGTTGCCTAATACGGTGTAATGTAGCCTCATACTGTGCTATGGCCTAATACGGTGATTTTTAACCCAATATGGTGTAGTGTAGCCTAATGCGGTGCCTAATACTGGGCTGTTTAGGCTAATATGGCGCTATTTAGCTTCATGTGGTGTAATGTAGCCTAAAAGGTGTAATTAAGCCGAATACCGAATTAGTGACAGGTAGTCTGATACGGCGTTTTTAACATAATAAGCGGTGTCATGTAGCCTGAAACGTCGCTATTTAGGCTATCACGATGCTTTTAATCTAATACGTTGCTATTTGTTTAGCAATAAACATAGTTAGGCTCCGTTAACTGTCTGCAGCTATGACAAATACAATTATTATACCTCAGTATATACTTAAAACTATAATAAAGTTGATATTATTACCATTTTCCCATTTTCTTTTTCGGCCAGTCAATAATTTTTTTTAAGTATTGCCCGGAGACGAACTATTGAATGGCAAGATCATTTTCTGTTTGGCCTGTCAGTAATTTTTTGAACTATTGACTGGTAAATTGTTGTATCATTGTTGTGTTTCTTATTTAGAAAAATATTAACATTCAAATTGTTTATATATTCAGCCTTGAAACTACCTTGCTAGTACATGTATTTTTAATTAGCTCGCAATTATTGCCAGCAATCTGTGCCTTGTTAGTTCGGGGCAATAGTTGCACCTCGGTATAATTAAACTTAATATTTCCCAAATATCCAGTTAATAAGTATTCACAGTTTGTCTGCGACTGTTTAATCGAATCTTCCAGAGGATAGGGACGAAAGAAGGGGAGCCAGTTCGATATAATTTCCTCATCGCAGTTGTCAAGCCAGTTCCGATATAATTTCATCATCGCAGTTGTCATTACTGTAGTCATCTATAATTGACATACTAATGCGTTGATTTTAATGGTATTGCCATTGGCTATCACCTTTGTTAGTGTGTCTAACAGCACGTGATGCACTTCTGCGGGGACATGCATCTGAATTTCAAAAAGATTGTATAGAAGTGACTGCTCTATTTGGAAAGCTGTTCATTATAAGGCATAATAGTCTATACATATGATTAAAGCATCTATCTGTCACATACGGTGTAAATTTAAAGTCGAACTTCCGGTTGAAAAAATTTAGCTTTCTAACGCGTTTAAAAAATTGCGTAACAAATTTTAATGGATGACATATTTAGTTCAACACTGTGATATCTGAATTAATTAGTTTTCAAATCTATAATATTTCATATTTACAAGACATATTATTAGAACATGTATTTTATTTCTGTGTATTAATGGCATTTGTAAGGTACAAGCATGATACTGTCTACATTAGCAGTAGGTTTATTTTGCCTTTGACTTGTATACTCTGAATACTGGCGATGTTTCCTGTCGTATGTTTGGAGCTTTACCATTACGCATACCGTTTACCATGGCCATCATTTCATTCACACTCATAGCGCCATTAGCCGGAGTTGGCATATCTGGACTTTTACCATTACGCCTGCCATTTACCATTTCCGGTACACTCATCGCTTCTACTGGCGATATTGGCTGTCGCATTTCTAGTGCTCTGTCACTACCCATGCCATTCACCATTGCTATCATTTCAGGCACACGCATAGCACCATTGGCAGGAGATGGCATGTCTGGACTTTTACCATTACGTCTTCCGTTAACAATTGCTACCATTTCTGGGACGCTCATTCCTTCTACTGGCGATATTGGAGCTCTATCACTGCGCATGCCATTTACCATTGCTATAATTTCCGGCATACTCATAGCTTCCACTGATGGCGTCGGCTGTGGCATTTCTGAAGTTCTACCATTACGCATCCCATTAACCATTGCTATTATTTCCGGAACACTCATAGTTTCCAATGGCGGAGTTGGAGTTTCTGGAGCTCTACCATTACGCATGCCATTTACCATTGCCATAATTTCTGGCACACTCATAGATTGCACTGGCGGAGTTGGCGTTTCTGGAGCTCTACCATTACGCATGCCATTTACCATTGCCATAATTTCTGGCACACTCATAGATTGCACTGGCGGAGTTGGCGTTTCTGGAGCTCTGCCATTACGCATGCCATTTACCATTGCTATCATTTCTGGCACACTCATAGTTTGCACTGGCGGAGTTGGCGTATCTGGAGCTCTACCATTACGCATGCCATTTACCATTGCTATCATTTCTGGCACACTCATAGTTTGAACTGGGGGAGTTGGCGTTTCTGGAGCTCTACCATAACGCATGCCATTTACCATTGCCATATTTTCTGGCACACTCATAGATTGCACGGGCGGAGTTGGCGTTTCTGGAGCTCTACCATTACGCATGCCATTTATCATTGCCATAATTTCTGGCACACTCATAGATTGCACTGGCGGAGTTGGCGTTTCTGGAGCTCTACCATTACGCATGCCATTTACAATGGCTATCATTTCTGCCAAACTCATAGTTTGTACTGGCGGAGTTGGCGTTTCTGGAGCTCTACCATTACGCATGCCATCAACCATGGCTATCATTTCTGGCACACTCATTGCTTGCACTGGCGGAGTTGGCGTTTCTGGAGCTTTACCATTACGCATGCCATTTACCATTGCCATAATTTCTGGCACACTCATAGATTGCACTGGCGGAGTTGGCGTTTCTGGAGCTCTACCATTACGCATGCCATTTACCATGGCTATTATTTCCGGAACACTCATAGTTTCCACTGGCGGAGTTGGAGTTTCTGGAGCTCTACCATTACGCATATCATTTACCATTGCCATAATTTCTGGCACACTCATAGATTGCACTGGCGGAGGTGGCGTCTCTGGAGCTCTACCATTACGCATGCCATTTACCATCGCTATCATTTCTGGCACACTCATAGTTTGTACCGGCGGAGTTGGCGTTTCTGGAGCTCTACCATTACGCATGCCATTTACCATGGCTATCATTTCCGGCACACTCATTGCTTGCACTGGCGGAGTTGGCGTATCTGGAGCTCTACCATTACGCATGCCATTTACCATTGCCACAATTTCTGGCACACTCATAGATTGCACTGGCGGAGGTGGCGTTTCTGGAGCTCTACCATTACGCATGCCATTTACCATGCCTATCATTTCTGGCACACTCATAGTTTGTACTGGCGGAGTTGGCGTTTCTGGAGCTCTACCATTACGCATGCCATTTACCATGGCTATCATTTCTGGCACACTCATAGTTTGTACTGGCGGAGTTGGAGTTTCTGGAGCTCTACCATTACGCATGCCATTTACCATTGCCACAATTTCTGGCACACTCATAGATTGCACTGGCGGAGGTGGCGTTTCTGGAGCTCTACCATTACGCATGCCATTTACCATGGCTATCATCTCTGGCACACTCATAGTTTGTACTGGCGGAGTTGACGTGTCTGGAGCTCTACCATTACGCATGCCATTTACCAAGGCTATCATCTCTGGCACACTCATAGTTTGTACTGGCGGAGTTGACGTGTCTGGAGCTCTACCGTTACGCATGCCATTTACCATGGCTATCATTTCCGGCACACTCATAGTTTGTACTGGTGGAGGTGGCATTTCTTGAGCTCTACCATTACGCATGCCATTTACCATGGCTATCATTTCCGGCACAGTCATAGCTTGCACTGGCGGAGTTGGCGTTTCTGGAGCTCTACCATTACGCATGCCATTTACCGTCGCTATCATTTCCGGTACACTAATGTCTTCTGCTGGCGGAGTTGGTTGTCCCGATGAGACAGGTAGATAACTCATGTATGTGGTAATGCCATTGACTCTATCGCCGTTGTTGGGAGATATTCTCTGTACACGTGGACCAAATGGAAAGTTGTCTACAAAACAATGTATATTACAAACTAGCCATTGATATAATTACTGAAAATACTAAAAAATTAGAAGAGAAAAGTTAAAACTTGCTTATATCACACAAAAGGATACACACACAAAACACTCGAAAGAAAACAAGAAATAAAGAAATACAGCAGGTAAAACAGAGAATACAGGGTTGAATAAAAAACCATAAACAAAGAATAGCATGTTATCAAACATCCTCTGAGATACCGGTATTGGCCCCTCTAAATTAATTCTTGATGGATTTACTCAGGTATTGGTCTCTGTTATGCCAAACATATTTGCCAATGTACACTCTCTTTTACCTGAGGTTTTATGCCTTCTATCCTTATGCTTTACCGAAGATAACGAGGAAGACTATTACATAACCATAGATGCACCAGAAAGGACTTAATGGATAAACAGAGGCGAATACCTCAAGCATACAAAGAGAAGAGACAATGCCACACGTTTAACATAGTAGACAAGATTAGATACACTAAGCATAGACAGAATACAGCAAATACCTCAAGTGAAAAAAAGTATCGAAATTTCAAGCATAAGCAAAAGATAAATACTTGAAGCATAAACATGAAAGTCACAGGCAATTACCCCAAGCATAAAAAGAAAATTATCAATACTTTAAGTGAAACAGAGTAAGCAGGATAATAGGAACGAATATCATATACATAAACAGAGAATGGCCAATATCGCCAGTAAACCAGTTGACATTGGCGAATGCCTTAAGCATAAACATGGAAGTCACAGGCAAATACCCCAAGCACAAAAAGAAAAATACCAATACTTAAACAGAGTAGGCATGAGTATGGGCGAATATCACATACATAACAGAGAAGGACTAATATCGCCAGTAAAACTGTAGACATATGCCTTAAACCTAAACAAACCGGTACCAATACCTCAAGTAAAACATAGTAGACATGTGCGGACGTATACGCCAAACATAAACAGACAAGGGTCAACTCCTCAAATGAAACATGATAGACATGAGCGGACATTTACGCCAAACATAAGCAGAGAAGGGTCAATGCCTGAAGCATAAACACTGTTTCCACTAAATATATCTATAGGTGAAACCAAACACAACGCTCACAATTAATTGTGGGCATTCTAAAGAATCAGGAAAACTTACTATAATTAATTATAGTAAAAAGGAATCGATGATTTTAATGCAGTTTTGAAATTTCGGAGACATAAAAATTCTAATGCAACTTGATGAGTGATGTCCCCTGTTTAAGGTTTTTTTTGCAGTGCTGATCACAAAATTAATATCACAAAAACAAAACAACCAACACTTTACCAAAGAGTAAGGGATGGAAAAACTGAAATTTATATGATGTCTTAAAGTTCTAGTCTCACGATGGTCAACAACTAACCAATTTTCATTGGATTTAAATACATCGTACGTGCATGCATGTGTTGTATGTTACAAACGCCTAAGCAAACAAGTCAGCTTCTATGAAACCGGTGTGAGGTTAGTCATGGGTTGGATAACAATAGTTGCTAACTACATTGTTAGAATTTGTGTGTTGCTTATGACAAACGCTTAAACAAACGCAGGCAACATATAAGGAACCAGAGTGGGTTATAAGAGTTAGATATTTATAGATTATTATGGTCATTTCCATATTGGCTGTATCAGCCCGAGACTCCTATATCAGGCTCGAGTGCTTTAGCCCGATGACTGGTATGGGTCGGGGGCTGACACCAGGGTCAATATGGAAATGATCATGTAGTAATCTATCACATATTTGAATATGTCTCCAGGGTTGGTATCGATATTCGCCATGATGACTAATAACACACCGACTTCCAGCCTTTATTACACAGACAGATTTCCTTATATTGTGTACATTAAATAGTACAAGTAAGGCCACTTTTTTTAGGGAACCGGTGTAAGGTTTGTAGTGGTTTCGAGTTTAACGAGTTTGAAGCTGTAGACATCAAATCTAGTTTCTGAATCTCAGTTTGAAAACTTCAGTGTGATTAATTTTCTTTTCGAATGATATTTTTAACCATCGTGATTGTTTACAATCGGATGATGAATCTTTCAAACATACCTGAGTCATAGTAGTAATTTCCTCGACCCTCGACATCTACAATAGAATAATGCTTCTTTAAGAAAAAAGAATGCTACAACATTTATTAAATCATTATGATATCTTTAGTTTACAACACGTCCCAACACAAATTGGTCTGGCATACACCCTTACCGATCAACTATTTTATTATACATTAAACAATTTACGTGGAGACATTTTCAGCCTTACTGTGATCAACAATCTTTTGTCACAGAAATATACCTGTACGAATAGCATGCCGGTTAAAACCTTAAAACACAAGTATACTCCATAAACAGGAGATGCAGTCTAGTATGACTACAGAGCAACGGGATATTTGATAAGATTGCCAGTTTTCCTGCCGCCATCCTTACAAGTCAGGGTTTTGTGGATACAACCCTGACTTGTGAGGATGTCCTGCTGCATATCAAGAGTTTCTCCGGGTATTACGGCTTCCTCTCCCGATAAAAACTGGACGCAATGATACACTGAAAAATTGTTGAAAGTGGTATTTAACACCATTAAAACATACAGCAACGGGCAATTGATGTCGTCTCGCGTAATATAAATAATAGTCTGATTTATTGTTTTACGTCCAGCAAGCAATATTTCAGCTGTATTCAGGACGTGAAAATTATTATAATTTCATTATTAAAACATCTAATTCTAAGAGTTTAAATTAAAATGTTGAGTGTGCAATTTCAATCTACCCTTTGAGTGTGTTTTCGTAAAATTTTGAGTGCATATTTTAATTTTGAGTGCGAAATTCAAAATTGTGAGTACGTGATTTTGAGTGAGTAATTTGGGATATGATATTTTGAATCATACTTTGACGAGAACAGCGTGCCTTAAAAGCTCATTGAGATCAATAAGATCCAAGAAGAGAAATGTGTAATACTGGAACATCGTGAAAAACGCGAAAGCTGATATTGAACGATTGTGATGAATTTACAGTGATTCTTATGGGTTAACAGACAATCGAATAAAGTCTGCATCATATAAATACATAAATCAGTCAGATATGAGGGAATTACAGTTTGTACCCACAGGTATACCATCTGTTTGTTGAAAACACGACTACTATATGCATGACAAATATGTCAATCTAATAAAAATTCAAACTCTTATCGCTGCAGCTTTACTGATAGTTCGCGTGGTTCATTCATCAAGATCGAACGTTATAATCCTCAACAGGTATCTACGAACTTAAAGTAGTATCTCTAGGTAAGGTCTTTGGGTCCCCGTGTAATACGTAACGAAGTGGTTCGTTTTCGGTGAGATTAGGGTCTATTGTAATTACGTGGCCATTTTGGATGTTCTGGTATAGAAACATGAAATAATGGTGCAGGTTGATCTTCAAAATACTGTAGTTTTTAAGCTATAACTGATTAGTAGTGTAATATTTTTTAAAATTTATAACATTTATACCTTTGTTTCAAAAGGTATATATACAAAACTACATTTCGCTGTTTTGGTTTTTATTGTTTTCAATAAGTAAGACATTACAAAGGTACTATTACGTTACAAGTCGCCAATGTCGTCTAACTAATATGAATGAAGATTAACACGACCACAAGTGAAAATTCAGCGAAGAATATAAATAAATACTTACCAAATACCATTACCATAGAAACCATCAACGCGAGTGAAATGATAGCCGTCATTTTCTTTTAACACCTTAAATAAGAAAAATATAAAGTTACTCTAGAAGGGAAAATGCAATACTTAAACAAATTTAAATTTTGCTACCACACATGCTTGTGCTTGTTACATCTTTTTAATAATCAGATCGCAAATAATAAAATCTTCAAATTTTAAGGAGATTGTGTTCAATATTGAAGGTTCGTTTACATCTGTCCTGGGATCGCTGGTCTTCACCCCCCCCCCCCCACCCCCGCAGGACAAACCTACGAACACAGGTAACCATTAAATCGTATCAAAGTATCTTGCATTTGTTTTCCCAATAAAAACACAATGTCATCTTCTCAAAACCCAATATTAATTATAATAGCAGTACAACGAATAAGTCAGTATCTTCACTTAGGTTAGCATGTAAATTGAATGTTGGGGTCTATCTCAGTTTACCATCTCGCAATTGTTGCCTGTAACCCTTACTTTCACCAAAAAAGCCTTTTTAGTGCCAACGCCCTTTTCTCGCCGTCTACTCGCTCGACTTCACTATATTATAACCCCGGTTCGCCCTTCGTCCAGACCGGCAAAAAGGTTTCATCTAAACATTTCTTGTTATAGATGTCTTTATAGTGAACATTTACTGAATTTGTTTTTTAATTTGGTTAGAGTGTTAAAATCCAATTTAATAGAATTATTTTATCATATACTTTTAATAAAAATAGCATATTTTGCTTTTTAATTGTGAGCAAGGCAAATGCGATCTACACGGTAAAATGACATGATGTTTGGAAATTTCGAGCTTTAAGAGGACGCTTTTAAACACAATATTGGTTATTAAAGCTAAATAGGGTACCATGACATCATGTCAAACAAATCAAATTTACAACAAAAACATTTCATTGAATAAAGCTCATCTTTATTAAAAAAAAATTAATATAAGGGTAACACAATTATATTGCCCTATTTAGATTTTTTAGTAAACTTATAACGTCGAAAGTATTACTGTGACTTCAAAAAGAATATGTGATCATTAGAAGACGAATGTGTACTCAAATTGTATGAGGACTCCAGATTAGAATTAAAAAAGATAATCGCTTGGTTTTATTCTTTTTACTTATTGTTTTACTATTATTTTTACTAATGTTCCTAAAATTATACACTATAACTTGCTACCAAAACTAACAGAGAATTCTGCAATAGATTAGATACTTTTCAAAGTAAACATATCTTCTTACCCGTTACGGCTCAATGTGGAAGCAGGGGTGTCTCCAAAGTGTCTCCGTTTTAAACTAAAAGGCTGATTTAAAAAATGCTACAATTACATTTGTCCAATTGAAATGATATCAAAGACAATTGATGGCTTTCCATGATTTATCTGAACAAATGTTCCGTTTTTTATCAGCTTGTTTTTGCACAATGCATTTTTGTCTTTGAAATATGCGCAATGGCGCGTACTTCCTAAAGTGAACAAATTCGACTAATTATTTAATACTTTTTAGTTATTTTGAGGATTTTAGTGTGATAAATAGATCAGAACTTATGTTATTTTTAAAAATTGTCAATCGTGTCATATCATTCAGAAAGTTTAGTTGTTTAATATAATTTTCGAAACCAGATACAAAATGGAATCGCTCAAGTTCGACGCCCGAACATGACTGCAATGTGATTGTATTTCTGTAATTATAAGTCATAATTTGTAAACTTATCATTCATAATTTATAAAAGATAAAAAAAAGAATCATTGAACATCAAAAATGGCTGAAAACACACTGATTCAAATCTAAAGCAGGATAAAGGCTGAATCAAACCCTTAAATGTATAGCATGGGTAAAGGCTGCTTCAAAAATAACGCAGGAGTAATGTCTAAAATAACCTGCTTTTACATTTATAACATGAATAATGACTAAATGGATCCCTGCTTTAAATTTGTAGATGCAATAATAACTGAATCAAACCCTGCTTCAAATTTATAGCACGACATTAGCTGAATCAAAACTTGATTCAAATGTTTAGCAGGAGTTCTAGCTAAATCGAACCATGCTTCAAATGTATAGCAAAACTTTTAAATTTAGGACATCAATAATCACTGAATGGAACCTTGGTTAAAAAGGTATAGCATATTTATTGCATTAGTAATGGCTAAATAAAACCCTAATTCAATTTATAGCATGAATAATGGATGAATCAAACCATGTTTCAAATTTATAGCATCAGCAATAAATGAATCGGACCATGCTTCCAATTTTGCAAAACTAATGGCTATACCTGCTTCAATTTATAACATGTTTCATGTTTAAATGTTTGTAAACAAAAAGTAATTTAAACTTTTCAACGTATCTCGACTGTACACTATGGGAATTAACAAGGAATGTTACTAGAAAATCTTGACTATTAAAGTATAATATGCACCGACAATCTGTTCTCTTACGGTAACTAGACATTAGAGAAACAACTAATTGGCATTAAAAAATTAGAAGGCATAAAATACGAGGGCATAAAGTATTGGCTTGGAACACACGCAACAAATTTGTGGCCGGGTTGAATCGGTTAATGGCTTCTATTTCTGCGCCTAAAAAGTAAAAAAAAAAAAACGAAAGTAAGGCGTATAAAGACGGAATCCATGTACGAAAATACAAAGTAATGACTAGTTTAAAACTTACGAAGACAACCAGCGACAACATCGAAGACAAGAAGAAACTCTAACACCTTTATGTACGAACACGAAAACAACTGCACAATACCATGTATTGGAAGAGGCAGGCAAAAAGCAGTAGTGATATTTTAACTTTTGTCGGTCTTATTTGATATTGGTAATTTGGTCCTAACCATAATGTTCCTTAATATCCTGTTGTAAATAACACGTATATTTCTTCATATAAAAGTAAAGAATTTTGAACAAAGATCAAGCAACTTTAGAAAATGCCAGAAACTTTAAGAGAGAGCTACATATTGTACCAGTTTATATGTACAATTGTTTTATTATTATTTTTTTAAAACGCTGAATCTATAGTTTTGAATTATGACTATTGTGGAGAATCGACATGTAAAGTTCGGTTAAAATCTTATTTTAAATGACAAATAATAACGCATGATCGATGGATATATTGATGTACGCTAAAGAAAGTAAATTGATATGGAAATAAATTCAATTGAGTCTTAGGCTATCAACACTCCTAAAACTCTTAAATACAGTCTGTAGAACTGAGGACTATAATTTTACAGTTGTAATAAGTGTTTTTTTTAACTTTTGTTTTCCAGTTATTATTTGACAGTATTGTATTATAGGGTTATTGCATGAATATTCATGGGGAAGTATTATCCCGAGATTGCGGGTGCAATATGAAAAAACTTCCCGATTCTTGTTATTATACTAGGGATAATATTCCACAATATTTATGCAATAATCCATTGATTGTATAACAACGCATTGATTTGGGTGAAAATTTAGGTGCAATTTTTGTGTCGATGACGTCGTGAATTTCGAAGCATATTTATTTTCACCAGTGCAATATGGAAATTCATTGCTAGGTTGCATTCTATAGAAAACATTATGTTGCTATACAGCACATTGTTTTATTAGTTTCATAAATCTGCTTTGTATGGATTACTCGACAATAAGATTTGAACGATATATGTTTGCAATTGCAGTTAAAACTGTCACGTTGATTGAGCTTGACATGAGAGGACGATAGCTTTGTTTTATAAAAAAAATGGAATCTTAAGCAAAGTAGAACACTTACGTATGTTATTTAATTTGCCATAAACATCTTTATTCTAATATCTTCATGTACTGAAATCAGGATTGATGGAAAAGATAATGAATTACAAGGTCTAAATAAGAAAAGGAAAGTCAAATCTTAGGTAATAAAACATTTGATGGCTTCATAGACACCTGGAATGGATAAAAATTTAATGGTTTTATAGACATTTGGAATGGATGATAAAATACAAGGTCTATGCTCTGTCTTATGGCTTTATAGACATCTAGTACAGATATTACAGTATGATGCCTTATGATATATGCATGGTGGCCGTATAGAAACCTTAAATGGTAAACAAGTTAGAAAGCCTAATGGTCGGTGTGTTATGGCTTTATATACATCTAGAATTAATAACATAATATAAGGTCTAAGGTTCTATGTATTATGCCTTAATACACATCTTGTACAGATAAGTAATGGTGCCTAACGCTACATGTATATGTATTAAGGCTTTATAGACATCTAGTATATTTCAAAGGTTATAAGGTCTAATGTTCATTGTATTATGATTTAATAGACATCTAATATATTTAAAAAGTTGTTAGGTCTAATGTTCTATGTATTACTGCTGTATAGAAATCGGGAAAAGAGAATACGTTACTAGGTCTAATGGTCTTTGTATTGTGGCTATATAAAATCTAGACTGAATAAAAAACGTATGTCTAATGCTTTATGTATTATTGCTTTATAGAAATCTGGAATTGAGAATAAGTTACAAAGTCTAATTCTCTTTGCATTATGGCTTTATAGACATATAGTACCGATTATAAGTCATGATGCCTAATAATATATGTATTATGGCTTTAAAGATACCTCGATAATAAGATATAAGGTCTAATACTCTATGTATTATGACTCTTTAGACATCTTGAATGAATAAAAAGGTACAAGGTCATTATGGCCTTATATATACATCTAGCACGGATAATAAGTTTTAAGGTTCAGTGTTGTATTATTAAGGCTTTATAGACATCTAGAGTGGATTATAATATATAATGTTTAATGCCTGTGTATTATAGATTTGTAGACATCAGGGACGCAAAATAAACATTAAGGTCTAATGTTGTATTTATTATGGCTTTATAGACAACTAGAATAAATAATAAGTTATATGTCTAATGTATGGAAGTGTATATTGGTCTAGTCTTAGTTGCTTATTAACTAATACTGTAATAAAAATAAGACATATTTTTGTCATACGGCAACACCGTGTCTTATTTAAGACATGGTTTGCGAGTATTTTTGTCACATTAAAATGTGCTAATTAACGGTGTTTAATGTTTACTAAAAATAAGATCTCTTCTTCAAAGCACTTTAATTTAAATAATATTTAAGAAATGCGTATTAAGACGATGATATCTCTTTTTGAACAACAAAACAAGTTAATTATGAAAAATAACTTCCATTTATTTATTTTTAGTAAACAATGAATACCGTTAATTGGCAAATTTTAAAATGATAAAAAAACGATAACGTGTCTTAAATAAAACGTGATGTTGCCGTAAAGAAAACAATGTGTCTTATTTTAATAACAGTAGTTAAGCAACTGAGATGAGACCAATATACAATTCCGTACAAATGTTACATGTATATAGATATCTGGAGAGAAGAATAAGTTAAAAGATCTATTGCTGTGTGTTTTATGGATATCTGTTAATAATAATAAGTTATAGTCTAATGCTCTGTGAATTATGGCTTGATAGACAACAGATATCTTGCTGATATATACAAAATGTTCAAGAACTCATTCAGAATGCTAAATCAGTTGGTGTCGACCTGATTTCCCCTTTTAATAGTAACAGGTAATTTAAATTAGAATTTTGAAATAAAAGTGTGTTGAGCTTTTGTCATAATATGCCTGCGATTCCCACCACTGTTTTAAAATGTTTTAGACCGTCAAGAGATTATAATTCGCGTTGTCTTTACTCCAAAAAACTTTTGGTCGCTATCATGCATGGGTTTATCCTTATAGATTGTTTATTGAACGAGTCAGAGTTTATTTCACTGTTATTATTTCTTTAAAGTCGTTTAAGAATTTTTGAATTTTACAATAACTTCGATAAACACAACGTGTGCCATCCTAGTTTAAGTGGTTAAACACTCCTGAGATCTAAACATAAAGCCTGCAATAATATCAGGCGGGGATAATAACTTGTGTTGTCTACAAGACAGCTATTGCGTAGGAAAAAAGCAATCTAATCGCATAATAAAAATAGCAACGAAACTGACCGAACAACAAACGCTTAAAGTCAAGGACCGATTATAAATCCGGATCTAGGCAAACATATACAACACAAAACAAAAACCAAAAACACAAAAACAGAAAGCGTGTAATCATCCGAACACAATAAAAACAATGGGTGGACGTAGGTGCTCCAAATCAGTAAGCAGCGCCTGCATATTTTTAAACACCCATCGAGTTACTTATTGATATTAAATCCATGGATGGGAAAAACTACCTTAATCTCAGCAAAAGTGTCCACTTGTAGTTGAGTGATAGATTTCTCATATCAATCAAATAAGTAATGGTGATGCCTATAGAACTGTCATAGGTACAACATACTCGTGTTATAGTACCTTTGTCAACAACAGTGACCAGTCTAGAAAATCGACACATCTATCGCAGGATTTAACATTTTCTTTAAGTTATGAAATGTACACACCATACGCCGATGCGGCTGGAATGTTGATATCGATTAACGGGAATTTGACAGTTGGCAAGTTAATAGTTTCCGCAGAGTCTAGTTTGTAGTTTTACGAGTTTATTTCTAGAAGTGGGTCTAAATAAGAGACCGAACCAAATGCATTGGTGGTGTCTTTTAATTCAAGCTCGTTGGGGTAGATTTAATGCAAATAGTCGCAGAATTTAGCGTTTGACAAGATATGATCAATATAAGTTAAAGGTCTGGGGCTTTTGTTTCTTAATATATTAATTTTATCAAATTAAAAATGTCTGTTGTTTCCATTTCGATCTTAAACTTAACACAGAAAAATTAGTTTGATAATTACACCTGAACGCTAACATACACTTTAAAATACACAGACGTTTTCATTTTTTCATGCATACTAATTTGGTGATGCCTAAATATTTTTTAAAGAAAAAAACAGCATAGTTTTTTTCTTAAAACTGCTAATTTAAGTTTGTAAAATTGACCTTTAACAACATATCTTTTTTGAACATGATTCTGGTCATCGTTTTAAACTTCTATATATCTGACAAAAGCATCAGAGAATGGATCTAAACAAGTTGTTGAAAATAAAAGACACACGAAAACTTCTACTAGTAATTTTATGACGCAATCACACAAATCCCTAATGCAAAAATCGCCAAGAATAGTAAAGCATTTAACCGGGGACGCTAAAATCTACCTAAATATTAAATTTTAGTATCGAGCAACGTTAAAATTTGACTTTTCCATATTGAAAAGCGTTTTTAAAGGTAGCTTTTTACTCGAAACCATAAATTCTATCGCCATACCAATTTTATTGACATCGGGCCACATAAAACCACAATAAGTTTTTCCCAATTTTTAGTAAGGTAAATTTATTGCATATAAATATAAAACGGAAAACACGTCACTTAGAAGTTTGCATTAATTTCTGCTTTATCTTACTGCGGATAGGGTGTGCTCGAATCCAACCTTAATTGACAATGATTGCCAAATTTCCTACTTAAGGTCGGTGGTTTTCTCCGGGTACTTTGGCTTCCTCTCCCACTAAAATCTGGACGCCATGATATAGCAGAAAAATTGATAAAAGTTGCGTTAAACAACATTCCAACAAACAAAACAAAGATTTACAACTTAACTCAAGGTGTAGATAGTCTTTGCCGGATTTGATATAATTGTCTGGAATGTTGGTGATAAAAGATACAACTTAATCATCTGGATTTTTTAATATTGTTGGGGCTTGGGACTCACTGATGAGCCTTGACTGGACGAAAAGCGCGCGTCTGTCGAAGTGAATTATATTAACCTTGTATCTTTGATGACATTTTATTTGCACCACTCTGACGCGAGGCCTCTACTGATTGACAGTTAGTCCTCGAAGGTATCACCAGCACATTAGTCACCTTCCGGTGCCGACATGAATATCATTGATTCGTTCAATGATATAGTCATTGTCTAAATTTACTGCCCTAAAATTATTCTTCTATCTTTAAGAAAGATTTAGATAGTCTTAGCCAGATTTGATATAACGTTTTGGAATTTTGGTGACAATATCTTAATCATTTGGATTTTTTCATTGTTTGGTCCACTGATTAGTCTTGAGTAGACCATTGCTGTAGTTACTACATTTTTTGTTGGTTCTGGACTTTGCAGGTTTCTCGGACTTAATTTGTGGATTGTCTTAGTTTGACAGTTTCCTCGTCGTTCGGTATTTTGTTATTACATTCAATAAATAAATAAAGACTATAAATTAAAAAAAATAACAATCGTAAAATATCATGCATTGTATTTTAAGCTGTTTAATTGCTTTCATTAAGTTTTAACAAATTTCGAAAAGCACCTTCATGGCAGCTGTATTGCACAATAGTAATGTTCATAAATAAATAGAATTTAAAATTACTGAAAACATAAAATAAATTATCTCAGTGATCACGACAGGATTTCATTTTCATATATAATGTCGGGCAAACAAAAAATTATCTTTACGATTGGTGAACCATGTAAACAAATGAACATTTGTTTAACACCTTGTAGGTATAAAATAGAAAAATCATGATGGATGACATGACACCAATAAATCTATTTAACAAGACCACTAAACAGTGCTTTAATCCAAATCAAACAAGCATAAAACATGTCAGCCTAAATATAAATTATTGGCCATACTTAAGCAAATCAAAGTGAAACCTATTGACATGAAATAATTAATTAAACTTCAAATAAGGACCCAGTTTTATTCCTGATGTATGAGTTTGTACGCATGTTAGTTAACAATTTCACATAAACTTAAAGTTAAAAGTATATCCATTATAATGAACTCAAAGTGGCTTCGACCCTTTAACCCTTAACGCAGATTTGTTGAAAACTTATATTTGAGTAAGATTTATATAAAAATATTTCATTGAGGTAATATTTTTCAACCTTTTTTACAAAAATAACCGTCTGGTTTTTAGAGGTTGAAGAGCAGATTATTTTATAAACTCAATCTGCTCATTTTTATTTAAAAAGAACTGACAATAGTACTTAAGTTAAATTAAAATACACCAAGGACGTTTTGTGAGTTACTACATGTGCTTTGACGGCAACACTACAGTTGGCAGAATATTTGTGTTTATCCGTGTTTCAATTCTAAGGATTTCTGTTCGCACGGTGTAGATAGCCGCAGTCGGGTTTGGTACAAATAAAAACTTAGATGATAAAAGTTCTACAACATTTTAATCATTTGGATTTAAATATGTTTTATGTCTGAGCGTCACAGATGAGTCCTATTTACACGAAAGGCGTAAATTTTATAACCGTGCTTTCTTAGATGACATTTCATTTCCAAACAATAGATCGATGCCTCTGCTGGTGGACTTAGTCCTCGAGGTTATCATCAGTTATCCCGCTTTGCTGCTGACAAGAATATCGTTATACGTTCAGTAATATACTATACTGTGCATAGCCGAAGTCGAATCTGGTACAAAGTTTCAGTGTTTTAGTATATATTTCATCTTAATTATTTGGATTTTTGATATATTTTGGGTCTCAGCATCGCTGATGAGTCTTGATTAGACGATACGCGCGTATGTCGTAGTAATTATTACAACATTGGTGTTTGTTACGTACGACTGGGTCGATGCCTCTACCGGTGGTCTGTTAGTTCCCAAAGGTATTACCAGTTCAGGAGTCACACTTCGCTGCTGACAACAATATCATTTATTCTTTCAGTAATATAGTCAGTTTAAATTCACTAATTTGAATTTTAAAAAATTCTTAGTATTTTTATTCGCAAAGTGTGGATAGCTTAAGCCGGATTTGTTGCAACGTTTCAAAATTTTGATGATAGAGGTCTATGGCATATTAATCATTTTGGATTTAAATATGTTTTGCATCTGAGCGCCGTTTATAAGTCGTGATTACACGAAACTCGCGTTTGGCATTGTAAATGTTATTTAATTCGATTTTATGTATTTTTCCAATAGCAATACGTCCATCTGCATTTTTACTTGTTGTTTCTTCTTTTTTACTTAGTTGTTAGTTAGCCATGACTTTGTTATGTTCTGTTAGGTAATCTGTTAGTTATTATTGGTGTGACATAATTTTTTACTTTATATTTAGCCTTAACATAATATTGACTGCTTTTGAAAGGGTTTATTGCATGACTCGATATTAACATTTGTAGTGTAAAAAAAGGAATTTTCATGTACCCTCACACAGAAACAACTATGATAATCATCAGTAGGTTAAATTGATTTAAAATGTTTAATTATGTTGAAGGAGGAATACTGATTAGCTAATAGTTTTGAATTTATAAACGAAATCGTACCCATCCGAATCACCTTGACTAATCCCTCAATGTTTTAGTGGGGTTCGTGAAATTCCGTTTTTGGTTTTTGCGTGTGTGTTTTGTTTATTTTTTGTTGTCTCTTCTTTAATTTACCATCGTCAAGTGTCCTTGATTAATTCTCCAATGAATACTCCCCGGTACTCATATAACAGCGGTCTGTTGCATCCTAGGTATGTAACTAGTAGATTGAAAGCAAATGTAATTCAATGTCTCTGATCTATGTTTAATTTTGCTTAACTATTGGTTTTGTTAAAGCAGTGGTCGTTTCAGATTTCAGATTTGATTTTTGTTCAATATTTACATGTAGGTAAACTGATAATTTTAAAAATTCAGTCATTTATATAGAAACGACCGACTTTTTCATATGTAATTCATTAACATTACATTGACTGTATACCTAGTGTCAGTCATTTTCACATCGTTTTATTCAATATATCCGGTCACTGCTTTGATTTTACTTTGAATTATTTCCCTTATCATACAAAGGTACTTTCAACAATAAATTATACGAACTTTATGTCCTAGAATTGATGTACAAGTACATAAGAGAAAAAATATGTTAAAATGAATTGAAAAACAAACTTTCGTATTTATATTTTTGTATGTTTTACATGTATTCATATATATATTATATATATATATATGTTAATATAGAACATTTCTTCGAACTAAATGTAAATATCTTTAACCAGAAGAACCTTTTTATACTTTTGATCATCCTTTAAAAAATTAAAGAAATGTTTTTTAAATATATGTCACTTAGAACCATATGTAGTTTATGAGATCTCCCCTCCCCAGTATTATAGTTAATTCAAAACGTGTGGGTTTATTGTCGAAATAAACAACAATGTCAACCAAACATTTCAACAAAACAGGTTAAGGATAGCCAGCAACACCCATCGGACAAAGACGTTTGTCAAAAGTGTTTTCTGAACCTGATTTATATATAAAGTAAATATTAGGTAAGCTGGGATATATATAATTTTGTATTGATCGACCAGCCCGGAATGACGACCGTCAAACTTACACAGGTACGACTTTAATCTGAATATTTTTGCTCAGGAGCTTATATAAAACATCTAAAACTCTATCCTTTAAGTATCGTATCAGTTTTGACAAAAAATCATCGATAACTGGTATACTGCTACTTTAGAAATGTAATTCACATTTAGGAAAATCAACGTCGTAACTTTTGCCATAGTTCTTAGACATTGCCGTGTTGTATCTAATATATTCTTAATTTTGAGTTAACTGAGACAGATACGTTCTTAAAGATCACAAAATTATATGTTATTATAAATCAACAAATGTAGGTTATATAATCACGAAATACATAAAAGGATTATTTTAAATTGTTGGTTAGATTATTGGATATAGATGACTTTTGGGTCGGTTCACGCCAATATTTATTCATTGCGTAAATATTCAATACGCAATTAAATAATGTTTGGAAATCACTATATTTCGCGTTGCCACTTGTTGTATGTAGGTCACTGACGTCATCAATCAGTTACGCGCTAAAATACCAAGTTATATTTTACGAATTAACAACGTTGCTTAGCTTTTGAGTATATACAAGAAATTAAAATATGTGTGAACCTTTTTTAAGTAGGTTTTAAATAAATTGTGCTTCACAGAAGTAGAAAAACAATACCGGTAAAGTTGAAAAACCTTGGTCAAAACTGAGTATTTTTGATGATTTTTTAGATTATGTCGGAGACAATACACAGATGTTTTGTCGATCAAAAATGAATCAATTTAGAATTAAGCGTACTTAGTGCTGTATTTAGTGTGGTGCATCACAAAACCATGCTTGTTTTTTCTCTCGTCTTCAACATCCATTTGTTGTTGGAAAAACTTTGAGAAAATATACGTTTCCCAACGTTTGCAATGTTTATAAAGGGTAAAAAAATCCAATGTTTTAATCTTTTAAAGGAATTATTGTTAAAACGTATAATTCCTATCTTAAATATCTATTCTTCATAGCAGTGTTAAACAATAACACATTATTTCTTAGAAATTATCCAAAAAACATAGTATCGACGTTTCTGGTAAGATTATGTATTTCGTCCGTTTTATCGTAGTTTGTAGTTTAACATTTCGTACGATTGAAAACATGGTTACATTTTAATAAATACCTTTATTGCACGTTAGATATTCCAGAAACGTTTTCAGAAACTCAAGATTATCTTTTATAAACGATGCTTTTGTTACAATGTTTTTTCCATGTTCTTTACAAATTGCTCAATTTAGTATAAATTGCAGCTTTACTTCATTCACCGATTCTACATCTCTTAACAGTACATAATTCTAGTTTTAAAATTGAGAAGTTTAAAACTGTATCATACCAAAATCAGAAGTTGGCAACACTTTCATTCAAAATAATATCATGCAACACAGTTTTAAAAATAAATAAAGATTGTTGGTTTGTCTCAGTTGTGTTTAACGGCCATTTTTCAGCTATATCAAGGAGTCCATTTTTCATTAGAAGCGGAAGCCAGAGTACCCGGTTAAAAACCTACATTTAGGTATGAAAAAAACAATTTATTCAAATTGAGTCTGCTTGCAGTAAGACTCGAACTCACGAATTAATAATACATGTTATTTAAAGTTGTAATTGTTAAATATCTACTTAAGTTTTAATAATTCACGAATAACTCTTTAGCGCCTCTTCGTTGCATTTGTACTTAGCAATATCTGCAAAAATAAACTTCATTATCTCAATGACCACCTATATATATATATTTTTCGGTGAACCATAAAAACGTATCTTTTAGATGTTTGCTGCATGTAGACAAATGAACATTTGTTTTTCTTCTTGTAGGTATAAAATAAAACAGAAATTAGGATTGATTACACCACAAATAAAAAAATCGTGTAATAAAACGACCTAAATTGTTTTAATCAAAATCAAACAAGCACGCTTCATGTCAGTTGAAATGTAATTTATGTGTCCTTCTGAAAAAAATCAAAGTGAAACCTATTGACATAAAACAATTAATTAAATTTAACATGAAAACCCTGTAATTTCGGAAGTATGCGTTTGCACGAATTGTTGTTAACAATTGCACAGAAACTGAAAGCCGAATTTACATTCATTATCATAATATTTTTTGAGTGGCTAACATTAATATATCCTTCCAAATTTGAAATTTGAAAAAAACCAAGGAAACATTATTTTAAGACTTACACCTGGAATAATACTCCAATGCTCGTCTCAGGGCAAGAAGTTTAGACGAACGAGACGATTTCAATTTTAAAATATAAATTTTTTTACTGAATATGGTTTATATATTTCCCAAATGTTCGAGTATTCAAGAGCTTGAAGTGAGTACTTCAGGATACCCTTTTGAACCAAGTAAAAAAATACACAGAATAAACAACTCGTCCGTGCCTTTAATAAGTTTGACTATGGATACCATTTCCTAGTTGAAAATATTCTCGTTTGAAAATTTGATTGCAAATATCAAGCACGATATTTGTCTTCATGCAAAGTGACTTAATACAACAAAGAGTGCTAGTCGCTAACACGATGTAGACCAACTGAAAAAAAGCAAAAATAGTAAATGAACGTTTCTTCAATGAGTTCAGACATAACACAACTTATTACATATTTGTGTTAAGTTATGTGTCGATATTGTTCCACAATTCTGTGAGATTTCTTTAAAGTGTGCGAAGTAAATTTCACAAAATTTATTTTGAGTTCCTTGTTTGCAGTGTTTAAAAATGTGCATTAAAGCTATTCACTTTAAAACAACGAAAATACATAGAACAAATGTGAGGTCTTTCCCTGCATTTTGTTAGTGTTAGTCTAGGTATATGGTTGCTAATGACTTTACGGTCAGTTTAGATGTAAACATTTTAAGGTAAGGTACACTAAAAATGGTTGAAAACTGACACCAAGTTATGGTTTCCTAGTCTTTCAAATGAACCCTATGTTTCTTTAATCATCTGTAAAAAAGTTATAACCAAAAAACCATTTTCAAAATACTAATCAAGGGCAATAGCTACAAAACGACAAGTTTTACAATTTCGCATCTTAAATATTTTTTGTAGACATTACGAACATTTTTCCGATGTATTGTCTGCCTCAATTTTGTATGGGTAACGTGTTATTCTATAAAAACTGTTTACGGTGTCGGCCATTTCGAAAATGGCTGCCCGTAATCATTCGACTTTGGTCTTAAATTGAAGGCCTTGTTATGACGGTCACAAAATACCCATATCTTTACTATATTATCTCTGAAGGTTTAAAGGGTTTTCAGCAAAAAACTGATTAGCCGAAACGTGTCAAGGGCCATAACTCGAAAACGGTTTGTCGCACTGTTTTCGACCCTTATATCAAATGTAGATCTCAGTGAGAGGAACATTTTCTTTCTTATATATTGCCTGCTTCAATATTTTATGATTTTTGAGTTATATTGAAAAAAATTTCATTGGTGGCCATTTTGAAAATGCGTAACTAGGAAGTTGATCGAAAAAAAATTTTTTGCGCGATTAATCATTGTCAGGAGTCATGTGAGAATTTCCACACAATAGAATTTTTATATCGGTTACGGTTTATGAGTTTAATTGAAAATAAAGATAAACTGTGTTTAAGGAGATAATTCCGTAGAATTTTTTTTCATTATTCATTGTCAGGAGTCAGGTGACAATTTACTCACCTTAGAATTTTGATATCGGTAACGGTTATGAGTTTAATTGAAAACAATGGTGAACAGTGTTTGGGGAGATTACTCCGTGGAATTTTTTTTCGTGATTAATTATTGTCTGGAGACAATTTCCACACCATAGAATTGTGATATCGGTTACGGTTTATGAGTTTAATTGAAAACAAGGGTAAACAGTGTTTGATTAGATAATTCCGTTTCTAAAAATAGATCAGTTAAGCAGGGTGACTCAGGTCGAGCCCAGTTAGTGTCGAAGGCTTGACATATCGGTCACAAAAAACTTATATCTTTACAATTTAATCTGTAACGGTTTAAAAGTTATTGACAAATAACGCAGTTTACGATATGTTTTGGCCGCCATTTTGAAACCACTCAACCGAATCATGTACCTCTTGGTATCAAATTGTAGGTCTTTTAATTCTCTTTCATATGTATCATTCGTCATCTGTAACGTTTAAAAAGTTATAAACCAAAAACCATTTTCAAAACACGAATCAAGGGCAATAACTCAAAAACGACAGTGTTTGGGGGAGATAACTTCGTTTCTAAAACGATCGGTTTCGCAGGGTGACTCAGGTCGAGCCCAGGTAGTGTCGGTTAAGTGTGCCAAGTTTTGAAGCGATACGACAAGAATCTTAAGAAATACAAGAAGGTCTTTAATTACACTGTAGTGGGAAAGACTTTAACTATTTTAATGGTATTATATTTTATTTACGACTGCATGTAGAGGATTTAGTAACAAGAATTCGAAAAAATCCTATCCATCGTTTCAAAAGTGCATCATATTGTAAATTTCTTCTTGGTAGAGTTTATGTTATTATCCAACTATTATTACCTTCTATATTATTATCAATATGATATCTCCAAAAAGAAAAATCACCTGTAAAGTACTGTGAATTTTTATAACGATTCCATTTTGGAGGATACACGTATATTAACGGAGGAGACGATGACGGAGTACATCTTGATGGAGGTTACCCTGACGGAAGGTACCCTGATGGAGGATACCCTGGCAGAGGATATCCTGGGGGAGGATTCCCTGGTGGAAGATACCCTGTTTGAGGATCACTTGGTGGAGAGTACCCTGTTGAGGATCTTACTATGACTCTGGCTCAATGATCTGAATCTTGATCTGTATAAAATGATTCTGGATATCCATCATTGAAGGACACAGACTAAAAGCATATTAGTTGTCAATATTGGCAGTTGAGATAAAAAAATAAAAATAAAATAAAATTTAACTTTCGTATTAAAAATATTCAAATCTAAGGTAAACTGAACAAAATATGTTAACGTCCAACGAAAACAAAGTCCAGTTACCCAATGTCTAGCAGTAACAACCAAAACCCTAGTTAAACAAATATATAAAGATTTTACTTTCAGTGGGAATATTTTCTTTAATATGTTTACTCAGTCTGGTCTTTACAAGATATGTTCAACTCCTTCACAGAATTACACTTTAATAAACCTTTCACTTAAGATTGATGAGAAACCCTTTGAAGGTTTTTAAAAGCCACCTATTCACGGCACTTTTGTTTAGACAGTTTCTGATCCGTGTCAATAAATGTGATATTAGAACCCTTGGAGACATTTGCAATATATCTATCTTTACATGTTAGTAGTATTGCTATCCTATACAGAGAAGGGATATTGGTCTTCTTTATTTGTTTATTTAACGAATAACAAGAGATTTGACGTATGGTTATCAAGTGTCCTTTCTGGTTTTTGTAATATCTAAAGATTAAAACGTGTTATATAAACCTGTATCACCAAACCATGTAATAATGGTATTTGCAAATGGTTGATTGATTGATTAATGGATTTATTGCTTAAAATATAGCAAGCAATGTTTCATCTATACTCGGGACGAGAACAAGTTAACAATAAATCAACGTGGAAAGGGATTGACTCAAATTTCCACTTGCACTCGAAGTGTATGGAACACTGACTAGGGACAAGAGAATTTAATATTGTCGCAGTAAGTAGTATTTATGACACATACAAAAATTGAGTGGTCTTTACTACTCATACGACATAAAAGTACGCGTTTGTATTATTAAATTAAATGTTTTGACAGAATCAGACAAGATATCAACCTCTCTACTTTCCTGTCTGGCTAGCCACTGTTACAAACCCAAATGCAAAGAAAAATTTTATTTGTAAGCTACACATTGTATCTCTTTTTGGTAACTCATCGACCACATTTTCCTTATGCTACTGGCTTTAAAAGGCTGCGAATAAAAAACTAATACAAAGCCATGGGACATGCAACAACAAAACAAAACAAAATTATCTATGTGAAGCTATTATAAATTGATTCAGTTTAAGGTTGAATGATTTTTAACTTAAAACACAAAAAGAAAATATAACTTCATTGTTCTCAGAAACTAATAATAGGCTTTCAACTTTACGCAATTTAAAAGAGTAGCTATATTAAATTACCTTGAAATTTAAACTCTAAAAATATTAGTAATTTGTCTTTAGAAATGAACAAATTTGAAAGAAAAACTGCTCCAATAACATTAAAAGTAGGAAAGGTAAAACTGTACAACATAATGACCTTGACTTTTGTTATACTGAAATTTAATCTTCTACACAATTTAAAATAAATAAAAAACATTCCGATATCTTTCGAAATATCCTATGTCAATATCTGTGAAGTTATTGAGGTGTGACTTCTTACAATAAATAACAAAATCTAGAAGATGACCTTGACCATTGATGTTGCATCTGTTTTCAAGGACAAAGATCAAAATGGTCAAAATGGCCTCGGTTGCCGAGTGGTTAAGGAGTTCGTCTACTATTGATCACGTGGTCTGTCAACACTAAGATTGCGGGTTCGATTCTAACTCCAGGCAGGTGTACTCGACTCCAATCTTAATTGACAAGGATTGCCAGTTTTCCTACCGCAGGTGCGGGGTTCTCTCCGGGTACACCGGCTTCCTCTCCAATAAAGACTGGACGCCATGATATGGCTGAACAATTGCTGAAAAAAGTGTCGTTTAAACACCATTCAAACACACAAACAATCAAAATGGTCTTTAACGGACGAAGACCCAATACCTCTACTATCAATAGTTAATGAGTTATGAATAAAAAATTAACTATCAATTGTTGTAATGGGTGTTAACTCCTATAAGATTAAGTCAAATCCTTTCCTTCGAAATTTGAAAAAGTTATAAGAACAACATTTAATACATTATAAGTTATTGCCCATCTTTTCCCGTTTAAAATAATAGCAATAAGAACACAGTGTCAAAATCTAGAATGTGACCTTGACCTTTGAACTTGTGTCCATTTTCAAGGTCATAGTCTGATGACCAATAGTGAAGGTCTCATGTATACGCTATTTACAATAAATTGCATTTGGAAAGAGAAGATAACTCTTACAAAGGCCATTTTAATGAAATACTGAAGGTCCTATGTAAATATCTTTTATAGATACTGAGATATTGCTATTTACAATAAATTGGATTTGTCAAGGGAAGATATATAGGATTCAACACCGGTGGGAGGGCAAGACGGGAAAATCTCAGACACGTAAGAGAAAAAATTTCTGGAGACCAAAAGTTATCTTTCACGCTGGTGTCTGAGATTTTTCCGTCTTGTCCGACCAACGGTGTTTGATTCTATTTCTCACTAATTCGTTAAAAAAATCCGGTTATGTTCTTTTGAAAGATGGCAACAAATAGAGTTATCTACCCTTAACGTAATCTCCAGTGTACACATGTTGCGTCACCGTGTTTGTTTTTATATTTACCGCTAAAATATTGTGGCATAAATAGGGTCATGGAAGCTCAGATATGTTGTTTTCATGTTAATATTTTAAAAGGCATAGTAAACCAACACAACTAAAACAAATATTTTATAATTTTTATTGCTGAACCGACAGTTGACGTCACAATACGTTTTTACGGGAAAAGGAGCGTGAAAGTCTTATCTCCTCAACCGGCTAAAAATAGGTACCACACTGTCTCATTAGTGAGAAAACTCTGACAAAAGGTAAGACTATTCAAGACAATAATTAGGTCTACATTTTGGTAAAGGTATCAATTTTGTTTCTAATATGGTTAGGGAGGAGATCAACACACAACAAAAGGTGAAAAATTAGAATGTGACCTTGACCTTTGACTTTGTGACCTTTTTCAAGGTCAAGGTCAATGATGACCAATAGTGAAAGACCCAAGTCTTTATCATAGCTGGTGCATGAGTTACAATGGCACAAAACTTACTTGAAATAAGAAATGGGAGAAAACTCATAAAAAGGACATGAAAAAAATCATATACCAGTTATTTAACAAAGTGTCACAATCCATTACTGACCATATTAGAAAAAATTTTTAGGGCAACATTTTTTACGGATTCAAAAACAAGCTTTTCAGTGACAGAGGAAATAACCCATCGAAAAAAGAGTTTGGTGTGACAGGATTAATTGCTAAACCGTAATGTCTTATACATCCATGGTAAAAAAATTCTTAATGACATGTCATAAAAACAAATAAATAATCTCAACTGAAAATTTAGGAGGGAAAAAAGAAACAGACAAAAAACAATAAAGATTATCATTCTGTGCGTGGAAAGCCTTGAAACATTGTTTCAAAGGCAATAAAATAAATAAAATCTCAAGAATAATTTACACGTATGGAAGTTAATATGCCGATGGATAGGGTTATTTGTTTTGTTAATGCCATGACATAAAATATGAATTTCAAGTAACAACAGCACAAAATTAAGTAGCGATTAAAACAAACACAAATAATATTAAACAAAAACAAAACCTAAGGAAGGGCCTCGGTGGCCGAGTGGTTTAGGCAGTTCTTCTGCTATTGATCATGAACTTTGTCAACACTGAGATTACGGGTTCGAGTCTCATTGTGGTCAGAGTGTGCACGACTCCAATCATTATTGTCAAGAATTGTGAGTTTTCCTTTCAAAGGTCCGGGGTTTCGCCAGACTGGGTACTACGGCTTCCTTCTGAGATTACGGGTTCAAGTCTCATTGTGGTCAGAGTGTGCACAACTCCAATCTTTATTGACAAGAATTGTGAGTTCTTATCGAAGGTCCGAGGTTTCGCCTGACTGGGTACTCCTGGCTTCCTTCCCCAATAAAAACTGAATGGCATGATTTTGCTGAAAAATTGCTGTAAGTGGCATTAAACAACATTCAAACAAACAAATCCTTAGAGAAAGGACATCTTTGTTAGAAAAGATTACATTCAGGTCCCATATTGAGAAGAGTGGGAAACCGGTTCGCAATACTTGATAACGAAGATAGAGGATACAGTGCCTGACTTTTATTAAACGTTCGGCACGTTAATCATTGTCCTGCTTAGAGAAAACAATCCAGAAAAAGAAAACACTAACTAAGGCACCTGTAATGTGGAATCGTATTTAAAAGATAGATTTCCAATAACAGTCAATTATGTTATAGCGACGGTCAAAGAACTTCCTAAGTACAACAGTTCCGTGTTTGAGTACCTCAACAGTTAAAAAAATCTCAGGTGTTAAAAATCATAATACAGATTGCAATATCTTTAGTAACGTATAATGTGTTAAATAGTGACATCATATTTTTTCTAGAAAATGGCATAGAAACGATGCCAACTTAAGTGTTTTCATAGTGACTTCGTTTCGTTATTGGAGAGTACATGCTAATAGTTGTTTAATTTAGCATTGAATTAGAATTGATTAAACTCATGATAAACTCTTTATCAAAACTACTGTGTAAAATCAATCATAGAAACCAAGAAACCACAAACACAAACATTTAATTTGATTAGCTAATGGTGTCCTTTTTTATTTTCCTTGCAACAATAATTTAAACGAACAACATCTAAGACAAACAAATAAAAGTAAGCAAAAAAAGATATATAGGATCTAACACCGGTGGGAGGAAAAGACAGGAAAATCTCAGACACGTAAGTGAAAAGATTTTTGGTCTCCAACGAGGCTCTGCCGAGTTGGAGACCAAAAGAAATCTTTCACGCGGGTGTCTGAGATTTTTCCGTCTTGTCCGACACTAAAATATGAATACTGTAAATATAAGATTTTCGGTTTAAAAGGTGAATTTAAAAGTAATGTCTGAATAAAGGATTTTAATATTTTACATGTTTGACATAATGACAAAATAGAAATTCAAAATAGTTTTTAAAAGCGAGATAATGTATATTTATTTTAAACTTTAAAAATGTCTTGAATAATAATGTTGCTCATTTAAGACCTTACCATAAAGGGCTGTTTTAGCTTTTGAAATGACTATCCATCTTGCAAACTTTAAACTACTATTCTACATTTCATTTTATAAATAGTATTTAAAGTGATTTTAATAATAATGATCAAGATAGTTACGTAAACACGAATGTTATTACTTAAAAAATGAAGCAAAAGATAAATTTCAAATACACTGTGTACAGACTTTTTATATTACAAAAGAAACTAAAGATTAATCCTTAGTAAGGAAAAATAGAGAAACCCAGGCGTGATAAACTTAATAGTAAACCAATTTAAAAACGAAACTAACAATTAAAACAAACAACAGATCTCCATAAAACTTTTTGTAAACTCAGCTGCCTCCTAAGAGGAAGCAGTACCCGCAGCGACAGTGACTTAAGGTCAAACATATAATCATGGGTTATGAAATTTTCTACGTATTCTAATTTAAACAGTGGCGATGAAACTAAGATATTAGAAAAAAGAATTTATATATTGTAGAGAAAATATAAAATTCCACAAATATCCAAAATTAGGTTGGTTAAAGAAATCCACACATGGAATAAACAGAAATAAAATGTTTTTTGTTTGAATGATGTTTAACACCATTTTTAGCTTTTTTTCAGCTATATTATGGCGTCCAGTTTTTATTGGGGGGAAAGCCGGAGTACCCGGAGAAAACTCCCGACCTGCGGTAACAATATTGGCAATCCTTGTCAATTAAGATTAGAGTCGAGTAAATCATTCCTGCAGCAAGAATCGAACCCGAAATCTCAGTGTTGACAGACCACGTGATCAATAGAAGACGAACTACCTTAACCACTCGGCCACCAAGGCCCCAGAGTAATAAAATAAAATGGCTTACCTGTTCTCTTGAGTAAAGGTTCCCGGTTATAAACAGTGTACCATCTCCTTTTTGTAGGGTAGATTTAAAGAACGGATTCACATGTTATAGACTTTAGACATGGCTTCTTTGTTCTTTGGCGTATATGTTCTCTATGGAATATACACAGGAACTGTCTCCTTTGTTGTGTGGGGTAGTTTCCTTTGGAATTACAGGTTAGATAATGGATCTGGCTTTTTGTCCTGTGAAGATGTTCTATACTAAATGACTGGCTATAGACACAATACCTGTCTCCTCTGTTTTGTAGTAGATGTTAGACATTGTTTCTGACTTCTGTTTGGCGGCGGTAAAACGACTAATACATTGGCATCCATGGATATAAAGGATCTATAAAAAATTGTTGTATGAAGCAATTTGTTACCATATGCAAGGCTGTATTTGTGTTTAAATCACACGAACATAAAAATAATCATCCAAATTCGTTACTCCTACGAACAATTAATTCAGTGTTATGCTTTCTGAGTGCAAAAGATTTTAGGAATAAGATTGTTTCACATTTTTCTATGTTACCAAAAATGCAACTTATTTCAATTTGTATATAAATTTAAATATCGGTGAAGTATAAAATCAAACACAAATACAAATTAAATGCTTACAATACTTTCCAGGTAGCGAGGCTGGTCGTTAAAACAGACGCTGTCAAAGGCTATGTAGCTGGTGGAAGCCAAGTTCCTGTCAATGCCATGGATGCTGTGTAGCCTTTGGTCACAATGGAGGGCGTTGTACTTATTCCGGTCATTGTTATTGTTATGCACGTAAGAATTTGTTGTAGAAGGAAAAACAATTGATTGATGAAGTCTTTAGCGTATTAAAATATTTAGTAATTTAAAAAAGAATTCAATAAAATGTTATTATGCAATTGTTATATATAATTAATACAAATCGCTTTAAAAGATTGAACCATGAAGAAGCCGCAATATAGAATAACGGAAATCAAACATGTAAATAAATATACATCATAGAATATGCTTTAAAACCAGCTCAATTGTTATTATGGCATCTACACTGCAAAAACAACACATAGGTAAAATAAAACTTTAAAATTAATTGTTCTGTTTTAATAACAACTCGTCTGAAGAAAAACAACTGTACATTATACTATTTTAAGTCATGTTCTTTATTAGAAATCACCATATTTGGCATTATTGCAATTGACTTGTAACACAGATTGTTAATCAGTAACACGACGTAGACCAAAGGTAACAAAGCAATAATTTTTAATGAACATCTCTAAAATGAATTACGAAAATATACAACATATTAAATTTATGAATTCAATTTTGTGTTTATATTATTTAGCAATTCTGTGAATGGATTTAGTTATGATTGAAAATTTATTACAGGTTTTATGAAGTATCGGCAAAACGATTCTAAAATATTAAATTTATAACTGCTTGCAGATGATTAAATATCCAGAACAAGAGCAAACACACGACAATCTGAGGCATCATTTATAGTATATTTCCTATATTATTTACCTTCTATATTATTAACAATATCATGTCTCCAACATGTCTCTGAATCATTTCTGAAGAATTGTGCATTTTAAGGAAAATTCCATTTTGGAGGATACACGTATGGAAGCGGAGGAGAAGATGATAAAGGAGTATATCCTGATGGAGGGTAACCTGGTGGAGGATATCCTGATGGAGGATCCCCTGGCGGTGGATATCCTGTTGGAGTATCCAATGGTGGAGGCTACCCTGTTGGAGGATACCCTGGCGGAGGATACTCTAGTGGAGGATCCCGTGGTGGAGGATACCCTGGTGGAGGATCCCCTGGCGGTGGATATCCTGTTGTAGTATCCAATGGTGGAGGCTACCCTGTTGGAGGATACCCTGGCGGAGGATACTCTGGTGGAGGATCCCGTGGTGGAGGATACCCTGGTGGAGGGTACCCTAACGGAGGATATCCTGGTGGAAGTTACCCTGGTGGAGGATACCCTAGCGGAGGATATCCTAGTGGAGGGAACCCTGGTGGAGGATACACTGTTGGAGGATCTGACTATGACTCAGGCACTATGAGTGTTGCATACAGATATGGATATGACATATCCGGATCTGGATCTAGATACGAAGGCTCTTGATATCCATCAGAATATGGAGGACACAGACTTAAAGCATATTAGTCGTCTTAGCAGCAGTTGACCAAATAAAAGAACAACAAAAAAATTAATAATCTTATTTCAATTATTCTAATGTAAGGTAAACAGAATTAAATAAGTTAACATCCAAACGAAGACAAAATCCTCTCGTTATTAGGGTCTGTCGGGGGCATAGACATGAATGATGATAATGTTGGTAAAATAAGATTGATTAAAAAACGCACAGAACACATACCAATGATAATTTCTGTATTAAAAAACTTAAGGTTGATGTTAACATAACAAGGAAAAGAAATAGCCAAAAATGAGGGTTTTTAAATCATGAGGCATCTGGCAACTACAGCTGTTAACAGGGACCTGGTGGCCGAGTGTTTAACGTAGTCATCTATGAGGCATCTGGCAACTACAGCTGAAATAATACAATCTGTTAACAGGGACCTGGTGGCTGAGTGTTTAACGGAATCATATATTGCTTACAAGCCCACTGCAGGCAGGGTGACATCAGTTTTGATACCAAAGGTCAGGGTTTTCTTTGGGTATTCTTGCTTCCTTTCCGAATAAAACTTAACAACACAATGATATTAAATTTATAACATTCAAATGTTATTTGTATATGTGTGTTTCATATTTTTAGCGGTAAAATAAAATGCATTATAAAATAATAATACCTTCACCTTTAGTGGAATGAGAGCACACATGAAAATGAAGGAATAAAAATAACTGGTGTTTATTTTCAAATATTAAAGTTAAGTCAACACTGATTTCATAAAGTATCAAACATAAGTAGAAAAGATACTATTTTCGATAAAACGTTTTTAGATCGCCTAATTCGTGTAGGATTTTATCAAAATGATGGATATTTGTTCATAGCATGTGCAGAGCTCTAAATGATCTGGATACTGGTGACACATAATCGCTATACAACTGTTAAAAAATTAATTACGCTCTGTTGAAATATGATGCTAACGTATATGACAAATCCTTTACAAATCAGTTATATAAACCACAATATTTTTTGAAGGCTTGAGATCGGGATAGGCAATTCAAGTTAATTTTTAAAGGTCATTTCCGGAAATAGGTAACTAGATGCATAAACACTAATGTAGAAACTCGTGGTGACAGCCATTCAAATTACCATGATACATATACCATATAACTCTATATCCATGCTTCAGCAATTTCTAGATCACAACTTAACCAGACTAGAAAATATACTGTAACGGCTATAAAACCAATGCCTGTCCATCCTGGAAATCCTTACGTCCGGGTCAGTTTTGCTTAATAAGCTGTTTAATAATAAATGCATATGTTATATCTATTAGAAACATTAGGCTTTATTAGCCAGTGTATGAATGACATCATTCCATGGTTTCACTTAGGAAATGTACTAACTAGTTGTTGATATATATTTTTAAAATTAATTCTTATTTTTACATTAGGGAATCCTGGTCAAGTTATTTTATAGTAATGGCGTGTGGCTACTCAACGTACTGTACTTTTGTTGTCGTTATTCATATGCACATTTTCTTTGGTATGAAGTCATTTTCAAAGCTGTCTTTTGTCAAATAACAATTACAAGTGTTACTTGTTGAAAACTTTACGATATTTCGGATTGGAGACCTTTCAAACATTAATATTTTTAAGTAAAACGTCATTTTTCATAAGTGTTTTTTAACAGTGAGTCACTACATTTCTTGCCTTTTGGGACCATTTAACGTATCCAATGTGCCGAAAAAGTGTATAAATCCGACAGTCGTGAGCGAAATTTCATTTTTGTTGCTAGTTTTCTAATAAAAACATCGTTACACGATTATACTGTAAATATTTCATTCGAGTGAGAAACACAAATTCCGACGTTTCGCAATTTCCGTTGACGTTAACGTAAACTGTCATAGAAGTTGTAAAGGGAACATGACGTCAGAATCGATTTAGAGTCACTCAGTAATATAAATAGAGACGGTTTTTCTCAGTTTTGCGGTTGTAATTTAGAGTCACTCAGTAATATAATAAGAAATATATTACTGATTTATCTTAGAATGATGCATAAATGTACTACTGTACATGTTTTAAATCAAATCAACTAATATATTTAAAAAAAATTAATTAATTAATTTTACTACGTCTTAATTGTCGACTATAAAGAACCGAGGTACTGCACATTGCTGGCATCTGTTAGTCTGTTGTAGTAAAGGCTCAGTGTAAACTAAGGTTGTTGCGCTTCTGCAGTATCGGATAAGGCTGGTACAATACGTTACTGGATAAACTGTAGCCGAAATTAGGGATGATGAAGATTAGTCTTATTAAAAACACACAAATCACAAATGTATCTTTTGTAGTTTTGTCACCATTAGGGAATAAGACCCCCCAGTTAGTACATATAGAAATACAAATTAACAAAATAAACGGGTGTCGGCAGTTGTTTATACCTACTATACGATTCACAAATGGGTCAAAAGACCTCCCAAGTTAGGGCCCATATAAAAACAATTCAATAATTTTAAAGAATCTTTTTTGGTATATTTTCACTTTTTTAATAACGAGTATCTCGACGGTGTGCAATTTGCATACTAGCCTGGGGCACCTGAGTGCACCCGTGGTTTTAAAGGGTTTGTGTTTTATTTATTTGTCTAAATCCGTGTGATCATCCCTTTACTTTCGGCTTTTATTGTCGGATTCCTTTCTATTTTTGTTAGTGTTTCCATGTAATGAAGGTAATAAAAATATACCGAACACCGCTTATTTGTAGATGTGTTTATAGCTTTATGGGGTCAAATAAAATGCATTTTAAAATAATAATACGGTAACCATTAGTGAATTCAGAGCACCCATGATTACTATGAATAAAAGTAATTGGTTTTTTAATATTAAATTAACAGTAAGACTCAGGCGAGTTTCTTAGACTAGCCAATAATTAGAGATGATACTGTTGTAGATAAAACATTTTAGATTGTCTAATAGGTGTAGTATTTTTTTTTTTATAAAATGATAAAAATTAAGATATGATAGACATTTGTGAATAGCATGGCTTCTGGCAGATCTGTAGATGATTCGGAAACCGGTGACAAATGAAATAATTAAACACCGACCACCGAGGAAACCGGCAAACTCTAGACCCAACAATCAAATATATAGTTACTGCAGCAATGGTAAAGGCGTTTAAAAAGAAATGGCGGGTTCAACCATGTTTTAGCTAATTACCCGGCAATACAAGATCTGTCTAAAATTAATTGAAATACAATAGCCATGATGTCGCACGTCGGCAAACAGCTAACACAGTTTATTATTAAATTAGGTTAAAGTGACAGCCAAAGAACTCCTGAAGTTCACCAATCTCTTGTTTGGTTATCTAAACAGTCAATGATAATCTCAGGTACAAAAAAACAGAATACAGATGGCAATATCTACTGTGATGTATTATTTGTGAAATAGTTAGATCATATTTTTCCAGAAAAAAAAATATAGAAACGAGGCCGACTAGAGTTTTCGTATGCTAATTTCAAGCCCATTAGTGTAGATTACATATTAATAGTTGCCAAATTAAGTATTGCTTATGTACGTCATTTGAAAAGCGGAATGTGAAATTAAAGGTCCAGTATGATTTTTTTTTTGTTGCCAATATACTTTTTTCACTGCTTCATATAAGAACAAGTATGGCGTCGAGTGGAACACACTTAGTTTTCATTGTAAAGAAAATAGATTGCTGCATAAACGCAATTAAAAATATTTCAGTAGTAAAAATATTGATATATTAAAACAATTAGAAACAATATCATGTCTATAAACATATAATGCATAAAGGAATGGCGATGCAAAAAGTTTTAAAATGACAGCAAAAATATTGGTTAAATTTAAGATGAACTCAGACTGAAGGAATACTTTGTAAAATACATCAAGGAAATCAACAAACCACAACAACAAACATTAAATTTAATAGCTGATCGTGTCCGTTTTCTTTTCCTTGCAAAAACAGTTTCAATGAGCAACATCTAAGACACTAATAAAATGCAGCAAAAAATTCTAAGATGCGTGTTTTAACTATTCAATCATAATAACGTTGTTTGTTTGTCTTTTCATTAAGTATAAAAGGCAGAACTTCTTAGGTCAGAATATTGTAGCTTTCTGGCAGTAAGCGGTAAGTAACATATTTACGACTACTTTATTTCAAATTGTGTTTCTTTGAAAGTAATCTTTGTGAAATGTACATGCACCATGTTCTTCTATACTACACAGCATTATTGGTACATTATTTGATATTTGATATTTAAATCTATGCTATGTTGCAAGAAAAATAGCAAAGAAAACCGACCGAACAGCAAGAGCCAAAAGACAAGGGACAGTTACAAATCCGGATATAAACAATCACACAAAACCTAAAAACACAAAAACAGAAAGAGATTAACCGGAACCCAATAAAAACTATGGGGGCACTCAGGTGCTCTTTGGCAAGTAAGCAGTGCCTGCCTCAAATTTAGACACCCGTCGAGTTACTCATTGTCATGTCGAGGAAAATGTCAAATCCAGAAATAGGAAACACAAATTACCTTAAATAGTGTTATCTTAAAATTATATAAAGTTTTTTTCTCGTATGCGCGCACGTCATTGTTTTCTACAGGACAGTTATATTATAATGACTTTTTTAAATAACTATAATTAAAAATATTTCGTTTCTCTTGATTCTTCAAATTTAATCAAAATATACGGTTTATTTTTTGTGTTCCGATGTTTATTCTTGTTTATCATCTGTTGGTTTTCCTGTGATATTATTCCAAAACAGATGTCGGTTGCTTGTTTTAATAAAAAGGTTTTGATGTCAACGAATATGTAAAATATAAGAATCCTTTATTCAGACATTACTTTTAAATGCACCTTTCAAACCAAAAATCTTATGTCTACAGTATTCATATTTAAGTAATGTTATTCAAACTGTAGTCACACGAAATATCATATAGCCTTACTGAAAACAACTATCACAAGTACAATTTTTTATTGTAAAATCGTAAACGTTGGATTTGGCAAACTACCAGTACTGTTGTTAAGATATATGAAAATTAAAAAGTTTTTTTTTTGTTAGGATCAGTCTTCAGAATCATGAAAGCCGTACTTCTGCTGAGCGCTCTTGTCCTAGTTATGGTCATAGGTAAGCATTTATGATGTACAGTTGGGAAATAATGACAGAATAGACAACACGAAATATTTCAAAGAAGCGAGAAAATTAATTTGTATTTGAATCTAATATTTTAAAACTGGTAAAATATATGGAACCAATATATTGCAACTACGTCAAAAGGGGTCGGTATGGTTCTTGGAATGACAATTCCACCTTGCATACTTTAACCCATTCTTTTTCAATTCATTAAATTAATAGTGTTAAAAGTGATTTTAATAACAAAAATAATAAAAAAAGTAAAGTAAAAATGAAGGTTTTCACTATAAAAATGAAATAAACACAAAATGCACTGTGATACCTACTTTTCATATAACCAAAGCGCTAATTTTGTAAGAAACTAAAGAATAATCATAAGTCAGTTTTAAAAAAAATAAAACCAACACACATCCATAAATCTTGATAAAAAAATTCAGCTGCGTTAAACGGTTATAGACACAGGAACTGTCTGCTTTGGCTTGTTTTTTTCTTAAGGGGGATATGGGGGTTGTTCCTTTTGATATCACAGGCTTATAGTATCTGATTTTGTCCTGTGGAATAGATGTTCCCTACGAATCACAGGTTATAGACACAGGACCTATCTTCTGTATATCGCAGATATTCCGTTTAGAACAACAGGTTATAGACATTGTCATCTGTGTTTGGGCAGAGGCGGTAAAACGACTCCCACGTACAATTTATTCAGTGTTTGGCCCTCTGTATGCAAAAGATTTCAGGAAAAAAATGTTTTACATTTTTCTATATGTTGCTACTTATTTTAATTTATATGAGTAAAGTACAAAACCAAACACAAATAAAAATTAAATGCTTACATTACCTGACAGGTAGCGAGGCTGGTCGTTACTACAAACGCTGTCAAAGACTATGTGGCTGGTGGAAGCCCAGGTCTTTTAACTGCAATGGATGCTGTGTAGCCTTTGGTCACTATGGTGGGCGTTGCACCAGTTACGGACATTGTCATTGTTATGCACGTAAGAATTTGTTTTTGACGGTGAAAAACTGACGAAAACTTTGCGACATTATCATTTTTAATCATTTTAAAAAGCAATAAAATGTGTATATATATATAGAGTAAATACGAATCGCTACCAAAGATTGGACCATGAACACGCCGTCATATAGAATAATTAACCTGTTGGCAGATTTAATCAGTTTACGACTTTAAATCTGTTTTACTATATGTATCCATTAATTTTATTCTGGCAACTACACTGCAATTGAAAAGAAACGCAATAATATAAAATAAACCTTATAATAAAATTGTATGTTGTAATAAGATCTATTCTGAAAAATATTGTATATTATGCCCGGATGAATATTCTAAGTTCATGTACATTAGTAGCAAGCACAATATTAGGCATCACGTCAAGTGACTTTTAATACAACCAAAAATCGCTGTAGACCAACGACAATAAAGCAACAATACTTAATGAACATCACTGAAATGAATTCAGTCAATATACACATTATTACATTTTCGTATTTAATTTTGTATGAAATAAGCAATTCTTTGATACATTCTTCGAAGTATGCGAATAAAATTTCACAAAATGTGCGTTTCTTTTTTTGAAGCGTATATTAAATCTGTGCATTAAAGCTATTCACATAAAAAAAATCTCAAAATCATTAAAAAAATAAACACACCATATTCTTTAATGGGTTTAGTTATTATTGAATATTAATGACAGGTTATATAAAAACGATTTTAAGATATTTCAATTTAAATTGCATGTAGATGATTTAATAACAAAACTAGAATTAACACAAGATCGGGCTATCGTTCCTGAAACATCCTATTGTTAATTTCTTATGTTAGGCTTTATGTTTAATATAATTCACAATATTTTATCATCCCAAAAGTAATGATGTAGAATTATCTGTGAAGTATTGTACATTTTTAGGAAAATTCCATTTTGGAGAATACATGAACGGCAACATCGGAGACGATGACGGAGTATATCCTGATGGAGGGTACCCTGGTGGAGGATACACTGATGGCGGGTACCCTAACGGAGGATATCCTGGTGGAGGTTACCCTGGTGGAGGATACCCTAGCGGAGGATATCCTAGTGAAGGGTACCCTGGTGGAGGATACACTGTTAGAGGATCTGACTATGACTCAGGCTCAATGAGTGTTGCATACAGATATGGATATGATGGATCCGGATATGGATCTGGATACGATGGCTTTGGATATCCATCAGGATATGGAGGACACCGACTTAAAGCATATTAGTCGTCAATAGCATCAGTTGAGATAATAAAAGAACATACAATTTAATAATCGTATTTCAATAATTCTAATCGCTCAGGGAAACAAAGCAAAATACGTTAATGTCCAAACAAGGTCAAAATCGAGTTATCCAATGGATATGTTTAGTAGATCCAACCATAATCCAAATTAAACAATTATATTTCAGCTGAAAACTTTATTTTCAATAAGAATAATAATATTTTCTGTAGTATTTTAACCAGTCTTGTCTTTACGAAAATGCTCAATTCCAACGTAGAATTACCTTTGTATACGCGGATAACTCTTATGTTGTGAAACTAGATTAACTAGTTATTATGTTAACACAATTTGTGAAAACTGTGATTTTATAGGTTACTCTTTTGAGGTTTAACAATTCAAATGTGATTTTTGCCGTCCTTGTTTAGACAATTTCCGAATGGCAGTGTCGTTTCAATAAATGTACTGTTAGAACCCCAATAAAATCTTGCAAAATATATATCTTTACATTGATAATTGAGTAGTATTGTTAACCAGTACGGAGATGTAAAGTTATGGTCCTCATTATTTGTCAAGATCCAAATAACAAGAGCTTTAACTAATGGTTATCAAGTATCCTTTCTTGTTGTTTTCATGTCTAAAGAGTAAAAGATGGATTATCTAGTTTGTTATTTAAACGTAAATCTTTCAACCAGCCATGTATTAATGGTATTCGTAAATGATTTTTCTTCAGCTATAATTAGGACGAGAACAAGTTAAAAAAATTAACGGAAAGGGATTGACTAAAATTTCTATCCCCACTGGAAATGTACGAAGCGCTGACTAGGGATGGGGAATTTAATATTGTCGTTGTAAAAGACACATCGGTCAATACATGATCATTAAACCTTTGGATCGTCTATACTACTCATTAAAGTACGCGCGTGTGTATTATTGTATCTTTCGTGATTTCTCGTTTGACAGTTCTATACTATTTTGTTCCTTCTTTCCCAGACTTCTTTTTATTTACTACCTGCGTTTGTTACAGATTTTAAAATGTGAGCAGTGTTCTAGGTTTTTTCATTGATCAATGTTTGCCAAGGGTCCTACTGGCTGTTTATGTAAATTTGTGTTCGAATTAATTCCGATAATTTAGGTTATTTTAGTTTCTCGAGTTCACTGTTATTCCTGTGCAGCCCTGTATGCTGACCTTCTTTTTTGGGGCGAACGATCATCATATCTTAAAGGTGAAAATTCCAATATCTGCTACTGCAAAACTTATCGTCTTGTCGATATTAACACTAGAGTTAAAGTGTTTTGATCATAGTTGTGATGTCCTCCATGGAACTGTGCCTTGTCCATACTCTGATTGTGTGGGCCAAATGTGAACTGACTAAAATTTCAGAATTTGCAAACTTCCGTCATTTGTTTGTGCATTGCAAATGAGCACTCATATGCATTGTTTACTTCTTACAAGAATCTTCTCCTGCCTCGGCATATTAATCTCTTTTCACCACAATTATGTTTTTCGCTAAATATCTCATCTAATCTGGTCACAGATTTTCTCTTTATATTCGTCATAATAGTCTATTATTGGGCATAGACATAAACGGTTTTAATGCAGGATTCGCAGCTTAAATATTTGTACATTGATGTTAGGGTAAAAGTGAAGATAACAAACCGCACAGAACACATACCACTGAGAATTTCTGTATTAATATAATTCTAGGTTGATGTTGACATATGAAGTAGGAAAAGAAATAGCAAGAAATAAGTTTATGCAAAATGCTTGAGGCATGTAGGAACTACAGCTGAAATATTACCAGTAGTTAACGTAGTCATCTACTATTGATCACCTGCCTGCTAACACTACGTTGCGGGTTTGATCCTCGAACATTACTGCGAGGTTGTTCTCGAAACAAAGTCACGGGAGCGATGATGGTCAATTTTATACCATAATTAAATGGTTATTTGTAGATGTGGGTATCATAGCTTTGTGGTGTCAAATAAAATGCATTACATAATAATAATAATGCGTTAAGCATTCGCGAATTCAGAGCACTATGATTGTTACGGAATAAAAGTAATTAGGCGTTCATTTTGGAAATATTAAAGTAACAGTCGGCACTGATGGGAGTTTCATAAAGTAGCCAAAAAAGTAGAGAGGATATTGTTAGATAAAACATTTTAGATTGCCTAAAAGATGTAGGGTGTTTTTGAAAATGAACGAGATCTACATTTGTTCATAGCATTTCTTCGTGCAGATCTGTAAATGATCCGGATACCGGTGACAAATGAAGGTAATAACAAAATACCGAACACAGAGGAAACTATCAAAAAAGACAATCTGCAAATCAAAGTCTGAAAAACCGAAAACTCCAGAACCATGACTCGGTACAGGCATTGCAAAAGAAATGTTTGGTTATACCAGGTGTTATGGCATGACATACGTACCGCTTCCATTACTGTAGTATGTGAGTTGGTTAGTTGATTAAAACGGATGGGTATCATATACCACTAGTCAATAATAGGTGTATCCCACAATCATCGTAGTACTTTCACTGTACGCTGAATTTAAAAATTGGGAAAACTATCTGCAACCATATTTTCAATCGAGATAGAAATTTTTTCGACAAAGTAGTGGTTTCTATAGTGAATTTATTAAAGGCGCAGACGAGTCGTTTCCTCCTGTAACCTTTGCTTTTAAGTTTATACCGCAAAAATAGGTGAATACATGATCAATTGAGAAATATTACCAACGTATGCAGGAGAAACTGGAATATTGCTGCATAAGAGAGGAAAATCTGTAATTTATAAAAATCGTCTCGTTACTCGTAAATTATTGCGTTAAGATGACCGTCGGTGTCATATTTGAGGTGTGTTTACAAATAATGTAGAGGAAGATGTTTCTGTGTTTTTTTTAAATTTCCAGTTCTGAAATATGTATTAACGGAAACTACTCAGAAAATTGAGGGTTGTTAATTGAAAGGTCATTTTTAATATTTCTACATGTAAAATTATAGACCTAGTTTCTGCTATCTTCTTGTAAAAATGAAGTTTTAGATATCAATCTTTATTTTATATTTTCTAATAGTACTTATGAATAGGTATCCACATATGATTTACTTCGCAAATAAACACTTGCAAAGTATTTTTGCTGACCTTTCACTGCAGACAATATCGTCGTCAACCGTTTTGACAACTCTTTGGTAGAGCAAGTAGAAGAGCCGGCTATGTATCTTTCTTTGTAAGGATTTTTAAGTAATTTTGGAATCCAATACAAGTTTGATAAGTCTTCAGACTCTTTGTCGTAATTAATATTCAAAGAAGTCACGAAGAACTTATGGTTAGACAGGACTTCATCTTTGACAAACGTGGTACGTTTGTATTTGGAAATAAATAAATGTTAAATACAACTGTTAAACAATTAACTACGCACCGTTGAAATATGAGTGAACAGTATATTATACATCCTTTGCAAAACCAGTAAAATATCCATTGAAGGCGTGGGATCAGCCGAAGCAATTCATTCCAGTTCATGTTACTTTTGTAAGGTCATTTCCGGAAAATAGTGACATAGATGTATAAACACTGAATTGGGATGTAGAAACTCGTGGTAACAGCCATACAAATTGCCACGATACATATACCATCTCAAAACTCTATTTCATACTTCAGTCACTTTTACATCAGCAACTCAACCAGACTATAAAGTGTACGTTACTGGATAAATTGTAGGCGAAATCATGGATGTTGATGATAGGTCTGATTGTATATTTTTGTCTAAATCCTTGTAATCGTCCCTTGAATTTTGGTTCTTTTTGTTTGGTCGGCTTCCTTGCTAAGTACTATTATGTAATAAACATTAGGAATACAAGATTACTGTCCGAAATTATTGAAATAATATGGCATACAGCTAACAGAATTTATTATTGGTCGAGAGCTATATAATTTTATCATCAAACAGAATTTATTTTAGATGTTACTTATGTATTAACTCTGATTTACAGAATTCATATGATACTGGCATGAAAGCAATTTTAAACTTTATTTAAGTAGACTTTTGGCACAGTAGGATCTTTAAGCATGTTTATTATAATCCGTTTGATGAGATTTCGTTCAAAAAGTCCGTTTTATTAAAACCAGTATACTTTTCTTAAATAATCTATAAAATAATAGTTACGACAGACAATATTGTTACGTTTTACTTGCCGCGATGGGTGCGAACTTTACATTTTATTATACATACATATGGCACTAGCTGGTAGTGTTTAATTGTGCTCAGTTGGGTTGTAAGCAATTATAAAACAAATAAGGTATTTTCAGAAAGTGTGGGGAACAAAAGACTTATTCTTTTAAGTCATTTGGCTTATGAACTTAGTTCTTGCGAAGTTCTTGCTTTCCAAAATAATTTATATGCTTAATATGTTTCCTCCAACAGATGAAATCTAAATGTATACTCCGTCTATCATACCACGTACATTTTATCAGAAACACTTTTCATAAATCTAAAAGTAGCTATTATTTATGACAAGATTTCTAATGTTATAAATTCCCTTGGATATTCGGAAGATTGCTTATTATGACAAGATTTGAAACAAATATTTTAAACTGGAAAAACTAAGTACATTTGTATAAAGATAATTATTCGGTATAATTCTGTAACGTACTCGGCCTCCAAGGCGTACAGTCCACTATTTATCAGACTTGTATTGCTTACGATTCCTCTGATTTAACACTTTTTAATATAATTTTTCATTGCCAATAATTGTGCTGTCAATGTATATCAATGATTATTCCAACACACAATCGGATCACCTCAGCTTTACTCATACATATGGTCACTTTCTCGACCCTTGACTGAAACGGTCGAGATATGTTCCGATTGAGATGGCACATAGCTATGGACAGTAAACTAAATGAGTGGGTAGTATAAACTTGCATGCATGTTTCCTTTTTGAAGAATGAAATTTACAAAATCACAGTAATTACTCTTCTAAATGATTTTATTAATAAACCGCAACACTGAAACTTCACATCAACATTTTAACACTTTGACAATTTAAATAGATCCTTATCAATGTATTATTTTTCATATGTAAACGACATAACAAAGTCATACAACGACAATATCATAATCCATGTATAGATGTCTTGAGGTAAAATTACAAAGCTATATTTGGAATACAAGTATTATTTCTTATTTTTATTCACTGACAAATTTGGCGGTATTTACGTGGGTGCAAGACAGTGACGCCCGCCATCAATGTATAGCATTTGCCCAGTGATAAATGATGACTCATCGCTTAACAAAAACTGTATAGCTTTCGCTACTTCTATAGGTTCTGCAGCTCCACCTAGTGGTTGTAACTGTTTCTGCTTTTCAAGATACTAGAACACAATAATCAACACTACTTATTCAAAGCTAAACACAATTGATGGTTTTATTATATACAGAAGGTCTGACAATAAGGAGGAACAACTCCATCACATTTTAAAGACGTATAGTTTCACAATTTTCTAGATAGTAGCTTATTTGTATATAGTTATATGGAAACGCATTGTCTAATTTTCAGCTATACTATACCATGAAGTTTTACTTTTTATTGGGAGATGAAAACTATGTTCCAGTGAGAATCCCCAACCTTTGACTCGAAAACTATCAATCCTTGTAATTAATGTAAAGGTCAACCAAGGTCAAGCACAATAAACACTTAAAGTCAGACTAGCTTACAAACCCATGATACGTTACATACATTTAACTTGTGTTTGTCTTTATGGTGTTTAACGCCAATTTCAGCAATTTATGAGCTATATCGTTGCGTCCAGTTTTTATTGGCGGAGGAGGCTGAAATACGCGGTCTTTTAGTATGACAACTTGCAATGTTTGTCAATTAAGATAGAGTCGAGCACACCCTGTATCACTTCACTTTTTATTAAAATGCTTTAAACACTTGGTGAGTATGTATATGTATAGAGAATTTTTTCCAAAAAAATTAAACACGTTTTAGACTTTATAGTTACAGTATTCGAAAGGATCTGGTAAACACAATACCTATTTATAACAGTCATGCACACCATCTAAGATTTTATACCTTTTCATAATTCTCTTCCGACATTCCTGCTCGTCTTTGGAAATCTGTTATTATTACCCCTGGGCTGTAAATTTAAAAACTAATAACAAATATAGGATAACTCACAAACTAATTCTTTGAGAATGATTTGACGGAATGAAAACAACAACACTAACATTTTTTTTTACTTTTATGACATCTTAAAAACGCCATAGGTTGAACTATACACTACTTGACAAGAAATCATAAGGCCAACTATTATGACAAACTTTCCGATTGATAGAATCCTAGTTCTCTTAACATCCCCTGGTCATTGATCTATTTCATGCCATGTTAGGGATTATAACTTCTTGATTTATTGTTTATAACTTGTCCTAGTCATGACAACTGCTGGAATTATTCTATCTGTACATAAAACACTGACCAGTCAGTCTTCATTGAGTCATTTGAAGCCGAAACAATGAAAATAGGTCGACTTTTGATAATTCACCACCTTAACACTAACAAATTAGTTTTAATTTGCTTACTTATCGCCAAAACACTAACAAAGCAGTCTTCAATTCGTTATTTACTGTCTAACCACTGAGCAATCAGTCTTTATTTGGTTATTCACTGCCTACACACTGACCAATCAGTTTTTATTTCGTTATTTACTGCCTAACAAATGGTCAATTAGTCTTCATTTGGTTATTAACCGTCTAAACACTGACCAATCAGTCATCATTTGCTTATTCACTCCCTGAACACTGACCATGACTAACCAGTCTTCAATGGGTTATTTACAGTCTTAAAACTGACCAATCAGTCTTCATTTATTTATTTACCGCCTAAAACACTGACCAGTCAGTCTTCATTTGGTTATTTACCACCTAAACACGGACCAATCAGTCTTCATTTCGTTATTTACTACCTAACAACTGGCCAATCAGTCTTCATTTGGTCATTACCCGGCTAAACATTGACCAATCAGTCATCATTTGCTTATTCACCCCCTGAACACTGACCCTGCTTATTCACCCCTGAACACTGACCATGACTAACCAGTCTTCAATGGGTTATTTACAGTCTTAAAACTGACCAATCAGTCTTCATTTGGTTATTTACCACCTAAACACGGACCAATCAGTCTTCATTTCGTTATTTACTACCTAACAACTGGCAAATCAGTCTTCATTTGGTCATTACCCGGCTAAACATTGACCAATCAGTCATCATTTGCTTATTCACCCCCTGAACACTGACCATGACTAACCAGTCTTCTTTTGGTTATTTACCCCATTAACACTGACCAATCAGTCTTCATTTGCTTATTCACTCCCTGAACACTGACCATGACTAACCCGTCTTCAATGGGTTATTTACAGTCTTAAAACTGACCAATCAGTCTTCATTTATTTATTTACCGCCTAAAACACTGACCAGTCAGTCTTCATTTGGTTATTTACCACCTAAACACGGACCAATCAGTCTTCATTTCGTTATTTACTACCTAACAACTGGCCAATCAGTCTTCATTTTGTTATTACCCGGCTAAACATTGACCAATCAGTCATCATTTGCTTATTCACCCCTGAACACTGACCCTGCTTATTCACCCCTGAATACTGACCCTGACTAACCAGTCTTCATTGGGTTATTAAGCTAAAGTACTAGCACTAAACAAGTCTTTATTGGATTATTTACCGCCTAACTATTAAGCACTAAACAAGTTTTCATTGGATTATATACCGCCTAACATATTGAACTTACTTCACAGAATTCACTCGTACTTTCTGAGACGCAAGATCTGGAACATAAATATATATATATAATATTATACAACCGATGATAAAGAACAGTGTTTTCCATGGCCGCACATGATGTGCCTTTATAAGGGCAATCAAGTAATTGTTCAATTATTTAAAGGTAAACAGAATAAAGTCTTAATATAATAAAGCATCTGCTGTCCATGAAACTCACATTTATTGTTATATATTAATAATTTATATACATCTTACAAGACAAATAGGGATTATCCATACTTACAATGTGATATTCCATATATTACATTTTTTAACGGCCATAACTCTTTAAAAAGGCCGATCAATGCTTTTTTTCCAGACAAACAAACATTTGATTTAAATTGGATAAAAATAGAACGGAGATATGTAATATATGACATCTTTCCATAAAGTTCACATTTCAAAGGGCAATGACTCGTCTCCATGTGAAATGACCCCCCACTATAATTAGGCCGAATTTTACTGGCGTTATAATCCGAAGTTAATTCTGTGATTTGTCGGATAAACCTCGCCACAAAAAAAAAAAACAAGCGAGGGTACGATTTTTCGTTCTACACTACAATTAACATTCTAAAATACTTACCTATCGCTAAACACTTTGTGAACATGTCTAAACCTGCTTTTGCAACACAGTATGCTCCACATCCGGGAAACTGAAATGATTATTAAAATTTACGGAGGGTCTATATAGGAGATCAAGAGGTAGTTCCAGAAGAAATAAGTACTATCGGCGCTTTGGGGAAAATGAAATGCCTCCACTTGCGGAAATACATACTATTTCTTTCACTCGTGGAAGATCACTCGTTCTTTCTCAAAAACGTAAATTTATATGATATATAAAATGCTGAATCAAAACGATGTTAGTTCCACAAAAACTGGTCGTCAGTAGTTAGCCTTGGATCTGATTAAACAGAGGAAAGGATAGATTTTCTCACTTGGATCATGAGTGCGAAAACTGAGTCTGGCGTAGAATACCGACGATAGATATTATGCAAAAAATTACATGTTTCAACCTACTCTATATTATACTTTTTTATTTGTTTGAATGATGTTTAACGTCACTTTCAGCAATTTTTCAGCTATATGATGACGTCCAGTTTAATTGGGGTAGGAAGCCGGAGAATATGGAAGCCCGTACGTGCCACGGAAAAAATAATTTATAAATAGTGCGTAAGAGTTACAAACTTGAGCGCACGAGTTTCGAACTTGTGCGTACGAGTATCAAACTTGAGCGCACGAGTTACTAACTTGTGCGCACGAGTTACTAACTTGAGCGCAGGAGTTTCAAATCTTGTGCGCACAAGTTACTAACTTGAGCGCTCAAATTAATAACTCGTGCGCACAAGTTTGAAACTCGTGCGCTATTTTTCCGTGGCACGTACGGGCTTCCTGGTATTGATCCGAAGTTGGCTGTATTGGTTTTAATTCGGGAACAGTTTTCCTAAAGTGTTGTATGGAGAGGTATAGTGCCCTCTCTTTCGGTCAGTGCACTATACACACCAGACAACATTATAGTTCCGGTCTGAAGGTGTTCATAATCTCAACTTATTATCTGGTTAAGAATGTCTTTCCATAATGGAGCGGTTACATAAAGTTTAGGTCCATAATAACTGCCGCGGCTAATTGTAATAGTCAATAGAGCCATCCTTAGGCCTAATCGAAAACCTTGGCTATATTATGCGTGCATATGAAAACAAAATTATTAATACCTTTTCAATTATTTTAACACTATAGAAATTTAGTACATAGTACATCTAAATCAACGTTTTTCATTACACAATTTGCTTATTTTTAAACAGCACTGGCGTCCTCTTAGCAACTAGATTTTCGGTGGAAAATATGCCGCGGTGCTATACAAATGGTTCATAAATTCATGCGTTTTTTATTCCAGTGACTGTACTTTCAATATTGTGTACTATGCAAAAAAATGTGTAGACTTTTCCGTCGGGAAGTTGTCCAAACTCAACTTATTTTCGATTATGAATAATGTGACACAGTCATAAAGATTCAGGAATGCAAATGCTTGAAATTGATGAGATTAAAGTAAGCATATCTTTGGGTTAGTTTAATCTTATAATTAATTAATTAATTAATTAATCTTATAATTTATTTCTTTATTTATTTATTTATTTATTTATTTATTTATTTATTTATTTATTTATTTATTTATTTATTTATTTATTTATTTATTTACTTATTTATTCTTTTATTAATTAATTAATTAATTTTTTTTTTCTTTGAATCTGCAGTAACTACTATTTCTACTTACTGGTCTTTTTCCAGAAATGCTTGAGACGTTGACGATACAACCTAGACAAAGTCAATTTATAACTTAAGAAAAAAGAATCAAAGATACCTGGAGTATTCATTTAAAATATAAATAAATCCCAGAGGTGTTCAATATGGCTTAAATCAGGAGATAAGCAGAGTTCGACGTGTAGAGGAATGCATTGTTAATAAAGACAGAATGCTTAAGGCATGACCATAATATGTTGAAGCAAACCGACATCTTGGATTTAAGCAAGAACATATCAACTTCGTCGATGTAGCGCTAAGATATCAAATCATCATTTACCACAACAAGAGGGTTTGAATGATTAGTAGAGATTCCACCCAAAACCACTGTGCTGCCACCGCCTAAAGTCTCTTATAAACACAATGATCTAGATAACGTTCCCTATCGCTGACATTGATGTGTCATCGCAAGAGGATTTCGATGATGATGTGGTGCCCGGTGAGGAGGTCCGCTAATGCGAAGCCGTCGTCGCACTGTATTTCATAAAATGCAACTTCCCGTGAGCGCCAACTGTCTCTCTCGAGCTTTGGGATGCCGTACAGTAACGATAACAAAGATAAGGCAATCGAATGTATCGATCTTATTGAGGGGTAGTTACCCTCTGCCTAGGCATGGTCTGCCTTCTAAAGCATCACTTTGTTGGTGTCTTTGTGCAAAACGTGATGGTGAAAGACAAACACTGCATACGACGGGCAAGTTTACTACTTGATACATTATATTGCTGCTTGGATCATACTCCAAACCTCATGTTGCTGATTGTCAGAAAGTTGGGTCATACTTGCGATCATTAATACAAACAATTCACATATAAAGGTGGGATTCTTAAACATATTAAGCTTAGAGAACACTAATGATTTCAAATCATTTGTTCCTGACATAAAAAGGATTAAGTTGCACATACTGTGTGAAGTAATTTTTCAAAACAGTCAACCATAAATTTCTCAACCGATGATAAAAACAGATTTTAACTCTTAAGTATTTATTGCAAAAATATTAGATATAATTCTTTTGGAAAAATAAAGAGTAGCGTTTTCATTGGCACTCTGTAAATATTTCACCTGACATGCTGTTTGTTGGGTGGATTAATGTTTATCACTTAACCAAAAACTATGTTATAAATAGTATTATTCATATATATAAATTAACTTTCTTGAAAACCATTTTAATAGGTATTAAATTCAAATGTTAACTGTCCACAGAAAAAAAAGAAATTAACAACATTTTACAAATTTAAATGGAAAGAAAACAATCATATGTGTACTTCCATAATTGGTAAATAGGATACAAGCCTTGAGTTTCAATTAAATGTGGTATACATATTCTAGACAAATAAAATGGAGCTTTCAGGTTCACATCAAGAATTTCATCCAATATTTCCGGAGGAGTGTCAATAATTCTCTTGTAATTTCCGCTTCCTGCATTATTTACCTGTAAAAATAAGTAGAAATGTGAATAATGAGAAAACAAATGTTAATTGTTCAGCATGTGTTTGAGAAATCAAAATGGGGATATAAAAAAATTAAATTGAAAAAAATATATAGGGGTTCAAAAGAAACACATTAAGGCGTATTTGACTACCGACATGTGACAGTTCCTACCGAAGGTCGGGGGTTTTCTTCTGGCACTCCGGCTTTCTCTTCCAATAACAACATAGTTGAAAAATGGCAGCAAGTGGCGGTAAACACTATTCAAACAAACACACAAGACATATGATAGAACCTTTACTGCTCAAATCGGCCTCATCAGCCACCAGCGGATATAATACAGATCAATACAGTAACAATCTAGAGGAGATGACAAGGTCCTCATCGAAATGACGAACAAACAACAACAAGGTGTATTATCAACATTGTATTCAGTATCACAAATTGAGTTTACAGGCAAACATGTATTTACGACAGTAACGGTAAGATTTTGTAACGGTATAGTGCGAACAACACCTGTGATTAAACCGGGTATCTCAGGATTGCAAGCCACTCCTCTACCCAAGTGAGCTGTCTGAGCAAAAGTTCATCGTTGGCTCGGTCTATTTTGACTGGCAATATCTGCTATATGCAAGAACGCAGATATGGCTACTGTTACAATTTAAATCTGCAACCCTTAAACAAAGGCCCTAAGACGTTATATTAGCATGAAACATAAACACTAGTCTTGGAATAAAACTTGTTTATACTTTTATGGAAGGAGATCTTTGGAATTACCATCCATTTCTGTTGATCTTGGCGGCATAGTTGAACTATGACAAATAAATTGTGAATACTACATACACTTTGCATTTAAATTTTAAAATGAGTGGTGCGATAGAAAAGTGTTTTACAGCCCGAGATGTGAAACACGAGGCCGAGAACATGTTCTAATCCATACGTCTGCCTTAAACATTGAAAATACCTACCAAAGCATCTATATGACCAAATGTTGATAATGTTTTCTGTACTACTTCATCTAAATCACTCGTTTTTGAGACATCACACCTGACAACTAGAATCTGTAAATGATATAAAACGCCTTTGAAAAAAAATATTTTCTTAGATCAGAGATATGAAGACACTTAGACCCCCCTCCCCTGCAACTGCGTGGAATGGAATTTAACTAAACTTTCAATGAACCTTTGTCCCCTTTTTGTCACGTTGCGACTGTCACCTGATATTTGATATGTTCTCTAGTTTAGTTTTAAAGACTCATAGTTAATTAAAAATAATATAGTACAACTTTAGATAATTATGGATACACATTTCATTCTCCATGTATAAGAATTGAACGCAGCCCATCTTTAGTGAATCAACATAAATTTATACAATATTACTATATATAGATATGAATAAAATATCGAATGTTCGCCTTTAAGAACATCCAAGTACATTACGTGTGAAAATAACGGCTTATTTTAACTATTTGGGTTCTTTCCAGCCAAAATATCACTTGTACAGATTCACATTTAACCGTCGTTCATCAAATTTAGAATTAGCTATTACAGTTGACAAAACGAATTTTGATCTATACAATAAATGTAGTGTAATCTGGCGAAGTGAACATCAAAAAGATGATCACTCGTGTCGCCATACGCATCAGATTAAACTCGTGCGCATGAGTTCCGTGCATTCGTTCAATAGATAGATGCGTTTTGCGGTAGTCGTGATCATATTTCTGATATTCACACCGCCTAGCTACAATAATGTAGCTCTATTTTTATGGACGGACTCCGTCCATAAAAAAAAAGGAAAAAAAAGGAGCTACATTATTGTAGCTACACACCGCCCAACATCCTCCCAAGTCAGGGGTTCTGAGTCCGCGTTCGCTCCATCATCACGATGATGGAGCGAACGCGGACTCAGAACCCCTGACTGATGGAGCGAACGCGGACTCAGAACCCCTGACTTGGGAGGATGACCGCCCAACTGTTTATCCTATAAATAAAACTGTTCTTAAGTCACATATATGAGTTCAGATTTCCATGTAAGCAATTGTCTATACTGTCTACTACTCAGCTTTAAAACTGAGTAATTTTATACAACTTTTATTTTCTATCACGAATTTGGTCCAACGATGTGTTTGTTTACAAGTGATTGTGTATATTGGCTAAATGAGAACAAATAAAATAAATGTTAATGTCATATTTCATACAGAATCAGAAATGCATTCGATTCGGCGCAACTATCGTGTGTTTTTATAAATTAAATTGCCCATGTTCATCCTAGGTTTGGTTTTCAGATTTTTGTATTATAGCAAGTATTATACCTTTGTTAATGTTTTAGAAGCAGAAGATATGACAATTATTCTTTTAGTCGGCTTAATAAATTGTAAAACTAACTTATGTATAAATTTTCTCATTAAATATTCTTACATATATCGGTGACGTGCTGGAATGGATAACACCTACATAATATGAAATCGGAGAAATATCCTACATAAGTACCTTTTCAGTAGGAAGTCCTTTCGCCTGACATTGTAATGACACGGCATTCAGCTTCTCTTCATTTCTGGCAGCTAGTACTAATTTCATATTAAATGTAGCCAATAAAAGAGCTGTAGCTTCGCCAATACCAGAACTGGCCCCTATAATATTTAATGTCTTACATAATTTAATAAAGGTATATGCATGTGTTAATGTGTATTGCCAATACCAGAACTCTGGCGCCTTAAAAATTCTTAAATATTTAATTAAAGTATACATTCGTACATGTATGTTAAAGGACCTGCATCTTCGACAATACCAAAACTGGCGTGTATACAATTAAATGCCTTATCTATTTCTATTGTTGAAGTGTGTATTTTTGTATGAAGACGTTTACTTATAACTTATGTGTCATTTAGGTTGCCAATTCAAGATTAAACTAAGGTCGGTGTAAACTATGTATTACAACAACTTTGTTATTGAAAACTCACACACAAACGAGTGGGATACACTTGGTCTCTTTTGTATTTTTAATCTGGGTTTATAATTCAGAATAATTTCAGAAACAACCCCCCCCCCCATAAAAAAACAAACAAACAAACAAAAACAAAAACAAAAAAAAAACAAAATAAAAAATAAACAACCCAAATTGTTTATATATGTTCACAAAGACTAGAGGCTCTCAAATCTCAAGAGACTGTAATGCTCAACTGACTTCACTTTTTAAAAAGATTACTTTTTTGCAAATTTAGATATTAAATGGCTCAAGCGAGACATTTCCTAAGAAGATGCTGTTTCTATGTATTTTGCTATGTTGAATCTCAAATCGGCAGCAAAAACTCAATATTGTAATGGAACTATCAAGTATTTATTTCTGCACGATTTGGTTTAACTGTGTGGCCAAGTTTTGGAGATTAAGCTGTTTGTATGTTTTTTTCCTATGTTCCACGGTGGTGGTCATTTTGGATCTTGTCGATCGGCACAAAATATCTAAATAAGTAGAGGAACATCCATCGGATGTACATTTTTATAATATCACAATTCCTTCTGCCAACCGGTTTGTCAGGAAACAAACTTTAATATTTCGTCAAATCGGAATTCAGTAGTAATCCTGCAGCCATGTTGAATTTCCAATGAGCTGCAAAGCCTCGAGATAAATTTAAGCAAACTTTGGTTCCATTTTGCTTAATGGTTTTGGAGTAGACTGAAATGTGATGCGAATAGCTTAAAACTTTTAAATGGCGTGGAAACAAACCCGTATTTTAATATGCAATAACATTTCGCCCAGAATGCTTATTACGCCAATTTATTTTGATCTTTTTTTTCTTAACAAAAGATGCCTACATTTTGACCTTCTTCGCTTCCTTTGCCATCTATCTTTTGTCCAAGGTGTTATGTGACGTAACGTAAAATTTGTATTGTTCTTTTTTGTTAAATTACATGGTTAATGTTCATAAATATACAATTCGTTCCTGATATGCTTATTTTTTCTATCTGTATCTCCATTTTAGAAAGTATATGATTTAAACAAAATTAAATTTCTATTCATTCATTTCTTTATTCTCTTAAACTAATACAATGGTATAGAGATACAATACAATAAGATACAACGTAGACAATACAATAAATACATTACAATATCTATCTATATATATACACTATTTACATAACATGGAGAAGTTAACAATGCCTAGAGAACAAATAATTTATTTACTATTCTTATGAATTTACACAGTTTAATTAGGTTTTCTTTTTTGGTGTCGCACATAATTTGACAGAATTTAAGTATATTTGGCATTTGTAAACAGTCCATTCGGATAAATTTTTTTCTCTCAGCAGAGAAGTGTGTACATTTTAGAAGATAGTGAAATTCATCGCCAATTTCTTTTGCATTGCAATAAATACAAATCCTGTTTTCTCTGGTTACATTATTCCATCTACCAACTTCAATTGGTAGTCTGTGATTTGTCGTTCGAAATTTACAAAGTGTATAGATGTCTCGATCGTCCAGAATGTTTAAGTAATTTTCAAATTTAAAAAAACTTTTAAAAAGTCTATAATTAATGGCCTTGGTGGAATTCTCCACTTCTTCGTGCCAATGTTGCTTAAACTGATCATGTAGAATAAGTTTAATGTTGGAGACAAGCCACTCATTGTTAATAAAGCTTTCATTTATCCAAATGTAAGAGAAGCCTGTGCTGTCAAAAATATTTTGAACAAATTTTGGCCATGAAATATTAACATTTTTTACCATATATAAAACCCGCAATATTTTGTAAGATAAAAAAGAAAGTTTTGTTTGTTTACCTAAGAGGAGTCTGGCCCAAAATGAAACCATTCTTAGTTTAATATCAATTTCTATGGGAAATCTGCCAAGTTCTCCATATATCATATAACTTGGTGTACATGTTTTAAGTTTCAATAAAAGTTTACAGAATTTTAACTGAACGATTTCTAAACAATTAATTTGTTTGGAAAACCCCCAAATTTCCGAACCATACAATAAGATAGGTTTTACCATTTTATCAAATAGTTCTAACTGGCATTCAATAGATAGATTATGCACTCTGCCTCTCTTGAGAATTTCGTACATTGCCTTAGTTGCTTTCTCTGCCTGCTTTTGAATAGCCTTGTTAAAGCTTCCTGTTCTGCTACATAGTATTCCCAAATAGTTAAATTCATTTACAATATCAATTTCTGAACCATCAAGATGAAACTTTAAATGAGCCAAAGGTCTGCCCGAAGAAAATACTAGTATTTTGGTCTTCTGTGTATTTATTTTAAGTTTCCACAATTTACAATATTCAAAAAATTTATTTAATTCGGTCTGGAGATCTGAAGGTGATTCAGCCAAAAGAACGGTATCGTCTGCATAGAGTAGCACGAAAAGTTTTAGAAAAACACTGAGATGTTCTTCTGCAATATCTGAAACTGTTTTGAGTCCAATAAGGTTTTCGTTTTCCAAAAAGGTTTGGATGTCGTTTAAAAATAAGGCAAATAAAAAGGGCGATAAGTTTTCACCTTGGCGTACACCCATCTCACACGGAAAGTATTCTGATTTGCAATTGTTATACACAATACAGGATTTAACATCATTGTACATACTTAAAATGATATTATACAATTTACCATTGATGTTATTCATTAACAATTTGTACCACAAAGCCTTTCGCCAGACTGTGTCGAAGGCTTTCTCAAAGTCAATGAAAGCACAAAACAGCTTTTTCTTTCTGCTTTTAAGAATGAAGAATGTTTCTGTACGTGTTTGAAATTTCTAAATTTAGAATTTGCATAGCTGTCCATAGTTTATTGATAATTTATATATGAGTAGTTATTATATTCATATTTTACCACGGGAAGTGGCTAACGCTTCTGGCAAAATGAATATATTGCTACTCATATTATGGGCAGACATGAATTATTTCTCAAAGTATCGAGTGCTGAGTAGGAGATGAAAATTAATTCTTTAGTAGCTACAACAATTATTTTACTTTTATTGACATCTATAACCTGTATACAGAATGTGCAGTATTTCCAGACATTTATTAAAGAACAATGTTTATATATATACCTAGAAAAAGTATTGCAACACTCGATTTTTTGCATTGAACAAATTTGAAGAAAATCGAGTCAATTTCCATGAAAAGGCAGCTTAAATGCAATTATTATTATATACTAAATAAGAGCATTGGTAAGTGCCTATTGATTAAAACCATTGTAATAGATTACAAAAAAGATACAATTCAAACAAAGATGCCAGTTATTGGTCTAAGTGATTCACAAAACAGTCAAACATGAGCATTGCATATATTGTGTGTTCACACGGTTGACCGCCTCTAAACGCTTCATACCACCTACTACACAAAGAATTCTTGCCATTTCTGATGTAATGCCTGGTCTAGTTATTTTCATATATGGACCGGAGTCCTTTGTTCTCGTACACGACGACAGATGATGTCCCAGATGTGCTAAATTAGATTAAAGTAGGGAATTCTAGCCATGGGAATGTGTCCACTAACTCGTCACAAAAATGCAGTATGGCGTTGTCATCAATGAAGATGGGTCTCCTCCGTTGTATATGATTGGCAAAATGAGGCACTACACGCGTTTCCAGAATGTCACGCTTGTACCTTTGCGCATTTAAACTAACGCGAACAGCTATGAGGTTAAGCGTTTCGGCGTTGTTAATTTCGTCATAAGCAGTGTTTGTTTGCCGCAAAACTCGTCCGTTACATGCAACATAAAGCGGCTCTCGTTAGACCATTTAACTTTACTATAGTCTTAATTCCGTTGACATCGGGCTTGGCACCATTGCAGACGTGCTACTTTATTTATGTCTCGGTGAGCAAAAGATGTTTCACAGGCCGACTACCTACAGCTCTGAGTCTATTGCGTGATGTTCTTGATGAAACACACGGTTAGGCGACCCCTGTCTTTTCAACATATTGTTGTTAACAGACGGTTTTTGCCTAACAAGTAGGTCAATATCCTTATCTTTACGGTCGGAGGTTTCTGAGTGTTTATCCAAATCTTGGGATGTCCTTGACCGATGTTTGCATACAATTCGGCTAATTGTTAAATGGTAGTGGCCAACATTACCAGTAATTTGTCTGGGGAACCTTCTAGCTATCATACACTCACAGCTAGGTTAGACAAATTAACAATGTTGGAACAGAATTGTGACAAGCCAGCTTACTACCGCGTGAAGAACGACAGGTATACAAGTTTTAATTCCATTGCATAAGAGTGAAAATGTGCACGTGCAAGTGATGACACGATAAATAATAAATAAATAAATACAATAAAAAAATTTCCACAGGGGAAAAATCATTAAAGTTGTACTTTTTCACTAAGAATTAATGTTGAATGAGCAATTCAACATTTAAGTCTCGTCTTATTTTGTTAATTTTAAATTTGGGTGTTGAAAGATTTTTTTTCCAGGTAAATAAACAACAATATCCAGATAAAACAATTGATATGCTTGCCTGGACAAGTTCAAAAACAAAATTGTGTGGTTATGTTTACAAATAGTGTTTTAAAATGGGGAAAAAAGTATCGGAGAAAGTGAGTAGTGTTAAAACAAAGGACATCTGTTGACACATGCTAGCCTTTTGTTACATTGCTCAAAAAGCAGTGCATACTAAAGTTCTGTTTAATATTTATATGGATCACTATAATTATTACTAATAATTAGGATTCCGTGTCGACTGCCTACGTATCCGCGACATGGTCTAACGGAACGAAAATAAAGGGCAGTCACACCCACTCGGGTGTTTTTAAGTTTGATCAGCGAACAATTCGTAGTTTTACTTTAAAAATAGGTCGTGTAAATATTGAATTATGATATTACACTATTTAAAACCTCGGCACATGTATATGAAGAAAAATCGACGTATCTCACCTGTAATTATTACTACTTTATCCTTTAACGTTGCCATTTGTTGTAGGCATAACAGTAGTAAATGTGTACCAGTAACAAGTTACCAGATTGTGTACCCTACATTAAGTACAGTACTGAATACTTCGTTGTGTTCTGATTTGGTAAATAGTGGTTAGATGTGTACAATTTTTCCGACGCAGTCGGTATTATATTCACTTTTTACCCTTTGACCTCACGACACTTCACCTCTCGAAAAGCAAGTAACGTGATCCTAATTCTGTTTCTTGATTAGTCAAAAACCAATTTGGACGGGGGTTCGAAACAGGGTAAGGAATTGGACAAGGGTTCGGAACAGGATGGTAAATTGGCAATTCACCTTTCAAATTGTGTACTATTATTATTAGATTTTGCCGTCTGTTTGTTTATAAAATTATTTCACAGTGCAATTTAAGTATTAAGAACGACAGATATGAGCTGCAGTTTGTAAAATTTTATATTAAACAACTTATACAAAAATGTTAAATATTTTTTATTTGAAGTACAGTGCAAATTAAAACGCATATTAACACCCTGGATTTTTCCGGGATTTTATGGAGTGTAAAAGAAACGAAGAGAAGAAATTTTAATTAATTTCTTTAATAAATACAAATTAACAATCATTTTATATTCATGTTGATAGTAAATCAAATGTGTTATTATTGTTCTTGGGCGTCCGTCGTAGTACACACATAGATAGAGAGTTGTGGCTCTAATTGTAAAGTATACTTTGCTTTATCAGTACATTTTAAACTATAAACATTTTATTAAACAATTCTTATATTCAATTTGTTGACATTATTGTATAACTGCATTTGGTGCTCGCAGAAAAACTTCATTTCTGTATCTTAGGCAGTGGATTTCAATACATAATAGCAATAAACGTTCTGGAATACATGTACATGTACAACAAAGTACATGTAGTTGTATGTAAATTATCAATTTTGAGTTAACTGTATGCTTGGTAAATCTGTTAATATTGAAAACACGCAAATAAAAAAAAGGGGGGGGGGCGCACACATGTATAAATTAATAATTTCCAACTCGTTTCACCTGGGATAATAATTTATAGGTTCAAGATTTCTTTCACGTAGTAATAATTGTCCGTCAGTACTTCCCCAAAAAAAATTCCATCAAACATTTCTGGTCTATTGAAACGGGGAATTTTTATGACAATAATGGCGATTCTTAGTTCAATGCATAACTCAATTTATATCTTTACTGAGGCGGTTATCTTTTTTAAAGATAGTACTTGTTTAGCTGTAAGCTCCTGCATAAATTAAGTTTTAAAAAGTGGTAAAATTTTTCTCAGATCTTGCAAGATAAAATTTTGGTAATTTTTTAAACAATGTAGTATTTTTACATTCACTGCATTAGAAATTGCATGTAAAAGTGGGAGCGTCTCAAAATGTTCTAACTAGCGAAAAAAGGAATTGGTCACGGATATATATGGCATTTATTTTTTAAATGGTAAATGAAAGTTTATTAATTTCCTAGTCCAGGTAAATGCTGATCAATGTTAGAAAGGTATGCAAATCACAGAAATGTTAGTGTTTTCGACTATAGCCAAAACATTTACTACTGTGCTACCTGTATTAGATAAGTAAACTATATAGTAGTTAAATGATATGCGGGCATGGAAAGGTAAATAACACGCACATGTTTGTGTCAATTTGAATGTTTTTTTTCAAACGCCGCCAAATTCGGAAATATTACGGGTTCTTGATACCACTTCCATCCCTCTGCATAATTTCCATTTGATTTCTTTCACCCGTTCACCTCCTCCGACTCCCTCTTCCTCTGCCAACTTTATCCTCACATTCGCTCTATGTTTACACCGAACAAACGAGTCCAAGTCTATTATTTACGTAGTCCGAGAATCCTCTGCCGTCCAACGCTTTTTTTGAGAATCCTCTGCAAAAAAAAAGCGTTGGACGGCAGAGGATTCTCGGACTATTATTTACGTTAAATTTCGATTCAATAAGACTTTGGGTTTTTCAAAAGAATAAGTGAAAACTCATTTACCAACTAAATAATCTGTGTTATTTCAATGTCAAGCGATTAAGTTTAGTTCGGTCCATGCATTTATTCGTGATAATTCATATTTTTTAATAATATATAACAGAATCCAAAAACTATGTGTTCGAAACCTCACCGAAATGAAAAGAATCAAATCAACTTCAATGCGAATGACATTAAAGGCTATGTATAAAATAGGATAGTACAACATGCTAAAACTCAATTGTTTCGTGCATTCCCTAGCATTAATTCTCTGCATATACTAGTACAACTAAGGGAAACGAACTTTCAAAGTAGTGTTGCCGCTCCTTAAAGTCATAAAATCCTATTTCAATTATCTTACTATGAGCAACTCATTCCGTAATTGTGGTCAATTTCTCTACAAATCCAAAATTGGCTCAATTTTATTTGAGGAGGTTCAGAAAGTTGAAATGCTGAAAAATGTAAGGGCTCTAGAGACTAATTTTGAACACTCATTGGAATAGCTGGTCCATAGTATGCATGGTACGTACTATCTGTAACTATATATACTACTGTGATAGTGTTTTTTACGTAATGATTCTCTGATCTAAGGCTATATAACCGCACAACAAGACTGGCAGTAAGTGCATGTCCATAGGGAGGTGCACAAATCTGTCCATGCATTTATTGAACGAATAACGAAATAAGCATATATAGCCAGAACAGGACAGTGTTTTTTTTACTAATTTGCAACTCAGCGTTGTGATATTGCAGAACAGTAGTTGAATGTAGAATATAAAAAAATAATTCAGCTATAAATTTTAATGTGTAATTTAAGGACCTATAAATGAGGGCGATTCACGGGGGGGGGGGAGGGGGTAACTAAGGATATTTTAGGTACATGTCTGCGGACGGAGATTTGAAAACCCACCCTAATCATATATTTTCGGACACTATAAAACAGGACAATAATTAAACCAGACCTATTCCTATATTTTATTACTGCACATCCCCATTGACAAAATAGTACATTCTACCAAAATGATAAATTGATAAATTGATGTTACTGTAACACTTTGTAAAATCACAGTGGTTTACATAGGCTTAACATGCTTAAGATGAGAATTGAGGCGGATATATTTAGATAATTTATAACTACCCAATGATATATTTTGCAAGGAAAAAATCTACTTATTCATATATTTTGGAGAGCTACAAAAAGTGGCCCATTCGGGCAGCACATCCGTATTACCCTATATATACCAAGTTACCCCCTCCCCCCCCCCCATGGTGCAATTTATTGTCTTCAGTCATGTGGAATTTACCGTTGAACCGCATCATGACCACATATACAAAATTAAAAATTGGAATTCGTATACTACTTCAGGACATATATATAACGCATTGACTTTATTGGATGACAATGGAGAATGGAGCATGACAAGTGCACCCTTTCTGGTAATAACGGTGGTACCGTAATTATGTGTAAGCAAATTATAAGAGACGTACCATTATATATAATAGATTCATGTTGTATTTTATATAAAAGTTCTATTAGTCTACTCAGTTAAGCCGCTAATTAATTGTACACTGATATACAAAATTTTTGCGCTCTCACTATTGAAAGCAAGCAGATTCTTTGATCTCTGATAACGAAAATGCTCAAAATTTTCTAGAGGTTACACATCACTAATATTGTAGTCATCAACGTTAGTTACACTACGTAGTCTTCTCCTTCTTTAGGTATACAGTTCACTATCAATTACTGATAATAACGAAACCGTTGCGCAGCGTTGCTTAATTGGGCTTCAATTTAGAATTTATATGTTTGCAAAATAGAGAAAAATGAACAACTGCAAAATTACAAAATAAGGTAATTAAAACTATGTACATTGGGTATAAGATTTAACAGAGTGTGTAGAGAATAGCTGGTGCCAGCTGTACTCTAAAGGCGTCTAGTATGGCGGCATTGACAACGTTTGCAGGAAGTGAGTTCCATTGGCTGTCTTTCAGAACTGATATTTGCCAAAGTAAATTTGTGAAGTAATGATTTTTGCATATTCTGTGATCAGTAGGTATTAAAACGGATGTTGGTATTGCAACTAGTAGATGAATGATTTTATAAAACATTGTGAGTCTGTATTTAAGTCTGCGTTCCTGAAGTGGTTGCCATTGTAGAGTTGTAAGCATGTTGTTTATACTGCTGGTTACGGAAATACCTTTCTGCTCGATTCTGGACCACATCAATTTCATGAATTTGATCAGCAGTGTGATGGTCCCAGACAGAGCAAGAGTATTCAAGTTTCGGTCAGACGAGAGAAAGGTATTTCTGGCTCTTGATGTTCACATTGGCTGTTTTCAAATTTCTTCTCATGAAACCTAGTTGTGTTACCATTGACGACTATGTTTTTGGTGTGCTGAGACCATTTTAATTTGGGGTGCAGTTCAAGTTTGTGAATATGGAGTAAATAGTCATGTGTGAATGGATGTTTTTTCTGAGTTACTGTGAGAAGTGTACATTTGTCTGGATAAAAAGCCATCAACCAGTCACTCTCCCATTTGGCTGCAGCATTGAGGTCGTTTTGAAGGGCCTCACAGTCAGATGCTGATGAAATGGTTTTGTAGATGATTCTGTCATCGGCAAACAGCCTGATCGTTCGTGAAGTTAGGTATTCTGGCAAGTCATTGATATAAGCCAAGAATAGCACTGGGCTCAGAACTGTGCTTTGAGGTACTCCTGAAGTGACTGGGGCAGTTGATGATTGCTCTCCATCCAGGAAAACTGTTTGAGTGCGGTTAGATAGAAAAGGTTTAACCTAGTTTAAAGTGTCATTTCTAATGCAATAGTGTTGGGGTTTATAAAAAAGCCTGCGGTGGGGCACTTTATCAAAGGCCTTGGCAGTCCATAATTATGAGGTCAGTTTGCATATTAAGTTGCTGTTGGCTGCCAATTCTTGAGCAAAAGAGATAAGTTGAGATTCACGGGGTCGAAACTGACGGAATACATTGAGGTCCTATAGCATGTTGTTTGATTCTAGGTGAGTGATAATATGTTTTGTCATAAGTTTTCGAGTAGCTTATTACAAATACAAGTTAAAGATGTGGGTCTATAGTTTTCTGGTTTGTATTTTTCACATTTTTTTTAAACTGGTGCGAAATTTTCATGTTTCCAGTCGGATGGAATAATACCAGTTTTGAGTGATTTGTTGTATATTATAGTAAGGATGGGGTCTGTTTGAGCTTGCAGTTATTTTAGTATGCGACCAATCGCCTTGTGAGGATTTATATTATTAAGCAGTTTTTCGTATGCCTGGCAGAGTGATGTGGAGAGTTTTGATATTAGGATGAGGACTTGGTCAGGGATGGTATCATCTGATTCGACTGTAAATACTGATTGAAATTGAGTATTTGGTAAAGCCTTCTGTTTTGTGTCTGCAATAAGTTGCCCATCCTTTTTTGAGTGGCGTAACCCCAGAGTTGTCTGTTTGGACAGCTTTTATGTATGAAAAGAGGTTTTGGGGGTTTTGCTTGGGTGTTTACATTACAACCAGGTTCAGTTGTTGGGAGGTCTAAAATCATGTTTTTAACGTAGTTTCAATATGCTTTCCTGTGTTCTTCCTGAATTTGCTTTTCAACTTCTTATACTTTTCATTGTAGTTCTTGTCTTTTTCATTTTATAAGACATTTGTTTTTCTTGTTAATCATTTTTCTAAGATTGATGTGAATACAAGGTAATCTCTGTTTGTAGGAGAACATTTTGTGAGGTATGTTTTTCGGAACAGATTCTGTTAAGTTGGATTTGAAGATGTTCCAAAGCTCGTCAACATTGGTATTGGGATCAAGATTTTGTAGGTGTTTTCGTGATCTAGTTTGATTTTGTCTCAATCAGCATTTTTATACTTGTAAATTTTTCTGGGTGTTTCTCTGATTCTACGTAACCATATATCCTTTTCTACACGATGTCGTGGTCACCTAGGCCAAGTGGTTGAATGGTGCTGTTTATATCTGAAGGAGTGTTGGCGAATACTACTAAGTCGAGGGTTTTGTCTCTACGTGTAGGAATATTTACAATTTTATTAAGATTTTGATCATACATGATGTTAAGAAGAAATTGATGTTTTTCCTTAGATGGGTTTGCCAGTGACAACTTCAGGGATGGACCAGTTTATGTTTCCAAGGTTAAAATCTCCACCTAGTAATACATTAGATTTTGATGTTTTGTTTATTCTGCCGAAGGAATTTCTAGCTGCTCAAGCAAGGTGCAAATGCCATGATCTTAAGGTGGTCTGTAAAGGAGCCTACAAGCAGATTTCTGACCTCTGAGATATTAATTGTTGCCCGTATGATTTCACATTCTGTTCTATATTTTCTGTGCTTATGAATTCGTAAGATATGGATAGGAGAACAACCCGTGGATTTGATTATTTTTATTTGGTGGGCTTTTAAATTAATCAAATAAGGCGCACCCGTAGACTGTAAATTTTATGGGTCCGGGGCTCTTTATAATAAAAACACTAAAACTTCTTACGGCCGTGCTTATGACACCATTAATGGAAGCAATTAAATATCATAAAGTTTCAGAGTTGTAACACATACGGGTGTGATAATTATCTAGAAGTGAGTGTGATAAAGGTTTATATTCCAAGGAACGGTTATCCTATACATAGCTGCAAAAAATTATAATTATAAGCGATTCCTTATCACAGAAAGAGACAATTAAACCATATCATTGTAATCGTCTGTCTATTTGCAAATGAAGTCAGCAAGGACGTTATAAAAATATTTACGAGACTTTTAAACTGTGTACCTGTATCTTAAAAAATATATTTCCGTTTAACTTTGATCAGGTTTAACCACAGGATCAGCAGCCTCAAATGAAAACTAAAGAACACATATCGCTAAACCTGAAAAATGAGGTTTAATTGGAAATGATAACGTAAATTGGTAGCGTTTATATTAAAAGAAAAGTGGTCTACACGGGAGTTTACAATGGAGTTACTAATTTTACGTTACACCTAGACCTATAATTATAGACAAAAATCGATAGAAATTGGACCCAAAATGTTCACCTTATTGGTCCGGGTGGACCCTGACCTGTAATTATACGACACCGGTCATTCCTATAGACATTGAAACTATTAGAGGGAAAGAATTCATATGATGATGTTTTGCTATCCAGCCGGTCTCTATTCCAATGATAATATCAGGTTAAGCTGAATCCATTAGTTCTAATAGTTCTGGTTTTTAAAAATTTTTTATTGATTGGAAGTTGATTGTTTTAATTCTTAGTGTTTTCTGTTCTTGTTAGATGTTCTTGTATGCCTGTGTTTTTTTGTTATTATTATTGTGGTTTTTTGGGGTATTGGAAATGACTTAGCAGTTGGGGCACCTGGGCTACCCATAGTTCATAACCAAGAGTGCTAAACGAATTTGATATTTCAGTGGTGGAACCAGTTGGATATGGCAAGAAATTAGTCCACAATTTATACAGTAATCTGTACAGTGTGCCTCATTTGTAACTTGTTTGTAGTTACAAATACAATTGGTCGAATTGAAGAACTTTTTTTACGACACGTATACATCTAGATACATATTGTCCCAGTGTAGTCCCAGAATCCTCTGCTGTCCTTTTATTAGACGGGGAAAGTCAAGGAGGATTCTTAAGATAAGATAAGATAGGAAAACTTTATTTGAATTCGGCATGACATTACTAACAAATAACATAAGCTCTACAGAGGTTTTGACCGAATAAATACATTATAAGACATTACAACAATACAAACAGCAATTAAGATACAATCAGCAGAATAAAACAAGCAAATTAGTGGTTATAAGCACTATGACATAAAATAAGCAGGTTAAGATGTGAGGACTAAGCACAAGTTACAAGATACATTCACAGTATAAAGTTACATAAAATCAGCTGGTTTACGTATAAGCACAACTAAAAGGATATAGAATTAAAAGTAGTTGGACTACAATATTGAATATCTTTTACTATAATCTGTCTCTCTAGAGTCTAAATTAAAGAATGTCTCTGATTACCGCACCAGGGACGTAAGAAACGGTATCAATATGTAGAGGTTTTAAACCAATAATGATTGCGACACAAATATCTATAAATAGAAAAGCACATGTAGGAAGTTGTTTATTGCGCCAGCTCCGAGATAGTAAACAAAGATGGCAGCTTACCAAGCACGGTAAGACGCCCACAGAAAGATAATTATTTATCAAATGTTCTCTTGTCTAAATTCACTATTTTTATTTTTCTTAACTTACCAAAAATATATATCAATTTTACAGGTTAAAACAGTTTGAAGAAGGTCTGAGCGAAGATGTTATTGATCTGAAGAAACTGGAGGTATATTTCCTGTCTATTTTGATGGATGGGACCGTGGTCTCTTCTAACACGTGATTAACTAGAACGAGGCTACTTTCATTTTAGGAAATATGGCGGATGTTAGTGCGATATGGACTGTACTTTGTCATTTACAACAGAATTTAATAAACCAGGACTACAGTAACTATAATATTAAGAAGAAGAAATCCAATGGTGTAAACAACCAAAAACGAACAAATGAAATGTACTGCCACTGCCTGGTATTGAACAGGCGTAGCTTTCTAACTCGGTAAGAATTTTTATAAAGGTTCATAATTTACAAAAGATAGTCTCTTCTATAACAATTACACGAGGGACTATGAACCATGTAGACCACCATATATGGCCACACACTCGAATTTCGTCCATACTCGAATTTTGGCGATTTTTGTTCATTCAGCAATGTAAGCAATGAACCCAAGGTTAATTTACTTTAAAAATAGTGTGCATTTATTGCTCTAGCCATATGATTCGTAAATAATAAAATATAGAGCGTTTTAACAAAGTTACCATCCGTTAAAGCCACACACTTTTATTGCCGAAATTTGAATGTCCTAGTATACTAGTAAATGTATGATCCTTCTCACTTTGATTATGACACACGAGACTATGTGTTATCCTGACCATCACAAATTATCCCTGATCTCTTTGATTATGAACCGTGGGGAAATGTAGCCCATCATAAATTATGACCTCTCTCTTTCTAAATAAATACACATGGGATCATGACCATGTTGATCATCACAAATGATCATTATTCTCTTCCTTGATAATAACACATGAGACCAAGGACCATGTAGACCATCCTTAATGATCCATGGTCTCTTCTATGACAATAACACATGAGACCATGGCCATGTAGATATCACAAATGATCCCTGGTCTCTTCTATACCAATGACACGTGAGACCATTGACCATATAGATCATAGTTAATGATCCCTGGTCTCTTCTATACCAATGACACGTGAGACCATGGACCATATAGATCATAGTTAATGATCCATGGTCTCTTCTATAACAATGACACATGAGACCATGGACCATGTAGATCATAGTTAATGATCCATGGTCTCTTCTATAACAATGACACATGAGACCATGTACCATGTAGATCATCACAAATGATCCATGGTCTCTTCTATAACAATGACACATGAGACCATGGACCATGTAGATCATCCTTAATGATCCATGGTCTCAAAAATACCAATGACACATGAGACCATGGTCCATGTAGATATCACAAATGATCCCTGGTCTCATCTATAACAATAACACGTGAGACCATTGACCATATGGATCATAATTAATGATCCATGGTCTCTTCTATAACAATGACACATGAGACCATGGACAATGTAGATCATAGTTAATGATCCATGGTCTCTTCTATAACAATGACACATGAGACCATAGACCATATAGATCATAGTTAATGATCCATGGTCTCTTCTATAACAATGACACGCGAGACCATTGACCATATAGATCATAGTTAATGATCCATGGTCTCTTCTATAACAATGACACCAGAGACCATTGACCATATAGATCATAGTTAATGATCCATGGTCTCTTCTATAACAATGACACATGAGACCATGGACCATGTAGATCATCCTTAATGATTCATGTTCTCAATAATAACAATGACACATGAGACCATGGACCATGTAGATATCACAAATGATCTTTGGTCTCATCTATAACAATGACACATGAGACCAGTGACCATATAGATCATAGTTAATGATCCATGGTCTCTTCTATAACAATGACACATGAGACCATGGATCATGTAGATCATAGTTAATGATCCATGGTCTCTTCTATAACAATGACACATGAGACCATGGACCATGTAGATCATAGTTAATGATCCATGGTCTCTTCTATAACAATGACACATGAGACCATGTACCATGTAGATCATCACAAATGATCCATGGTCTCTTCAATAACAATGACACATGAGACCATGGACCATGTAGATCATCACAAATGATCCATTGTCTCTTCTTTAATAATGTCACACGAGACCATGGACCATGTAGATCATCACAATTGAAATGATCCATTGTCTCAAAAATAACAATAACACATGAGACCATAGACCATGTAGATCATCGCAAATGATCCATGGTCTCTTCTACAACAATGTCACATGAGACCATGGACCATGTAGAGTATCACAAATGATCCATGGTCTCTTCTATAACAATGATACATGAGACCATGAACCATGTAGATCATCACAAATGATCCATGGTCTCTTCTTTAACAATTACACATGAGACCATGGACCATGTGGATCATAGTTAATGATCCATGGTCTCTTCGATAACAATGACACATGAGACCATAGACCATGTAGATCATCGCAAATGATCCATGGTCTCTTCTACAACAATGTCACATGAGACCATGGACCATTTAGAGCATCACAAATGATCCATGGTCTCTTCTATAACTATGACACACGAGACCATTGACCATGTAGATCATCACATGTCTCTTTTTTTATTATACCTAAATAAGCAGATCACTTTATTTAAATTAGAAAACAACAGATAACAGTATATGTATTTTTTCAGAGAAAGATGGCAAATCCCACAGAAAAGGTAATAAAGTTAAAGGCCTGCAGTTTGAAAGTCTTTGAAAAAAGATTTAGAAATCCTGGTGAATTCAGGTACATCATCAAACCAGCTCATGTACCAAAAGGTCATCCAAAATGATGTTACGAATGGACATCTGCTGCATCTACATCAGGTATATCAAAACCTTATCATCCCTACAGATCTGGATAATTAGAGGAAATAATCACAAAAAGAAACTACTTTAAAATATGAAACAGTATAGCTTAAAAAACCCAAAACTATATTTTAATGAAGGTGTAAACTGATCTAATACATTAACACCTCATGTTTTTGTTCTAAATGTTTTATTAAATTTCTTGATTACAAAAGTTAAACAAGTAGGTCTGACAACTTAATATGGTTTTGTTACATTTAGAATGCTCAGCTATTGATTGTTTTTTGTTTATATATATATGTTTATAAAAAATTAATAACATGACATTATAATTTTATATATAGTCATATGTTGGCTTATACGTTTATTCTTTTTACAATTGTCAATAATCTTAAATATTTTAAAGGATTAGTTGCACACACAGATCACCAACAATCTCAACCTGTATCAAGCAATCTGGTTTTTGTTCAGAGACGAGGATTGCAAAATACACAAACATGACAAAGGCCATCTACATCTGCTGATCATGATGATTGGCTTATAGAACGACAAGTACCAATAGACCATGTGGTAAATAATAAAATTCTGTATAAACTGTTATATCAAATATTTGTACCTATTTATTTTTCTACTGGGCCACTTATACTTCTTTAGCCAATAGTTTGCTGTAAATTGAATGAATAACGTTTTTTTTTTCAGATAAGTAATTAAGTACAGATTTTCTCTTTTTCTCAGCTACTATACTTTTTTGACATACACACTAAAGCTTGAATGATTATTTTATACATCTAATGGAATCAAACAGTAGAGGGGGGCCTCGGTGGCCGAGTGGTCAAGGTAGTTTGTCTACTATTGATCACGTGGTCTGTCAACACTGAGATTGTGGGCTCGATTCTCACTGCAGGTAGGGTGTACTCGACTCAAATCTTAATTGACAAGGATTGCCAGTTTTCCTACCGCAGGTTGGTGGTTTTATCCGGGTACTCCGGCTTCCTCCCCCAATAAAAACTGGACGCCATGATATAGCTGAAAAATTGCTGTAAGTGGCGTAAAACACCATCAAACAAACAAACAGTAGAGCATACAAATTTGCTTGCATAACACTTTCCTTTACTGTTTTCTATTATGGGTAAGCTTTTTGAAGAATCTAATCGGAATTGTAAGACCAGTTTCCATATTGATTTCTTGATGTACATGATAAAAAAAATAGCAAAGGAAACTGACTGAACCACAAGATCTGACAATTTAAAATCCGGACAAACATATACAATGCAAATCAAAACCAAATACACAAAAACAGAAAGTGAGTAACCGATGAGTGCACTCAGATGCTTCGGACCCATAGGCAGGGGTTGAAAATTCCTAAAGCCCGACGCCCAGGGCTTCAAAAACTGAAACCTGGGGCTTGCCGATTTTCTATGAAAAAAGCCTGTCTGACTCATCTTTCTTCAGAACATAAAATGTTTTTATTTTCAATGTTTCTTAAAGTGTATACTGTCAAAATTCTCCTATAAATACTCATAAATCTATTTTAAGATCCTAAAACAAATCGATATATTGATTTTCTATTTATGACAGATCATAATCTTCTCTGCGCTTTAGCATGTTCATCTATAACAATTCAAGTTTGTTTCCTTTCCCTGTATAAAATATCCCCAAATTTATTTTGGTTACGAATTCGAGAATGGTCGCTGTTAAACTTTAACTTCATGGTAAAGAAAACAGAAAAAAGGAAGACCAAACAGTGTCAAATAATAAATCTAATCCCCCGCAAAATAAAGACCTCAAATATGAAAGAGACAAACGGAAAAGGACATTCTTACCATCATGGATGGACACGTTTCCCTGGGTTGAGAAATATGTAATGCAATACGGTAGAAAATACCCCCATCTCTCAGACAAAAAGGATGCCCTTACTAAGGTGACAAAAAATTATTTACGAATGGATACATCACAAATCCAATTTCAAATTGCTCCCGACAATCTTTAGGGCTCGGTTAATTAATGTTGGGGCTTAGGGTTTCAAAGTTAAAAAAGCCCAGGGCTTAGGCTTGCCCAACAAATTTTCAACCCCTGATAAGCAGTGCCTGTCTCTACTTAGACAGCAGTCGAGTTACTCATTGTCGTGTCTAAGAAAAAGTCAAATCTAGGAATAGGAAAGACTACCTTTAACTAAACCAAAATGTCCGATCGTATTTGAGATTATAAAATAGATGATATGTTTATATAATAACTTTCTTTTAATCTTTGTGAATAATTACACATGTTGCTATTCAGCTTATCCATGATAATATGGAACTGTTATCACCTTCCTATTGACATACAATTCTGTGGAAACATTTGAGTCATAGCCCAATGGCATACATGTACATGCTTTTACATTTTATCTTTAAATTTGTAACTGCTCTTGAAATAGAATTTAAAAATGGCATGGATATTGATATGAGGACAATGTTTTTGTGATTCATTATTTTCAGGCATCAGCTTTTTTATACTTTTTATCACTGTAATGTAATTACAAATAAACTTTAAATTTTCATCAATTACTTGAATTTGTTGACTTTTTTTCAGCTCCAGTACTGTCTTAGTCGTGATCCTCTTTTCTTTCAAGAAACAGAGTTTTATATTGACAGATTGCACTGGGATAACCACACAAGTATGTTTCACATATAATAAAGTAGAATTTCAGATGAAATTTAAGAAATAACAGTTGTTAATGTAAATAGGCAGCATGATTGATCACACTATTTGTAATATTATTATTACTTGCTTTGTCATCTTTTATTTCTTTTTGTTTGTTGACAAAGTATAAACAATCTTTAGTTTACCTTCCATTTTAAAGTTTACACAACAGCATCAGCATCAGATAAGTTAAGAATTAATATTTGAGTTGATTTAGACAAAGAATTGAGCCAATGTTGAAAGGATCACAATTTTATTCTTTTTTTTTTCAGGTTGCAGCTTAGCATATAATTTGTCTATCTACCCCCAGTTTGATAAGATCAATAGTCAGACCAATGAACAAGCCAATTCCTGCTTTAAGAGAATAAAGGATCCTACTATCCTACATGACTGCAGGCCATTTTATGGCTGAGTGCTCCTTGTATCTGTGGAATCGAAATTAGAAGATTAGTGGACAAACTGACAATACAGAAAATCTTACTATGGAAATGGTTTAATTGATTAAATTACTGAGAATTGTCATTTTTTTAATAAACAGTCCTTAATTGTTATATTACATATGAAATTAATGTGAATAGATATTTATAATGCTATAATTATAAACACATAAATACTTAATGGCCATTACATATTTAGTTTTAATTTGTATCCTATGTTGTTTTCATTTTTGCTGTAAAAAGCTTCATCAATAGTTTAGATTTCTGAAAGAAAGAACAATTTTAATTTATTTATCTTGGCAACTTAAACATTAACAGGTACACTGTTTAATTTGATGCTTAAAAGTTTTTAAGTTAATTATTGTTGTACTTATCAGACTTTTTATGTTTTTATAGATTAATGTTAATTTTATTTCCAAGATAGAAATTATCCATCCAGCCACTTAAAGAGATATGGATAATGTTTTGTAATATTGTCACATCATGTTTTCCAAACTGATGATAATGATGGTTATCCCAGTGTAATCTGTCAATATAAAACTGTTTCTTGAAAGAAATGTGGATCACTACTAACACAATTCTGATTTAGTTCACCAGCATTGTCATATATGGTAGATTGATATGGGATTTTCTCACCTTGCATGATCAAAGAAAAAATGAACAAAATAGCTATACAATAAATTCTGTATAAACATTTTTTAATGTTGACAATAAATACTTAGTGGAAACATTGTACAGTTTAATGATAATTAATTCTTGAAATAAAATACATGCCTATTTTCCTGTTGTATTTTAATCTATCAATGTTTTTGGGATAGTAACCTTGTTTTCATTGTCTGATGTTGAATGATAATAAATTCATCATTTTAAATATTAAAGGATGAGTCAAATTATTACATCTGGTTTTTTATAAGAGAAAGCAATTATAAATGTATGTTAGTTACTTTTTCATGTTGATTGGATATATTAAATTATATATAAAAATATTTTATATTAATAGTACATTTATCTTTTGTCAGAAGTAAAGGATATATTTATTTCATTGGTTATTGTACTGCCTCTCCATTTAGGGTATATACTACATTTACATGTCCATGTGTTTGTCCTTGCATTCTTTTACAATTATTTTCTGTCATATTTTTCTCTTCTTCTAATTGGAAGACCGATGCAGCATCTACATGATAAATTTATGGATTGTCCTGACCAACCTCTATATGTTAGATATCATATGACAAAAATATAGTGTGAAATTAGTTTTTCCATCAATTTCTCAGCAGCTGTTTGAATGACTTACATTTAAACAAACAAATAACCAAAGAGCTATAAAGAAGTCCAAAACACTAGAACAAAACTATAGACACATAACAACAAACACAGAACAAAAACAAAAAAGCCAGTGACAAAAACTCTCTGAGGAAAATGACAGTTGCTCCCAAAAATTAAGGAGTTCCTGCCTGTTGCAAAACATTCATTATGTTGGCATTCTGTCAGGGGAAAACACATGCCTTTCAACAAATTTCTTAAATTGTCTCACGAGTAAAACTTCATGTAAGTATCTTTTGGTCAATCTTTTGTAAAGAAATGGTCCATGGTCTCCTAAACAATACTGCACAGAGGTATCCAGTGGTCCATGGTCTCAAATAACACTGCAAAGAGGTATCCAGTGGTCCATGGTCTCAAACAATACTGCACAGAGGTATCCAGTGGTCCATGGTCTCAAACAATACTGCACAGAGGTATCCAGTGGTCCATGGTCTCGTAAACAATACTGCACAGAGGTATCCAGTGGTCCATGGTCTCATAAACAATACTGCACAGAGGTATCCAGTGGTCCATGGTCTCATAAACAATACTGCACAGAGGTATCCAGTGGTCCATGGTTTCGTGAGCAATGTTGCACAGAAGTATCTGTTTCTCTATATTTTGGAGAAAAGTGGTCCATGTCTCATGAGCAATACTGCACAGAAGTATCCATTTGTCAATATTTTGGAAAAAAGTAGTCCATGTTCTCATTAGCAATACTGCACAGAAGCATCCATTTGTCGATATTTTGGAGAAAAGTGGTCCATGGTCTTATGAGCAATAGTGCACAGAAGTATCCATTTGTCGATATTTGGAGAAAAGTGGTCAATGGTCTTATGAGCAACAGTGAACAGAAATATCAATTAGTCAATATATTTTGGAGAAAAGTTGCTCATGATCTCATGACCAATACTGCACAGACGTACCCACTTGTTGATATTTGGAGAAAAATGGTCCATGGTCTCATGAACAATACTGCACAAAAGTGAAGATTTATTAATATTTTGGAGGAAAGTGGCTCATGGTTAATAATAAAACATCGAAGTTTCAGTTGACAGGGGCGGATACAGGATTTTCGAAAAAGGGGGGGGGCGTAAAAAGGGATATCGGAAAGGGAAGGCCACGAACAAGGTTTTTATAGTGTTCAGTAACCTTTGGTACAGTATATACAACAGAGATATCATAATAAACGAATTAGTACCGATAATGCATTAATTTATGGCGAGGACGAGCGGGGATTACATTTTTGCCTTTGGCGCTGGTTGTTAACCTCCCTGTTCTCTTTTTTTCCTTTTCTTTGTTTTTAAAGGGGGCGTACGCCCCTACGCCCCCCCCCCCCCATGGATCCGCCAATGGTTGATCTACATGTATATTTTGTAGCAAAGAGGTCCATTGGTATGCTTAAGGTATATAGTGGTCAATGGTCTCGTGTTTTGTAGTCGTTGGGTAGTAGATTTTTTGTGTCCATCTAGCAATATGTATCGACATGCTAAATACTTCTTGCTTGCATAATGTAATTTCAAGTGTAATGTAGTGTTTGTTCGTAGACCTAAAAACCTCCCGCTATTGACTGATTTAAGCAATGGTGGACGTAAAGACATAACAAACACACAAGTTACGGAACTGTATGAAAAAATAGCATTTTGGGTCTTGTCAATCCACTTATTTGTGCCCTTATTAGTTCCTAAAATAAATTTCATTTGATATGATGCAAAGTAATATGTGTCCGATTTGAGAGAGCAGAATTAATTTACATGTACTTATAAACGATGGTTGTCCGTAGATTTCGCGAGGAAGACATTTTAATACAAATAACGCTTAAATAATAAAGTATTTGCAAATTCTATATCAAGAACTTTTGATTGTTTGTTTTCTATATGTGTGGGTTTTTCACAAGGGGGAGGGGGAGTTTCTATTCCAAATGATGAAATTATAAATTAGCTACACGACGACGACAAGACAGAAAATATCTTACAAAATATACCGTCATGTAGTTGAGATTTTTTAAACATTTTTCCTTTCTATATATTTTATAATCCCGGGGAAATAAGGCTTCTAAATGCTTGTTCATGTTGTTACTAGATGGACATGTGCATAATAAGAGAAGCAAGCAGTGAGAAAGGTTGTTTCTTAGCAAAACAAACCATAAAAATAATATGGGGATGTTTTTCATCAATATTTCAGGTATGGTTGCGAATGTCAGAATATATTTTAACGGACAAAGACCATCGTTTTAAGTGAACGCCGAAGATTCTGAAGGCGACTCATATTCCCAGAAAAAACGTTTCATTGATTGCAAAATGATCATTTATAACAGTTTCAGAAACATGCATATATATATATATATATATATATATATATATATATATATATATATATATACAAACGTCTAAGTATTGTGACAACCATATAATATATCTATCCAGCGGATTTCTGAAACATCAGAAATACAGGGTTAATATCAAATATTTATATATACGTATTTATATATATTTATATATATATCTGAATCTACGTAAAATATTTACGCGCATAAGAGGATTAGAAATTAGTGCGTTTGCGACCAAGTTTGTTATGATTGATATTAATTATATATAGAATATACATTTTACTTTAGCATGTTTAGGTCGTAATGTGAACTTTCTACCATGTTCTCCTCTTTCCGCTAGTTTTTAATTGCAATACGGATATGGTATGAAACATTAAAACTAAATCAAATTGTGTTCGTATAAGATAACCAAAAACTTAGTAGTTATTTATACAATTTTATTTTAATGAAATTCTGCGATGGGTTTTACGGTGAATGTTTTGATCAAATTACAAAGAAATTTCATAAGAAAATGTTAAAGTATATAGTGTTCACTTTGAAATTAAACTGTTTTAGCAATAGTGTTTATGTAGATTTTACGATATCACAAAGAAGTAAATTTTCATTTAGAATATTCACAGAACATTGCAAGGGATGATGTGCCGTTAAATCTCGCTAACTATGGAAACTATAGTAGACCAGTTGTTTATATATGTTAATTCATTTGTTGATCATTTTTGTTGTTTTATATGTACATTTTAAATATTTTCGTTATTGCTGTTTTGTTGTCTATATCATAATTTGCATTTCATTGTTCTATATATATTCATCAGTATTACCATCGTCATCCTTGTCAGATTCTGAAAATATATAATAAATTGATTAAAACATTACAATCTTGTTTCTTATTTTGTATATATGCTGAAATATACTGCAAAGAAGCAGAAATAGGAACAAGCTTTTACTCCAAACAAACATTCAAATAAAGACAATTAAATTTAAATTATTTCTAACTGTTAATCCTATCAAAGTTAATCATGATTGTAAACAAGCAAACATTCAATTATAATTATTATTGTTAATCAAAGAAGTGAACATGAGTTCACTTTAATCTCAAGAGATCCACGCCAATTAAAACACCCAGCAGTACAATATACGCAAATTTATACTATCAATATATTTATTTATATCATAAAGTATAAAATATTTCAATTTATATTTTAAATTGATTTATTTTACATATGTGGGGCGAGTCGTTATTGAGTGGGGCGACTCGTTATTAAATGTGGGGAGACTCGTTATTAACATGGGGCGACTCGAGAGTGGGGCGAGTCGTTATATATTCGTTCCCATTAATGCTTCCAACCTGCTCCACACTCATAATTAGCGTTGAGTTCTATGTGCTGTATTGTATTATATTTTTATTTCAAAGTTCCTTTAATTTGTATACATGTCGGACTTTTGAGTTCTGCTTAGAACCCGAAAAGAATGATTTGAATTTCTTGTGTGGCAACCTTCTAGAATTACCTGCATATGGAGTATACATCTCCAAATTGATCAGATATTCAAGAGCTAGTACTTTATATTGTGATTACTTTGGCAGAGGTGTTTGCTGGAATAAAAGCTACTTATCCCCGGGGTCACAGTAGCAATTGTTAAGTCATCACTCATAAAAGTTGACGGATGTCATCATAACCTTCATGGAACATCAGTCTCAAATGACCATTGATTTGTTCCATTTGTCATAACCACTTTCCCTCCTTTTTAATGGGTTTTGACTACCCGGAATATGACAAATTACAGGATTTTAACCAGAGAGATACGATAGATGTTAGGCAGGAGTAGTTTTCCATTCCGAAGACCTTGGATATACCAGGGATTTCAGTGGGATTCTGTTTCTTAATTTGTGGGTTTTTTTGTCTTGTGTCTTTTTGTTTTCTTGTTGTCGCCTGTTTTGCTTAACCATGGTTTTATAAGTCTGTGTAAGGTTTATGTTTAGTTCTATGTATAGTGGTATTTGGTTTGAGTCTATTATAGTTGTGTAAGTTTGACTCCATTCAGTGATATTTAAATTGACTCTGATTAGCTAAAGAAAAAAGCAAAACAGAATTATAATATTTATACATGTATTGAAATACATATATATATATATAAAGAAAATATAAATCCGGAAATGAATGTCACAATATATTTTAAAATCCACATAATAGAATTAGTAACAATAAAAATGTTGGTTTTCCACGACCAGTTTCATCTCTTCCGAGATCTTCAAAGTGGATGTTTTGTATACAATTGACGTCGTTATCGGTAACGTGACGTTACAATGGTCCATAGATACTGACGCCGTCAGGTGTGGTTAAAATCCGGAACGGCACTGTTGAGACGTGGCCGATATTTACGGATGAATTGTTGTTCTTTATTTATACGTTGTTCTTCTGTCGTAGAGTCTGAACATTGATAAAATGGGAAAATAGAAAAATTAGGTAAAGAATGACCGGCACACAATTCAATATGCTCGCTTAGTGTTATTTGTCTAGTATTGACATCACGAATTTGTTGCCGATGTACAGTCATGCGATGGCGTAATGTCATGCCGGTTTGTCCTATATAATTTTCTTTACATCCTTTACATGTGATGACGTAAATTAAATTGCTAGATGAACAAGTAAAATTATTTTTTATTTTAAAAACGTTTCCATTTTTGAACTGGAATTCTGATCCTTCGATTAAATATGCACAAACTCCACAATATATATATATATATATATATTTTATATATTTTAATATATATGTTTTTTCATAAACTGTTAACACAGAGATACATTTTACAAAGCTTGGAATTTAACAGTAACATGAATATAACTGTTAACACAGAGATACGTTTTACAAAGCTTGGAATTTAACAGTAAAATGAATATAACTGTTAACACAGAGATACATTTTACAAAGCTTGGAATTTAACAGTAAAATGAATATAACTGTTAACACAGAGATACATTTTACAAAGCTTGGAATTTACAGTAAAATGAATTTAACCGTTAACACAGAGATACATTTTACAAAGCTTGGAATTTAACAGTAACATGAATATAACTGTTAACACAGAGATACGTTTTACAAAGTTTGGAATTTAACAGTAAAATGAATATAACTGTTAACACAGAGATACATTTTACAAAGCTTGGAATTTACAGTAAAATGAATTTAACCGTTAACACAGAGATACATTTTACAAAGCTTGGAATTTAACAGTAAAATAAATATAACAGTTAACACAGAGATACATTTTACAAAGCTTGGAATTTAAAAGTAAAATGAATATAACTGTAAACACAGAGATACGTTTTACAAAGCTTGGAATGAATAAAAAGATTTGCCAGACACTGAATAACGTAGCAACCTTGGGGTTTGGTTTTATTATATTTATATTTATTTCACTCTATTAAAAAATAAAGAGGAAATATCAAATAGTTGAGCCCTATGTTAAGATACATAGAGGTTGATAGTATAATTTAATTCATGAAGTTATAATGATTTTGTAGAATATAAGAGCCAATAATTCTATACATTTCTCAAAGACATAAAGATTTAAAATTTAAAAATTTATACATATATAAAATTCCATTATTTCAAATGAGATAAAAAAGCACAATCCTGATTAACAGTGCAAGGTTTGAAAAAAAAGTAAATAATAATATTACAAAACTAATATATATATAGGTAAAAAATAACACATTAAGTTTTATTCATATACAGTCAATAAAAGTCAATTAATAATTACACAATACACATAGATATATTTATTCATTCATAGCTTTCATATATAAATTATTGTTGCTAGTTACTGTCAATTTTGCAAAAATTCCAGCATACAACACAAGTACCACAAATTAAATCATGCTTATATTACAGTTACTGTCATTTATTCATCTAGAACTGTAAGAAGCAAATAATACATAGATATAGAAATGGATTCCATGACAGACAGAAGCTGGTTATTTTAGTACTGTTGTGATTTATTGTGACCCAAAATGTTGTTTTTAGACCAATCAAAAACATGCACAATTTTATTCATGTAGTAAAGAAAAATATCTATTCAGATATTATAATTTTTGTAAATAGATGTTAATACTTGACTTACTTCCAAATGTCATATAATATTGACCACACAAATTAATATATTGTCACAATGGTGCGCAGAAACATTTTTTATTAATTAAAAAAAGTTACTTTTAAAATAACAGATAAAGAAGGCCTTAATTTATAGAAATGATTATGTTGTCCTATATACTGTAATTATGAATGGCTTGTTGTGCTATACTCAATAAGCACCATTTCAGCTAGAAGACGATTTATCAATTCTCTTCTTCTGATAAATTGCAGTAAGACCTACAAAAATATAAGAAACAATCATTGAATAAATAAACAAGCATGGAACTGTTTTCAACTGATGCTAATGCAACTTCATACCACAAATATCACTCAAATGACATAAATTTCATATTACAATAAGGTCATAAAAAATTTAACATGGATTACGCTGCTAATGTCAGAAAAGCAACATTATGCCTCACATTCTGCCTTCAAAGGTATAAGTGCAACACCTTGACCTATGTCTTGCTTTCCTGACTTTCACTGCAGGCAGGAAGAAAACTATAATATCACATATATTGTTAAAAGAGAAAGGTTGTCATCACATTCTTCATGTAATATAACTACATGTTGTTAAACTCTTCTGATTTTATTAATGGGTATTTAAAACAAGACAAAGTTGATCTATCGATCAATGATAGCCTGCTTTTGTAAAAAATTTCTAACGTTTTTCGTGGACTGCGACCTTGAAATTTGATGGATTTCCCCCAAAATCAATAGGCTTCTTACCAACCTGATATATAACAATATCCCAAAGTTCCTTCAAATCAGATGCAAACTTTTTCGGTTATTGTCCAGAAACAACATTTTTGTCAAAATTTCTAACATGTTTTGTGGACTGAGATGTTTAAATTTGATGGATTTCCCCCAAAATCGACAGGCTTCTTACCAACCTGATATTTAACAATATCTCAAAGTTTCATTCCAATTGGATACCCCAACTCTGTCGAGTGGGGGTATAAAAACACATTGATAAATGAGAAAATTACGTAACCAAAAAGTTGATTTGATAAAAATTACATACCTTCATGCCATATTACAAGCACAAAATAAGATTGTTTCATCACTCTAACGCTTAAAAACTGTGCTATACTCACCTCTGGCATACATGTATACAGGTCAGGAACTAAATGCCTGATACAGGCCTGAACAAAAAAGGGATGAGATGTGAATTTACATCGTCAATCTGTAATAGAAATGGGAATATATATAAATTAAAAAGAAAAGGAAAGTGTCCACATGACATAATCTGAAGCTGATAAGTTACATAATTCTGAAAAACCACTACAACAGAGCAAAATATCTTGTTCTAGCTAAAGAAAGTAAAAAAACTTTTTGTAAGTTGCTAACTTAGTTCACATTCACTCAAAAATGAGATTTAACAAACCAAAACATTTCCAACATAATAAATGATTGTGTAGCATAAGATTCCAAAATATTATTTCAATTGGTCCTGGTGGCCCGTGTGGCCAAGTGGTTAAGGTAGTTAGTAATCTTCTATTGATCACTTGCTGGTCAACACAGAGGTTACGGGTTTGAGTCTGACTCTGCAAGGTGTGCTTGATTTCAATCTTAACTGAAAAGGACTGTCAGTTTTCCTGCCTATGTCTGGGCTTTCGCTGAGTAGTGCGGTTTCGTCCCAAAATAAAGACTGGACGCCATGATATAACAGAAATATTGCACCATTCAAACAAACAATCAATTGATACTTACAGAGTCTGATGTAAAAGGACCAAATCTACCCATCTCATTGAATATTTCATAATTCTGTAGCCTTCTCTGGGAAATAGATCTTTCCTAAAACTCTTTTTCTGATCTATTTTCTTAACAATTTCCTATTTAATAGAAAAAAATGCATGTTAAATTTATTTCCAGAAACAGATACAGTTGAATACAATATCTGAACACCACAAACTTGTTGAGTTCAATCCACAATGGCAGAATATTGATTCATGCTCTCCAGCAGAACATTATACTACCATCTATGTCTTCAGTTATATTTTTAAGTCGAAATCACACATATTTACAGGATATATAAAATGTAATGTAAGAAAAACACTTTGATTTTTAAAAAAATGTTTAAAAGAATTAGCATTTAGAAAGCAATGCAATGTGTTCATCAAGCAAAAAAAAACCCTACCTTAAAGTCCAGATCGATATAATTCAGTTTCAGATAACAGGAAGCACTGAAAGAGATAATAAAATATTTAATATTTTTAATAACTTGTTTAAAATAAAGAAATTTTTCCAACAACAGTTACAACATTTGGGGAAATGTGCTTTCATGGCAATAATACAAAATAATAAAGGAAGTCCTATTAATGTTTAAAGGTTTGGAAACAATAAGTTGCATAATCTAATACCAACTATTTAATCATTTCAGTGTTTCACACAAAATATATCAACATAAGTAATGTTTAATAATTTAAAAAGATACAGTAAATATCTTTTATAAATTTATACCTCTTCAACTGCACAACACCATTTGAAAGGATGTCACAGCCACAAGGGAAATCATCTCTTTGGCTGAATCCTTTGCAGACACATCCATACAAACATCGTGCACCCATTGTCGGCAAAATGTGCACTCCACCCACCCTGTGCTGTGTTCTTCATTGAAGCCCTCAGTGAACGCACAAACCCCTAAACCTAGGAAAGCACATTCCTCTTTATGTGTACCATACACACCTCGGTCACAGACAGCAGGTACAACATGATTGATTGTGGCATATCTGTAAAATAAATCCAATTATTTGCAAAATGTTTAATAGTGAAAATGTTATGACATACAAAATGATAAATCATAATTAAAAAAGATATCGTTTTTTAAATGATCTCGGCGTCACTGTTCCACGGTCTCAAGTGGTGTTATCATAGAAGAGACCAGAGATTATTTGTGATGATCTACATGGTCCATGGTCTCATGTGCCATTGTTATAGAAGAGACCATGGATCATGTGTGATGATCTACATGGTCTATGGTCTCATCACTCTCATGTATCATTGTCATAGAAGAGACCAGGGATCCATGGTCCATGATCTCATGTATCATTGTTATAGAAGAGACAATGGATCATTTGCGATGATCTATATGGTCAATGGTCTCATGCATCAGTCATAAAAGAGACCAGGGATCATTTGTGATTATCTACATGGTTCATGGTCTCATGTATTATTGTTATAGAAGAGACCATGGATCATTTATGATGATCTACATGGTCCATGGTCTCATGTGTCATTGTTATAGAAGAGACCAGCGATCATTAACTATGATCTACATGGTCTATGGTCTCATGTGTCATTGTTATAGAAGAGACCATGGATCATTAACTATGATCTACATGGTCAATGGTCTCATGTGTCTTTGTTATACAAGAGACTAAGGATCATTTCTGATGTTATGGTCTCGTGCATCATTGTTATAGAAGAAACCAGGGATCATTTGTAATGATCCACATGGTCCATGGTCTCATGTGACATTGTTATAGAAGAGACCAGAGACTATTTGTGATGCTCTACATTGCACATGGTCTCACATTCCATAATCAAAGAAGAGACCATGAATCATTTCTGATGATCTACATGGTCCATGGTCTCATGTGGCATAGTCATAGAAAAGACCAGGGATAATTTGTAATGATCTCATGGTCCATGGTCTCATGAAACATTGTTATAGAAGAGAGCGGGGATCATTTGCCATGATCTATAGGTCAATTGTCTCCGCGTCACTGTTAAAGAAAAGACAAGGGATCATTTGTGATGATCCAGATGGTTCATGGTCTCATGTAAAGTTGTTATAGAAGAGACCAGAGACTATTTGTGACAAGGGACCATTTGTTATCTACATGGTCTCATTGTCAGAAGAGACCAGGGATTATTTGTAAGGGTCTACATGGTTAATGGTCTCATATGTAATAACTAATCCTATAAAATATAAGATAATGAATTTCTGATGTGATATAAATTGTACACAGTATCAAGCATTAAATGTCATATTAAAAAAGAGACTAGGAATCTTTGTGATAGTCTATATAGTACATGGTTACTTTGTCATAACCCACGTGTCATAACCACAGCAAGATCAGGTACATGTCATGTAGCATTTGTGATGGTTTACTAGGTCAATTCTCTAATGTGTGACAATGATAAAAGAGAAAATAACACATTTGAGCCAGTTAATATTTAGCCAATGGTCTCTATGAGACTATGGGTATTTAAACCAAGTTCTTAGTGTCCGTGAAATCAAAGTGACCATGGCCATGGATTGAAAAAATTGGTGATCGACTACATGTTGCAAATTAAAGCCTCGTGAGTCAAGATTTGTTCATGTAGATTTCAATGTCAATGTATGCAGATATATGTAACAGTGGAATTGCATTCTAGAAAGTGTAACGCTTTATTACGCCTTACCATGGTTAAATTAATGAGAATATACTACCGTGAATGTTAATAAACATACAGTAACTCAGTACACATTAGCTCTTCTCAATAATGAAAGTGAAAGTAGCCTCGTTCTTGATAATCACGTGGTAAAAGAGACCACGGTCTGATCTACGTTTTTTAAGGACAATTATACCTCGAAACTGCGGAAGTTGTGTTTCAACGGTAAAAAACTTTATCGGCACTTTTGATGGTCTTCTATACACGAGATTGTTAGATTTATTAATTTATTTCCCTTGTTCATACTTGTTAGCGTGCTTGTCAAAATATTTTTAAAAAATCTATATAGAACCCTGCATAAATTGTGATAAAATCCGCTCTGACATAATCCCTTCCTTGTTTCATGTATTCGTTAAATGGTAGCAGGTCGTTCCGTCCCCAGGTCGATCCGGCCCCTAGTCGATCCGTCCCCTATTTGTTGGTCGATCCGTCCCCAATAAAAAAATTATAAGTATATTACTACATTTAATTTTATTTTAACTGTTTTTAAGTGTAAAAAGTGAAAAAGTGTTGATTAAAATTAGTTTAATAATTAAATAAACAAAATATGGTATGGTTTTTAATTATATTTAATTGTGTTGTAAATGATTTTAATTGGAAATTGTTAAAGTTTTAATTAAAATAAGTTAAATAATTAAATAAACAAAATATAGTGTTTTTAATTAATTAAATGATGATAACAGTTCTGATCAGTGCACATAGGCGTAATTACCCTTTGATTATTTTTAAATTGTTTGCATAACAACTGTAGGCTATGCTTTGTATAATTTACTCTGCATCCAAGCTGACTTTAACATCAAAGGTTACACAAAATACGACAATTTATTGATGCTGAACATCAAAAATTTAAAGAAAACATTCATTGAGCTCAAAGAATTTCTCAAAGAGAAAATATTAATTGGGACTCCATATCGTTGGATATTTAAAATGGTTTGCAACATTTATGTTCATTCTGAAAATGGAGTATCCATGCCAGTTTTGTTCGAGAGGTTACACGACGACAGCAAGCCCTTGAGTGTGACATTTGTCACAAGTGGCAACATAGGACTTGCAACACAGGGATTACCCAGTTTATATACAGGGTAATCTGTAGAGAAGATTACGATTATACATTTCACTGTTGTGAATGTGCCGAGCCAGTTGACCTAGATGACCTAAATGAGCACGAGCCAGAGCCACAAGCAGACCCAGTACAGGAGCCAGAACTAGACCCAGTACCGGAGCCAGAACTAGACCCAGTACCGGAGCCAGAACTAGACCCTAGAAACTTTGAAAAACTTTCTTGTTTCTTATCATGTTATTTTATGTTTTTTTATGATTTTTATTGTTATCATTATTAAATATAATAAAGAAATAAAATTATTACTACTGTGTCTACCGTTTTATTACTATTATCTGACACGTGTCAAATGTTGGTTACAAATTACAGGTGTCAAAAAGATTAATACTAAATAACAATTACAATTTAATTAAACGTACACATAAAACCATACTGTAGTTGAAGAAGTTACAATACGTAAAAATAAAGAAAAAATCATCCTAAATCATGTTAACAGATTCGCATGCATAATCGGCATAATTAAAAATACGACTTTTCTATATATTTATACCTACCTGCTTTATTTATTTTACCTACCTTTGGTTTTACAATTACATGTCCACATAATGAAAAAATTTAATGAAAAAAGTCTTTATATTATAATATTCCTCAGAAGACTTTAAATTAAAGCAACCATTATCTATATCATGGTCACAAAATTCGCATGCATACTCGGCATTCAAAATAGTGAATTCCCGTGTAATACCATATTTATCATACTTAGAAATACTACTTATGAATGTTTTTTTTAAATATTTTACCTACCTTCTTTATTTATTTTACCTACCTTTGGTTTTACTGGGGCCGGATCGACCTGGGGACGGAACGACCAGGGGACGAATCGACCTGGGACGTATCGACTTGGGGACGGATCGACTAGGGGACGGATTGGTTTGGGGACGGATCGTCTAGAATTCCGTTAAATAGATTTACTTGCGCTTTCGAATGATACGGGGTCGATTGTGTTATAGTGTGGGAGAAGGGAAGAAACAGAGTCTATACCCGCCAACTTTCAAATTTTTTTAAAATATTTCTTTACCCCTATCTACACGGGTTTTTAATTATTTGTGTTACGAATTGAATTATCTTCATGGAAAACCCTACCTTAATGTTTCTAATGTCATTTAACTCTCAAATTTTTAATAATTTCCACCAGTTTGAAACAAAACTGACAATAACCCTGGACGGAAGTGGTGACTTTATCATTTGTCGTCTTTTGAGGCCTTTCGGTACTCACTTTCTCAGTAACGATAAAGTCCACTTCCGGCCAGGGTTATTGTCCGTTTCGTTTCAAACTGGTGGAAATTATTAAAATTTGAAAGTTAAATGCCATTAGAAACATTAAGGTAGGGTTTTTCATGAAGATAATTCAATGCGAAACACAAATAATTACAAACCCGTGTAGATAGGGGTAAAGAAATATTTTTTAAAATTTGCTTGAAAGTTGGCGGGTATAGACTCTGTTTCTTCCCTTCTCCCACACTATAACACAATCGACCCAGTATCATTTGAAAGCGCAAGTAAATCTATTTTTACAAGCACCTGTGCCTAAGGTGTACAAGGTTTAAATGCAACTTTTTAATTATGTTCACATATATACATGTATATTAATATTCTACCTGCAGTGCATTATTCAACAAAGAAACATGTAATTATTCATGGCAATAAAACACTTGGAATTTTAAAACATCAAATCAACATTTAAAACACAGGCATATACCATATGGAATCAATTACCTGCTTCAATTTTTCTCGCTCCATCTAATGACAGCTTCAGAGTACAGCTAAAGCCTGCTGTACTTGGTGCCCTCAAATAAACAGCAAGAATTAAAGTACATAGTTTTAAATCACAAATTTTTGTGTGTGGCATGTTTATAATTTATAAGCATTCTGTTTCATTATATATATACATGTAACGTAATATGTCTATGCATGCAACAATATGTAAGCATTGATTACCGGTGGTATATTATAAACCTAAAAGAGAAGAAGACGTTTTTAAAATCTCAAACTATTCCGCACAAGATTCATTGAGAATGATGCATAGGGGTAAAAGAAGGTGTGACTTTTTACCCATACTTACCCAAACACACATTAAAATAACATTTTTTGCAGTTTTATCAAATTAAAATGTTTTATATATTATATTTTTGTTGGAGAATGTTACATGACACCTACCTGTGTTCAAGTCGTTCTTATAAAGCCCCCTATAATCGTGAAAAATGTATTACCCAGACACTCATTTAAATGACATGTTTTTATGGTAAATAAAAAAAAATGCTAATTTATGTTAAATAATGAATACATGTTTTTAGTAGACATTGCAATTTTAAAACAAGATAACCCAAAAATAATTAGAGATAGAAAGGAATTGGGTTTTTAGATATACCTTGTTTATTTGTTAATGGCATTTATTACCTGATACTGAACTTTGATGACAGAATCTTGCTTTTGATTACTGATTTTTAAAATTAAAAAGGATTTTTTGTAAAATAGAAACTGGAAATACATATATAACAGGATGGATTTGTCGTCATGTAAAAAATGTGTTCAAAAAGGGGAATTAAAAATATGCTTATTCATTGTTTCATTAATTCTGACCTATTTCTTTTGTTTTTTAAAACTTTTTCTATAAGAGTATGACAGAAAAAGAAATATTGCATTTATAATACAGGTGCTTATCTTTCGCATTTAAGAGAACTGTTTAAAAATTTTTGTTGACTTCCCAAAAACTGGCAAATATTTCATGTCACCTCATCCAAAAGTATCTATAACAACAAAAATAATATCTGTTGAAATGGGACAAAAATATAACTTGGTTATTCTGTACTTTGAATTTTGCATTATGATAATATGCTTAAACAAACTATGAAATTCTTCAAAATGGTAACTACAAAATGGTGACCACTAAAATTGCTAGTGAATTACTCTCTTTCTTATATTTTTAAAAGGTCAAACAAAGGCATGATGATATACTAGTAACTAGGTAAATAAAACACTAAACTTGATTAAAATTTAAAATGTATTTACTTAAAAAGCATAAGTGCATGAAGTTTCAATAAATAATTAGTATCGTATTGTGCTAGACTGTAATCGCTGCTTTATTAAGTTTAACCTTTCATCTAGTTCTGGTCTCCATTCACACAGAGATTTTGTAAGTAATACACTAATGACTTAGCGTGTGTCATATCCGGTTAGTTACACTAGTCTCAGCTGTAACCATTTATAGATTAATTTATTTTATGGTCAAACCATAAACATTCCAATGGTCTGCAAGAGGTTCACACTATTTGGCTGAAGAAAGTAGTATCTGTTGGTGATCATTAAGCCAGTATACAAACCAATTAATAGAATACAATGTATCAATTATCACTGCAAAATAAGAATCCCAACTTGAGATTAACATTTAAAACAAAAATATCTGCACAAATTTCTTGTTAAGAGTTATCGTTATTAGTCTTTAAGGTTTACTTTCATATGTACAAGATTTTTAATGTTATGAACAAAATGACAAAATTACAAACTATATAAACAAGATTGAGAAGAATTTCCTGAAATTTTATGGGAAGCATTTTGTCCACCTCTGCTAAATTGCCCAATATAGTGCATGAGCAACAGTGTCATTAAATTATGCAGTTTATGAAGTAAGTAAGCATACCGGTAGTTCTTCTTCCTTATATGTATTCAGCTCTGTATTCTTGCATACTGTTGCACTTCTGTATTATGCTGATGTGTGAAACAAGAACATGAACTGTTAAACTATTGATATGTTATTCAACTGAGCGTGCTTGTATATTACATATGAATGCACTGACACTGTTACTAACCTTCTGGCTATATATGGCAATTCTGCTTAATCTCATTTGTTAGTTCACAGGTGACAGTACCTTTAAGTAAATTTGCAACTGTTTAACAGTACACCTCTTTCAGCAATTTTCAACTATATCATAACGTATCCTTTTATCATACTGGATGAAAACCAAGGACCCTCTGTAGGAAACTGGCACTTACTAGTATTTAGATCAGAATTCAACATTCACTGTTTACAACCTGCACAACTAAACAATTTACAGTAAAACTATCACAGCTTGGCCTAGTGGTAAATCTTGCATTGTAGATTTTAAGTATTTATATTTTGTGTTTTGTTTTGGCAACATTTTATATTGTTTGTTTCAGGTTGTCCTTTTGAATGTGGATACAGATCTCTTTGTTGGAAGGTAAGTTTGTCTCGTTTGTAAAATGTTTTTTGTTTTCATGAGAAAAAGTGATATGTGAAAGAAAAAAATTAACAGTTATTGGAATATTATTTATTTTTGTTTGCACAAGTAACGTTACATTAACTTAGTGCAGAGACCTTCAGCAGACATTTAATTATGCATAGTATTCTTATAATTGTATTTGTATTTTTAACCTTTCACATTTGGTAAAATTTTAATTTGAAAATAATGGGTTGGAATGTGATGATATATAGACCCAGGAACAGTTACAAGTATACACTCATTGTGATGTGTGTTTGACTCTCTATATGTAATACATACAAACATTTGTGCAAACAATCAACTTAATTGTGTATTTGACTCTCTATTTATTGTTAGATATACACACATTGTACATTGCAGTCTTTTAATATCAGTATTTTTTAACAGCTCCTACTGAATTATCTCCCCTACAAGAGAAGTGAATGGACTGCCACATTAAGCAAGCAGAGGTAATAGAGACAACGTGGTATGATTGAAAACAACATTTAGTGATTCTAATTTTTGTCAACATTTACCCCAGGATAGGGTCATGTGAGCTATTGTCCCCATTTTGTGCTGTCATCAGCTTCTTGGTTGAAGTCCTTATCTGTAAAATCTTACTTTACAATCTTTCTCTTGAAACCAACGGGCAATTCAAACCAACCTTGCTCACAATGTTCATTGGATGTTCCTTTACAAAGTATATGTCTTCCATTGGGGGAATTAATTTAAAAAAGAAACTGTTAGAAAATGTCTAAAATGGCTTCTTATTTGAAACCATTGAACCAGATGAAACTAAACAGCAATATGCATTTGATGGTTCTCTAAAAGGTTATTGTTGCTTATGACAGCCAAAAATTACAATGGTTGCCATAACAAAACTTTTGTTTAACATGAGGAAATGCAGTGGCCCAAGAGCCTCTGGTTAATAATTTGAAGCATAGAAATTTAAAATAACTTTTTTCTGAATTTTTTGCTCTTACATATATTAAATTTTAGGCTGGTTAGATTTCATGTTGCCTGGCAAAAGAACGGGCCTTCGTAGCAAAATGGCAAAAGGAGAATAATTGGACAGGTAGACAGGATAAAAAATATGCTATTTAAATGTCTATGGATACTGACAAACAAAGATTTTAATTTCATATGAAATCATAACTTTTTTCACTTTTGTGTATTAAAAAAGATGTTATAACTTCTTCATTTCTTTATAAAAACATGATTTTAATGTTATATATAATTATAGAGAGCTGTATACATTATACATACAGGAGATGATTGTAAAACCTGGTCTGGATGCTTCAACGGGAACACATGAGGATGACCATGTAAGTGTTCTGCACACAAAAAGTTGTGATTTTTTACACAATGCCCCAGTTAAAAAATGTATGTTATTTAATGGCTGATTTTGCTGTTAATTTTGTGAGGAAAGTCACTTTTAGTAATAACATTACAATTTCTGGTTTTTTAAATCAGCAATAGTTTGCATATTTTTTGTGTTTATATTGCACAAAATTGGATTCAAGTAATATATAATACTGGATTTAAATGTATGTTGACGATTATTTGGTGTGTATGAAACACTTTGTAAATTCTACACAGCTTTATTTAGAAAAGAAATTTAAAAAATAGTTTTCTCAGTTTACTATCCCTAATTTAAAATTAAAATTAAAATAATTGAAAAACATATGTTATTTAAGGAATATTTCAAATTTTTGAAACAGCTTATACGATATAATATGGTTTGGGTCTGTTTACACCTAATAAACCGTGAAGTGGTTTATTAATGGTGTAAACAGACCAAACCATATTATATTGTATAAACTGTTCAGAAATTTGAAATACTTGAGCTCCTTATTTATAATTTAATATAAACCATAAATCTTAACGTTAAAAACAGCAATGACATCATAGACCTATTTGAATTTTAACGGTGTCAGAAAATTGCGCATGACCAACAGTTATATGGTATAATATGGGTTTTTACATTTGAATTGGTCAATCAGATTTCAGCTTACAAAGCAAATTAAAGTATTTGTGAATAATTGTGATCAAATAACAGTTGCATTGTAATGAGTAACAGAAATGATGCTGCTCAAATGACTCAATGACTACTATATTGCAATCACTGCCAGGTGTCAATTACCTGTCATTAAGAAAATTGACACCATCAGGTCAAAAAGGTGAAAAGAAAACTGAAGGTTATAACATTATATAATTATAACTTCTATTTCAGCCATTAAATCCTAACCCAAACAGTAACTGGGGAACATACTTCAAAGACAACGACATGCTGTTACAGATTGATAAGGACTGCAGGTGAGTAATTTTAGATAATGTAGGATTACCTCCCTTAAATTTTAAACCCAAACAGCAACCACAGAACATTTTTAAAAACACAAGGAAATGTTGTTACAGGTTATTAAGGACTGCAGGTACATCATGCTAGGTTTTACTGTATACAACATATGCTAGTTTTCATACTCCATGTTTGCTGTTTAAACCTATGCCAGTGTTCAATCTAGAATTTTGCCTAATGGGGTCAAGATGGCCCTAATAACTTACCATAGGGGGCCAGAATTTATAGCTAGGGGTCAATAAAACCAATATAGAGACATGACAACCGGACAAAAAGTGAAGGCTTATGATTCAGTTTTCATCCGTTTTTGCACGTTTATCTCCAATGGGAGTAAAATATGAAGAAATAGGCTTCATCTTGAAGCATGAACAACACATTATAAAAAAATCGATAATATATTGTCTACGTGATTTAGACGCTTGGTTAATTCTAATTGTACATGATAAAAAGCGTACTTAGGACCGAGAATACAGTTAAATTTCGGGTATATTTTAAAGGGACTTTCTCAAAGCTGTTGACTATGGGGGAATTTCTCAAAGCAATGAAAAATTGCGTTGCGCCAGTAATGACCCAGGAGGTTTTTGTAAGCGTGTCGATTCAACAAAAAATGCGGGAATGGCGCAATGGCGCGCTCTAGATTGAACACTGTCTATGCTATGTTTTGTACTTCATGTTTGCTTTAAAAGACATACTACACATTTCATAATTAATGTCCACTGTAAAAAACCTACAGTATACTTCATACTTCAAGTTTTCTGTAAAAAGTTACATTATGTTTTGTACTTAATGTTTGCTGTATAAAAGTATGCTAGATTATGTACTTAATGTTTACTGTAAAAAACTTTTAGTTCTGTTAAGTACTCCATGTTCTCTGTTTCAAATGTATGCTAGGTTTGGTAGTTGATGTTCCCTGTATAAAACTTAAGTTAGGTTGTGTACTTCAAATTTATGTTCTCTGTTTCAAATGTATGCTAGGTTTACTTAAAACTTATGCTACTTCATACATATACTATTTAAAACGTATGCTAGGTGTTAATGTTTGCTGTATAAAATGTATGCTAGGTTTTGTACTTCATTCACTTAACATATGCTAGGTACAGTAATTTTTCTGTGTTTCATAGGCGGCTTTGTCCAGATCTGTTTTTCTTTCAAAAAGCCACAGAGTATCCATGTAAAGAAATCATCCATGCTGACTCACGGGTAGAAACATTACGTAAACGTGTGGAACAATGTGTTCTTCAGTCAGAAACTGTCAAAGTGGACAGACTTGGTAATTACAATGTAGGTTTTATGATCATTTCGTTGAATTTTGTTCAAATGGACAGTTGTAATTTGCTTTGAATACCACTTATTTTTTAGGCTTACTAATATTTTGCTATTTTCACAACCCATTACTATCAATACAAGTGCACTAATTTTATTACACCCTAAGGGACCCTTATTAAAAGGGTGAAAATAAGTACCCACAACTTTGTCAACATTGCATGCTCTTTGGAAATTAGAACCTGCAAAAATAAATACATTTAGAGTTTATATATATATAAATCTAAGTGATCCTGTTGTTGTTTTTGATAGTAAACTTAAAGTATTATAATAAAAAAAAATACCAGAAAGATTTATACACTAGCAAAGGGCTTTTTCATTACTTCAAAGACAGCATAATTCTACTCCCACAAATGGAGTTTGGGGATATATAGGAATCTACCTGTCTGACAGAACTTTTGTGCCATTATCTATTTTTATTCCAACTTGCTACAGTTTCACTACAACTGATTACGATGTTTCAGCAACATTGCAGCACAAACAGTTTTGTTTCTTTATTTAGTATTTCCAGAATTGTGCCCTTTGATCTTTTAAAATTTGATAGTAGTCAGTATGTACACATATGGCCTAATTCTACATGTTTTTTTATCATGTTCATGAAACTGTACGGTGTCAGATTCTAGATTGAAGAAGTGCATATAGGCTAGGATTCTGTGCCAGTTACAAATCCAGGAGTTGTGACCTTAACGGTTTACACTTAGTTATTGATACTTAAGCATCCTGTTCCAATTACAAATTCTAGATTGTTTTTGTTTGTTTGATGGTGTTTAACACCACTTTCAGCAATTTTTTCAGCTATATCATGGCGTCCAGTAGAATACTGAATAAAGCATTAGTCACAATATTATATATAAATGATGGATGATGGACTATATAATTCATTGCTTTTAAACGATGATTGGAAAGTTCACATATAAGTAGGATACAGAAAGAATACCGTTGATTGGTCGATTCCAAATGAATGTTATACATGCATTTATAGTTTTATGCTGGAATCGGTTGACGTTTCTCATTGACCATTTTTCAAGTGGTAATAAACTGTATTTCTTCTCTGTAGTGCGAATGTATGTTTGTTTGATCGTGTTTAACGCCACTTTCAGCAATTTTTCAGCTATATCATGGCGTCCAGTTTTTATTGGGGGAGGAAGCCGGAGTACCCTGAGAAAACCCCCGACCTGCGGTAGGAAAACTGGCAATCCTTGTCAATTAAGATTGGAGTCGAGTACACCCTGCCTGCAGTGAGAATCGAACCCGCAATCTCAGTGTTGACAGACCACATGATCAATAGTAGTATCTTGACCACTGGGCCACCGAGGCCCCACAAATCCTAGAGAAATGCCCTTTGCACATAAATACTAAAGCATCCTGTGCAAGTTTTGAATTGTTGAGTCATGGACTTTGCATGGATGGTCTAAGAATGGTAGGATAACATTAATTACAATTATCAATATAAAAAAATATGTTTTTTTTCTGTCTTATAATATATGTTTACATTTACATTTGCCAGAAAGTTTTGAACAGAAGAAAAGTGAGTGAAGAATATATGTTGTTACCAGATGGCCAAGAGGCCCACTGGGAAGTTGTAGAAAGGATACTATTTATTTATTCCAAGTTAAACCCAGGACAGGGCTATGTACAGGTATTGGCGACTTTATTGTGGTTCCACTTTGCCTTGTTAATCTTATAAAGCCTAGTTGAAGTTCAGCTTTCATTTTGAATAGTCACCCACTTTCTCCTTTTAATTTTATTGCCATTTGCATCAGAAATCATAATATTTTTGTCATAGCCCCATGTTTATCATGTTAACACGCCATTTGTTTATGCTCCTTCCTACATGATTTCACTTTGTACATACAGTGTAGGTTAAAATACTAGTAAAATCCTTTTCGGGTGTGAACTCGGTACCAGAGATTGCAAATAGGATTAAATGACTATTGCAAAAATTTAATGACCAATGAGTATTTTAAATATTTAAAATATGGCTAGAAAACAATAAATATTTTTTGTTATTTAATTATCATATTCATCAATTAATAATTGCATGCATTTATACATATAAATAATATACAAACATATTAAATCTTCAAAATGGTCGTATGCAAAAGTGACTAATGATTCCAAAATCCTATTTAAATATCTTCTTGTAGTATGTAGAAATTGTATCATTGTTAAGCTTATTTAAAAGCCATTGCATTCACTTTTCTTTTATAGTCAGATCCCCTTCTGTTTTCTTCTCGAATCTTATACTAGGCCAATTTAAACCAAACATTAAGGAGTGATGCTGGTGATCTCTTCTAGAATTATTAATCATTAGTACTGATTAATAAGTGATAAGTGCATAAGTGATGCTTGTTTCTGTTTCTGAATGAACAAACTTCACATCTTATTTGACAGTTCAAATCTAAATGTTTTGTAACTTGGTACAATGATGTTTGTTATATCCTGCTCAAAGATCCCATGTTTTGTGCTAAGCAGAATTAACAAATGGCTACCACGCCATGGAATGGTTGAATGAAATTTAAAACATATCTGTAATTACAATCCCTTTAAAAATAGAAACAGCTTAATGTCCATAACATGTCCTTTGGACAATTACCTTCTGGTATGAACATCAGGTTAAACTGTTTATAATTTCTCTTCTTTGGACAATTACTTGATTTATGATCTTTAATTTTTTAGATATCACTTTGTTTGCTTTTATTCATGTTATAATTTCTTTTAAACATTAAGCAATGAAAGGATACTGTTGTATTTACAGGGTATGAATGAGATTATAGGTCCTATATACTATTCTTTTGCCTCCGATCCAGTCACAGATTGTAGAGGTAAGGCTATATCAACATAGGTATTGCTACAAATTTTTAAAATGACAGGGTCATAATTCAAATTTTGAAAAAAATTGTATTTTTCTAATATGTTTTTCGGTTGTAAGGATTTTATGACTCCCTGTACATTACCACTTGACAAGGGTATTCAAGGATTATAAATATGTCTGTACAACAATCTGATTATTTATCTGGGTGTTTTATACAAATTAAAAAACATATAACTTAGAAAAATGAGAAAAAAGGAGAAGTTAGTCACACTCTTATGCAACCACATAGGATATTATTTAGTTTTAACATTTTATTCATAATTATGCCATTGTTGACAAAAACAAATGTTGGTTGGGTTGTTTATTACTATTTTGTTGAATTGATGAAGGTAAACAAAGAACTTGAGACATGTCTAATGATCAAAACTTTAAAAATAAAAAAAAAGTTAATATACACCTCAAGAAGAATTTACTGAAGAAGAAATATGTCTAATTTTAGATTTTTTAATAGGCAACAATATATGTCGTGTTTGGAGGATAGATTTTTCAACAGACTATCAGCATTTTGATGGGTACAAAATGTGTTCCTGTCCTTATCGTCTTATTTCTGTACTTATATGAGGCCGAGTTCCTAGAATGTCTATTGAAGAAAAAGGAAAAGACATTGTTCCAGACTTTTAATTTCATCTTTTGTTATATAGATGATGTCTTTTCCCTGAGTTACTCCTTTTATGCCAATCGGAAATTCAAAATGGCCACCATTATATGACAAAGTTTAACATAGGACCCTATCTATAAAAGGTTAAAACTGCTTCTTCTCTAAAATCTCACAACCGAAATGGAACAAAACTTACTACCCATATTTATTAGATGGTCCTCTATGAGCTTTTTGTTTTTTAAGCCGATAGGAAATTTAAAATGGCTACAGATTATTATTTTATGCCAATAAGAAAGTGAAAATGGACACCATTACCATTTACAGACTAAGTTTAACAAATGGACTTGATAGGATAATTTTCAATCTTTCCTAAAACTGCAAAGCTGATTCAAGCCATATTGTATGTGAATGTTTATTGAATGGTTCTCTTAAAATTTTATGCTTGTTTATTGATCGAAAATCCATGGTGGCTGCAATTGTAGGAATAAAGTTAAGATTGTAACATATAGGAAAATGTAAAAGTGACTTCCTATCTTAAACTGTTGAGCCAGTTGAACCCAAACAGCAAGATTCAATGGATGGTCTCAACAAAGATAATGTTATTTATGCCAGTAGAAAATTAAAAATACATTAATTAAATGTAACATCAGGAAAATGCCATTTTCATTGCCTATCTAAATCATTTAAGTGACACGGTTCTTGAGAGCCTCTGGTTGATACTTGTTGACCATTTAGATTTCTTACACTTTAATCAAACACTGATTATGTCAACAATGAAATTATTACAAATAAGTGTTAATTGTTAAATAAATAAGGTGTAGAAATGTAGGTATCCTAAGTGGCAGATGTTACATGTTTTTTTTCTGTGCTCAATTTTTGTTAATTGAAGATTTTTTTATGCTGACATTGATGTAGCCAAACCTTGAAAAGATGTATTTCAAATTGTTAAAAAGTTAATTTAGATTTAAATAGTTCAGGCACACATGTGTACTTGTATCTTTTGTTTAGCTACACATGTGTACTTATATCTTTTGTTCAGCAACACATGTGTACATATATCTTTTGTTCAGCTACACACATATTTCTTTTTCAGAGCATGCAGAAGCTGATTCCTTCTTTTGTTTCATGAATGTAATGTCAGAAATTAGAGATTTATTTATAAAGACACTGGACACAGATTCACAGTGTGGCATTGGCAAGTATACACTGGGATCTTGTAGAAATGACTTGTCATATGGTGATTTTGTTAATATTGGGGACAAACAGTTCCTTTTAATTGTAAATATTACAAATCACTGATAAGGCCTACAAAACTTGGTATTAGAATGATGACTCCTGAATGGAGTTATTACCCATTAATCAAGATTTTTTACAACAATTAAGTTTCTGTCTTATTGAAAAAAATAAGGGTTAACATATTTTAGCTGGTATCTCTAAAATTAGAACATCTAAAAAATAGTAGTTCTAAATGATCAGCCATCAAAATCTACTTGACAACTTCTTATAGTAGGCAATTAACATGTTTGACAATTTTTATATTGTTAAATATTTTTAACAGTATAAAAGGCTAAAGTAATTTTTTTTTACTGCAAAGATGATCAGCAAGATTACTTTTTGGCCAAAATTTATTGAACAAGCCATGATAGAAATTATTGCCCTTTAATGACAATTTACTTTTAAATTTTCAGTCTTTGCTTTTTAACTTAAAAAGTATAACTGTTGTCAAGAAACTGTAAAATGATCAGCAAGGAAGACTTCCCTGTTGACAATTTTTTTTCACAAAATAAAGTTATTTTTTCAAATAAGTTGAAGACTATAAGATGTCAGGAAATTGTCATTTGAAAGCTGATCAGAGATGCAAAAATTACAAATCATTTGGTTTTTCTAACATGAATGATGACTCCTGGGAGCCTGTAGTTTTTCTATTTCAAGAGTTTTATCCTATACAAACACCCCACAACCAAGATGGTTGCTGTTACTACATAGCTGATTACCATATATGCTAAAGCCCAATTCACATATTTGGCAAAATTGGCAAAAACATAATTATTAGAAATTAGATAATATGTTTTTGTTAATTTTGCTGAATATTCAAATTAGGCTTTTTATTTTGACAAAAAACTCTTCTGCTAATATCATGGGCTTAATTTAATCAAACATTATGTTAATGATCTTGGGAAACTCCCCTACTAAAGTTTTATCTATTAGCCATCCAGATGGTGATCCCTACCAAATATGTAAGTTGTAAATACATGTATCTGATTACTCCTGCTTTATAGCAAAGCCAGATCAGCTGTTATGTAGTCAAGATGTGCTTTGGCTTTAATTCTAAGTTTTTTTTTGTATTTTTGCTGATTTTGCCAATTTTGCAAAAAATGCTTGTTTTGTCAATGAATCAATTTTATATATTGCCTTCTTTTTTAAACTATCCAATGACCCTGTCAGTTGTTGATAAAAGTAATTGTTTTTCTCTAAGGGAAATTATACTTAGATAACTGGTTGTTTAGCTTAGAATTTCATCTGAAAAAATGTAATTTGTATAGTTATTTTAATTCAATATTTTGATCAGAATAAAGCCAAATTTTAGTTAACATCTTGGGGCAAACTAGTGAACTAAATGATTATTATGTAAACTTTAACCTTTACAGACAAAATAGTGCACTTAGTGATTATTAAGTGAGCTTAAACATCTGTAGGCAAAATAGTGCACCAAGAGATAATGTGAACTTTAATATCTTTAGGCAAATAGTGCACCAAGAGATTATATGAACTTTAACCTCTAGGGGCAAAAAAGTGCACTATTGGTGATTGATAATTGAACTTTTCAGGATTCATGATGCAGAAGTTCTCAGATATGTTGAAGTTGAGTGATGAAAGGTTATATCAAAGAATAGAGGAATTAAATATTAAACCACAGTTTTATGCCTTTCGATGGTTAACATTACTACTGTCACAAGAATTTCCACTCCCAGGTAAGTGACTATGTTATATTGTTATTAATGTTGCCACCTTTATCTACATTTATGTACCGTACATACTCGCACATAAGTCGGGAAATTGGGAGTTAAAATTTGGTTTTAGAGAAGGGTTCCGACTTTTAAGCGAGTCATATCACAAGAGGAAAGAATTCCGGTCGAAGTTTGAAGGCCGTTCATAGATCGCCAACTATAAAGACGAAAATAGACAGATACTTGATTAGTTATGATAAATAAAGTATATTTAAGACATTAATGAAGATTGTTTTTACTTGTGTATTGTTTATTTTATCCAGTTTCCATATTTCCATTCGTATTTACCCCTGTTTACACAAGTATCGATTTATTTGTATGTATTGCATAATACATCCGGTGATGTCATGATACAACTAAAAACCGAAAATCAAGATTAAACTAACAAATGCATACACTGCGGCCAAGATGGATTCCGCAAAGTCTGCGAAAAACGCTGCCTAACGTGACGCGGCAATCAATTTTTTTAGTGATAATTGTCCACGAACGTTCCGTGACCAAAATGACTGCAGAAAAGTCTATTTATGGACTACGCGGTATTGCCCCGATTAACGCGGTACTTGTACAAGGCATATGTTGTAACTGCAGAAATTCGTAATGAAAGTATTTGTTGCAGAAAGGCAGTAACATTTTTTAAACCTCGTCACTCAGACGTCTTTATTTTATGTTTGTTTTACATAATTGTTCATTCAACAGATTCTATTGTTGTGTAAATTCTATAACAATCGGACATGCACGGAGTGAGAAATCATGTGTCAATTATTGGTCTCTTTAAAGACCTGATGAGATTAGATTGATGTACAGAAAGGTGTGCCAAAACTAACACACCTATCTCCAAAAAATCAATAGGTGAGGTGGGAATCACTCAATGAATGGGAGGAGCAAAAACTATAAGTGACACGTGTCTCCGGCTGACGAAATCAAAATTCAAGGTTGTAATTGTACAAAAATTCCTTTAAAAATGTTTAAAGTAAATATATGTTTTTAACAATATTCCTCTAAACCTACGACTGCCAAATTGGGAAAAAATCGTTTGAGACAATAAAACTTTCCGGTCGGCGTAGTATTTTAATTACACGGAAAGTCCACATGTTGGTTACCTTCATCAATTAACACCAGTCACCTGAACAGGCAGCCAGCGGGACATTTTTTTATTATAATTATGAAATTTACCTTTATTCATACCTTTGAACTCTTACACACATTTACGGACATGTGGAAGACATCGCGGATCCATTGGGGACATCATATCTGAAGTGTCCACGAATTATGAACTTTTGTCCATCAGGAATGTCCGCGTACTATAATCAGTGTCCAACATGGACTCACGGACTTGGCGTAATCCGTTTTGGCTGTAGTGTATATGCTACAGAAATCGTTTTTTCTTCAATTATTATTTTAATTTACAAACCATATTCCTTTATATTTTGTATTTTAGCTTTCATTTATTTTAAAAACTCTACTTTAACTATTAAATAATTACGAAAATGAATATTTGTATATTTACTTGTGTTTGTCTTTTTTATGGTTTTAACTTTTTAATCATAGCAAATTCAGGGAAATAATTACGTTTACATTTTCAAATAAGTGTACACTATAAACAAACCATTTAGGATAAATGACAAGCGATATTTAACTCATAAAACACGAGAAACAACATGTGGACTTTCCGTGTAATTAAAATACTACGCGACCGGAAAGGTTTATTGTCTCAAACGATTTTTTCCCAATTTGGCAGTCGTAGGTTTAGTGGAATATTGTTAAAAACATATATTTACTTTAAACATTTTTAAAGGAATTTTTGTACAATTACAGCCTTGAATTTTGATTTCGTCAGCCGGAGACACGTGTCACTTATAGTTTTTGCTCCTCCCTGAAGTCTTCCTGATATAATGATTTTTATTCACAAATTTGGAATTTTTGTTTGATTCTGACCTCATGTCAACACGTCTGTCTTCCGACCAACTTATACGAGGGTCAACAGCAAAATACCAGATTTTTAGGCCCAAAAAGACTGGGGACAGACTTTTAAGCGATCATTTATGGTAATTGTTTGCCACAACAGACTATCCACATTTTTGTAATACTTGCCACAACAGACTGTCCACATTTATGTCATGTTTCAGTTTGCCACAGACTGTCCACATTTTGCCACAGACTGACCACATTTATGTAATGGGGGCCTTGGTAGCTGAGTGGTTAAGGTAGTTTGTCTACTATTGATCACGTGGTCTGTCAACACTGAGGTTGCGGGTTCCAGTCTCACTGCAGGCAGGGTGTACTTGACTCCAATCTTAATTGACAAGGATTGCCAGTTTTCCTAACGATTGTTGGGGTTCTCTATGGGTACTGCAGTTTCCTCCCCAAATAACAACTGGATGCCATGATATAACTGAAATATTGCTGAATGTGATGTTATACATCATTCAAACAAACAAAGAAACATTTATGTAGTGCTTGCCACAATTGACTGTCCACATGTATGTAATGTTTGCCACAGACTATCCACATGTATGTTTGCAACATACTGTACACATTTATGTGATGATTGCCACATTTGATTTAATAGTTGCCACAGATTATTTACATTTTTAGCTCACCTGGACCGAAGGTCCATGTGAGCTATTGCTATCACTTGGCGTCCGTCGTCCGTCGTCTGTCGTCCGTCGTCCGTCGTAAACTTTTTCAAAAATCTTCTCCTCTGAAACCACTGGGCCAATTTTTTTCAAACTTGACCACAATCATCCTTAGGGTTCCTAGTTTCAAGTTTGTACCCAGGGTGTTGATCAACAGACAAATATGGCCGCTGTTACTAAAAATAGAACATGGGGGTCAACACAGGTTTTTGATCATTATCTAAAAAACTATAATAGCTATAGAGAAAACCGTTACTCCAAATTGATCAGCACATTAAGTTCTACAATAGTTGCTATTAGTGCGAAGTTGTGTATTGGCTTCTTGTAGGAGTTATTGCCCTTTTTTGACGATTTTTGACAAAATTTTTGGTATTTACAATATAACCTGAAAAATATACGAGGTAGAGTGAAACTGTAAATGGCAAAAATGATCAGCAATAAAAGCCCTACAATTCACTTGATTGGTCTGAAATTGTCAGATGACTCTTTATATGAGTTATTGCCCTTAAATGGTAATTTTTTATGAAATTTTCCGTTTTTGTCCTGTAACTTTAAAACTATAACAGCTAGAGTAAAACTGTAAATAGCAAAAATGATCAACAATACAAGCCCTACAATTCACTGTATTAGTCTGAAATTGTCAGATGACTCCTTATAGGAGTTATTGCCCTTAAATGGCAATTTTTTATGAAATTTTCCGTTTTTGTCCTGTAACTTGAAAACTATAGCAGCTAGATTGAAACTGTAAATTGCACAAATGATCAGCAATAAAGACCCTACAATTCACTTGATTGGTCTGAAATTGTCAGATGACTCCTTATATGAGTTATTGCCCTTAAATGGTAATTTTTTATGAAATTTTCCGTTTTTGTCCTGTAACTTTAAAACTATAACAGCTAGAGTAAAACTGTAAATAGCAAAAATGATCAACAATACAAGCCCTACAATTCACTGTATAGTCTGAAATTGTCAGATGACTCCTTATAGGAGTTATTGCCCTTAAATGGCAATTTTTTATGAAATTTTCCGTTTTTGTCCTGTAACTTGAAAACTATAGCAGCTAGATTGAAACTGTAAATTGCACAAATGATCAGCAATAAAGACCCTACAATTCACTTGATTGGTCTGAAATTGTCAGATGACTCCTTATATGAGTTATTGCCCTTAAATGGTAATTTTTTATGAAATTTTCCGTTTTTGTCCTGTAACTTTAAAACTATAACAGCTAGAGTAAAACTGTAAATAGCAAAAATGATCAACAATACAAGCCCTACAATTCACTGTATTAGTCTGAAATTGTCAGATGACTCCTTATAGGAGTTATTGCCCTTAAATGGCAATTTTTTATGAAATTTTCCGTTTTTGTCCTGTAACTTGAAAACTATAGCAGCTAGATTGAAACTGTAAATTGCACAAATGATCAGCAATAAAGACCCTACAATTCACTTGATTGGTCTGAAATTGTCAGATGACTCCTTATAGGAGTTATTGCCCTTAAATTGCAATTTTTTATGAAATTTTCCGTTTTTGTCCTGTAACTTAAAAACCATAGCAGCTAGAGTGAAATAATAAATTGCAAAAATGATCAGCAAAAAAGCCCTACAATTCATTTAATTGGTCTGAAATTGTCAGATGACTCCTTATAGGGGTTATTGCCCTTAAATGACAATTTTGTTAAGAAATTTTCCATTTTTGTCCTGTAACTTGAAAACTATAGTAGCTAGATTAAAACTGTAAATTGCACAAATGATCAGCAATAGAAGCCCTACAAATGATTGCTTAGTCCAAAAATTGCAAGATGACTCTTTATAGGAGTTATTGCCCTTTCATTATGAATTTGGACATATGAACAGTTTTTTAATTATAAATTAGTCTATAACACACCTATTAGTAGAGTAAAACTGTAAATTTCTAAAGTACCCTAAAGGACAATGCCTAAAAACCATTTAATTTTCAGAAATTGTGGATGGCACCTTATAGGATTTATTGTATTTAACAAATTTTTTGAAGAAATGTTTAGTTTTTGCACAGTAACTTAAAAGCTATAACAACTAGACTGAAACTGTTAATTTCAAAAATTTTAATATAGTTTAAGTCATTTGGAATCCAGGTGAGCGATTACAGGCTCCTGGGAGCCTCTAGTTTTTCCATAGTTGCCACAGATTATTTACATTTTTAGCTCACCTGACCGGAAGGGTCATGTGAGCTATTGCCATCACTTGGCGTCGTCGTCGTCCGTCATCGTCGTCGTCGTTAACTTTTCTTCAAAAATCTTCTCCTCCAAAACCACTGAAGGGATTGCTTTGAAACTTTGCACACATCATCAGTAAAATGTCCTCTACCAAGTTTGCCCAAATCATGGCCTCAGACCAACCAACATGGCCGCCATGGCTAAAAATAGAACAGAGGGGTCAAAATACAGTTTTTTGCTTATAGTTCAAAAAGTATAACAGATACAGAAAAACCGAACAGACCTTCCTTCTTCAGCATCTAAAGCTCTACAAAAAACTCTATTGGGTCAAAGTTGTATGATGACTCCTTGTAGGAGTTATTGCCCTTTAATTGTCAAAATTGATGATTTTTGCCATTTTTGCCTCAAAATCTTGAAAATTATTAGAACTAGAGAAAAAGTTAGCATTGCTTAATTGTTCTGCTCTATGAGGGCTACAAAAATGACTTAAGGGTCAAGATTGTCTGATTAACCGTTTAAGAGTTATTCCCCTTGAACTGTTTTTTTTAATCGGTTTTAATTGATTTTTAAAAATCTTCTCCTCTGAAACAACTGAAAGTACTGCTTTGAAACTCTGTACACATCATCCGTCAAATGTCCTCAACCAATTTTGTACCAACCATGGCTGCAGATTAACCAACATGGCCACCATGGCTAAAAATAGGACGGAGGGGGGGGGGTAAAATACAGTTTTTGGCTTATATTTAAAAAAGTGTAACAGATACAGGAAAACCGAAGAGACCAGCCTTCATTTGCATCAAAAGCTCTACGAAACACTCCATTGGGTTGAAGTTGTATGAGGACTCCTTATAGGAGTTATTGCCCTTTAATTGTCCAAATTGATTATTTTTGACATTTTTGCCTCAAAATCTTAAAAATTTTTAGAACTAGAGAAAAAGTTAGCATTGCTTAATTGTTCTGCTCTATGAGGGCTACAAAAATGACTTTAGGGTCAAGATTGTCTGATGAAGCGTTTAGGAATTATTCTCCTTGAACATTTTTTTAATCAATTTTACTTGATTTTAAAAAATCTTCTCCTCTTTAACCAATAAAAGGACTACTTTGAAACATTGCACACATCATCTTTAGGACGTCCTCTACCAAAATTTTGCAAATCATGACACCTGACTACCTACATAGCTACGTTGGCTTAAAATAGAAAAAAAGAAAAAAAAAGGGGGGGTGGGAGTCGAGAGAGTTTTCGACTGATAGTTAAGAAAGTATAACAGGTACAGCAAATTTGAAGTTAACCTCCCTTCTCCCTCTAAGCATCAAAAGCTCCTCCTTATAGGAGTTATTTCCCTTAAAAGGTCAAAATTAATGATTTTTGCAGAAGTGTTGTGCAATTCTTTATAGCAACTAAAAGCTGGATAAAAAAAGGTTTGTTTGGTTTCAGGTTGAGGTGAGCGATACAGGCTCCTGGGAGCCTCTAGTTTTTCCATAGTTGCCACAGACTATTAACTATACTGTTAATGTTTCAGATGTTATGAGAATATGGGACTCCTTATTTGCTGATGACAGACGATTTCACTTTCTAATTTGTGTATGCTGTGCCATCCTTATGTAAGCTAAAAGTATTAATTATCTACAGTATTTAATACTATAAGAGTTATTGATCTTCTACCTTGGTATGTGTTTGAACAAATGCAAGAGATTCAAGAAATTACATTATTTTTATACAATATTTAGGTAAATTTCAATTCTAGCCATGGTATATGTTGAAACTTGTACACCTTTTTTTACCACATGTGTATCAGAATCCAATTTTATATTTAATGGAGTGATTAATTGTTGCAGGAAATGTACAGAATTTAAAGTTGTTATTGAAACTAGGCTTTTTTATTTGTAATAATGCTCATTTTGAGAGTGTATAACAATGCCAAGGCCATATTTAATATATATTTTCTTTGAGATACAACAATTTACAACAATTTTAAATGATAAATAAAATTTTCAGGTTTGTGTTTGGTGTATCTCTTCTTTATAAATTATAATAACAAATGTCCAATTGGTCTTATTATATAGTCATGGACTGAGGACCTCAGTGGCCAGGTGGTCTAATTATTTAGTCATGTACTAGGGACCTCTGTTGCCAATTTCTCTAATTATATAGTCATGGACTAAGGACCTCAATGGCCACGTGGTCTAATTATTTAGTCATGGACTAAGGACCTCTGTTGCCAAGTGGTCTAATTATTTATTTGTCAAGGACTAAGGACCTCTGTCACCAATTGGCCTAATTATTGATAAGTCATGGACAAAGGACCTCTGTGACCAAGTGGTTTTATTATTTATTAGTCATGGACTAAGAACCTCTGTGGCCAAGTGGTCTAATTATTTATTAGTCATGGACTAAGGACCTCTGTGGCCAAGTGGTCTAATTATTTATTAGTCATTTATTGATCATCGGGGTTGTGAGTTTTATCCTTTGACTAGATTCAAAACAGGCTTCAGAATGTCATTGCTTCTTAAAAGATACTGTGGCTGCCTCCTCCGATACTGGATGCCATGATATAGCAGATGAGCAGCCGTTATTTGGATACTTGCTAAGATCAGAATTATGTTAAACAGGACATATAGGGATTTCAAACCTTTTGTGAAAAGTTATTGTTTTCTTTACAGCGAAGTTCGAAATGAAATTATACAGGGAGACTTCCCACATGTGATGAAATTAATACAAGTAAGAACTAATTTATTACAAAATTTAACTCAAATTTACATTGTATTAAAGAATAAGTGCAGTCTCTTTGTATATTCATATGTGTTAACAATTGTAATGGGGATTACAAAGTTACTTCTTTTATTGTTTTTGTTTCTTTGTTTGAACAATATTAATACCACTTTCAGCAATTTTCAGCTATACCATGGCATCATATTTTTATTGCGGGAGGAAGCTGGAGTACCCAGAGAAAACCCCCAACCTTTAGTAGGAACACTGGCAATCCTTGTCAATTTAGATTGGATTTGCATACACCTTGCTGGCAGTGAGACTTGAACCCGCAACATCAGTGTTGACAGACCACATGATCAATAGTAGACAAACTATCTTAACCACTGAGCCACCAAGGCCCCCTAAAAGTTAAAAATTAAAAAAAACTTACAAAAACAGCCTTATAGTAAATAGAGAGTAGAAGTATTAGATAAAATCACACATTTTAAATATTAAATAAGACATTTTTTGCTCTAATTAATTTGGATTAATTAATGCCAATTTATAAAAAATTTTTCTAAAAAGTTTCATCCAAGATATTCTGGATGTATATTAGTCATGTTTATATTGACAGAACGTACAAGATAAAGTGGACTTACAACGAGTATTAGCCAAAGCTTCAGAAATTAGATAGCAAACTCTGGATACTAGTCTGTTACCTAATGTATCTGTGATATTATAGGTATGTTACACTTGCTTTTTGTTTGTTTGTTTGAATGATGTTTAATGCCACTTTTAGCAATTTTTCAGCTATATCATGGCATCCAGTTTTCATGGGGGAGGAAGCCGAAGTACCTGGAGAAAACCCACAACCTTCGGTAGGAAAACTGGCTATCCTTGTCAATTATGATTGGAGTCGAGTACACCCTGCCCCCAGTGAGGCCTGACAGACCAGGTGATCAATAGTAGACGAACTACCTTAACCAGGTGTCCACAGAGGCCCCCTGTTACACTTGGTATTTTGTCAGTAAGATGTCTGTGATATTAAAGGTATGTTACACTTGTAGTTTGTCCGTTAGAAGTCTGTGATATTAAAAGTATGTTACACTTGGTATTTTTATGTGAGATGTCTGTGGTATTAAAGGTATGTTACACTTGGTATTTGTCCGTTAAATGTCTGTGATATTAAAAGTATGTTACACTTGGTATTTTTATGTGAGATGTCTGTGACATTAAAGGTATGTTACACTTGGTATTTTTATGTGAGATGTCTGTAATATTAAAGATATGTTACACTTGCCATTTGTCCGTTAGATGTCTGCGATATTAAAAGTATGTTACACTTGGTATTTTTATGTGAGATGTCTGTTATATTAAAGGTATGTTACACTTGGTATTTGTCCGTTAGATGTCTGTGATATTAAAAGTATGTTACACTTGGTATTTTTATGTGAGATGTCTGTGATATTAAAGGTATGTTACACTTGGTATTTTTATGTGAGATGTCTGTGATATTAAAAGTATGTTACACTTGGTATTTGTCTGTTAGATGTCTGTGATATTAAAAGTATGTTACACTTGGTATTTTTATGTGAGATGTCTGTGATATTAAAGGTATGTTACACTTGGTATTTGTCCTTTAGATGTCTGTGATATTAAAGGTATGTTACACTTGGTATTTGTCCGTTAGATGTCTGTGATAATAAAAGTATGTTACACTTGGTATTTTTATGTGAGATGTCTGTGATATTAAAGGTATGTTACACTTGGTATTTTTATGTGAGATGTCTGTGATATTAAAAGTATGTTACACTTGGTATTTGTCTGTTAGATGTCTGTGATATTAAAAGTATGTTACACTTGGTATTTTTATGTGAGATGTCTGTGATATTAAAGGTATGTTACACTTGGTATTTGTCCTTTAGATGTCTGTGATATTAAAGGTATGTTACACTTGGTATTTGTCCGTTAGATGTCTGTGATATTAAAAGTTTGTTACACTTGGTATTTGTCCATTAGATGTCTGTGATATTAAAAGTATGTTACACTTGTTATTTTTATGTGAGATGTCTGTGATATTAAAGGTATGTTACACTTGGTATTTTTATGTGAGATGTCTGTGATATTAAAGGTATGTTACACTTGGTATTTGTCCGTTAGATGTCTGTGATATTAAAAGTATGTTACACTTGGTATTTTTATGTGAGATGTCTGTGATATTAAAGGTATGTTACACTTGGTATTTTTATGTGAGATGTCTGTGATATTAAAAGTATGTTACACTTGGTATTTGTCTGTTAGATGTCTGTGATATTAAAAGTATGTTACACTTGGTATTTTTATGTGAGATGTCTGTGATATTAAAGGTATGTTACACTTGGTATTTGTCCTTTAGATGTCTGTGATATTAAAGGTATGTTACACTTGGTATTTGTCCGTTAGATGTCTGTGATATTAAAAGTATGTTACACTTGGTATTTGTCCGTTAGATGTCTGTGATATTAAAAGTATGTTACACTTGGTATTTGTCCGTTAGATGTCTGTGATATTAAAAGTATGTTACACTTGGTATTTTTATGTGAGATGTCTGTGATATTAAGGGTATGTTACACTTGGTATTTTTATGTGAGATGTCTGTGATATTAAAGGTATGTTACACTTGGTATTTGTCCGTTAGATGTCTGTGATATTAAAAGTATGTTACACTTGGTATTTTTATGTGAGATGTCTGTGATATTAAGGGTATGTTACACTTGGTATTTGTCCGTTAGATGTCTGTGATATTAAAGGTATGTTACACTTGGTATTTGTCCGTTAGATGTCTGTGATATTAAAAGTATGTTACACTTGGTATTTGTCCATTAGATGTCTGTGATATTAAAAGTATGTTACACTTGGTATTTTTATGTGAGATGTCTGTGATATTACAGGGATTTTCCTGCCTTTATTTTGGGGCCGATATTCGGCCCCGTTCCCAATGGCAAAAAACCCTATTTTTTCCCAATTATGAAAGTAAAAATTCCCATTTTAGAAGGTTTGTTATATCGATTAAAAAAATAAATTCAATCACGCTAAGCTGAAATACTTCAAAGATCATCAAAATTGGTTTATAATTACTGTTCCCGGTATCTTTAATAACGGCAACCAGTTGTATATTAGAGCTTGCTTGCTTTATAACAATACACATATTCCGGTACAATATATAAAAACACATTTGATTTCTTAAGTCACAGAACTTTGTTCAATAATATGAAAGATAATTGCATGTCGCAAACAACACAAATTACTTTATATTTACGGATGTCCAGTATTATGGGCTGGTTTCTTGGTTAAAAATAGCATGTCTAGAAAAGAATAAGTCGGAGGGAAAAATTTGGAATGAAGCGTGACCCTGCAGTAACGTTCAAAATGATATTACACAACGCGAAATACTAACGAAAGGGAAGGATGGTGCATTCTATCAAAACTAGGAAATTTTGTTTTAAAAAAATAAGAAATTAAATATTGACCGGAGCCTTGATGAATAGAAAATCATGATTTTTCTTGCACCGATTGACCCATCCATTATCAGCATTTAGCCGACTCTTTCATTAGATTACGAACTAAAAGCCTACGCAATGCACATTTTTAGTTTAGTATATCTGATTTAGTTCTTATCCAGTCATTTATTAAGACCACAGAACAAACGAGAGTGAGAGTGAAAGTAAAATCTGATGTTTGCAATTCAGTTTCTAATAAATTCCACCAAGATTCCTGGGAAATTTGTCTCTGTAAGTATGATGTCAGCACAGTTGGCTACATATGTAAATTTTGGTAACTTTTTCCAAACTCTTTATAAAAACTTATTTGTATTTGTCAGTTTTGAGGTCAGGCTTATAGATTCCATCTTGTCATTAATGACTAATTAACAGACAAGAAACATTTTCATTAAAAACATTGATGTTTAAAAGTAATGTTTTTACTTTATTCATATTTAAGACTTTTCCCAATTGTGGCGTTTACGTCGTAATTTTCCCAATTAACAGGGGCCCAGGCCCCATTTGAAAAAAGGTAGGAAAATCCCTGTATTAAAGGTATGCTACACTTGGTATTTGTCCGTTAGATGTCTGTGATATTAAAGGTATGTGGCTGTACTTTAAAATATCCAGAAATATTACATCAATAAAATATTTATACTGTTTTACCCTTGTCCTTTTGTTCTTTCCATTGTTGATTTGTTTGTTCATCCCTCTGTAACAAATATTTCTGTCACTGTTTTCTAAGTAACTATAGGATCCTGATATTTTGTGTATTGTTACCATATGGTGTATAGCAATTTTATACTTATAGGTCATCTATTTCCTGTTTGCTGAATACTTAGATTTTAAAACATTGTTAACATACATGCACACATTTTCCATCCCGGTTTTCTTTGTAACAATAGGATGCAGAAGGCTGATATTTTGCATATTGCTATATCCTATAGTACAGAATACTTATGAAAGTCTTATTTATGAAAGTTTGGGTATCACTCGTGAGCACAGTCAACACTTGTTTTATTCTGCTGTGAAATGTTTCAAAATACAAAGTCATCTGCTGTCATGTTTGTTCTGAAACTTCAATATCTGCAGGTAAGGCTTATATGGAATTTTTGGGTTATTTTGGTGACATCTTCAGCTGCTGATATTTGAATTTTGTGTCTGCATGAACAATGTTATCAACTTTTTTACTTCTTTAGCGTTTTAGGATGTTTGCAGGTGGGAATTAATATACTGAATTTAATTTTATAAAATTATTTTATGGCTACTTCTACTTTGACAATTTTTGTGTGGATAACCATTGGAAACTAAAACTTTACTTGTATTTTTTCAGAATGGTATTAGGGAGAACTGCAGTAATTGGAAGGACATATGTCAGCAAACTGCCATTTTGTGCACATTCTATGACTTTCCTTATAACAGTATACTGTGAAGGCAACCATGCCATTGTTATTTGTTATTATCGAAGTTATCAGTCATGATGAACAATTTGTCTCATTATTTTATTGTTACATTATGTTTATTTTCACTGATTTTAATATAAATGAACAGAAAAAAGTTAATTTTTGTTCTTGATGGTTGCATCAGGTTAAATGTTAATATTGTTTGTTTTGCTTGCTTTGGTATTTTTCTGTCTGGAACTTTTTTCCTGCCATGGTACATAACAGTTTGTTAAATGAGTTTCAAACTAAGACAACAAATGTTTAAACCTGTCTGCAGAAGTGCAATTTAGGTATTTAATTTAAAGAATTCAGTTCTGGCAGCTAGATTATCGAAAAGAACTCGCAAAAAGGGATTACTGTCTACTAATGGTTGGTTAAAACATTATATATATGTGTTATTCCATTTTAATCATTCTCTCTCTGAGTTTTTACATTAAACAGTTCCTCCTTGATAAGTGGGTTTTAATATAAATACAGTTCCTCCCCTATAAGTGGGTTATTTCACTGGACAGTGTCACTCTGATAAGTGCTAAATAGGTTAATTCCACAATGACAATTCCTCCTGGATAAGCATGTTATTCCATAGACAGTTTCTCCCATTAAGATTTTATCTATTAAAATAGGTCCTACATGAGGAGTAGTGGTATCCATTATGACTGTTTCTCTGCTAGAAAATAGTTTTTTTATATAGTACTTCTCGTGCGAGACTTTATTATTTTATTAACATGACTGTAACTAAAAAATTTCATTCATATAATGTAAAAAAAGTGAGCTTTAATGATAAGAAATGACAGAGGATAAAGATATTTATTGCATGGAATACATGTACTATGAGTTTATTTTTATTAAAGATCAAACATATAAAAGGAACTATTTTGTAGTTATTTTATGGCTTTCGTTTAAAATAAAAATATGGTAGTTAGGAAATGGTCAGTTTTTGTGTCATCAATGGGATATGGTTGGTGTTTATGTCGTGAATGGGATATGATCGGTGTTTGTGTCGTGAATGGGATATGGTTGGTGTTTGTATCTTGGAATGGGATATGATCGGTGTTTGTGTCATGAATGGGATATGATTGGTGTTTGTGTGGTGAATGGGGTATGGTTGGTGTTTGTGTGGTGAATGGGATATGATTGGTGTTTGTGTGGTGAATGGGACATGGTTGGTGTTTGTGTGTTGAATGGAAAATGGTGGGTGTTTGTGTCGTGAATGGGATATGATCGGTGTTTGTGTGGTGGATGGGATATGATTGGTGTTTGTGTGGTGAATGGGATATGATTGGTGTTTGTGTCGTGGATGGGATATGATTGGTGTTTGTTTGTTGAATGGGATATGATTGGTGTTTGTGTGGTGAATGGGGTATGGTTGGTGTTTGTGTGGTGAATGGGATATGGTTGGTGTTTGTGTTGTGAATGGGATATGATCGGTGTTTGTGTCGTGAATGGGATATGATTGGTGTTTGTGTGGTGAATGGGTATGATTGGTGTTTGTGTGGTGAATGGGATATGGTTGGTGTTTGTGTGGTGAATGGGACATGGTTGGTGTTTGTGTGGTGAATGGGATATGGTTGGTGTTTATGTGTTGAATGGAAAATGGTGGGTGTTTGTGTCGTGAATGGGATATGGTTGGTGTTTGTGTGGTGAATGGGATATGGTTGGTGTTTGTGTGGTGAATGGGATATGGTTGGTGTTTATGTGTTGAATGGAAAATGGTGGGTGTTTGTGTCGTGAATGGGATATGATCGGTGTTTGTGTCGTGAATGGGATATGATTGGTGTTTGTGTGGTGAATGGGATATGGTGGGTGTTTGTGTTGTGAATGGGATATGATTGGTGTTTGTGTGTTGAATGGGATATGATTGGTGTTTGTGTCGTGGATGGGATATGATTGGTGTTTGTGTGGTGAATGGGACATGGTTGGTGTTTGTGTGGTGAATGGGATATGGTTGGTGTTTGTGTGTTGAATGGGATATGGTGGGTGTTTGTGTGGTGAATGGGATATGGTTGGTGTTTGTGTGGTGAATGGGGTATGGTTGGTGTTTGTGTGGTGAATGGGATATGGTTGGTATTTGTGTGGTGAATGGGATATGGTGGGTGTTTGTGTCGTGAATTGGGTATGGTGGGTGTTTGTGTCATGAATGGGATATGGTTGGTGTTTGTGTGGTGAATGGGGTATGGTTGGTGTTTGTGTGGTGAATGGGATATGGTTGGTATTTGTGTGGTGAATGGGATATGGTTGGTGTTTATGTGTTGAATGGAAAATGGTGGGTGTTTGTGTCGTGAATGGGATATGATCCGTGTTTGTGTCGTGAATGGGATATGATTGGTGTTTGTGTGGTGAATGGGATATGGTGGGTGTTTGTGTTGTGAATCGGATATGATTGGTGTTTGTGTGTTGAATGGGATATGATTGGTGTTTGTGTCGTGGATGGGATATGATTGGTGTTTGTGTGGTGAATGGGACATGGTTGGTGTTTGTGTGGTGAATGGGATATGGTTGGTGTTTGTGTGGTGAATGGGGTATGGTTGGTATTTGTGTGGTGAATGGGATATGGTTGGTGTTTGTGTGGTGAATGGGATACAGTTTGTGTTTATGTGGTGACATGGTTTGTTGGTTTGTGGTTTGGTGAATTTAATTTTTTTAAAGTGACAAATCAACAGGGACCTCATATTCTTAAAATATGTGCTGAAGTCATTGCAAGTTCTCTTATAAATACAATAAATAATGCTCAAAGACAGTAATTTTGTTTCCTTTTTTAAAGTACAATTTTCATTTTTTATGCTTCTCATCAGATTTTTTGCATACAACATAATATGACCATATGACATGGTCTATAATGTCACAACACAGCTTATACCATTAATAATATTCCATCAGCAGTACAATGTGCATAATATCATATTCACAGCTTATGATCGACATTTCATGAGCCTGACAAGGTGTACAATGTCACATTCATGGCTTAGAAAATATATTCCATGAGCTGTAGCAGGTATATCATGAGAAAGGATTTACATTCCGTCAGTGTGACAAAGTTCCATTCAGGAGTTAGGATTTATATTCCATGAACCTGACAAGGTATATAATGTCACATTCATGAGAAAGGATTTACATTCCATCAGCCAGACAAGGTATATAATGTCCCATTCAGGAGTTAGGATTTATATTTCATGAGCCGGACAAGGTTTATAATGTCCCATTCAAGAGTTGGGATTTATATTCCATGAGCCGGACAAGGTATATAATGTCCCATTCAAGTTCCATGTACTGGATAAGGTATATAATGTCCCATTCAAGAGTTAGGATTTATATTCCATGAACTGGACATGGCATATAAAGTCCCATTCAAGAGTTAGGATTTATATTCCATGTACAAGACAAGGTATATAATGTCCCATTCAGGAGTTAGGATTTATATTTCATGAGCCGGACAAGGTTTATAATGTCCCATTCAAGAGTTGGGATTTATATTCCATGAGCCGGACAAGGTATATAATGTCCCATTGAAGTTCCATGTACTGGATAAGGTATATAATGTCCCATTCAAGTTCCATGTACTAGATAAGGTATATAAAGTCCCATTCAAGAGTTAGGATTTATATTCCATGAACTGGACATGGCATATAAAGTCCCATTCAAGAGTTAGGATTTATATTCCATGTACAAGACAAGGTATATAATGTCCCATTCAAGAGTTGGGATTTATATTCCATGTACCGGATAAGGTATATAATGTCCCATTCAGGAGTTAAGATTTATATTCCATGTACCGGACAAGGTATATAATGTCCCATTCAGGAGTTAGGATTTATATTCCATGTACAAGGCAAGGTATATAATGTCCCATTCAGGAGTTAGGATTTATATTTCATAAGCCGGACAAGGTATATAATGTCCCATTCAAGAGTTAGGATTTATATTCCATGAACCGGACAATGTATATAATGTCCCATTCAGGAGTTAGGATTTATATTTCATGAGCCGGACAAGGTATATAATGTCCCATTCAGGAGTTAATATTTATATTCCATGTGCAAGACAAGGTATATAATGTCCCATTCAGAAGTTAGGATTTATATTTCATGAGCCGGACAAGGTATATAATGTCCCATTCAAGTTCCATGTACTGGATAAGGTATATAATGTCCCATTCAAGAGTTAGGATTTATATTCCATGAACTGGACATGGCATATAAAGTCCCATTCAAGAGTTAGGATTTATATTCCTTGTACAAGACAAGGTATATAATGTCCCATTCAGGAGTTGGGATTTATATTCCACGTACAAGACGAGGTATATAATGTCCTATTCAAGAGTTAGGATTTATATTCCATGAGCCGGACAAGGTATATAATGTCCCATTCAAGAGTTGGGATTTATATTCCTTGAACCTGACAAGGTATATAATGTCCCATTCAAGAGATAGGATTTATATTCCATGAACCGGACAAGGAATATAATGTCCCATTCAGGAGTTAGGATTTATATTCCATGAACCGGACAAGGTATAGAATGTCCCATTGAATAGTTAGGATTTATATTCCATGAGCCGGAAAAGGTATATAATGTCCCATTCAGGAGTTAGGATTTATATTCCATGTACCGGACATGGCATATAATGTCCCATTCAAGGGCTGGGATTTATATTCCATGAACCAGACAAGGTAGATAATGTCCCATTCAAGAGTTAGGATTTATATTCCATGAACCAGACAAGGTATATAATGTTCCATTCAGGAGTTAGGATTTATATTCCATGTACCGGACATGGCATATAATGTCCCATTCAAGGGTTGGGATTTATATTCCATGAACCAGACAAGGTAGATAATGTCCCATTCAAGAGTTAGGATTTATATTCCATGAACCAGACAAGGTATATAATGTTCCATTCAAGTGTTAGGATTTATATTCCATGAGCTGTATAGGGTATATTACAGTAATATATTATGCTAGTGAGTGGTATTTGCCAAAAAAACACTCCTTAAGAGGCTGGTAAAGATGTCACGAGCCATAGGCAAGTGAAATCTAAATGAGCCTCAAAAGCAGTATTGTTTGGAAAATACCATTCATTAGTATAATATAATTCCACCAAATATTTTCCCCTTTATGTAATAAACAGTGAAGTTCCAATACCTATTGTTAATCTTAAAGCTGTTGAATCGTTATGAAATCCATTATACAGTTCATATTCTAGGCTTGCAGATAGATACAACTGAATTGAGTTTTAACATCACTTTGACTTGGAAGGTCTGTATTCCCAATTTTTTTTATATATGGTATTTATTTATTTATTTGTTTGTAATGTTTTTTCTTTTCCTTTTGTTCCAACAATTTGATCCACCTGTTCATACCATGGTCTTTGATATCAATTGTTAGTTATATCACTGTTTACTTTAAACCAGGTATTTCCCACGTACGTGGTATATTTAAAATATACCATGGTACTGTAAATAGCGGTAAAAAATATACAACACAGATCTTGCTATGTAATCTCATTGAACAGTTTTGTGTGTATTTTGGGTATCTAGTACAAGGATGGGAGATCGCAGTACAAGTTTGAGTGGACATCTAGGACCATGACGTTCTTTTAAGTTTTCCTTGATCAATGACAAGATATTATTGTAATTGTGATTTGATTCACAGGAATTAGTATTGCAATACAAAATTGTAAAGTTGATCTACATTAGTGAGTCATGTGTTAACAACTAAAAATTGTGCAATTGATCCAGAGAAGGGAGTTGTGGGATAAAAGAAATAGTGAATTTGACCACCCCAATCATGTGATACAAGAAATTGTGAGTTTGAATACCACAGAAGAATTGTTGAACCCAGGATAAGTCATGGGGCAGAAAAAACAAATGTTGTCATCACCCCTTAGGATAAGTCATGGGGCAGAAGAAACATAAATGTCACCACTCCCCAGGATGAGTCATGGGGCAGTAAATGTCACCACTAGAAGTTATTCATGTTAACAAGGTAAAAAGGATAAAAACAAATTTCTGTTTTAATATCATATTGTTTATTCTCATCAATAATAAAATATTTTGCAACAGAACAAATTCTAATTTTATTGAAAACAAGCCTACTAAAAATACACATGGTTCATATAAAAACACAATAGACCAGAAATATTATTGCAATACAAAATGTGCACAAAATCACCAGAGCTACAAACACACATTATATATTTAAAAGGAGAAACACTCTTTGTTAAGGGGAGTATATTCATGTTGCTTGTTACACTCTCCATTGTTTACAAGCAGACTTCTCTGCATGATGCACCAGTTGACCTGAGCAAAACAAAAATCATATATAAACAATGCAAAAAATAAAAACAGGAATGTAATTGCTATCTAATGTGATTTTACTGCAGTCATAAAATGGGTTGTTAACATAAAAAATGGATGGTTTACATCACCTGCTGAATGAAAACATTTAAAAGAAAAATAGCAAGGAACTTGACTAAACAAGAGCTAATAATCAAGGGAGGATTACAAATCTGGATTTAGACAAACATAATATACAACACGAAACAAAAACAAAAACAAAAACAAAGTGAGTAACCCAAACCCATTGAAAACCAGGGTGCTCCAGACGAGTGAGCAGAGCCTGCAACTACCGTAATTTTATACCAGTCAAGTTACTCATTGTCGAGTCTAGGAAAAAATAAAAATCCAGGAATAGAAAAGACTACCAATGACTCGGCAAAAATGAGAGACGGCTTTCTCACAACGATCAGTTAAGTCATAATAAAATAAGTATATCAAAGCAAATTTCCCACCTCAGGTAAACAATATTATCACAGATGAAGAACACCAACATGAATGGAAAATGCTTAACATGATCAATATATATTTAATACTTTTTTTAAATGTTACTGAAATCATGAAGGGGCATTGTGCAAAAAACTCCCTATTTGTGAGAGTACACTGGTACTGTCCTAAAACAACATACACCAATTGGAAATAAAATTTAACTTAATTTTATAACAATTATAAATATCACCAGAATGAGGGAAAAAGATGTGAAGGAGAGAATTGATTTCCTCCCATTCTGTTAAATGCAAAACAGAAGATCAGGGAAAGAGGTGACAGAAACTGTCTCATCTCTTCCATTCTGGCAAAAACAGAATAGAAAAACAGGTGAAGAAGCCACTGAACAAGTCTTTTCCCTTCTTTAATAAAACATATTATTGTGAACTGGCAGCCTACATGTATTAAAAAGCTATAAAAAACAATATTCTGACATTGTTAATACTTTTATACTATGATAGTGTCAAACTCACTTTCTACTTACTGTAATTCACAAAAAACCACACCACTACTTAGTTCCCAAACAAACATATCATTCCTGAACTTGAAAAAAAAACACATCTCTACTGAACTCTTAAACAAACACATCTCTACTGAACTCTCAAATGAACATGTCACTACTGAACTCTCAAACAAACACATCTCTAATGAACTCTCAAGAAAACACAGTTTTTTCTATACAACTGATGGGTTTACACACTACTCCAATTAACAGTAAAATTATGCATATATCTTAAGCATGAAAATAAAATGTCTCCATGATTTTGGCATCTAAGAATACATAGAACAAATGAAGATAATTACTAAACCCTTGATTCTATAACTCATAGCATAAGTAAATGTAATTTATTGGAGTTTAATGCCACACCAATTAATCCAGAACCCTCCTTGATTCTATAAAATTGTAATTGATAAGGGTTTAATGCCACTGCAGCTAATTCAAAACCTATAATTTGTAATGGGAAAGATTGGTGAAGGCTCTATAGCTACAAAACGTTAAAATCTGGTAGCAATACCTGCCATCTTTCAGTATATGTATAACTAATTATAACGGATTCAATCCTCTATCATAATAAAAATATATTGTTAAAATATTTTAAATGGATTGTCACTGACATTTATTACCATACTATTTCTCTCAAAAGATAAAAATGAATTTTAAACAGCCGTAGACTGTTTTTTATTTTTTGTTTGTTTTAGAAATTCTGTTAATAACATATGATGTTGGTTGTGTTCACTATATATGACAACAACACTACAATATCATTTTGTTTAAGTCTGTTAATGATATGTGATATTATATTCAAAATATGACAAAAATACCAAATTTCTGAACCTAAATATGGTTTATATTTATAAAAAAAACAACGACTCTGAACTACAGTTTACTTATATATTACAATGACAACTTAGGGTATACTTGGTATCATTCTGAGGTTTTGAATTTTTAAGGTAGAAAGGTTTTATTATAATTCTGTTACACCCATTTTAAAATAAATTTTGTCAAGTTCAAACAAAACATCTTTCTTTACCCGTATGAGACATTCTAAAAATTTAACAACAGTTTATATATATATATCACATCACCGATTATAGAATTGCTGAAAGCTCTCTCACTCTCAAAGTATGTAATTCGTGTCCTGCTTGTGCTTTCACTCACAAATATTTTAAAATATAAAAATAACTCCAATACCATATTATATGAACTTTAAATATCACATTTGGTTATCACTCATAGTATGCAGAGGTCCTTAGTTTATTATTCAGAGTAGATAGGAAGTGGATGACCTTCTGTATTAAAGACAAAATTTTCAAAGGGAATTAACTGCACATTATCTTCAAACAACAAATACAAATACTTTAATGTCTCTGCTAAGAAAAAGCTTTCCAGTTTATCCCGAAATCCAGGACTACCTATACTTTTAACATTATTTATAGAAGAAAAACCAGCGCCCTCTACTTTTGTGTATTTCATGAATGCCTGAAATATCTGCCATCCCCAATCTTGGTAGATTTTGTCTCCAGTTATTCGATGCAGATATAACAAACTTTCCACTGTTTCTGGTCGTAGTAGATTATGTGAGTCTGCAGGCTGTAAAATATACAAAAACTTATAACTACATTCTATGTAACAAAGTTTGCAGATTGTAAAGTATATAAAACAAACAATACTGATACAGTCTAGACATCAGTAACCAGCAGACCACAAAAATGCTGACACTCTCTACAGGTCAATAACCAGATAACATATTATTTAGGGTTTCCCATAACAAAACATGGACTATGCCATTTTTATTTTTAAATTTATTTTAGCACTCACAATTATCTTTCCCAAACCATTCAACATTATTAAACAGGCACAAAGAATTACTGTGGACTTACCTTAACAATTAAGTCATCTTTACTGTTCTGAGCTTGGTTAAAGAAGACAATTTCAGGACTTAGTTTGGTTGGCATCTTATTATACATCTCATAGCATGTCTTCATCAGGTCCTTGGCCAAGGTAAAATGTGATTTTGGTAGTCCATTTAAATGTCCCAAAGCTAATGTCCCTGGTAAGAAACATACCAAGTGATCCTGAAATAAGGATGGTCAAGGGATCGGCAATTAACTTCATAAGTAAAAATGTACATTTATACCAGCTTAAACTAAACCAATTTGTTGTTGGAAATAAACCACTAGTTGGTTGTGACTACCTCAATTTACAAAGATTTAAATATTGTAATGAAATGTTATGTTCTGTCTATATAGTATTCAAGCTTATTTAGGTTCACTTTACAATAATTTCATATACTGTGATGAAAACTGACCCTCAGTTTAACTTGGCTTGGAATAAATTATCTACCTAATGTTACCTACTGTCTTTGGAATAAATTATCTACCTAATGTTACCGACTGTTTTTTAAATAAATTACCCATTATCTTTGCAATAAAGTATCTATCTAGGCTGTCCACAGCCTTGAAATCTACCAGTTACACATAGAATAAAGACAAAGACCAATCAGCAATGAGGCTCGTTCATAAGTTGAAAATTGTATACTAAGTGTATTGGATGTGTACATGTTAACATTACTAACCATTTTAGGACTAAATGACCTGCCTCCTAACAGTTCCCCTATGTAAGTCAGTTTATTTGGTTCCGACTGTCTGACTAAGTGTGTCATCATTCCCTCTACCGATTCTAAATAGTCATCCCTATAACTAAAATAAAAACAAGTTCCATTACGGTAAACATAATTAAATCATAGTAATAACTGGCAAAATAACTAACTCTACAGATCTGTCCTTATGACTGAAATAAATACATGTGCCCCTAAATAGAACAAGTGTAAATTGTGAGCTTATGCTCACTAGTGATACCCTCGCTTTCCCCAAAATTTTGCATGTATGTCAACTATGTGTAAAAATTTAAGGATGCGGTAAACATGAATATGACTTTGACATATATTTTGTTAAGGAAAGAATGAACAGACGAACGGACAAGGGTTAAACAGTATACCCCCTTCTTCTTTGAAGTGGGGGTATAATTAAATCTGAATATTTGAAAATATACCCTATAATTCATTATGTTTAAAGGTTACACCAAACCATTCATTGTGTTTAGTTATAGGGTATGCAAATCTGAAAATAACAGATGGTATGCAAGTATGACCAAATTGTTACTGGAACAAGGGCTTTGGACACAATAAACACAATATAATATAATGTTAATTTATCTTTTTATTTTTTTTTATTTTTTATTTTTCAATGTCTTTTGGTACCTTGTGTGCAGAATTGCAGACCATGTACCTCAAATCATTGTTTTACTCAATATTAATGAATGGATACATTTGCAAATAATCACATTAAATTTTATATTAAACTTACAGTTTTTGTTTCTAAATATGTGGCATTATATGTTCAAAACTATTAAAAAACATTATAAATCCTATTTTAAAATCCCACATATATAAGTTGAACCCAGTTAGACAGAGTAACAACATCATATTTCTATGTACCCACCTACATAAGGTTTTACCCAGTAAGACAGAATAAGTAGGTTATATTTCTATAGCCCACCTATATACGCTTTACCCAGCAAAACAAGTATCAAGGTCATATTTCTATACCCTCCAAACAAGTGATACCAACACATCATTCTTTTTTCCTGTCTGTATCCACTGTTTTAACAAGTACTCATAGTAACTGTCTCCTCTTGCTCCTAATGTTATTGTAGCAGCATTCCTAAAGTTACCAGTGTTAGCATTGATAAAGATGGGAACCAGTCCATTTTTCTTCGGTAGACCATGAACATGGATCGACACATCTTCCACTGCCTTCTGCAATCAACAATATTACATGCATACAGGTCAATATATTACTGCAATCAACAATATTACATGCATACAGGTCAATATATTACTGCAATCAACAATATTACATGCATACAGGTCAATATATTACTGCAATCAACAATATTACATGCATACAGGTCAATATATTACTGCAATCAACAATATTACATGCATACAGGTCAAAATATTACTGCAATTAAGAATATTACATGCATACAGGTCAATATGTTACAAGGTTAAATTAGTGTTTCTACTTTGGTCAGTTACCGTATATTGTTGTGTTTTTAACAAAATGTATGTTTTATATTCACTATTAAGAAGATAAATGCAGACTTGAGCATGGCTGCTTTCCTGTTTGTGTTTTATGCCAGATGGCCTAGGCAGACTGGAGCATGGCTGCTTTCCTGTTTGTGTTTTATGCCAGATGGCCTTGGCAGACTTGAGCATGGCTGCTTTCCTGTTTGTTTTTTATGTCAGATGGCCTAGGCAGACTTAGGCATGGGTGCTTTCCTGTTTGGGTTTTATGCCAGAGTGCCCAGGCAGACTTAGTAATGGATGCTTTCCTGTTTGGGTTTTATGCCAGAGTGCCCAGGCAGACTTAGTAATGGATGCTTTCCTGTTTGGGTTTTATGCCAGAGTGCCCAGGCAGACTTAGTAATGGATGCTTTCCTGTTTGTGTTTTATGCCAGAGTGCCCAGGCAGACTTAGGAATGGATGCTTTCCTGTTTGTGTGTTATACCAGAGTTCCTAGGCAGACTTAGGAATGGATGCTTTCCTGTTTGTGTTTTATGCCAGAGTGCCCAGGCAGACTTAGTAATGGATGCTTTCCTGTTTGGGTTTTATGCCAGAGTGCCCAGGCAGACTTAGTAATGGATGCTTTCCTGTTTGTGTTTTATGCCAGAGTGCCCAGGCAGACTTAGGAATGGATGCTTTCCTGTTTGTGTGTTATACCAGAGTTCCTAGGCAGACTTAGGAATGGATGCTTTCCTGTTTGTGTTTTATGCCAGAGTGCCCAGGCAGACTTAGTAATGGATGCTTTCCTGTTTGTGTTTTATGCCAGAGTGCCCAGGCAGACTTATGAATGGATGCTTTCCTGTTTGTGTGTTATACCAGATGGCCTAGGCAGACTTAGTAATGGATGCTTTCCTGTTTGTGTTTTATGCCAGAGTGCCTAGGCAGACTTAGTAATGGATGCTTTCCTGTTTGTGTGTTATACCAGATGGCCTAGGCAGACTTATGAATGGATGCTTTCCTGTTTGTGTGTTATACCAGATGGCCTAGGCAGACTTATGAATGGATGCTTTCCTGTTTGTGTGTTATACATTCACTCAGACAATCTATGCAATCTGCAGCATGGGTTTTTATTATTTGAGTTTTATGCCAGATGATCCATTCAGACGAGCAATGGTCCTTTCCTATTTGTATGCTATACATTCAACTCAGATAATCTATGCAGACTTTAGGATGAGTGCTTTCTGTTTGTTTTTTATGCCATATTACCTATGCAGACTGCAGTATGGGTGCTTTCTTGTTTGTGTTTTATGAAAGGTGATACATGCAGACTTAAGAATGTGTGTAACTTTATTTGTTTACAGCAGTTCTCATGTTGCCAGAGAACCTATTCTACATGTACATACAGTTATTTATTATATATATGCATTGTCTAGTTTATTGCCTTACCTCATATTTTTTGTCTCCAGTAACACGACTCAAATCCCTAAATTCTAGCTGTATTGTTGTCACCTCAGATGTGCTACTGTCAGGGCCCCATCTCGGAGCATGTGCACGACCAGTTAGAAGATTAATATCTGAGTATGGCACTTTGGAGGGAGAATTGAAGCATGGTAACATCCTATTTCCTAGATCAGTCTGAAATCAATTATAAAGAAATAACAGAATCTTACATACCGTATTTTTTGGACATTAAGTCAATGTGGACGATAAGGCGAATTGATGCTTTTTTGTCAAATTTGGTTAAAAAAACATAGATAGGCAGAAATTGGTAATATCAGATTGCAATCTTATCTTGTCTATAATAATAGAGTGGAACAAATAGTGACATTATAATTAGACTGCATGGACAAATTTTCAATAGTTGCAACAAGTGAATCTATGAGCTAAGGCTTACTAGTCATACCCCGCCTTTCACAAAATGTATTCATTTAACAGGAAGTACAAGACAAGGAGCATAATATCACATTGGTATAATAGGATAAAGCAATATGCAAAATAGCAGGCTCCTACATACTATAGTTGCTTTAAAGAAAACTGTGACAGATATTTTTTAATGGACAAATGGACAAACAGACGAACAAATGAACCAACCAACTGACAAGGGTAAAACAGTATACCCCCTCTTCTTTGAAGTGGGGGTGTAATAATGTGTAACAAGCAGACAAACTAAAGGTGCTGTACAGATTTTAACCATAATAATGATATACTACAACAGTACTTTATGCTGTAAGACCTTTCTCATCATTTTGAACAATAACATAAGAAGAATACACCAAGTGAAAATCAATATAGACAGTAAACAAAAAAAAATATAGCTGAGCGTCACCTCAACTTAAAACTAAGGGTGAACTTAGGTGCTCATGAAGTATAAACCATGATTGTGATATCATACATGTACATACTTCCTATTAATACCGGAATAACTTATATTTTACAGTGAACTAGACAAAACTATACATTCTTACGAGTGAAAAAGTGAAGTCACATCATTTTAACTGAATAGACAAAATTACCATAGCCAACAAAAGGTTAAGGTATTAAACAAGTTCTAATACTGCTGTAAAACTGAATGTAGAAGAGATATTTTGTTTTTTAGGCTCCACCACCTCTGGAGTAAAAATGTAGTTAAAGCCAGATTATAATCCCATACAAAGTTTGGAATGCTTTTCAGTAGCACTATTTGTACTGATAACATAATGCTAGACAGTTTACATACTGCTTTCTCTTTGAAGATATTGTCTCCTGTCAAATGATAGGCACTTAGTAATCCACCCAATATCCTGATTGTTGTCTCAAACAAGTTCACATCTCTGTCATGGGTAAATACCAAATCCGATTTTATCCAGGCCTTAGCATCTTCATATTCTGTAAGAGAAATTTTTTCTTTACATAAAGTTCCATTTTGGGTAGGTACTTCTTTAGTTTGTATAACAATTTCTAGCATATGGTCATCTTTTAATTTACCAAGAATGTTAAGTAAAGTTGTAGTTCCCTTGTTTGCACACTTTTTTTTGCTGTTTACCTTTTTGAGCCTCATAATTATAGGTTTATCAATACCAATACATGTATATACTAGTGACCTGTTTTGAGCCCCATAATTATAGCTATATCTTTACCAATATACAGTATGTAGTACATGTATACACTGGTACTAGTTTAACTGTTTTGATCCACATAATTATAGCTATATCTATTCCATGTATATGTAGTAATTACTAGTATACTAGTTTACCTGTTTTGAGCCCCATAATTATAGCTGTGTCAATACCATCCACTATAGTTAATCCAAGTTGGAACCATTCAGAATGAGTTTTACTCACAGGATGAAGCTCATCATGGCCCCATGCATACTTTTTGTAAGCTGACCATGCACTTTTGAATGCATCTATCACGGCTGACTGTCTAGGAGTGTGCTGTCTAAAAGCTGAAAAACAACATTACATGTATTTACAATGGATCAATAATCTATAATTTCCATTGTATGAAAAATAATGTCAATTACCATTATATGGAAGATAGTTAACAGAACATCTAGACAATATATTTGTTTGTTTGTTTGAATGATGTTTAATGCCACTTTCAAAAATTTTTCAGTTATATCAGGGTGTCCAGTTTTAATTGGAAGAAGGAAGTCAGAGCACCAGAAAAACCCCTGACCTTAGGTAGAAACACTGGCAATCCTTGTCAATTAAGATTGCAGTCAAGTACACCCTGCTTGTAGTGAGACTCCAACTTGAAACCTAAATATAATATGAATAATAACATGAATATAAATTACAAGTCCATTTAGAAAAACTATTGTATAAAATATAATATAAATTAACAAAGCAACTGAGTCAACTGTTATTGTGCTAAACAGTATTCAACTTATGGTAGTCCTATGTATGAATACTGGTTTGAACTACTTTCCTTTCTATACCACTAAGAAGTTATCAACTTTTCGATCAACCTCTTTTTTATAAAGCTCCAAAAAAGAGAGAAAAATACTTACAATTAAAATAATCAAATGAGCCTGGAGTTGCTTTAAGTTCAACTTTAACATCATTTTCTTTGCTTTTAACTTTTAAATCATTTTCTTTGTGTTCAACTTTAAAATCACCTTCCTCTTGTTTTATGGGTTGATTCTGAAAAAAAAAATAATCCTATGAAATTTGTCATGGTTTTGCCTGTTGCGGAAACAATTCATATTGAATATTACAGGTATTAATTAATAGTTGCAAAAGCTAAATTGTTTAAAAAATGATTACAGAACAGGGATTATCAGATAATCATGTTGGATATTTTTATTCTTATTCTTTTCTATAATATGAATTCCAAAAGACAAAATTTATTTCCTAAAGATAACCATCCTTCTTTAATTGTTTTATTTTAGAGAACAATGAATACTCAACATTTTTACAACTCTATACCCCAACTAGGCCACAAAAAATTTATTTTACGGTTCTCAGGCCAAAATAAAGTAAAAATACAGTGGTACAGATATATTCAGTATGAACATTAGAGAAAAATAACCTTTGATTTTTAATTATATTTCAATTATATTATCTTATATATACTACTAGTCACTAGGTAGAAATTTCACTGTACGTAATACTCCAACAAGCCACCCTTCTGGTCAACTTTTGACAACTTTCCCCTTTGTAAATAAAACTGATTTATATACCAATGAATTGTTTATAAAATTGACTAGAGGAATACATTAACCACTTTTGACCGGGTTTGTACATTGAGAGCATTTAGAACCAAAGTTGAAAAACTGTGTTCAATTTATCAGAGAAAAAACCCTTCAGGTTAAGTTTTAAATAATTTAAATGAAAACAATTAAAATAATTTGATATTCATTGCATAGAAATCGTTTTCATAATCCGTTTAAATAAAATCAATATGCTTATTGGTTCAAAACTAGACAAAGTCGATCTAGCGATCACTAATACCCCCGCATTTTGTAAAAATTTCTAACGTTTTTCGTGGACTATGACCTTGAAATTTGATAGATTTCCACCAAAATCAATAGACTTCTTACCAACAAAATATATAACAATATTTTACAGTTTCATTAAAATCGGATGCAAACTTTTTGAGTTATTGTCCGGAAAACAACTTTTTTGTAAAAATTTCTAACGTTTTTCGTAGACTGTGACCTTGAAATTTGACTGATTTCCCCCAAAATCAATAGGCTTCTTACCAACCTGATATATAACAATATCCCAAAGTTTCATTCAAATCACATGCAAACTTTTTGAGTTATCGTCCGGAAACAACTTTTTTGTAAAAATTTCTAACGTTTTTCGTGGACTGTGACCTTGAAATTTAACCGATTTCCCCCAAAATCAAAAGGCTTTTTACAAACCTGATATATAACAATATCCCAAAGTTTCATTCAAATTGAATGCAAACTTTTTGAGTTATTGTCCGGAAACAACTTTTTTGTAAAAATTTCTAACGTTTTTCGTGGACTGTGACCTTGAAATTTGACGTATTTCCCCCAAAATCAATAGGCTTCTTACCAACCTGATATATGACAATATCCCAAAGTTTCATTCAAATCAGATGTAAACTTTTTGAATTATTGTCCGGAAACAACTTTTTTGTTAAAATTTCCAAAGTTTTTCGTGGACTGTGACCTTGAAATTTGACGGATTTCCCCCAAAATCAATAGGCTTCTTACCAACCTGATATATAACAATATCCCAAAGTTTCATTCAAATCGGATGTAAACTTTTTGAATTATCATCCGGAAACCAAATGTGGACGGACGAACGGACGGACGGACATGAGGACCACTATATACCCCCGACTCTGTCGAGCGGGGGTATAAAAATATACCAAAAAAGCCTTCTGGGTTTTCCACCCTTCCGCAGATTAGGGATTCCTCCAAATTACCCTTCCGTATGCAGGAAATTAAGAAGCGGATCGGACCAGATTATTTTGTTTTATGGAATCGGCACCACATTTTTTTATATTGACCTATAAAATCGGCAATGCAACAGGGGTAAAAACTGATGTGTGCCGGCCTGAGAACTGTAAATCTAATTTTATTTGGCCATACCTATTTGTAAAATTTATTCAACTCCACATCACCTAAGCGAATTGTTAGAAAAGTGGACAATCATGAATGAATACATGTACATAAAACAAATTTCTACTGTAAATGAACGGTAGATAACATAAAATGAATAAAACAAGAATGACATAATGTTGTCCTAACAAATGCTACTGTGAACACTACCAAAACTATCTGTGTATTGGAAATAACAACAACATTAGTATATAATACTAAAAACATTTCATATTTACTTATTCATTTAAGTCAAACCTTTTATATTATGTTTAACGCTCAACTTTAGGTAAACAAGGGCATTCCTGTAGTAATTTGCAATTTCTTCTAAATGCTTGGTGTACACGTTTCCATCCTGCTTTTGTGATCAAAAACTTAATACCTCATTGGGTTCTGAAAATCTTGAAAGGCTGCATACCTGTCCTTTCTGAATCCGCAAAACTTCATGCACCACTTAATCTTTTACTGCACATGAATCCTATTTTACATTCAATTACATACTAAATGAACTTTTACATTTCTACAAATTAAATTTATTTCAAAAGATTATGTACATAAATCTTGTGTCAAAAACATGAAGACCTGGAGATAGCAAACACTCTTTTTATAAGTCTGATTTATATTAAACAAAATTGACCCATGTTATTTTACCCATCACCAGCCCTTCCAGAATCATGCAGTATAAAATGTCAGACTTCATACTAACAATTTGTCCATCAACATTATCATCTTTATCACTTTCTTCGTCTTCATTGCCATGATCCAGTCTAGCATCGTTATTTACAGCCTGTTCCTTCTCATCTGCAGGTAGATTATCTACTTCTATTTGTTCAACTTTGCCCGGGACAACAGCACCATTCATATTATTTTGTTTGTTCTGAAATAGTTACAAGCCCAATGTTTATACATTGAAACCTGTCTAAACAGAACCCTGATACATCTGAATCCTGTGTAAACCTGTCTAATCTGAACCCTGAATACATTACTTTTCTTTGTAAACCTATCTAATCTGAACCATGAATACATCACTATCCTGTGTAAACCTGTCTAATCTGAACCATGAATACATCACTATCCTGTGTAAACCTGTCTCATCTGAACCCTGAATACATCAGTATTCTGTGTAAACTTGTCTAATCTGAACCCTGAATACATCACTATCCTGTGTAAATCTGTTTAATCTGAACTATGAATACATCACAATCCTGTGTAAACCTGTCTAATCTGAACTCTGAATACATTACTATCCTGTATAAACCTGTCTAATCTGAACCATGAATACATCACTATCCTGTGTCAACCTGTCGAATCTGAATCCTGAATACATCACTATCCTGTGTATACCTGTCTAATCTGAACCCAGAATACATCACTATCCTGTGTAAACCTGTCTAATCTGAACCATGAATACATTACTATCCTGTATAAACCTTTCGAATCTGAATCCTGAATACATCACTATCCTGTGTATACCTGTCTATTCTGAACCCAGAATACATCACTATCCTGTGTAAACCTGTCTGATCTGAACCATGAATACATTACTATCCTGTGTATACCTGTCTATTCTGAATCCTGAATACATCACTATCCTGTGTATACCTGTCTATTCTGAACCCAGAACACATCACTATTCTGTGTAAACCTGTCTAATCTGAACCCTGAATACATCAATTATCATTATCCTGTATAAACCTGTCTAGTCTGAACCATGAATACATTACTATCCTGTATAAACCTGTCTAATCTGAACTGTGAATACATCACTAGCCTGTGTAAACCTGTCAAATCGGAACTCTGAATACATTACCTGTCTATACCTAATCTAAATCATGAATAAATCTGATCCCAAGTAAATTAGTCTGAGAATCCTCTGCTGTTCAACGCTTTTTAGACTGATGGGTGGCAGAGGATTCTCGGCCTACATGTAAATCTGTCTAATCTGTATAAATTACAGTCCTATGGAAACCTTACATAAATTTTAGTAACTGAAAACGTATGTTCATTGAACCTATGGAAACTGAATACCTATCTATTTTTTGTCATTTAAGATACTAGTATATAAGAGATAAGGAAACTGTGTCTCCTTGAATTAATACAAATAAAAAATGTTATTTATCTTTGCTAAGGACCACAAAGTCACAGACATCATTTCAACTAAGTGATGTGGCTTCTGAGGAATTTTTTTTATAAATTTTTTTTATAAATAAATATATGTATACACCTACTAAAGAAAAATGTTTTCAGATAAGAAAGAAAATTGCTACTATCTACAAACACTAATAATAGCAACGCAATTTACACATGTACTAGTATGCATGATTCCAAAATTGTGTATTCAAATAAAAAAACTGTGCAACCTTCACTTAATTCAATGATGCAAACACTTGCAAGTGAAGTATGTTTACTTATTTTGCCAAAAACATCACATATAATTGAAATGTTATACAGGTCTTAATTACCATAATATCTTTAATTTGCTGCTGAGCATGTTTTCTCTTCAAATTAGCGATGAACTCAGCTTTTTCCTGTTCTATCTTTTCCCTGTGTTTAGGATCCTCCGTTTCATACTTGAGTTTGTCTGTGAGATCTGTATGGCTTGTATGACGCAAACTGGGAATAATATAAAACAGTGACAATCCACCTAACAAGAGCACAAGAATAATCAAACTTCTCTGTAAACTTGATAACCTTTTCCATATCTACAAAATATAAATAGTTTCATTATGTTGATTGAATGAGCATTTTATGATAAAACAGGTTAACATTAAACAACAATAATTTATATTACAGGGGCAGTGTACATTTTTTCTATACCGCAGGTCGGGGGTTCTCTCCGGGTACTCCGGCTTCCTCCCCCAATAAAAACTGGACGCCACGATATAGCTGAAAAATTGCTGAAAGTGGCGTTAAAACAACATTCAAACAAACAAACAAAACATTTTTTCTATGTAAATTAGTTAATCTATAAATAGCTATATAATTTCTGTTTTATAACTTTCATGCAGGTCTTCAATTATGGCCACCCACTTTTTTTTTTGAATGGTGTATTAACGCCACTTTCAGCAATTTTTCAGCTATTTCATGGCGTCCAGTTTTTATTGGGGAGGAAGCCGGAATACCCAGAGAGAACCCTGGCAATCCTTGTCAATTAAGATTGGAGTCAAATGCACCTGCCTGCAGTGAGAATCGAACCCGCAATCTCAGTGTTGACAGACCACGTGATCAATACGACGAACTACCTTAACCACTCGGCCACTCAGTAGTAAATTACTGTTAACCACTTGGACACTGAGGCCACACCCCATTTAATAAAATTTACATCAACTATTTTTAATTGTAAACTAGACAATAATAATACTGATATATCAAAGTTTTCTACTCATAAATGCATTATATAAACATGTTCATTGTAGATCGATTTAAAATAAATCCCTTCTGAGTTCCAATATCATGGTAAAAGTAAATTATGCACACAACAAAAAGGACACAACTTTAAGAGTCTTGCTGGTACAAAAGATATAAATATTGATTTTTAAATTAAACAGGGCATTATACATGTATTCCTTTCTTTGTGTAATATTTGTCTTTTAACAAGCCCTAATCTGTTTTTCGAATAATTGGGATAATATGGCTGCTAACTGATATATTTTGTGTTACCTGTAGCATGAAAATATCTGAAAAGGAATGAAGACATTTCTGTCTAGTAAACCTTTGCCCTTCAGGCAAGTTATATTTAAAGCACAGTCTTCCAAGTTAAGACAATACACTTTTAAACATGAAAGTACAAATGTATGTGTCTAACATGTCTAATCATGCTAATGAGGAAGGCAGTGCTATAAATTACTTGTTACATGAATAAGCCACTAGATCCTGCCCATTATTAATTGGTGATAAATAGGGAGGGCGTCCGAGCTGTATTTATTATGGCGCAACCAATATATTCGACAAATCAAATCAAAGCTGATATATGAAGCCTGTGCTATCCTTTTGCAATGAAAATCAAGATAAAATTAGACAGAATTAGGGCGGAGTTTTACTGTGCATTATTGGTTCTAAATGAAGTTGGTTGGCTGTTTTTCCCTTGCTTTTCCCTATCATGCAATCTTATCCAAGTGTTTAAATTTCGAGCATACTAGTATATACTTGTCGTTTCATGTTTATTCTTAAAAAGGAACAAAGGATTCATGTTACAATATTCTTTTTATACTAGTATTCTGATATTTTTAAACTGGTGTCACCTCTTTTTTTTTGTTGCTACTAACTAGGTGCAGTCAACTGACATTATAGAACTATTGATAGCTGCAAAAACGTAGCTCTGGTGGTCGCTCTTTTATTTTTTTTTTATTTTTTTTTTTGCGACCCTAGAAAAAATAAAAAAGTGATGATCACTCAGAGCTACGTTTTCGCAGCTAAACTATTGACTGCTAACCATGTCTATCTTGTTTTTCTGGTGTGAATGTTACATGACTTAAGTATGTATATGTATATGCCATGGTGGACTGTCAAACTAAAACATGACACTGACCAAAAATTTAATTCAAATTCAATTCTGAAAGACACAGAATGCTGTATTTATAGTACATTCTTATAGATATAGAAGATTGTATGCCTACAAATAAAGACTGACAATAATATGTCTTTTAAGGATAACCACTTTTACTTCTACCACAAAGTTACAACCATCATCAGGCTAACTATTCTGTCACACATTGTAAAATTTTGTGCAGTCTTTATGAACTTATTGATTTATATTTTGTTTAGTTCTAAATCCAATATCTCTATCTATAAAGATTATAATGTAATTGATTTAATGTCAAACTTATATGTAGATTCTGACTGTGATAAATTTGAATTATTTCATTTAACTTTTACATCTTAAATTATTTTTCGTAGTACATGTACATACCAGTAATAAGCCTTTTTTCTTACTGAAGTTAAAAGTAATCAATAATCATTCTAATTATTAGGCAAAAAATTTTCACTTCTCTAAAAAAATAACAGGAAACCTTTATTTGTATTCTTATTTATAAGGAGCAAAATAGTTTGTAGTAAGAATAAAAATCATGTAAGTAGAAGTCTGAAGCCACAATTCAACTATAAATAGGTTTTATGATAGTAATGGAGCAAACGCCCAAGTGATTTACTAGTAGAATTATACATGTATATTTTTACCATTAAAACTGTTCTAAAGACCTAATAACTGACATTGCTTACTGCATCGTCCAGTGCTCGAAATAAGCGGTAGCCCAGCAGCCCGTGACTCCCTAAAACTTGGAAGGACTCCCTGGGTGTTTACTGTAAGAGCCTGTCGGGCTCCTTAAAATTTAGCAGGGCTCACCACACTAGGTGAAGTGGGCTACTTGCATATATGATCTGGTCCAATAATTCACATCGACTTCCAATTTATCAGTAAATGTGTAATTCCAATAAAAACAGCAAACAATATGCGGCGTATTTAACATTTTAAAAAAGATTTACGTCTTTCAACTGGCTTATGCCCCATTTGTTTATTTACCTGATGGGACTAATTACTGGAAGTGAACAATGATAGAAAAGTAAAGTACTAGTACAATGGCCCATTATGAAAAATCATAATTTTTTTCGATAAACAAACACTTTTAATTTGTTTCAAACTTCAGTTCTTTCAAAGTGTATTGTATTTTAACAATTTTCTTTGATGAATATATGAGCTGCACTTGAAAGAATAAAGATAAAGAATAATTATTAACATCATGATAAGTTCTGTAGATGGGTGTCCCATGAAGCAATTTTGATAAGCACAACTTTGTCCAAGTGGAAGTGAGCTGAACAGAAGAATTATTTCTGGGTTTAGTGTAATGTTATTCTATCTATCTTCTTTGGAAATTTTGCTCAGATAAACATGGCATGTTAATAACAAACTGTTAGGAATATTATGATTATCAGTGTGAGACCAAAACTGCAAAAAATTCAGACAAAAAAATAGTGTTTTTCAGAATTGAAATGTACCCTCAGAACACTGCAAGAATGCATATTTTTGCACCAAACCTCCCAGAGCTTCTGGGGGTCTTGAGCAGCCCCCATACCCCTGACCGTAAGGACCACTGTGCAAGCGCAGTGGGTCACCTTTTGACTCCCACAGTTACTTTTCCTATTTCTACCCTTGATCGTCTACAGTAAATTAAACCTCCACCAAAACACGCCGACATTTACTATACTAGTACATATATTTTACAGAAAAAAAACAGATTTTTGGTGAACATCATATCAATGAAAGTAAATAAGAATTAAAATAGCTATGAACTTTTAATTAATTAATAGCGAGCATCGCAGATGCCAGCTATATGGTTACATGCATGCATGATGAAAAATTCATGTGATCCATATGAACAAACAAATTTCAGATGGTAGCTGAGCTATTTGAAGAAAATATTGTAGACGAGCACTACAATTAATTTAAAAGTAGACAAAAATCATTTTGACATCAATAAAATTGACGAGTTTGATTTTTAAATAACAACAAAAATGTCAGACAAATTTTTTGCAATCTAAGAAATCTAAGAAAAGTATTTTTGGCATTTTTGTGACGTCACCAACACATTAAAGAAAGACGTCAAATCAGCAATGGAATGCAGAGGCACTGTATGGGCGCTCTGACGTCATGTCAATACCACAAATAAAATTAAACTGCTCGCATTTAGGCTGCGCCTATATTCATATTAGTTTTATTTTTAATATTTTCTTAAGCTACAATGTGAACTACCACGACTTTGCTTATAAAATATTTCAGCCACATCATTATGATGTGGCTGAAATGACCAATTAAGTAAATACACAGCTAACCGCTCACCCTGTAAACAGATTGCTTCTTCTTAAATTCATAATCATCATCAGGGATTCCCAAGCTTATCGTAAGTCCTTCCTTACGTGTTCCTTGTCCAATCATTTCTTAGCCGTAAACCATAATATACATCTGCATTAGGCCGTTGGCGTTATGAAGAAAGATTCGATTTCAAAAGGTAAATACGTAGAAACCATATTGTAGTAGTTTTGTGAAAATTTAAAAACTGATTATGAAGCAAAGCTTAACATGCATGTAGTAATCTGCGATAGCTCAAACAGTTACAGAACCAAAGACATTTGGTAAAAGTTGCTATCAACAAATGGTCAAATCGAAACCGGGTACGTGTTCATTTTTTCGTAACGTTACGATAATCGTAAAATCAGTTAAAGTTTTGGTAAAAAAGTTTAATTTTGTTTTGAATTTTTGTGTCGACGTAAGAGAATTAATGTTGCTTTTAAAAATAAGAAATAATTTGGTGTCTATTTTTATTTTGATTTACGACATTCTTGAAAAAAAAAATCGACACAAGGACCAACTAAAATTTTCCATAAATATAAATGCATAACGTACTTAATATGAATGAGTAACGACTTGGAATCTTGTATAATATTATATTGTTATGTACTAGCATTTTGGGGTTATGTATTTTAGTAATTAAAATCTAGAAGTTTCTTACTGTAAATGTCGTCTTTAATGTTTCCATATTACCAGTATACACCAGTGACCATATGGAATCGAACTGTTACCAATCACGTCCACTCAATTTGAGACACTTAACAATTTCCACATTAAGACCGTAAAAAATCTACAGTCTCTACCCTCGAGAACAGCCAACTGTGCGGCCCTACTTTTACTTGGTGCATTACCATTAGAAGCAGAGATACACAAGAGGATACTATACATTCTTATACAATATCTTGTCATCCCACAATGACACCATTAGAAAAACTGCTGAGCGCCAGATTGTTATGAATCAAGATAATCCGTATATTTTCTTCAATAAAGCCGTTAGTATTTTATACCAGTATAATTTACCTACTTTATCGGAAATTGTAACATTGTTTGGTGACAAGGACTTATGGAAGAAATTTGTCAAGACAACTATTTCAGATTATTGGAATAAATTTCTGGTAAAAGAAGCCAGTATTAAGTCATCTTTAGTATATATGGACAAGAGTAGTCTGAGTATCGGTCATACCCACTCTATTTGGTCGTGTCTGAAATCTACTGTATCAGATGTAAAGAAAGGAATGATCCGTGCCAGAATGGTAACAGGGACATATCGGCTACAAACTCACTCTCATAAATTCTCTAATGGTAAAGAATCAGGGACATGTAAATGTTGTCATAGTGGTGATGAAACATTACTCCACTTTCTTTTGGAATGTCACAGTCTATTTTATCAGAGGAAAGAGTACATCATGAAACTGAAAATATTTATTATATCTTTAATTGGAGAAGATGGATGGCAGTTAAATTTCGGTACTAAAAATGAGCTAGTTAAGCTAATTGTGGACAGTTCACATTACTCACATCTGTTTAGATCGGACATTGTAATGACCTCGATTCACCAGATCTGCTCAGACCTGTGCTACCGTCTTCATGCCCATAGATTATGGATTTTAAATACGAATCCGCAATAGTTGTAACTCTATGTATGACAACTCTTAGTCTGTGAATAGGACAGTTTCTTGGCGATGTGTTTTACAAATGCATTGAGGGAGATAGGAGTCATTTTCTCTACAAATTTTTTGTGTGAATTTTACCCTTTTATTCTATCATATTTTTATACCACCCAATTTTACCTTTTAGTTATTAAAACAAACCATTATTCCCCATCATTCATCCTTTTATATCTAAAGTTAGGAGTTAAGTGCATAAATGCACTTTTTATTTAACAGTAGTTTTAACTATTTTGAAGAATATCACATTAAGCAATAAACGTGTACTACATTGGCACGTTTTTTGTTTGTTTTTATATTACCCATTTTTTTTCTTTTTTTTACCTTTTAGTTATTAAACTAACTACTATTCCCCATTATTCCCCTTATAAAATCTAAAGTTAGGATTTAAGTGCATAAAATGCATTTTATTATTAATGCTGTAAATTTCTGTGAATAATATCACACTAAGCAATAAACGTGTACTTCACTGGTGTGTACCAGTGGAGGTGTTCCATAAATGGAAGGATGTACATTCAACAGAACAGGACCATGGTAATACAATACTTTAATTTATCTTGATTGCGTTTACCTTTGTCGTATTTACTCTTGTTATTTATTCTTTGCGTAGTTAAGGCAATTTAAACTTGAAATTTTAAACATGTATGGCATTTGGGCTCAACACAACTAGAAGTCAGAAGACGGTTAAGATAACATTAAAGGGTTAATTGCATTAAAGTCGTATTTCGTTCTTTGGGAGTAGACATACAGAAGTATGACAAACCGAGACGGGTTGAAATCAGCACCCGACAATTTACGGATGGAAGTAACCAACTAATGTGACGCAATTAAGGGAAGCGGGATTAGGTGCGACACTACTACAGAATGTCTGGCGATCGTTTTTGTCTGTGTTAGATTCGATCAGTACATGTAGTAGAGATAAAAATCACCGTTTATTCAGACCACAAAAACTACAAGGAATCTTTGAGAATCCACTGGCATCCGCACCAAAATGGCTTCAAAGAATGATACTCAAACTCTAAAAGTACAATATCTATATAAATGTAGATATCTTCACATACCATATATTCAATCCAGAGCCACACTACCAACCCCCAAATATGAAATTTAAAATTCAGCATGCATTTCACTGAATATGTCAAATTGTCAGAAAAAAGCTTGGAATCCGTGAAAAACACACTTCGAAAAATCACACGCTTCAAACTTTGAAATCATAGACTTACCGAATGGATATCAAAATGAGAAAACTCACATACAAATGTTTGTTGAGAAATGCTGACCGTACCGAAGTGAATTCAGCGTGCAATATGGTGTCATGTTTAAAAGAATCGTCGTACCAAAATCACTGCTACATGAAAAGATGACAAAAAATGCACGATAACTAGTTATTTGGGGGTCGAGCCTTTTTTTCAGAGACTATAGAAGGCAATTTACTCGCTTTGCATGACTATTTAAATCAAGAACTGCATTTGGTAATGTAGTATTTGCAATGTGTATCAAGCAAAACGAACAGATGACGACAACAACATACGTTTAACGGTATACATGTATTCTCAATCACAGATAAGGAAGATATGGTGACAATTTGATTTGTGTTCTTACTTTTGAGAACAAGATGAATTGCCAAATTCAACATCATCTTAAAGTGTTATCATCGATCACGTGTCTTATGTCAGTCGTCATGGAATTCCATTTACTATAATGGACCTCAATTTACTAGTCAAAAATTTTGGAACTGAATGTGAGTTTGAAGACATCACATGCTCACCACATTGTAGACCGCTCGTTGTAGTCAATCCAACAGACTTCATGATATGTGTGTTTAATTTGGTTGATATATTTACTAGAAAGAAAAACATTATAAAATCTTAAATTATACAAAAAGTGCTATAGTAAAATAATTTGATTGTCAATCATATTCATTTATTATTTAGAGATGTTTAATTTATGACATACCTTAAAGCATAATTTTCGTATAAAACCTGAATAGTGTACATTTAGATTTTGTTTCTTTTTCTTTTGGTTTATTTTCCCTTTACTTATAAAGTCGGTAAGACAAGTAACAGAAAACATAAGCTCTGCTGAGCTTTTATCCGACATATACATATACACATTATGTGGTACCTGTAATAAATTTAAATAATGTAAAGCTATTGATCTATGAAAATAACATAGTCACGTGGTTCGGGGGGATGGGAGGGGGGTACGATCGGCAGTTGTCGTGTCTTTCCGTCGAGCACCGGAGCATCGTCGTAAGATCGAAGGACAATATACCGAAAAATTATGATTTCCCATTTAACTATTTTGACAGTAATCAAAATTGTTTCTATTACATCAGGGACAGTCTAAACTAGTCATGTTAGTATAGACTGTCCCCTGATTAAATGTATTCCAAACTAACATTCATTTGCAAACTAAGTAATATTTCATATTTAAAAAAAAATAAAAAAATGTAGTAAGTGCCGTATTTTGGAAAAACATTTTATGAAATAAATAAATTTAGTAATTTATTACTAAACTATATAAACTGTTTATAGTATTTATTCTAATTTTACTGAATTATTTTTTATTGTATTATTTATTTATATACATTTTCCAAATTTCATTTCCCTTTTTAATGTTTTGTTTTGTTGACTTCTTTAATTATAACGAGATTCATATTTACTTTTTAACTGATTTATACATTTTTATATATGACATACCTGTGTTTAAATCTAATTTTCGGATTTTCGTATCAAGATCATATAACATAAATTTACATTTTCTCGGTTTATTGATCCTTGTTAGTGTCGGTCTGTTATTGATCTTTCAATTTACCTTACATCAACGTTCCGTATCAGGTAATATATAAGCTAATAACTAATAAACAAGGCATATCTAATGTACTGTATTTTCATCATAGAAATATCTATTTAACCTACACGCGTCGTTCTCGAATAAACTCTTGTGCGAGAGCTTGTGATTTTTAAATCGTCAATATGCATATTTTTTCCGTTTAATAAGATTTGATAATACAGTATGATATTACCTATTTAATATTTTTAAAGTTGCTTTTGCCAGGGATGGTCTATACTATATACCCTGTTTTTGTTATATATCTAACCCTCGTAATATGCATACTTGGAATTTTGGCTTTTTCGCTTAAATCATTATACGAGAGGAATCACAATCAAAATATAAGAATTTCAAAGCCCTCTCTTGGATTTTCTACATCTACACGATACTCCACGACAAGCAATTACTGATAACAGTGTGTTGAAGAAATATGAAAAGAAAAAGGAACAATACACAGATTGTTAAACTTGATTTAGTAAAAGATAAAACGAATAGTATATTACTGTTAAAAACAATGGTATACAGCATTTAAAATGTGACCGTCGCCATGCAGCCTCTCAGCAAATATGTTAAGGCTGAGACTTCATTTGATGTAGGGACAAAAGCTATTCTAGTATCTCATTGCTCTAGGGAAGTAAAAATTGGAGTGGTACTGCATGGGTATGAGACCGAGGGATAGATTTCTAGTGGAGATGAGGTAAATCTGGTCAACGTCAACGGCTTGGCTTCTGATTTTGTAGAAAAAGACGATGGAATGGTAAAGACGCCTACGTTCGATCGAGTTCCACTTGAAGGTGCTTAAAACATTTGGGTCACACAACGTTGGTAGTCGTAATTATTTAGGACATATCTAGCTGCTTATCTCTGCTGATTTCTATTTTTGTGCTATATATATTGGCTGATCCATGCCAGATTGCCGAATTCCGAAATGCCGACTCCCAAGTTGCCGTGTTCATTTTGCCGATTCCCAAATTAACGAATAAAACAAATTTATGTTATAATATTTTTTATTTGGGGAATTACTTACAACTACCGACCGCACCGTAAAAAGTGCACAATTATCGACCTATATATGGATATATCCACTAACAGTGAGAAAGCTAAAGTACGCCACGTGAAAATAAAGATACTAGAGGAACAGCTATCTTCGGTCAGCGTTCTATTACAGAGTACTTAAAGGCCATTCGCCGACATGTGGGTTTTAAGTGCTAATGAACATTATTGGCTTTGTTTAATTGTATAATGTTTTCCTTTTGTGTGAAATTTAATAGTTGCTTTGTTACAAATCTAGTCCTTCATGTCAAATTAATGAAATAAATTATAGGTCTATTTATTTTTTATTTTATTATTTTAATAATTTCATACATACGAAACAATACAAAGATCTTCAAGAAATTAACTAATTAATTAATAACTATAGTTTAACTTTTGATTGTGAACAGACTGAGTACTAAGATAATGGACAGAAGTGAAAACTAGAAGCAATAAATGTATGAAAAATAAGAAGTTTATAAGCTTGCACTGGGACTAATATATCTTGATTTATAGGTTCCTGGCTTGCACAACGACATTAAACTAAAGTATATTATGTCCATGTTTTAAATAGCGCAAACTGTTTACCTATGCGCTTAAAAATATTTTAAAAGTTGAACGATTTTCTTTCATTTGTTAGTAACGCGAAGAATAAAATTCAAGTGAAAAGCTGAAAGTAAATTATATCAGTAAATAATAAATATGAACAATAACATTATTTTCAATTTGGGACTAGTATAACTATTCATAGGTTAATGGTGGTGGTACGTTTGTTGTCATTATCGAAAATTTGTATAGTAGGTCATCGGATAAATCTGCCGAAAAATAATCCATGCTGTTGCAAGTAGTTTCGGTAACTTTTTTAGAAAATGTAAGAAAAAAAGTTCGTAATAAATAATGTTGCTACCAATAAGAACACCAAACGCGTTTTAAACCTTTCTAAAAAGCAGACATCATGAGACATGACATTGCAGATTATTAAGCAGAAGTTGCTTTATGCAAAACAAACTCTAATAAGGGGGAGATAATTTGCGCGAAAATTTAGATATGTTCATTGGAGATAGTTAAAATTACTTTTACCTATGTTACCTTTTTGCGATAAATGTGACCAGCTTCTGTCAGGCTGTGCCCCTACTGTACTGGTAAGAGAGTAGTTTTCGCCATTAAAATGACAGAAGCAATTCACGCCATTTCGGTGACGGTGCCGTTTTTTTTTTTACTAAAATCGATGGCAAAGCCTTCATTTCATAGATTTCACCATCTGCAATCCAAAACAAGTTACGCTTATCACTTTTAAAATGCCAATTTTTCACAAAAACTCACGTGCAAAAACTATCAAATATCGTGAGGCGAGAATTACTTGCCGACGAGAACTACTCTGTGACCAGTAGCTCCTTTAATAAAACCTCCCATTTCATGTTTATTTTCAACATCTTTTATCGGATATTGATATTTTATGTTTTTAGTGAAATGAGGTTTCATCTTTAAACGCATTTTCCCGTGTGCAAATTTGCAAGAAAATCGTGCGGAATGTTTAGGTTAAGTTGATATGAAAAAAAGTTTGAACACCTCATGCAAACTATGGTAAACCAAAAGAAAAATGTCTAAACTTTCTAAAAATTGTCTTTACATTAGTATATCAAGGATGTTTAAAGTCCTGTATAAATATACGGAACTTCTGAAAAAATTTTGCTAGAAAAAATTCAACTGACGGATAAAACCACGCATTTCAAATAATAATACAATAAAAGTAAAAGACCAATGAAAATGATAAATATAAACGTGAAATGGGAGGTTTTATGTTTTAGAACTATGCCCCACATCCCTTGCAGAACTCTCCCCTCATAAGAAATCATGGATCCGTGACTGGAAAGATCAACCACATTACATTCAGTCTGTTATACAATTTACAGGACCAACACAAAATTTAATAAAAATACAAATGTTTAATATTTAATATTGGTGACTGTACACTACAGCCAAAACGGATTACGCCAAGTCCGTGAGTCCATGATGGACAACAATTGTAGTATGTGGACATTCCCGATGGACAGAAGTTCATCATTCGCGGACACTTCAGATATAATGTCCCCAATGGATCCGCGATTTCTTCCATATGTCCGCGAACGTAAACGTTATTGTCATGGACTGAATTCGATAAATACTTTATTTGAAGATAGTGTATTGTTCCAATCATTAAACCATTCAGTTGTGTATTAATTCTTTATAGATCGTCAGTAAAAACATGTTCAAGAAGGGTACTTTATTAATTATTTTACATAATAAATATTTTAATATTAATTTGTAAAAAAGGGGTAAAAAAAACAGATATAGTTAACTTTTATACAATAAAGGTGTGTTTAAACTCTTATAATAAACAGTAGGTATTAATAAAACGCTGGCGTAAAACACCTTTCCTTATGGTGCCCCGAGGAATTAGGATACCTGTCATCCACCGGATGCAAAATAGAACGGTCCATTGATCAAGGAAAACCTGCGATTTTATTGCGGGGTTAACTAATATACATGTGTATAAATGTGTTTAAGAGTTGAAAGGTATGAATTACGGTAAATTTCATAATTGTAATAAAAAAATGTCCCGCTGGCTTCCTGTTCAGGTGACTGGTGTTAATTGATGAAGGTAACCAACACGTGGACTTTCTGTGTAATTAAAATACTACGCCGACGGCAAAGTTTTATTGCTCAAACACATTGGAGCAATATTTTTCCCACACGTTTTCAAAACTTTGGCAGTCGTAGATTAAATGGAATATTGTTAAAAAGGCATATTTACTTAAGTTTTTTTAAAGGAATTTAGTACAATTAGTTGCAACCTGGAATTTTGATGTCGTCAGCCAGCGACACGTGTCACTTATAGTTTTTTGCTCCTCCCATTCATTGAGTGATTCCCGCCTCACCTATTGATATTTTGGTAATAGGTGTGTTAGTTTTGGCACACCTATCTGTCCATAAATCTAATCTCATCAGGTATTCAAAGAGACCAATAATTGACACATGATTTCTCACTCCGTGCATGTCCGATTGTTATAGAATTTACACAACGTAGAATCTGTTGAATGAACAATTATGTAAAACGAACATAAAATAAAGACATATGAGTAACGAGGTTTCTAAAATGTTACTGCCTTTCTGCAACAAAATACTTTCATTACGAATTTCTGCAGTTACAACATATGCCTTGTACAAAAACCGTGTTTATCGCGGCAATACCGCGAAGTCCATTAATAGACGATTCTGCAGTCATTTTGGTCAGGGAACGTTCGCGGACAATTATCACTAAAAAAATTGATTGCCGCGTCGGGTTTGGCCGTGTTTTTTCGCGGACTTTGCAGAATCCATCTTGGCCGCAGTGTACCATTATTTTTTATTAAAATCTATAACAAAGGCTTCATTTAAAAGATTTCACTATCTTCCATCCAAAACAAGTTACGTTGATCCCTTTTTAAATTCTAAATTTTCACAGAAACCTTCAAAAGATCGTGGGCAAGAATTACTTGCTGGTGAGAAGTACTCAGTGACCAGTATGCTTCTAAAAATAATTCTAAGTGAGCACACAGACTACCTGATGACAAATATTTTGATTTAAATGATAGTGGCTTGGTAGGATCAGAAAAATGCAACATGATTTTCAGTCAATACAAATTTTAGGATAATACAACGGTTTTTTTTGTTTAAAATCTTAAACTGATTTTAATTGTCGGTAACACTAAGTGTCACTAGTAAAGCAAGACATGCCAGCTTTTCTGGAACAACTGACATTACCTTCTGTTAAGAGGGGTTCATGATTTTGATTTGCTTCTTGGATGTTTTCAGCATTGTTGGTTGTGTTCAAAAGTTTTTGTTAGCCATGTGTATTAAATTTTATACTTGGATTCTGTTCTTTTGTGTATATTTAATATTTTCGGATTGAATTTTATATTCAATAGGATCCATAATTGATTAAAGTTCTTTAAGGAGTTGGAGTACAGTTGTAATGATTAATTAACTATTTAATTGTGTCCTAAATGTAAATTTATTCTGAAAATTAAAATGTGTGACGATTATGATCTTGACACTTTACCAAACTTATTTTATTTTGCTCATAACAATTTGCTTCCAGTTAAACAAATTCAACTTGACTGGCACTATAAATTGTCATCAAAACAATTTAATAAGTACATGTGTAAATTATTTTTAAGTAGTATTTTTTAATGTGTTCTTAATAATAATTTCACCTTTCCTGGGTCAGTATTTGTTTAGGCAATTAATATATTGACAATGTTGTCACGTATCCCCCCCACTGTTCTTTGTTCTTGTTTTTCAATGCCTGTAAATTAATGAAAGACAATGTATTATGTATTAAAATAATTATTTATACAGCTGCATGTAGTTACACAGAAGTACAGTACTTTACATGTGTTATAAAGGGTATTCATATATAATTCTTTAATTTCAGGATAATTGAATAAAATGACAGATATTAAGAAGCCAGTTTTACCTCATGGCTGGATTGTGAAGCAGTCTTCATCATACCCTGACAGAGTCTATTACTTTAATATTAATACTGGCAATAGTACTTGGGAACCTCCTACATTACAGCCAGTAAGTGCACAGAGAACCTCCAACAGTACATCCAGTAAATACATAGGAACCTCCAACATTACATCCAGTAAATACATGGGAACCTCCAACATTACATCCAGTAAATACATGGGAACCTCCAACATAACATCCAGTAAATACATGGGAACCTCCAACATTACATCCAGTTAATACATAGGAACCTCCAACATTACATCCAGTAAATACATGGGAACCTCCAACATAACATCCAGTAAATACATGGGAACCTCCAACATTACATCCAGTTAATACATAGGAACCTCAAACATTACATCCAGTAAATACATAGGAACCTCCAACATTACATCCAGTAAATACATGGGAACCTCCAACATTACATCCAGTAAATACATGGGAACCTCCAACATTACATCCAGTTAATACATAGGAACCTCCATCATTACATCCAGTAAATACATGGGAACCTCCAACATTACATCCAGTAAATACATGGGAACCTCCAACATAACATCCAGTAAATACATAGGAACCTCCAACATAACATCCAGTAAATACATAGGAACCTCCAACATTACATCCAGTAAATACATGGGAACCTCCAACATAACATCCAGTTAATACATGGGAACCTCCAACATAACATCCAGTAAATACATAGGAACCTCCAACATTACATCCAGTAAATACATGAGAACCTCCAACATAACATCCAGTAAATACATGGGAACCTCCAACATTACATCCAGTTAATACATAGGAACCTCCAACATTACATCCAGTTAATACATAGGAACCTCCAACATTACATCCAGTTAATACGTAGGAACCTCCAACATTACATCCAGTAAATACATGGGAACCTCCAACATTACATCCAGTTAATACATAGGAACCTCCAACATTACATCCAGTTAATACATAGGAACCTTCAACATTACATCCAGTAAATACATGGGAACCTCCAACATTACATCCAGTAAATACATAGGAACCTCCAACATTACATCCAATAATTACATGGGAACCTCCAACATTACATCCAATAATTACATGGGAACCTCCAACATTACATCCAATAATTACATGGGAACCTCCAACATTACATCCAATAATTACATGGGAACCTCCAACATTACATCCAATAATTACATGGGAACCTCCAACATTACATCCAGTAAATACATAGGAACCTCCAACATTACATCCAATAATTACATGGGAACCTCCAACATTACATCCAATAATTACATGGGAACCTCCAACATTACATCCAGTAAATACATAGGAACCTCCAACATTACATCCAGTTAATACATGGGAACCTCCAACATTACATCCAGTTAATACATAGGAGCCTCCAACATTACATCCAATAATTACATGGGAACCTCCAACATTACATCCAGTTAATACATGGGAACCTCCAACCTTACATCCAGTTAATACATAGGAGCCTCCAACATTACATCCAATAATTACATGGGAACCTCCAACATTACATCCAGTTAATACATGGGAACCTCCAACATTACATCCAGTAAAACCATTACATTCATTCTGTACATGGGAATTTCCAACATTACACTCATTCTGTACATGGGAATTTCCAACATTACATTCATTATGTATATGGGAACCTCCAGCATTACATTCATTATGTATATGGGAATCTCCAACATTACATTCATTACATATACTAGTATGGGAATCCAACATTACATTCATTCTGTACATGGGAACCTCCAACATTACATTCATTATGTATATGGGAATCTCCATCATTACATTCATTACATGTATGGGAATTTCCGACATTACATTCATTCTGTACATTGGAATTTCCAACATTACATTTATCAAGTATACATTGTAACCTCCAACATTACATTCATTACATATATGGGATTCTCAAACATTACATTCATTACGTATATGGGAATTTCCAACATTACATTCATTCTGTACATGGGAATTTCCAACATTACACTCATTCTGTACAAGAGAATTTCCAACATTACATTCATTCTGTACATGGGAACCTCCAACATTACATTCATTCTGTACATGGTAACCTCCAACATTACATTCATTCTGTACATGGGAACCTCCAACATTATGTTCATTAGTACATGGAAACCTTTAACATAGCATTCATTAAGTGTAAAGGAAACCTCCAACATTGCATTCTTGAAGTACATGGGGAAACCTCCATCATAGCATTCAGTTAGTACATTGGAAACCTCCATCATTACATCTGTTAAATTTTTTTTGGTATTGTTGTTTTTTTTAGAGCTTTTTGTAACCAATATTTACAAAAGTATAGTCAGATGTGATGAAATGACACTATATGCATATTAATTGCCCCAGAACACCCTGGTCAGGTCGTGATGGATAGGGTCTTATTGTAAAAAAATAAATATAACATAAAAAAAAAATTGTGGGAACCTTCAACATTAAATTCTTGAAGTACATGGATAACCTCCAACATGACATTTTTGAAGTACTTGAAAACCTCCAACATAACATTCATTAAGTACTGGGAACCTTCATCAATATATTTATTTATTCATGGGAACTTAGGCTGAATTTTACTGCCATTATAATCCGATGTTAGTTTTGTGATTTGTCACATTAAATCGCCAAAAATAAAAAATCAAGGGTAGGATTATTCGTTCTAATGTGAACCTACTGCATTATATTTGGTATGTATATAGGAACCTCTAAGTACGCCTTGAGAGGAAGCCCAAAGTGTTAAAATCCTAATATCTATGAATATGAATGTATATAATGAATTTATCCTGAGGTTTAGGCTGAAATGATAGATTTTTAGGTAGTATTACAGCGATGGCTGATGTGTGAGTATCAATTGCAAGTTTTTTTTCATTATCAAGGTAAGTTTTATTGAAATTTAAGATTTTTTAGGGTTTTTTTTTTTTTTTACAATTTGTAGGATACTTTCTTTTATAGAACCCTGACATCAATGTAGGTCAGTTGCATACTTTTTGTATGCTTTTCTGTTGTAAATGGAATATATTAAGATCTTTTGGTAACATTTCCTGTTATGTATGCAAAGCTTACAGATTAACCCTGTCACAATATGAATGCATCTTACGTAATATGGTTAAAAAAAATAGGTTAGCAACACCCTGCTATATGGGTTTGACCAATCAAATTCCAGAAATAATACTGATACCAGGATAAAAATTACTCCTGGTACCCTTGTCCTCACTTTCAACAATATTTAGTACAGTGAAACCTGTCTAAACCGGCCATCATTGGGACCAGAAAAGATGGCTGGTTTGGGCAGTGAGCCAGTTTATTAAGGTGTTTGAAAAATTGGGACGGGGTTTGATTCAACTAATAATGCATTGAGTATACCAGTTGACTTATTTTCAAACCTGGTTGATTTTTAAGTTTAGTTAATACATGTACTTTGTTGCAGAAACGAAGGAAAAAGTAAACAATAAAGTTTGTATTTACATAAGTTTTAGTTACACTATTCATTTAAAAAAAGAGTAAATAGTTGTCCGCTCTCTCACTCAAACAGTTGTTATCCAATCTTTTTGAAACTGGGGGAAAATGTTTGTGGGCATTATATCTTGGCCAAGTTTGATAACCAGCCAAATTGCTTCAGCCACTTCAGAGTTATGGCCCTTTTATTTATACAAATATGTTTTGTGGCACTTTGGCACTTGTTCAGCTATATCATGGCATCCAGTTTTTATTGGGGGAGGAAGCTAGAGTACCCTGAGAAAACCACCTACCTTCGGTTGGAAAACTGGCAATCCTTGTCAATTAAGATAGGAATCAAGTGCAATCAACCAGCAGTGAGTCTTGAACCCGCAACCTCAGTGTTGACAGACCACGTAATCAATAGTAGGCAAACTGACCTAACCACTCTGCCACAGAGGCCCCGTAAATCAGAATTCTAAATAGCCACCCCTAAGCATGTTTTTAACAATGGACCTTGTTTGCAGATGTTCAAATGCCCTCTTCATTTCATATATAAATAGAGTGTTTTTATTGTAAGGGTATAAACAGATGAGGGCATGTGGCATTTTTATAATTTGCTGTTTGTCTAGAACTGCCAATTTCCTGAGAAGTTTTAGTCTGTCAAGTTTCACTTATTAAAGTTCTCCATTAGAGTGTGTGATTAATTTGTAATTCTCATATTTTGATGATTTTTTTATTGCATAAACCACCATTTTTATTTCAGGAAGCAAAGAAAAAGTCATGTTTATCAAAGCCCACAGCTTCTCGACAAGATGGTGTAAAGAAATCTGTATCAATTGCTACAGAGCCTCGATTTAGTCCCGACATTGATACCGTTACAGCTGAGGGTAGTGAGGATGACTTGTTTGATCTCAATGATGATGCAGAGGCTGCCAAGGGACACCAATATCACATGGAAATTTTACAGGGCTTTGATTCTCCAATTCATAATACTGCAGGATTAGATGAAAAGAGAAGTGATGTTAGACCATTTGCAAATGAAAACTTAAGGATAAATAAGGGTCAAAATTGCAGCAGTTCTTCTATGCTCTATAATCAGTCAGCGTGTCTGCAAGATGTTGATATGCGACCAAAAATTCCAAATGCATCCTCTTTCAGTAAAGTGTCATCCAATCATTCGTCCATGGAGACCATCAGGACTTCTTTACATCATTACACAAACAGTACACAGAAACAGTCCACTTACTCACCATTTTCTGTTGGCACTGTAATCATGCCACGAACTTGTCAGGACCTTCAACTCCCTGATTCATATGATTCTTGTGGCATGATTCAAGATCAGATAACTCCTAACAATAGTTTTATTGGTTCGAGAGTGCCACACACTCCCAGTGATCATCCATCGTTTTCATATTCACAAAATGATTTGTCGTCAAGTTTTCAAACTCTTCCGTCTGTACACAGCAATCTCCTGCCAGGATACCAAAAGTTTTCATCAACACCCATTGAAAAAAGAGGTATAAGTGCTCATCCAGATACCGGATTAAGATCTAGTCTGAACAATGTTATCGATGGACCCAATACTCATTATAAATCTAGTCAAGACAATTTGGTTGATGAAGATTTTAGAATTACAAAACAAAATGAAAATTATAATAATGCTCAGTTTAAGAGTGATGGAACAAAAGAAGAAAGAAAACGAAGATTGAGTGACTTGTGGGAATCCAAGAAAGAAATTAAAAAATTAAAACAAGAAAACAGTAATATATCAGAAAGTGTTGACAAAAAATTGTGTGGTCATTCTACTGAGAAAACAAAAATACTTAGTGCTAATGATTTAAGACATAAAGTAAGACAAAAAGAGGGAAAAAATACAACTAATACGAACACTGACAAGGAGACTGTAAAGAAAGAGACACAAAAGTCAGACCCAAGGTTATCAAAGGTCAAACAAAAGTGTCTAGATTCAAGTAACGAGACATCAATCAATACAAATAGGTTAAAAATTACGAAAGAAATCAAGGAATTTGTATCTGATGTCAGAAGAGTTGTGTCACGATCAAATTGTACAAAATTGGAGGACATTACAGTACAAGCCAATTCTTCCACCAAGAATCTCAAAGACATTGTCCAAGTTAATGACTTAGACAACAAACTCAGTGTCCCCGTTATTGACCCAGACAACACAGACAGTGTTCCAGTTATTGACCCAGACAAATTGTTATCTATTCAGACATGGATTGACAATCTACAGCCTGATCCATACACGGATGATGAAGATTCCAAGAGGACATCCCCTGATTCTGGCATTATCAGTATTACATGTAGCACTGATTCAGAAAATAGGAGGATTATTGTTGCTGGGGAGAAATGTGGCCAGTCACAACAAACTGTTGATAGTGGCTTTTCTTCAGACAGTAATGTAGTATTCCAACCATTGTTAGATTCTCAACCCTGGCAACCTCTTCCTCTGTTGGTTCATCTTCCTAACACCTGTTGGAGAGGTAAGTCAGTAACACAGTATTCAAATCATTGATAGAACCCAGATTACCTCTTCCTCTGTTGGTTCATCTTCCTAACACCTGTTGGAGAGGTAAGTCAGTCTGTAACTCAATATTCTACCAATTTTAGAACCCAGAAAACCTCTTCCTCTGTTGGTTCATCCTCTTAACACCTGATGGAGAGGTTGGTCAGTCAGTGATACATCATTCCAACCAGGCTACCTCTTCCTCTTTATGGTCATCCTCGTAACACCTGTTGGAGAGGTAGGTCAGTAACACAGTATTCAAATCATTGATAGAACCCAGATTACCTCTTCCTCTGTTGGTTCATCTTCTTAACACCTGATGGAGAGGTAGGTCAGTCAGTGATACATTATTCCAACCAGGCTACCTCTTCCTCTTTATGGTCATCCTGCTATTACCTATTGGAGAGATAGGTCAGTAAGTGATAAATTATTCCAACCAGGCAACCTTTTCCTCTTTATGGTCATCCTCCTAAGAGGTAGGTCATTTAAAAGTTGTGTTTGTTAATTGGAAATAAATTTGTTGATGTTGAAAACAACAACATGACAATCTTTTATTATCGTACTTCTATTTTCCCAGCTGCATAAATAACAACTACGTTGAAGCCTTACCATGATCATTTTGTATGATTGCGAAAAGTCATTTCAGACACCATACTATAGTAGTTTCTTCTCTTTGAGTAAAAAATGATTCTATATTATTCATATCGAACTCTATTTGAAACAAATCACTTATTGACAAATCATAAAGTGTATAATGACAACAAAACAAATTTGTAATTATTTCTTGTTCCCCAAACAAGGATAAAAAAAATGAAATTTGTAATTTTTTTAGCTCACCTGGATTGAAGGTCCATGTGAGCTTTTGCCATCACTTGGCGTTCATTGTCTCATCCGTTGTCCATCTTAAACTTTTTCAAAAATCTTCTCCTCTGAATCCACTGGGCCAATTTTTTTCAAACTTGGACACAATCATCCTTAGGGTTCCTAGTTTTAAGTTTGTACCCAGGGTGTTGATCAACAGACAAAGATGGCCGCTGTTACTAAAAATAGAACATGGGTGTCAACTCAGGTTTTTGATCATTATCTCAAAAATTATAATAGCTATAGAGAAAACTGTTACTTCAAATTGATCAGCACATTAAGGTCTACAATAGTTGCTATTAGTGTTTTGGCTTCTTGTAGGAGTTATTGCACTTTATTGACGATTTTTGACAAAATGTTTGGTATTTACAATATAACTTGAAAACTATAAGAGGTCGAGTGAAACTATAAATGGCTAAAATGATCAGCAATAAAAGCCCTACAATTCACTTGATTGGTCTGAAATTGTCAGATGACTACTAATATGAGTTATTGCCCTTAAATGACAATGTTGTTATGAAATTTTCCCTATTTGTCCCGTAACTTCAAAACTATAACAGCTAGAGTAAAACTGTAAATAGCAAAAATGATCAGCAATACAACCCTACAATTCACTGTATTAGTCTGAAATTGTCAGATGAGTCCTTATAGGAGTTATTGCCCTTAAATGGCATTTTTTAATAAATTTTCCGTTTTTGTCCTGTTACTTGAAAACTATAGCAGCTAGATTGAAACTGTAAATTGCACAAATGATCAGCAATAAAGGCCCCACAATTCACTTGATTGGTCTGATATTGTCAGACAACTCCTTATATTAGTTATTGCCCATAAATGGCAATTTTTTATGAAATTTTCTGTTTTTGTCCTGTAATTCAAAACTGTAACAGCTAGAGTGAAACTGTTAATAGCAAAAATGATCAGCAATACAAGCCCTACAATTCACCATATAAGTCTGAAATTGTCAGATGACTCCTTATAGGATCCTCATAAATTGCAACTTTTTATGAAATTTTCCATTTTTGTCCTTTAACTTAAAAACCATAACAGCTAGAGTGAAATTATACAAAGCAAAAATGATTAGCAATAAAAGCCCTACAATTCACTTAATTGGTCTGAAATTGTCAGATGACTCCTTTTAGGGGTTATTGCCATTAAATGACAATTTTTTATGAAATTTTCCATTTTTGTCCTGTAACTTGAAAACTATACCAGCTAGACTGAAACTGTAAATTACACAAATGATCACCAATAGAAGCCCTACAAATGATTGCTAAGTCCAAAATTGCAAGATGACTTTATAGGAGTTATTGCCCTTTAATTATGAATTTGGACAAATGAACAGTTTTTGTATTATAAATTACTCTATAACACACCTAGAGTAAAACTGTAAATTTCTAAATTACCCTAGAGGACAAGGCCTACAAACCATTTAATTTTCAGAAATTGTCTGATGACACCGTATAGAAGTTATTATACTTAACTAAAATTTTTGCACAGAATTTTAAAAGCTATAACAACTACATGTTAACTGTTAATTCATTTGGGTTCCATGTGAGCGATTACAAGCTTCTGGGAGCCTCTAGTTTATTAAAACTTGACACCTCACTAGTAATTGGTCGCTGTAATGAATACTATATATAATTTATTTTGCTACCTCAGCCAATTGCAAAAATAATAATTGGTGATTGAGTGGTTAAGGTAGTTCATCTACTATTGATCATGTGGTCTGTCAAAACTGAGATTGTTGGTTCAAATCTCCCTGTTGGCAGGGTGCGCTCCACTCCAATAATTAATTGACAAGGATGCCATGATATAGCTGACAATTGCTGAAAGTAGCATTAAACAACATTCAAACAAACAAACAATATCAACTGGTAGTGGTTACTCTTAAGAATACAACATATTTAATGATTTTAGGGGTCCATTCCCAAGGAGCAGTGGTAAATCACAACAGAGATGTTATGGACATGGAGATAGATGATGTCCAGAAAAAACTAAATAAAGAAGATGATGACAGAGCTGTGGAAGACATGGAGGTTGTGGACATAGTGGTAGGTTGTTACTGTTTTCACTTGGTCTGTTGTCTGTTAAGGACATGGAGGTCGTGGACATAGTGGCAGGTTGTTACTGTTGTCACATGGTCTGTTTTCTGTCAAGGACATGGAGGTCGTGGACATAGTGGTAGGTTGTTGCTGTTGTCACATGGTCTCTTTTCTGTCAAGGATATGGAGGTCGTGGACATAGTGGTAGGTTGTTACTGTTGTCACATGGTCTGTTGTCTGTCAAGGACATGGAGGTCGTGGACATAGTGGCAGGTTGTTACTGTTGTCACATGGTCTGTTGTCTGTCAAGGACATGGAGGTCGTGGACATAGTGGTAAGTTGTTACTGTTGTCACATGGTCTGTTGTCTGTCAAGGACATGGTGGCAGGTTGTTACTATTGTCACATGGTCTGTTGTCTGTCAAGGACATGGAGGTCGTGGACATAGTGGTAAGTTGTTACTGTTGTCACTTGGTCTGTTGTCTGTCAAGGACATGGAGGTCGTGGACATAGTGGCAGGTTGTTACTGTTGTCACATGGTCTGTTTTCTGTCAAGGACATGGATGTTGTGGACAGTGGCAGGTTGTTATTGTCACATGATCTGTTGTCTGTCAAAGGCATTGAGGTCAAGGACATAGTGGTAGGTTGTTACTGTTGTCACACAATCTGTTGTCTGTCAAGGGCACTGAGGTCAAGGACATAGTGGTAGGTTGTTATAGTTATCACATGATCTGTTGTCTGTCAAGGGCACTGAGGTGAAGGACATAGTGGTAGGTTGTTATTGTTATCACATGATCTGTTGTCTGTCAAGGACATTTGAGATCATGGACATAGTGGTAGATTGATATGGTTGTCACACAGTCTGTTGTCTTTCAAGGACATGGAGGTTGGGGACAGAGGTGGGCAGTTAGTGTTGTCACCAGCATTGTGTCTGTCAAGGACATGGAGATTATGGTCATAGTGATATTTTTTTTATACAGCCTGAGGTTGTGGTTGACTTCTATTACACAGATGATATTTTTAGTGCAAAAGGTATGGCTTTTAAGGGTAAACTGCTGTAAATATACATCTAACACCATTGGCATGTTGTTCATGAAATCTGGAATTAAAATGCTTGTGGCATAGGAATAACGAAGGCTGTCGCATAGGAATTATGAAAGCTGTGGCTAGGAATTGTACAAGTTTGTGGCATAGAAATTATGAAAGCTGTGGAATTATGCAGGCTGTGGCAAAGGAAGTAGAAGGATTATAGCATAACAATTATAAAGGATTGTGCCATAAGAATTATAAATAATATACTCTTACTATACTGCAGGTAAAAGAAGTTCGAAAGTCCTTGAAGAACAGATTTACTGAGGTATGTCTTTGTTCAGAAATTTTTATAAATGTATTCTTTTTATGCCCCAGCGACGACACGGGTGGCATTAAGTTTTACTCATGTCTGTCCGTACGTACGAATTTCTGTCAAGCTTTTCTCAGAAACCATATATGAGAATAATTTGAAATTTGGCAGGGTGTCTCAGTATCACAAGTTGTGCGTCCTAAGCGACTTTCAGACCGGTCGGATAACTACTTCCTGTTTGGGACTTCATTTGTACGTAAATATGTCCATCCGTATGTACGAATTTCTGTCAAGCTTTTCTCAGAAACCGTATATGAGAATAATTTGAAATTTGGCAGGGTGTCTCAGTATCACAAGTTGTGCATCCTAAGCGACTTTCAGACCTGTCGGATAACTACTTCCTGTTTGGGACTTCATTTGTACGTAAATACGTCTCTCCGTATGTACGAATTTCCGTCGAGCTTTTCTCAGAAACCATAAATGAGAACAATTTGAAATTTGGCAGTATCACAAGTTGTACGTCCATACCTGTCGAACAACTATTTCCTGTTTGGGACTTCATTTACCAGCGGCATCTGTGTCCCATGGACACATTCTTCGATTTTTAGTCGAGTTGCAACGAAGTTGAACTCGGCTATTGTTATGATGATGGCGGGCGGGTGGGTGGGCGGGCGGGCGGGCGTCAACAATTGGTTTCCGGACCATAACTCAGAAAGTTGTAAACCAATTTTAATGAAACTTTGGGATATTGTTACATACCATAAAAGAAGGAACCCTATTGATTTTGGGGTAAATCCGTTCAAGGTCAAGGTCACAGCGACAGAAAAAGGTTAGAAAATTTCTTAATTAGTGTTTCCGGACCATAACTAAAAAAGTTCTCAACAGATTTTAATAAAACTTTGGTATATTGTTACATACCATAAGAGGAGGAACCTTATTAATTTTGGGGTAAATCCGCTCAAGGTCAAGGTCACAGTGACAGAAAAACGTTAGAAAATTTCTTGAATTAGTGGTTTCCGGACCATAACTCAAAAAGTTCTCAACCGATTTTAATGAAAGTTTTGGTTAATAAAATACGGCAACCCCTGTGCATATCAATTTTTTTTAGTTTGAATTGGTACACAGTTAATTGTTTATCTTCAAAAATACTTATAATATATATATATATATATATATATATATATATATATACATGATATATACATATGTCAGGGATAATTATAGGCTTGGTATGTTATCATCCTTGTTGAATAGTTGAATTAGACCTGTTTATACTAACATGTTTGCAGACAGCATTGTAATTGAGAAACAAAAAAATTGTGTTGTGCCATATTCCTGTACATTTCTTTATTGGCAAAGCATAGAACAGTACACAGTTAAAATGAACTTGTAGACTTATACCAGAGTTTTATATTGTACCACACAAACCTGACACAGAAAAACATATTAAGGCTTGTGTTCTAGTACACATTTGATCTTATAATATGAGTCTGTTAAGACATACCTCAGAGTTTGAAATTTTACAATACACATGTAGTTCTCTATGGAAACACAAATGTTTAGGATTGTGTTTTGGTACACAGTTAATCATATAATGAGTCTGCAAGAACTTCTCTCATATGAGTTAGATTTATTCTGTTGTTAATTCAAGATGGCCACCTGGGAATTAATTAAAACTTCTCAACATAAATTATACTTTTTCTTTCTGTTAGTGTGAAATCCAAAATGGCTACCTGTGTCACACTTAAATCTACTTAATATTAATAAATCTTCTGTTTGTAACTCTGTAATCGAAAATGGCTAAACTGGGACATACTTTATTTTACTCAATATAAATAAGACTTCTTTTGTGTGGTAATCAAAAATGTAAGATAGCCATCTGTGACATACTAAATACTCAATATAAATAAGACTTCTTCTGTTGATTTGAAATCCAAGATTGCTACCCATCTCATACTTTAATCTACTAAATGTAAACAAGACTTTTTCTTGATCTGAAATTCAAAATGGCTACCTGGTACATACTGCGACTGAATAGGATTTGTTGAATACTGAATACAAAAGATCATAAAGTATGTGCAAATCGAATCTGTTTGGTTAATTAATTGTTGTTTTCTTTTTTTACAGGTAATGGGTATGCTGACAGAAATGGTATCAACTGATATCCATGGAGCTTCATCCAATCACAAGGTAGGTTTATTATTTGTACTTATTTTAGTTGTAGTTCAACTATTTCTGGGTCAATGCATTAATGATGTATAATTTCAGTATCCATACGTTCATGCAGTTATATTTTTTAAAGGCCTCTGTGACCAAGTTGTTAAGGTAGTTAGTCATCTTCTATTTATCACATGGTCTGTCAATACTGAGGCTGTGGGTTCGAGTCTCACTGCAGGCAAAGTGTACTTGACTCCAACCTTGACAAGAATTTAAGACCATTTTTATTGTTATACTTTAGGTTCTGTACAATGTTGTTGCTATATTTCAGGGTCTATACAATGTTGTTGCTATATTACAGGTCTAAACAATGTTGTTGTTATATTTCAGGGTCTATACAATGTTGTTGCTATATTTCAGGTCTAAACAATGTTGTTGTTATATTTCAGGGTCTATACAATGTTGTTGCTATATTTCAGGTCTAAACAATGTTGTTGTTATATTTCAGGGTCTATACATTGTTGTTGCTATATTTCAGGTCTAAACAATGTTGTTGTTATATTTCTGGGTCTTTAAATTGTTGTTGTTATATTTCTGGGTCTGTACATTGTTGTTGTTATATTTCAGGGTCTGCACATTGTTGTTATATTTCAGGGTCTGTACATTGTTGTTGCTGTATTTCAAGTCCTGTACAATGTTCTTGTTTTATTTCAGGGTCCTTACAATGTTGTTGTTATTTTTCAGGGTCTGTAGACTATTTATGTTATATTTTAGTGTCTATACATTGTTGCTACTGTATTTCAGGGCCTGTATATTGTTGTGGACACAAATGTTCTGATTGATCACCTAAACTTTATAGAAGACCTTAGGGATACACACTTACCTGGTATGTAAAATTAATTTAATCAAAGATTTAATGGAATCACCCTTAACTGGTACATAAACTTTAATTAAACAGAATACACATTTCTTTTTATAAATCTTAAACAATATAAACATTAATAAATCATTTTCCAAGAAACGCACACACAATATTTAACAAAAAATTATGTCCACATTTCTGTTTATATCATTCAATACTGTAAAAAATGTAATGTATCAACACAGAGACTGAAAATAACTGTATACACAATCCTCCAAGTGTGGTGCAGGTAATTGTATACACAATCCTCCAAGTGTGGTGCAGGTAATTGAGTCTGAATACATTAAACACACAGTGTCAAAGGAATAAAGAAATTAGAAATCCACAGTTGAATAAAGTCGATCACATTATTCACAATAACAAAAACGTTGCAACAAATGTTTGAATTTACATTATCACAGAATGTGCTACTTAAATAACAATGATAGTACAGAGAGGTCTGAACCCACATTAATAACCATATATTTCAGTACAAGGCAAACCGGTATTGGTTTTCCCATGGGTTGTGTTGCAGGAACTGGATTATCTAAAAACTGGAAAAACAGCAAGTCTTACCATGGTAAATAAATATATTGATGTGGTATTTAACATGCTATTCTTATAAATTAATAATGATCTATTAAATGTAAAAGTAACAGCGATTTTCCATACTAAATTTTGACCTTGTTTTGAACGACAGTGTATGTTACGAAAATTCCATTGTTGTCTATTCGAAATCCTTTGGGTAATGTCGTCTGCAGTTGAGGCGGGAAAAGTCTCGCCGTTTGTCCGAATACTATTGTACATTACGAAAGCAGAAGAACGTTTGTAAACAACATTAGACTTCTTTTGAAACAAAAATGGCTAACTTCCTATGGAAATTCGATCTATCAAAATGAAAATTCAGCCACATTTCAAAACACCCTTTAGCTGTGGAAAATAATTGTTGATTTCAAAAAGTGTGATATGAGATTTACAAAAGGACCATAAACTCAACCAAACGTGGTAGCAGTTTTCAATTTTGTCAGGCAAAAACCCGTTGAACATACATGGTAACATTTACTATAGATAGTCTGCTGTCAGAATATTTTGAACCAATTATAATGCAGACAGTGATTACATGAAAACAACATTTAGTTGATCAATATTTACATTTTCTTTGATTATGTTTCTGAACAAAGTTTTGTCAGTGAATATATTTACAACTACACTTATTTAGCACCATGTTGACACAATTGTTGTGTATTTAATGTAAATATTAATATATTTAACTTTTATGTTTATGATGTTAATCAACATAGTGTAAAGGTAGGGGAACACACTAATAAAATGTTTGTAAGTGTTTATTATGTTTTTGGACATTTAAAGGGCCTAGGTGGCGTAGTGCTTAAGGTAGTTCGTCTACTATTGACACGTGGTCTGTCCACACTGACATTGTGGGTTCGAGAAGATGTCCTCAACTCCAATCTTAATTGACAAGGATTGCCAGTTTTCTCCCTGAAGGTCGGGGATTCTCCAGGTACTCGAATTAAACTGGATGCCATGATATAGCTGAAAAATTGCTGAAAGTGGCATAAAACAACATTCAAATAAAACAATCTATTGACATTTTGCATCATTTTTAATGGATTTATTTTGTTTTTGTCAGTCACTAACAACAGCCAAGAAAGCCAGAGATGCAGTCCAGTTTTTGTACCAATGTTTACAGTCTAGTCATCCAAGAGTTATAGGTCAAACACCATCACAGGTAAGTCTGGTATTATTTTACTGACCTGACCAAGCGGTTCATAGCTATTCTCATCACTCGATCTCCATGGTTGTTATCATTGCATTGGCAGCCTCCATAAACATTTGACATTTTGAGCTTCTTCTTCTTAACCACTTGGCCAATAGGAACCAGGCTTGACAGGAATGTGTATTAAGTGGTACTAACACAGTGTAAGTTTTGGTGATTATCTATTCAGCATGACTTATGCGACCAACTAATGCATTCTGACTACATGAAATTACAAAAAAAATATATTCCTATAAAACTGCTTGGCACATACAATGAATTGAGATATTTTAGTCATGTACTTCATTATATCCTCTGCTAATTTCTTGTACTGTTCCTAAAGAAGGCAAGATGGCCACTGTCATGGAACATTAGTAAACATCAAACTGCTGAAAATACATGCAAAGTACCCATCCTCTGAAACTGTCACACATTTACAAGAAATCATGCAGAAATTATGCCAGCATAGTTCTCTACTTTTTTTTAGTTTTTTGGTGCTTATTGGAAACTTCAAAAGATTGTCGTGTTTGAGCTCATGTGAGCTTCTGGTTATTAAAACCCATGATACATAGAATTTTAAATGATGATTATATTATGTATTAGAAGTGGAAAATACACTTAGTCTTAGATAGAAATCCACAACCAATTAAATCTTATTTGAAATGTCCCAATACACAAAATGAGCTAGCCTTAACTAAAAATCCACAACCCACTAAATCTTATTTGAAATTTCCCCAATACACAAAATGGAATAGCCTTAACTAGAAACACACAACCCATAAAATCTTATTTGAAATGTCCCAATACACAAAATAAAATAATCTTAATAAGATATCCACCACCTACCAGATATTATTAAAAGTGTTCACATACACAATATAAAATAGTCCTAGCTAGAAATGGTTGTAATTTTCTATTTGTGCAGTGGTATTGAATATCATAGCTGTTAATTTTATATTTTCAGGCCAATATAGCATCTAGTGAATTTGTTGCAGAGTCCAATGATGATAGAATTCTTCAGTGTTGTCTGCAGTGTCAAAATAACAGTAAGTACTGGCACACCTGTAACAAATACAAAGTTGTACTGTACACACCTGTAACAAATACAAAGTTGTACTGTACACACCTGTAACAAATACAAAGTTGTACTGTACACACCTGTAACAAATACAAAGTTGTACTGGCACACCTGTAACAAATACAAAGTTGTACTGTACACACCTGTAACAAATACGAAGTTGTACTGTACACACCTGTAACAAATACAAAGTTGTACTGTACACACCTGTAACAAATACAAAGTTGTACTGTACACACCTGTAACAAATACAAAGTTTTACTGTACACACCTGTAACAAATACAAAGTTGTACTGTACACACCTGTAACAAATACAAAGTTGTACTGTACACACCTGTAACAAATACAAAGTTTTACTGTACACACCTGTAACAAATACAAAGTTGTACTGTACACACCTGTAACAAATACAAAGTTGTACTGTACACACCTGTAACAAATACAAAGTTGTACTGTACACACCTGTAACAAATACAAAGTTGTACTGTACACACCTGTAACACTGTATGGCCTGTATAATGCACTATATTTTATTGCAGTATTTTCTTTAAGTCAGGAATGCAGATTATAGATCCTATATGTAATAGGACTTTTTCAGCTGTTTGCCTTTTATCAAAATGTACCAGTTATCAACACAGAAAAATATATTTCTTGGTCTTGAAGTTGTATTAGATAATAAATTATTAGAGTACTAATACCCATTTTGAGCCATTCCAATACTTGTAATGTGAGTGATTTATGCATGAGCTAGAGGCAAGTTTTAAGTAACAAATATTATGTGTAAAGATCATTAGCCTGAAGTTTAAGTTGAGCTTATTATCAGTGTTGATTAGTTAAGCATATGGTTGTTCAATGGGAGCATGTTATTTTTATTGCCATAAACCCACCTAGAAAAGATACATATTTCACTTAATATTTAATGCAATACACAAGAATGTTTACATATGTCCTATATATTGCTGTAAAGTGTTAAGACGACCTTTGTATGTGTCACTTCATATAAAAAAGTTTATTTTGATTTCTCAAGAAAAATTGTATTGACTTTTATGTCACAGAGGACCTGGGTGTACTTGAACATCTGTTAAGTATTCAACCCCAAAAAATTTACCAATCAACTACAAAAACAAAGTGCTGAGTTTTAATCTTAAATAGTACTCAATCTTTTTGGTAAATAATTCTGTTGTAATTCTAATGCGAACAAAGCACTTGATACACTGGAATCTGGGTAACTTGTAAACTTCATATTAAAAAAAAAATATGTGAAAGTGGCATTTCACATCAGAAGTGTATTTTTTAATTTGGTGGGATAGAAAGCTGCAATAATGTAGCTTCTGTGACAAGTTTTGATGTCTGTAAGTATGTGTTTGACCATGTCAGTGTACTCTATATGTGGAAGTGTTTACAGAGACTTGTAAAACCAAATCTTGCCTGTTCTAGACTGTTTTGTTGTTTATATTTGTACAAGGGCTAAATTTGAACTAATGCAGTTAAAGTTTAATGTTAACTGTGTGTTTTTCTAGATCAAGGCTGTCTTGTTGTTTTGCTGACCAATGACAGAAATTTGTCCAATAAATCTGTGATCATGGGGGTCAAAGCCTATACACAACAGGTAATAATTAAGAAAGGTAGTCAATAAATCTGTGATCATGGGAGTCAGAGCCTATACACAACAGGTAATAATTAAGAAAGGTAGTCAATACATCTGTGATCAAGGGAGTTAGAGCCTATACAAAACAGGTAATAATTAAGAAAGGTAGTCAATAAATCTGTGATCATGGGAGTCAGAGCCTATACACAACAGGTAATAATTAAGATAGGTAGTCAATAAATCTGTGATCATGGGAGTCGGACCCTATACACAACAGGTAATAATTAAGAAAGGTAGTCAATAAATCTGTGATCATGGGGGTCAAAGCCTATACACAACAGGTAATAATTAAGAAAGGTAGTCAATAAATCTGTGCTCATGGGAGTCAGAGCCTATACACAACAGGTAATAATTAAGAAAGGTAGTCAATAAATCTGTGATCATGGGAGTCAGAGCCTATACACAACAGGTAATAATTAAGAAAGGTAGTCAATAAATCTGTGATCATGGGACTCAGAGCCTATACACAACAGGTAATAATTAAGAAAGGTAGTCAATAAATCTGTGATCATGGGAGTCAGAGCCTATACACAACAGGTAATAATTAAGAAAGGTAGTCAATAAATCTGTGATCATGGGAGTCAGAGCCTATACACAACAGGTAATAATTAAGAAAGGTAGTCAATAAATCTGTGATCATGGGAGTCGGACCCTATACACAACAGGTAATAATTAAGAAAGGTAGTCAATAAATATGTGATCATGGGAGTCAGAGCCTATACACAACAGGTAATAATCAAGAAAGTTTATTAATAAATCTGTGATCATGGGAGTCAGAGCCTATACACAACAGGTAATAATTAAGAAAGGTAGTCAATAAATCTGTGATCATGGGAGTCAGAGCCTATACACAACAGGTAATAATTAAGAAAGGTAGTCAATAAATAAATAATTACTTTTAAAAAAAGAAATTTGTGTAATAATTCTGATATTGCTTGTAATTGATGCTTTTTCAGAATATTTTATCAGAACTATCAAAATTAGAAGGTTTTGTTACACCTTTAAAGCAGAAGAATAGAATAGCTGACAAGACAATTACTGCCAAAGCAGAACAAGGTAACCATCATATTGGAGATAGATGAAGTCTGATCTAATATCAAAGCTGCTCAAGGCCAGCAGCAGTCTGATCTAAGTCCCAATCTAATGCTTATTTATTACTGAATAAATCACTGTCTTTTTTGCTAATTTCAGCATAGAATTTAATGACAATTTGCTGCAATTCTTCAATCTCAATTTCTTTAACCACACAATACTAATTTTATATTTGCTTTGCTACCACAATAACAGTTATAGTGTTTGAACTGTTACTGCTGCCTTTGAATGTAACAATTTTAACTTGAAGCAGTGAGTTTTTGACCCTTTGCCCAAAGATTTTTTTATTAGCTTCTCAGGCCCCGCCGTGTGTCCCATTAACCCGCCGCATTTGTCGTTTTTTATCATACCAAAAACAATAATAAAAATAGGCAGTTCCACAACCAGCCCAGAAAATTTTCTTGTCTGTTTCCATTACCGGTAAAATATATGATTGCAATCTTAATAATCAGTGAAATGTTTTGATAAATACTCTTTATCATGTGGTGTGGTGATTTAAATATACATCATTTGTTTAACTTCTGTCAGCATGGCATCGTCTTTGGTATACAAAAAGTTGGTTTTAATTTCCCATTAAAACAGAATTCTTCTATTTCTTGTTTTATATACCAGTGTATAAGACCAGATGCTATTTTTTAATAATTCAGACATGATGAAAGTTTCCACAAGTACATGCCAAAAAAAAATTTTTTAAAGTGGCCTGAGAAGCTAATGAGACATATGTATGGGAATCCGGCGGCGGCGGCGGCGTAAACACTTGACATCTTGCTTCATATCTTTGTAAGCCCAAGCCCTAGGTCCATCAAATTTGGTCCAGAGGTAGCTTATGATGAGTACTTGCCAGTCAGTCACCTGTCACCTGACCACGGTCCAGTGACTACGTTAAAGTTTTTGGGTTACGACAGTTCCTCTGTAACTATGCATGGTAGGATGACAATATTTGGTGTATAGGTTGCTGATGACTAGTACATGACTGTCTGGTAGGTGTCACCTGACCTTGACCTCAATTTCACGGTCCAGCGACTACGTTAAAGTTTTTGGGTTACGACAGTTCCTCTGTAACTACGCATGGTAGGATGACAATATTTGGTGTATAGGTTGCTGATGACTAGTACATGACTGTCTGGTAGGTGTCACCTGACCTTGACCTCAATTTCACGGTCCAGCGACTACGTTAAAGTTTTTGGGTTACGACAGTTCCTCTGTAACTACGCATGGTAGGATGACAATATTTGGTGTATAGGTTGCTGATGACTAGTACATGACTGTCTGGTAGGTGTCACCTGACCTTGAACTCAATTTCACGGTCCAGCGACTACATTAAAGTTTTGGGGTTACGACAGTTCCTCTGTAACCATGCATGGTAGGATGACAATATTAGGTGTATAGGTTGCTGATGACTAGTACATGACTGTCTGGTAGGTGTCACCTGACCTTGACCTCAATTTCACGGTCCAGCAACTACGTTAAAGTTTTTGGGTTACGATAGTTCCTCTGTAACTACGCATGGTAGGATGACAATATTTGGTATATAGGTTGCTGATTAATAGTACATGACTGTCTGGTAGGTTCCACCTGACCTTGACCTCAATTTCACGGTCCAGCGACTACGTTAAAGTTTTTGTATTAGGACAGTTCCTCTGTAACTATGCATAGTATGGTGACAATATTTGGTATACAGGCCGCTGCTCATAATTAATGCTATTAACGTAATGCTTATGACGAAATTTATTTTCGTTACTGATGCGGAATTCAGGCGAGACGTTTTTCTGTGTCCACACTTGTTTAACATGGCCTTTATTTGACGTTTATTTATTTATTTATTTTTTAAATAGGATTTTACAATTATTAGCACAAATTTTCAACATTTCACGAGGACATAGTAGTGAGCATAATTCAGTTTAAAGGTCACAATGTGACCTTCAAGCAATTCCTATCCACCCTATATCTTTCTCCTTGTGCTTGGAATTTAGGATTATTTGACATTTGTGGAATATCCATTAGTTTCATAGATAATCCTTCTTTTTCCATTTTTGTTACAGGTAAATTAAGAAAATCTGATGCAACAGTTGAGATCAGTGGTCAGAATTTACCTTTGGAAAATGATGAAAATTGCGTAAGTTTATGTTTTTAAAAAACTTTAACTCAACAAAGTCATCAATTAATTCCCTGCCGGCTTCGCCGAAGGGGACTTTAGGTTTGCACTCCGTCAGTCCATCACACATGTTTTCCTGCTTTTTTTCTAAACACTAGCAGATATTGAATTAATATTTAGTATGTGAGTCAACCATGATGATTTACAGACCAAGTTCCAATATCATTCTGGTCCAATGATTTTTGAAGAAATTATGGCCCTTGGACTTAAAAAATTTCTAAAATATTGAGCTGATATTTGGTATATGAGTCAACCATGATGAATTACAGATCAAGTTCTAATATCATTATGGTCCAATGATTTTTGACAAAGTTGTGGCTCTAAAAAATAACAGTTTTCCTGACTTTTTTTTCTAAAGACTTGTGGATATTGAGCTGTTATTTGAGTAAACCATGATGAGGCAAGGTAAAGTTCAAATATTGTTCCTGTCCACACTTGTTTGACATAGTTAGGGTTATGGAAGCTACAGTAAAAACTTATGAGTTAAGACAAGATAAAGCATATGTCAAGTTTCAATATTGAAGGGTTTCAAATGATCCTTTCATTGGTTCTTAGTGCTTATCTACATATTAGATGTACATGAAATCTTAAAACTAGCTTAGACTGAGAAAATTCTAGTCAAGTTAAAATTTTTGATACCCAGCATTACATTGACAACATTACACATTGGCAATACCTTACAGACACAGTAATTTGTAATAAATATGAGTGACACACGGTAATAACACAGAAAAGACATCTTGATAAAAATATAAATGTGAATTTCTGAACAGGTTATAGAGTAAAACATTTTCATAAATGTGCAATATTCCTTATAATTTAATTTTAAGTATCAATCTTGACAATTCTAATGGTAAAAAACATTGATGACGTCATGAGACTATTTGAATTTTAACGGTGTCAGAATAGATCATGTGACAAATGTAAATTATATCGTATAATATGGGTTGCTAAGTTTGAATTAGCTAATAAGATTTTTGCTTACAAAGCAAATTAAATTATTGTTTATTGTTAATGTATAAAGTTCAGTGTTTCAACTTATTTTTCAACTACAACAGAAAATTGTGTTATATCAATTAATGTCGTATCGCTCGTTGAATTCTAATTCTGTATGCACCCTGTGGACTGGGCCATTTTCATCTGCTAGAAACGAGTTTTTGTTCAAAAAGTGGGACACTGGACATTTGACTTTGTATTAAACACAAATGACATTGTGTTACAGTCCAATGACATTGCATTACCTTCACATTACATTGTGTTTAAGTCAGATGACACAGCCCTACAGAGGGGACTCGGTGGCTGAGTGGTTAAGGTAGTCAGTCTACTGTTGATCACATGGTCTGTCAACATTGAGGTTGCAGGTTTGAGTCTCACTGCATGCAGCATGTACTCAACTCCATCTCCGGCTCCCACCTCCCCCCCCCCCCCCCCCCCCACCCCCTGATAAAAATGCCATGATATCGCTGAAAAAATGGTTGAAAGTGGCGTTAAACTTCAAACAAAGAAAACAAACATAGCATTACAGTCACATGACATTGTAATACAGTCAGACAAAATTACATTGTATTTCAATCAGGTGACATTTTATAACATTACATTTTAATATTTTCAGTTAGATGATGTGTATTGCAAGGTGAAATCCATAATCAAAGAGGCCTTTTCAATAATTCTTGAAAGAGAAATGAAGTCAGTTTACACTGACATCTGGTAAGTTTTACATTTTTTTAAAATTTATTTAGGAATGTTTTCAATTTGTACACAGTATAGAGTATAGAGCATTAGCATAACTTGTTAGGGAGTATAGAGCATAAGCATAAATTCTTATAGAGTATACAGCATAAGTGTACTTGTTACTGAGTAAAGAGCTGAAGCATAAATTATTTTAGAATATAGAGCATAAACATAACCTCTTACACAGTATAGTGCATATGCCTAACTTGTTCTATTGTATAGAGCATAAGCATAACTTATTATAAGAGTATAGCATATGAAAAAATTGAAAACATTCCTTATAATTAAAACCAAAAAATTCATTAAATGCAAATTTAATTTATTAAATTAATAAATGTTAAGCATAAATGTTAAGTGGTTCCGGATTCATATGTGGCAATTTTGGAACATGCATCTTGAGTAGAACATTTATTTGCAGCTGGGATTTATTTAACAGTAACACATTTTTTATGGTTTCTTTTAATTTTAAAGAAAAAGTGCAGTTGAATACAAAGACTTGATGGAGTTAAAGTTAAAAAAAAAGACTAAATCTAATTATAAATGTTCTTGCTTGTAGGTTAAGCATTGTGTACAGGAAACCACCATGGTCCCTTAGGGATGTCCTTGAATGCTTCAAAAAGTATGTATTATATTAGCCACAGATTGTTATATCTACAGTTTTTCATGTAAACCTCAACAAGGAAATTCACAAAATATTCACCAAACAAAGTTATAAATTAAGAAATAATATATATTTTTGGGACCTTTACGGTTTGAGTTGCTATGACTACATGGTTAGCCTTCTGCTATTGATCCCAATTATGTCCTCACTTGGGTTCTGATTTCGAGCTCCACTTAGGTAATTTATGCTTTATTCCAACCTTAAGCATCAGTCTTTTTAGTTTTTTTTGTTTAAATGGGTTCTTCAGTATTATACCTAAAAATAACTGTGTTCAAACATTACCTCAGCAACTCGTATCCAACTGAACAATGCTATAGTGGCCTCAGTGGCCAAGTGGTTATGGCAGTTAGTCATCTACAATTGATCATGTGATCTGTCAACACTCAGATTGCAGGTTTAAACATTACCATAGCAACTTATACCATCTTAACAAAACCATACTAACAAGCACCATCTAAACATCACCATAGCAATTCAAACCATCTGAACAATACCATAGCAACTCTTACTATCTAACTATCACCATAGCAACTCATACAATACTTCTATAAATTACTTGAGCAACTCATACCATTTATACACTGCTTATTTATGATATATTATACTTCAGTATATAATTGTTTTTACAGACATTGGATAGCTGTCTTTGGTCAGATCTACAACAGAAGATTAATTAAATCAGTAGAAAAGTTGTTGGATAAAATCTTCAAAGGTAGAATTATTTATAATCTTTGATCTGCTCTTTGATATTTTGTAATGTTTTGAATTAGTTGTATGTTAGTAAATTTCTTAGTCTTTTCTAGGATTAAATAAATGTGGGAGCTGTGTTAGGTTGAGTTGACAGATAATTGTCTAACTGTCTCATTGAAAATTAGGAACTCTTTAGTTTGTTGTATGATTACTACTGCTTTTGTTGGTTTTGGGCTACTAAAGCAATTTAGCTCAACTGGACCATGTGAGGCATTGTCACTAAAACACTAAAAAGAATTTTGAAAAATGTTTAGCATTCGGTACTTTCTGAGTGATGTTTTTAGCATTGATTCATTTACAAAACTATCTGCCATAGTCATTTCTTGGTTCTGGTTGGCTGAACTTAGATAGATAAACTTCTTTTCAAGAGGACCGCATAAATTACAGCCATTCTTGGCAGATCTGTTACTTTTAAGTTCATAGACAAGTGTTTGTACTTTAGTGCCAGATGGAAATATAAATGTCCATAAAATGAGGTCTAATTTTAACTAACAATTGTATGATAAATTATGTTTTTTCTTCCTTTCAAGAACAGTTGAAGTGAGGTGGAAACTATGAAGTAAAATACAAGTTCAATTTTTTAACCAGTGTAAATGATGTTTGTGAGATACTCAATGTATATTCCTCATTTTGTCTTGATCAGAATGAAAACAACAGCCATGGGCAGTACTAGTTTCTGATTGACTGGAATTTAATTCACATCTTCTTCTTGGAAAGTCCAAATATTTTGTTCTTTAATAGACATGATGTATGCATGGTTTTCTAGAAAGATTCTTATTTTGACTTAGTCAACATAGTTTCTTACGTGTCCTCTTCAATGTTAATGTATAGGATTTCATTTTATAAATGTCTTTAGGGGCCTCGGTGGCCGAGTGGTCAAGGTAGTTCGTCTACTATTGATCACCTGGTCTGTCAACACTAAGATTGCAGGTTAGATTCTCACTGCAGGCAGGGTGTACTCGACTCCAATCTTAATTGACAAGGATTGCCAGTTTTCCTGCCGCAGGTCGGGGGTTTTCTCCGGGTACTCCAGCTTCCTCCCTCAATAAAAACAGGATGCCATGATATAGCTGATAAATTGCGGAAAGTGGCGTTAAACACCATCAAACAAACAAACATATAAAGGTCTTTACAATGTTTCTTTATTTTTTCTGATTAGACTTCAAATAAGATTCAGTGAGGAATACTTATTTCTAATTGTCCACCAGTATTTTCAAATTTGTTTCCATAGAGAATACCAAGCCAAATGAACAGTAACTTTTCAGTATTGAATTATATTCAATTTATGCTGGTTTTGACTTCAAACAATGAGGAATACTAATTTCTTTTGAGCTGAAATTTTACACTGAAAATACAAGCCAAATAAAGTGTAATTTTGTACCAGTAATGCATGCTGTAATACATTTCCTCAGGAAAACAAATGTTTTCTACCTTCATTATTGTTTACAGTGTACACAGTTAAAAGGTCAGACATAGAGGAAGTCATATCTGAAGCTGTAGTGTTACTTAATGAAGACTTAAAACATATAAGGTAATTAACTATGTTGTGATTATCTTGCATTATTTTTAAAACAATGATCATTACACAAAGTTGTCTTCCAGGAATAAAGTTACATTTTCTCAATCAGACTAACTTCTGATGAAATAAAAAGGGTTTATGGATAGCATGAATTCTGTTTCAAAAGAAATCTTTTACATTTGATTCTTCTGTTTCAACAGAAATCTTTTACATTTGATTCTCCTGTTTCAACAGAAACCTTTTACATTTGATTCTCCTGTTTCAACCAAAATCTTTTACATTGATTCTAAAAAAGTTCCATTGCATGTTAACTTTATTACAATAATTTTAATCTTAAAGATAATTGCGGACATCTTTATCAAAATCGTCACATTGTATTATAATGACAACACTATTATAATAGTGCATTAAACCTGTTTGACCTATTAAATACTCAGCTGAATTCAAGATGGTGCCTCCTGTATAATATGAAAAAATTGGGGAGGTTTTTTGGACTTTATTGTGCTGTTTCTATATAAAAGATGCCAGCATATTGTCCAATATAGACAAAATACTGCTTTGTTTACATTTCCTGTTGTACAACACAGAAAAGCTGTGTAAAATCACATGCTGTGAATGTTTTTTTTAATTAGTTCATAAATATTGATGTATAATAAACATGTTTATTGTTTTTTTAGCTACAACAATGATTCTTCCAAGTTTCTCAAGGAGTTGGTTGATCTGAAAAGCTGTCATTTTTCTTCAAAAGTAAGCATTCTACACAATTTCATTAGTAAACTGCATACACAATAAAAAAAATACAAAGGTTAGAAGATTTCATCAGTCTGACAATTTTCCAGAATTTAACAGAATATTTAAGGACAGATTAACATGATTATGCTTGTTTTTAAATAGCTAAACTGGTTAGAGGATGTGGAAAGTGTGAGCATGATGTTTAAAAATGATCGGCAGTTGCATTAAGTAAACATTTGATAATTACATACTACCTTTTATGTGTAATATTGTCCAATCAAACAAATTTGTTTGTCTTCTTCATTTAAACATAAAATGATTGAGGGAATCACAAAGAATACCTTCCTATTACAATTTGTAGTGTCAAACTATTGTCAGAGAAATAGTGTATGAATTTTTAAAATAACATTTTAATGATATTTGGCCGGATTTCACAAAGTGAAAATCCGTGTTATAGTATGGTGAATGTCTGGTGGGCAGCATGTGGCTGGGAAAAATTTTTTGTAACATTTTTCTCAGCAACTACTAATTACATTCTCTTGAAATTTGGTATGCAGCATCAGCATGGCATCCCATAACATGGGATTTAATTTCAGGTCTGTCGCTCACCTACTTCCTGTTTAACATTAATGTTCAATGATAGAAAATTTCGTAACAGTTTCTCAGCAACTACTAATTACATTCTCTTGAAATTTGGTATGCAGCATCAGCATGGCCTCCCATAACGTGGGATTCGAATTCAGCTCTGTCACTCACCTACTTCCTTAATTTTTAACGAAATACGTTCATTACTGTCTTTGATCGATTTTTTAAATATATTGTACTGTTTATTTTAAATGATCGTTAAATTACTGTAAAAAAATCTTGTTTTTTATTTTGAAGACAAGTATATCACTGGTCTAAAGTCATAAGCATATAAACAGATTTACATGTACTTATATAGAAAATCTTTGATTGAAAAACTAAAAATTGCACAACATTCCACCTAAAAGTGAATGTGTTGATTTTTTGTACAACAAATTATATGTACACTTCAATTTATATATTCAACAAAATGGACTATTTTCTCAATCTTCAAAAATTGATACCCACAAATGAAAATTAATCCACAGTAGTTGATCGTATCTATCTGTTGATATTTTTTTAACTGACTGCCCATCACTGTACACTATTGTGAAGAGATTTCTTATAAACAATAGTTTTTATTAGTGATCACACATTTCCATAGTAACTGATAAATATAATATCACATGATACTTTGTTTTTTTCAGGTCCCAGAAAAATCTGACATGAAATCACCAATGCATAGATGCAATATACCATCTGTTGGAAATGAGAGGAAGTCACCCATCTATGGTACCATGAAGTCACCTATACTTTCACCCCAAAAACATGTGTTTTCAAAATCCGAGATAAAACTACAACAGATCTGGCAAACAGTACATAATTTTTGGTGAGTTAACTCGTGCAGATAGAAGTCATGCATTGAGACTCAAACTTGCAACCTCATTGTTGACAGGCCAAATGATCAATAGTAGATGACTCACTACCTCAACTGCTCATCCCCGATCCCCTTGTATGTATAAAAAGAACTAATGTGGTACATGCATCTTTCTAATTGCCATGACTTGAACAGGTAAAATTCAGTTAAAATAAACAGAACAGGAACAAAATCCCAGACAAGTTTAAGGCTTGGCTGGCTTGGTCCATACTTAGCAGGATGATGCTCAGTCTGTTATATCATAATACATGTACTTGAGTAATTTTTGTCTCGCCTGCGACGAAAGTCGCTGGATCGTCGCTGGAGGCGAGACATATGTATGGGAATCCGGCGGCGGCGGCGTAAACACTTGACATCTTGCTTCATATATTTGTAAGCCCAAGCCCTAGGTCCATCAAATTTGGTACAGAGGTAGCTTATGATGAGTACTTGCCAGTCAGTCACCTGTCACCTGACCTTGACCTCAATTTCACGGTCCAGTGACTACGTTAAAGTTTTTGGGTTACGGCAGTTCCTCTGTAACTACGCATAGTAGGATGACAATATTTAGTGTATAGGTTGCTGATGACTAGTACATGACTGTCTGGTAGGTGTCACCTGACCTTGACCTCAATTTCACGGTTCAGCAACTACGTTAAAGTTTTTGGGTTATGACAGTTCCTCTGTTACCACACATAATAGGATGACAATATTTGGTATATAGGTTGCTGATGACTAGTACATGACTGTCTGGTAGGTGTCACCTGACCTTGACCTCAATTTCACGGTCCAGCGACTGCGTTAAAGTTTTTGGGTTACGACAGTTCCTTTGTAACCACGCATGGTAGGATGACAATATTTGGTATATAAGTTGCTGATGACTAGTACATGACTGTCTGGTAGGTGTCACCTGACCTTGACCTCAATTTCACGGTCCAGCGACTACATTAAAGTTTTTGTATTAGGATAGTTCCTCTGTAACTATGCATAGTATGTGACAATATTTGGTATACAGGCCGCTGCTGATATTTAATGCTTTTTTCGTAATGCTTATGACGAAATTTATTTTTGTTACTGATGTTGAATGCAGGCGAGACGTTCTTCTGTGTCAACACTTGTTAATACTATTTATTATGCATGATCAGGCTGTGGTCATTTTGAGTCTTTTCTATCCAGCATTAAAAATGCTCTAAGCATTAATATATGTAGTTTTATTGATTCATGGATTGCTTAACTTTGTTAGGGCCCTGCCACTTTGTGGCGGACACCCTATAGTGATCAGTCTGTAATCATTTCAGGACTGTAACTTTTTTATCTTTTGAGGTAGGCTTTTGATATTTGGAATGTGGGTAGATAATATCAAGGCGATGTGTCACATACCATGGTTGATGACCTTTGACCTTGACCTCAAGGTCGGTGGGGCCCACAGAGATGGGTACCATCTCACTGATATCTAGTTAATGTTATTTTGTTCTAGTTTTATTTGATAAACTAATACTCTTGTAAAAACAATCTCTTACTTTCTTGCAGAATGTCCTACTTTATAAATTTAAATATTAGAATATTGTTTATATGAATAAATTCTTTTTTAGTATTGAGTTGAAAGAGGTTGCATCAAGTTCCGATAGTCCAACAAGACGTGTTTATGCAATGTGTGATAAACTTATACCAGCTGTTAAAGATCTCCAGTATCACTATTCCCTGTAAGTAGATATTGCCAAGTGAAGCTTGTCCCACGTTTGATGAGAACATCTCCTAAAAGTTAAGTAATTCTTGTCCTGAACACAAATGTTCAATCATATGCAAAATTTTAAGTAATGTTTGGCCTAACATAGCATCCAATCATAATGTTTCCTTAAATTTTGGTATTTTTAGCTTTACCCATAAACACCTATGTATAAAACCAAAGCTGTATGGTCCAGTAATACCTGTATGCAGTGAAAAGTTTTGTGTCTTAAAATATGTCAAAATTTGGGATTAAAATTGTCTTGACCTTGTACATATGTGACTTATTAGCCCTATGTCCAAGTGTTTAATTATTTCTTTGTTGTCAGATATATATAATAATGATACTAGGGCTGATCACATCAGTTTGAGTTTTCTCACAGTACAAGTTTTACTTCACTAAAACTGATTCCTCAATCTTGCAATTTATGACAAAATGTAAATTTTTTTTAGAGCACTAAACATACCACCTAGTGAGACCCGTTTACAGCTTGGTAATGTTATAGGGTTGTGTGACCACCTCAATAACTTTCTTGTCAGTGTTGAAATAGAGGTATGACATATTTGTGATGTAAAATAAGAAAAATGAAATGAAACCTTAGTTCAGAAGATGTTAACAAAAAACCAGCAGGTGTTTGTTTCTTTATATTTAAGTGAATCGGTTCTGACAAGTGCTATAAATTTAGGTAAACCCACAAATTTATTATTTTAACTTTTAATTTTTTGCCTCATCTATGTTGAGAATTGCATCCAGCATTTTCCATTAGATGATAATAGGAATAGATTCCATCATTTTATAAATTCTAAATACAGATAACTGCTGTTTAGAAAACTGCTTCAATCTGTTTTCTTTAAGCTCTTTATGAGTATTAGCTTTACATTGAAATTAAAACTACTCATGTTTGACTCAGGTAAAAGAAAACCTCCAACTTGTAAGATATTATAGGGTATACTGCAGGTACATCCAAGTTGACAGATATATGATTATTGTACTAACATGTGCTTTTTTTTATTGTATTTCATAATTACCTAAAAATGTTGTGAAGCAAGTCATCAGTGACATTGCACCATTCATAAATTAAGTTACATGCACTGTACAATCATGTGGTTTAAGGGAGAAAACATGATTTTGGAGGGTAGTATGTACGTGTAGTATAAATACAAGATTTCATACAATATATTTACTTGCAGGATACAGAAGGACCAATAGAGACATTTGACCTCTTAGATCTGTTTGCAGCAGAGGACAAAAGGTCTGTATAACATTGTGTAGCTCTCCTAGACCAAAGGTAGGGCTGAAAAGGGTGAGGTTTTGTTTTCAACATTAAGTGGATTGGATATATTTTTTTTATATTGAATTCAAACTGGATGAATGGGCCCCTATTTTTTTTTCAGCAGATATTTCTGATCTTTTACAGTTTTTTTTATATATAACGATTCAACAAGTGAAATTTTTATCATAAAAATATTTATTTAAATTTATTTTTCAATTTAGTGGAATTAATTCCGTGAAAGAGTTTGCAGTAGTACTTTTACGAAATTTGTCTTGTCCTTTTGATATATTTGTGTTTAAAGGGCACCTCTTGTGTTGCATGCACATAAATGTAGTGCATACCATGTGTAAGACCCACTCATATTGGACTAACATTGTTATAACATTTCCCTTTTCAATTTGCTGTGGTTGCATCAAGTCCTCAATACTCCAAGCCCCAATGCTAAAAGATGGGGACAATACTAGACAATAACTAAACTTGCCTCACCAAGTTCAGTGTTCAACTTCAATGTTTACTTCTTTCAGGAATATTTTAGAGAAGGGTCACATTCAGTTAAAGGAGATGATCAAAGATATATACACATGTGTCCAGCAGTTACCAGATGAATGCGACTAACCAAGACTACATGAGTCAGTCTTAGCAATAGAGTGTTAAAGATGAAAGAGACAGACTACAGCAGTTCGTTACTTATTGGTGTTGCAATGATTGGTTCTACATTACCTCAAAGATTGAGAACGTTAGAAATGGTTAGCATCTGCTTTAATAAGGACACCTCTGATGCTAGTCTGTGTGATGAATAAAAAGAACTTACATCAAACAGGTGTTGAAGACAAATGTAGAAGATTTGGTGCTATACACAATATGTTCTTAATAAGACAAATGTGTTTGGCAATACTGCTGAACATGTGTCTAAAAAATACTCAAATTAATGTGTTGAATGACTACATAGAGTTATTTTTATAATGTGCAAGTGAAACAATGTTTTATCATTTACCAATCAAAGGTTGTTAAGGTTTTAGTATTTTGAATTATACAAAGTGAAAAAACAGTTGAGAATCATATGGTTATGAACACCAAATAAAGTTACATCTTTTTATTGATTGTAAAGGAAAGTTAAATACAGAGATATTTATGTTTTGTTTTATGGGTAAAGATTAAAATGACTTTTTTGTTATTGGTCCATATAAGGAAAGGTAAAAAAACAACGGATGACACATTTAACAATTGAATCAATTTATGTTCTTTTTTTTACTTTTGTAATGTACACTACCAAAAAATCATTTACAAATCATATTTCATACTCAGTAAAGATGATGATTATGGTGTTTTATATAGAAGTGAATGGATTTTTGTTTATAATGCAGACATTTTTCAAAGATTTTTGTAAGTATATTTCCATCAAATTTCAAATTAGATCTGATTCTGTTGAATTGAAACTTTTTTTGTATTGTAGACATTTCTGTCTATTCATTTATTTCCTTACTTTTTTCATTTTTTTTTGTTTTGAATTTTTGGCAGGCATAAATACCTAGGTTATTATTAGTTTTGTGAAAACTAGGATTTATATACTATTTAAATGGCTTTTTGATGATCCCACTCAATATTAAGATTTTATGATGAAAAATGAAGATTTTATTATTAAAGAGTTGTATTTTAATACTTATATTATTTAAACATGGCTAACATATCTAATCACTTAGCTGGTTGTCAAGTTATGTGATATATGATTACTCTGGCCTTAGTTTCATAAAACTTCTTAAATTAAGATTTTCCTCAAATCCTCAAGTTTTTTCATCAATTTTGAATTTTCCAGCAATCTGATTGGTCAATATTTGAGTTGAGGACGATTTGTGGAAATCCTCAAATTTGAGAAGTTTTATGAAACCGGGTCCAGGTTGTTGTCCGAGATCGCATATATTGTGAAATTTTCTCTGCATTTTCTTTATCTATCCTGTGGGGGGGGCCTCAGTGGCCGAGTGGTCAAGGTAGTTCGTCTACTATTGATCACGTGGTCTGTCAACACTGAGATTGCGGGTTCGATTCTCACTGCAGGCAGGGTGTACTCGACTCCAATCTTAATTGACAAGGATTGCCAGTTTTCCTACCGCAGGTCGGGGGTTTTCTTCGGGTACTCCGGCTTCCTCCCCCAATAAAAACTGGACGCCATGATATAGCTGAAAAATTGCTGAAAGTGGCGTTAAACACCATCAAACAAACAAACAAACAATCTATCCTGTGGTATTTGTAAAATAGCCTTTAAGTTTCCATTACATATTTTATAAGGTAAGACATTTTAAATATGGTTTCAAATATGCTAGTTTTTAAGTATATTCAGTACAAGTTACATTAATGTAAATATATAAAGATTAGATTAGGGCATTTGATGCTGAAGTTATTACTTGTTAATGCTTTGTTACTTTTTTTCACAGTACATGTTAGGGGTTCAAATATTCCATTCTTTGGTTTGTTGAAGCATATTACCAATGAAAATTGGAACTATTTTCTTTGAATTCACTTTTACTTTATTTTATTAGTGTTGCTTTTTATAATTGTGTTGACATACCAGTAAGACTGGAATATGACACGTTTCTCTCAATGTTTTTGTTGTTGTTTCACAGTAATATGATAGGAAATCATTGCCAAAGTTACTATTATCTGTTTCAATTTGCAGCTCCATGGGGAATATTGGGCTTGTTGACTAATAAATATTTTTGTTACTTTTATTCTGTTGTTTCATTTTATGTCATCAAGAAATGTGTGAAGTTCTGAATCCTGCTACTTCATACCTGGTTAGCAAATATTGTATAGATGATGATATTAATAACATAATATGACTTTGTTTCCCAAGTCCTTTTGGCAACTTTGAAGGCTCAGCATTTGGGGAGATGTACTCTAATCCTTGCCTGGCTTCACAGCTTCGTTGCCCAGGCCAGTTCTGGTATCGGATAAGTTAAACAGATATTAATTTTGTGAAGATTCTAATTATGTTTATTTTAACACTGTTGTAATTAATGTGCAGAACTACTTGTGTAAACGTTAACAAAAATAGACAACATTAATCAACTTGGGTCAGAGAAGATAACCGTTGAAGTAAAGAAATCTGCTAGTTAACAAACACAATCTTGAATACTATGACATGCCGTCCATAAAATCTACTAGATGTTAACCTGCCATAATATCTGACACTACAGAGGGTACTTGTATACTGGATAAATTTATTACTGACTAGTGGTGTACAATACCCAACTCACACATTACAGTAATGGAAGCAGAAGGTTTGGCATGCTATGACTCTTTGGGTCAAATTGTACTTCTTGTTTTAAAAGCTTCAGTTTTCTTCTTCTTTGTTTACAGTGGCAAACAATTTAGTGTGGAACACTGTCAAAGGCTTTTTAGAAATTGTATGTAAATATACAGTTGATGGATTTCGAATTGTAATACGTACATCTACAAATTAAGCCCCTTCAAATTTAATGCTTACCCACAGTGAGATTCGAACTCACACTGTTGTAACACTTGGTACTCATTCGACTTTATTATGTCCAGCGCTCTAGACCAATTGGCCAAATCGGCTATATAAAATAATATAGCTTCATTAACCGAGGTGATCATAGAGTTAGACATGTACATGCACTAGCATGTGATGATTAAATTTTCCTAACCAATAGTAATAATCTGAAAGTAATCTTATTCAGCATTTGTTGTATTATTACGGACAGTCCATATATATAAAGTCCCTGATATTATATAGTATGACGAAGTTGCTGGTCATACAGTCACAGTAAGTAAATTATATACAAACGTCTAAGTATTGTGTCAACCATAATTATATATCTACCCAGCGGAATTCTGAAGCATCAGAAATACAGGGTTATAACTGTGTCCTATAAAATATGTACAAACTGTCAAATTGTTACGTATTGGTTACAAAAATTTTGTTTGTTGCCTTATATTACCACTTAACTGAGTGAAGAATATATTGTTAAAAACACTGTGAATAAACAGTTTTTGTAGAAATAATGCCCTGCACATTGTGATAAACATGTCCTATGAACGTTGATGTTCTGACAGGTTTAATGATGAACTTTAAATTTAGGGAATTTTACATTTTTAGTGTAAAGGAATTGTTGAAATACAGATGCCGTTTTCTTAAATTACCGAAGTCCAGAACGTTGCTTGCATGAAGAATTCCTTCTCCTGGAAATGATACCACTTTTACTACTTAAAAGGCATCTTTTCACCTATGCATTTGCACTTTGATTTTTAAACACTATTATATAAACTGGAGATCGAGTACTCTTGATGTGTATTACAGCTGCACCTCAAATAAATAAATAAAGAAAGAAATGAATAACACTCCTTGGCACAAATTTGTTGACATAAATAAAGGGTTACACTAATGTCCTGAAAACGTATATAAATGGTAAAACCTTTTTAATTTCTTGATGGATTTTCACTGAATTTGGGTCAGTTTGAGATATAAGCATATATTATTATAACATGAAAAAAAATATTTAAAAAAAAATTTGTGGGAGATAAGTTGACCTGAAGACTACCTGTCATGACCTGAAAAATGTCCTGAAAAAGTATATAAATCGTCATAACTGTTGAATTTCTTCATTAATTGATTTCAGATATTGGTTGATTGAAAATACAAACATATATTATATAAATATGAAAAAATATATTTAAAAAAAACTTGTAGGAGAAATGTTGACCTGAAGGCTTACCTACTTGAGATATAAATATGTATTATATGAATATGAAAAAGTTAATTAAAAAAATAAAATTGTAGGAGAAATGTTTACCTGAAAGGTTATATGTCGTTTGTGTGTGTCCTGAGAATGTTCTGAAAACATACAGAAATTGCCCTTTTTTCTTGACAGATTGACTTTTTATTTTCCCTAACTGTTGCTAAAAATTATAAGATAACATGTGTTTTATGAGAATTTCTAACACATTTTCTGCATATTAAAGTTTTTAAAAGCCATTAATAGTAGTACAAATATCAGTTGTTTACTCTTAATTGCATTGAAAACATTTAGTTGGATCAATTATATATCAGATAGTAATTGACATTATTGAAACTTCAAAGTAATTAATACGTAATTAGGACAGGCGTTGGGCAGCAAGTTGAATACTTTATTTATTAATACAATGACAAAAGTTGCAATGAAACATACATAAACAAATATAGAATGAAAACCTATTAATGAGGCTGTTTATGATCATCACAAAACCAATCACTCTTCCACTTTTCCCTTCACACCCTATCATATTTTGAAACACGTCTGGCTTTCCACAGGTACAGCTTGCTTCTATTTTTCTTGTATGTAATTTCATGTTCGGACGTCAAGCAAGCTACCTATGGAGTGGTGTGATGATCTATACTAATCTTGCGTTTTTAACTGGTAGAGGACAAGTTGTTTCTAGCTCTGTTGATGTTGGACTCTGTGAGATCACTCTTATCTGGCCTTCCTCATCTGAAATTAAGAAAATAAAGCACTATAGAATATATAACAATTAAATAATAAAATTGATTGTAGCAATTGTTAAAGAAATTAAATTAAATTAAATTAAATTAAATTAAAATAAAATAAAATAAAATAAAATAAAATAAATTAAATTAAATTAAATTAAATTAAATTAAATTAAATTAAATTAAATTAAATTAAATTAAATTAAATTAAATTAAATTAAATTAAATTAAATTAAATTAAATTAAATTAAATTAAATTAAATTAAATTAAATTAAATTAAATTTTAAATTGAATTGAAGTGAAGTGAAGTGAAGTGAAGTGAAGTGAAGTGAAGTGAAGTGAAGTGAAGTGGAGTGGAGTGGAGTGGAGTGGAGTGGAGTGGAGTGGAGTGGAGTGGAGTGGAGTGGAATTGAAGTTGAATGAAATTGAAGTTGAATTGAATTGAAGTTGAATTGAATTGAATCGAATCGAATCATTCGAATCGAATCGAATTGAATTAAATTAAATCATAACCAAACAAGTTATTGCTCGTAATTAAATTAACTGCGATTAATGATTAATTGATTAAACATTATTCCCTTTTTAAAATTCAATTCTAGTTCAATTCTAGTTCAATTCCGCAAATTCATAGTTGGTCAGTCCTGAATACTTTATGCGCCTATAAATGTTCTCTATGGATTTTATCATTTTGTTGTGTGGATATATTATTCTTTATCACTGAGGTAAGACATTTATCTTATATGTGTAGTTACAGGACATCGTGCGTCTTATACACGAAGTGAATCGCTCTGGTAAACTTTTAAACCATTTTAAACTAATATTTTTTAAATTTCTGTTGACTTGAAATAAAAAATATGGTTTGACCTCATATTTTTCCGAATTTGATGTAAATCCATTGTAAAACATAAATTGTTGACCACATGTATAACAAAAAATAATGTAAACACATTCTGTCATCATTAAAATGAATTTTGCTATATAAATAACATTGTTTTTGTTTATTTTGTACAAAATTTGTTATTTAAATGTAAATAAATAACTAATAAAATAATATTGTACAAAATTTGTTATTTATAAATTAATTTGACATGTTTGGTACGAAGTCTCCAAGAATGGTACGAAATCTACTTGGTACAAAGTTGTAGTGGTACGAAGTCTTCAACATCCCATTAGTGCTATCCATAAATGGGTAAATAAATAAATACATACATACAAAAATAAACAACACTCCTTGATAACGTAGCGAGACTACCTGATAGTAACTTCACCGCAATCTTCAATTATGAATAAAATGTATCCTTTGGGTGCCATTACCCTATTTATTATAATAAATTCAGGATTGATTGATTGATTGGATGTTTGCTTTACGTCCAACGAGCAGTATTTCAGCTATATTAAGAACGAGAAAAAGATAACCAACAATACATCAATTGAAAAATTGATGGGATGGGACACAGGGAACAAAATTTTGACTACCACTGGAAAAGTATGGAGTATTGGTTAGGTCGGAGAATGTAGCCTTTTTGTAGCGGCTACAATGAGCCTTCTCTTTTTCGAAATCTACAAAAGGGATCTTCATATCGTGCAAGGAGCGTGGCACACTCTAAACACGTTACCCACTACGGTCCGCGGCCAGACTTTCCGTATTATGACCTGACAACCCACCAACGAGAGGGTCTTACCTATCCGCCACCCGGGGACGCGCTGGGATGCTCTGTGGGTCGAGCACTGGGAACCGTCCCAGTATGGTTAAAAAAAATTCAGGATAAATAATTCATAGTATGCGGTTCTATAGGTTAACACATTTTATTAATGATCATTATGCACAAACATGATTTAAGTTATTAATTTCTAGTACAGGTCTTGCTTTATGTTCAAAATTTCATCTATCATCACAAATAAATGTGAATTCCAGTTATTAACCCAGTGTAGGCCGGCTTTTTATGAATCATTTATCTTTGAAAAGTCCCCAAAATAGACTTAGAATACTATGTTTTTGGTATTGGTTACAATCCGACAAACAAAACACATAATATCTAACATGTATTAAGGATTTTTTTAAAAACAGTTGTGTCAAAATTGTAGGAAAAACATACCAAATATTTGTTATGATCATGTTTACAGCATACTTTCAGCATACAATTCTATTTTAAAAGTCAACAGTTTTACGACATATACCCGTTTGTCAGAATCTGTAAATCTAAATCCTAAACTAAATAATTACTGGGTTGTCGTAGTTTTTTCAACTGATTTACAATCTATATAACTTGTGTCCATTTCATCTTTGGAAATAGATTGTTCTTTTAATATCAGATTATCCTCTGCTTCATGCTGTCCATGTGGACTTTTTAGTTTAAAAGTTTGTAAAAAATGCACCGATTGATCTAAAGATTCACAAAAATGGACAATATTTGAGGATTGATTGTCGTCAAGGACGGTCGTGTTGGTCTTTTTGTCATAATGCTTCTGTAAAGAATCGTTGTTTAATGGAATTAAACATTCTTCATTAGAAGAAAGGTTGGACCCAGACAACATATCTGTTTCCATTTGGTTTGTATTCAATCGTGAGGCTGCCCCGCTGTGTTTTTCGTAGTCCTCTGCTTGCATTTGGTGCTGTTGCTGTAACTTGTTGATTTTTGGATCAAGCATTGTCATATATTTTCTTTCGGTCAGAACACTATAATCATGACGCAGCTTTTCAGCCTCCACTGTTAAAGGTTGATACGGGTTAAGATACCCTTCACAGGCAGAACTTTCCGATCCAGACGTATTATCTGTGTCACCTTGGTTTGTATTCGCCTGTGGGTCTGTAATACTATACTGTTTTTGGCAGTTGTCTGTGTGTATGTTCGTTTTTGGATCAAGAATTGTCATATGTTTTCTTTCGGTCAGGACACTATAGTCATGGTATACCGTTTCAGCATTCATTGTTACAGGTTGATAGGGGTTGAGATACCCTTCGCAAGCAGAATTTTCAGATCCAGACGATTCATCTGTGTCATCTTGGTTTGTATTCGGTTGTTGGTCTGCAGTACTATCCTGTTTTTGACAGTTCTCTGTTTGCATGATGATTTTTGGATCAAGAATTGTCATATATTTTCTTTCGGTCAGGACACTATAGTCATGGTGCGGGTTTTCAGCATTCATTGTTACAGGTTGATAGGGGTTGAGATACCCTTTACAAGCAGAACTTTCGGATCCAGACGATTCATCTGCAACATGTTGTTTTGAGATTTTTGCCCCAAAGTCGCCAGTATCACTTTTTAAGGTTGTAACACTAGACCGATTCGACTGCAAATTCAGATTTTTGATTTCTGCTTCATCCGTATTGGGCAATGCAGAATGGTCGCTTGATTCGCCCATGTTTATTGTTAAGTTAACAATTAAATAATAAAATTGATTGTAGCAGAAATTAAATTAAATTAAATTAAATTAAATTAAATTAAATTAAATTAAATTAAATTAAATTAAATTAAATTAAATTAAATTAAATTAAATTAAATTAAATTAAATTAAATTAAATTAAATTAAATTAAATTAAATTAAATTAAATTAAATTAAATTAAATTAAATTATTAAATTAAATTAAATTAAATTAAATTAAATTAAATTAAATTAAATTAAATTAAATTAAATTAAATTAAATTAAATTTTAAATTGAATTGAATTTAAGTGAAGTGAAGTGAAGTGAAGTGAAGTGAAGTGAAGTGAAATGGAGTGGAGTGGAGTGGAGTGGAATTGAAGTTGAATGAAATTGAAGTTGAATTGAATTGAAGTTGAATTGAATTGAATCGAATCGAATCATTCGAATCGAATCGAATTGAATTAAATTAAATCATAACCAAACAAGTTATGGCTCGTAATTAAATTAACTGCGATTAATGATTAATTGATTAAACATTATTCCCTTTTTAAAATTCAATTCTAGTTCAATTCTAGTTCAATTCCGCAAATTCATAGTTGGTCAGTCCTGAATACTTTATGCGCCTATAAATGTTCTCTATGGATTTTATCATTTTGTTGTGTGGATATATTATTCTTTATCACTGAGGTAAGACATTTATCTTATATGTGTAGTTACAGGACATCGTGCGTCTTATACACGAAGTGAATCGCTCTGGTAAACTTTTAAACCATTTTAAACTAATATTTTTTAAATTTCTGTTGACTTGAAATAAAAAATATGGTTTGACCTCATATTTTTCCGAATTTGATGTAAATCCATTGTAAAACATAAATTGTTGACCACATGTATAACAAAAAATAATGTAAACACATTCTGTCATCATTAAAATGAATTTTGCTATATAAATAACATTGTTTTTGTTTATTTTGTACAAAATTTGTTATTTAAATGTAAATAAATAACTAATAAAATAATATTGTACAAAATTTGTTATTTATAAATTAATTTGACATGTTTGGTACGAAGTCTCCAAGAATGGTACGAAATCTACTTGGTACAAAGTTGTAGTGGTACGAAGTCTTCAACATCCCATTAGTGCTATCCATAAATGGGTAAATAAATAAATACATACATACAAAAATAAACAACACTCCTTGATAACGTAGCGAGACTACCTGATAGTAACTTCACCGCAATCTTCAATTATGAATAAAATGTATCCTTTGGGTGCCATTACCCTATTTATTATAATAAATTCAGGATTGATTGATTGATTGGATGTTTGCTTTACGTCCAACGAGCAGTATTTCAGCTATATTAAGAACGAGAACAAGATAACCAACAATACATCAATTGAAAAATTGATGGGATGGGACACAGGGAACAAAATTTTGACTGCCACTGGAAAAGTATGGAGTATTGGTTAGGTCGGAGAATGTAGCCTTTTTGTAGCGGCTACAATGAGCCTTCTCTTTTTCGAAATCTACAAAAGGGATCTTTATCGTGCAAGGAGCGTGGCACACTCTAAACACGTTACCCACTACGGTCCGCGGCCAGACTTTCCGTATTATGACCTGACAACCCACCAACGAGAGGGTCTTACCTATCCGCCACCCGGGGACGCGCTGGGATGCTCTGTGGGTCGAGCACTGGGAACCGTCCCAGTATGGTTAAAAAAAATTCAGGATAAATAATTCATAGTATGCGGTTCTATAGGTTAACACATTTTATTAATGATCATTATGCACAAACATGATTTAAGTTATTAATTTCTAGTACAGGTCTTGCTTTATGTTCAAAATTTCATCTATCATCACAAATAAATGTGAATTCCAGTTATTAACCCAGTGTAGGCCGGCTTTTTATGAATCATTTATCTTTGAAAAGTCCCCAAAATAGACTTAGAATACTATGTTTTTGGTATTGGTTACAATCCGACAAACAAAACACATAATATCTAACATGTATTAAGGATTTTTTTTAAAACAGTTGTGTCAAAATTGTAGGAAAAACATACCAAATATTTGTTATGATCATGTTTACAGCATACTTTCAGCATACAATTCTATTTTAAAAGTCAACAGTTTTACGACATATACCCGTTTGTCAGAATCTGTAAATCTAAATCCTAAACTAAATAATTACTGGGTTTTCGTAGTGTTTTCAACTGATTTACAATCTATATAACTTGTGTCCATTTCATCTTTGGAAATAGATTGTTCTTTTAATATCAGATTATCCTCTGCTTCATGCTGTCCATGTGGACTTTTAAGTTTAAAAGTTTGTAAAAAATGCGCCGATTGATCTAAAGATTCACAAAAATGGACAATATTTGAGGATTGATTGTCGTCAAGGACGGTCGTGTTGGTCTTTTTGTCATAATGCTTCTGTAAAGAATCGTTGTTTAATGGAATTAAACATTCTTCATTAGAAGAAAGGTCGGACCCAGACAACATATCTGTTTCCATTTGGTTTGTATTCAATCGTGAGGCTGCCCCGCTGTGTTTTTCGTAGTCCTCTGCTTGCATTTGGTGCTGTTGCTGTAACTTGTTGATTTTTGGATCAAGCATTGTCATATATTTTCTTTCGGTCAGAACACTATAATCATGACGCAGCTTTTCAGCCTCCACTGTTAAAGGTTGATACGGGTTAAGATACCCTTCACAGGCAGAACTTTCCGATCCAGACGTATTATCTGTGTCACCTTGGTTTGTATTCGCCTGTGGGTCTGTAATACTATACTGTTTTTGGCAGTTGTCTGTGTGTATGTTCGTTTTTGGATCAAGAATTGTCATATGTTTTCTTTCGGTCAGGACACTATAGTCAGCATTCATTGTTACAGGTTGATAGGGGTTGAGATACCCTTCGCAAGCAGAATTTTCAGATCCAGACGATTCATCTGTGTCATCTTGGTTTGTATTCGGTTGTTGGTCTGCAGTACTATCCTGTTTTTGACAGTTCTCTGTTTGCATGATGATTTTTGGATCAAGAATTGTCATATATTTTCTTTCGGTCAGGACACTATAGTCATGGTGCGGGTTTTCAGCATTCATTGTTACAGGTTGATAGGGGTTGAGATACCCTTCACAAGCAGAACTTTCGGATCCAGACGATTCATCTGCAACATGTTGTTTTGAGATTTTTGCCCCAAAGTCGCCAGTATCACTTTTTAAGGTTGTAACACTAGACCGATTCGACTGCAAATTCAGATTTTTGATTTCTGCTTCATCCGTATTGGGCAATGCAGAATGGTCGCTTGATTCGCCCATGTTTATTGTTAAGTTAATTGGTAAAACGTCCATCATAGCACTTTCATCAATACTTTCATAAATGTTTACCTCACCAATCTGTCTTTCATTCGTAGAATTAGTATCATTGACAGTCCTACGTTCTGATCGAGCAACTATTTGTTCCTTTTGAGAGCTTGTTCTTAAAAACACGGTTCTCTTCATCTTATAACATGCATAAACGACACCCAAAATTATAACCAATCCTGACACTGATAACAAATATACCAATATGGTCTCTCTTCCTGTTAGTTCTGTAAAGTAAATTAATATTATTGAAGCATAAATTTCCCCATAAACTCTTTAATATTATATATTCTATGTATCAAAATAGAAGATGTAGAATTAAAATTTCAAATGATATAAGTAGGTATTTTCCTTCTACTTGTGGAGTAAAACAAGAAGATGTCCTCGGTCTCACTTTGTTTAACCTGCTCATACATGGACCCTCTGGGGAGCTTGACAATTGTACTATAAACCCAATTACAATTGGAGATCTAAGAATAACATCACTTATGTATGCAGATGATATAATTTGATTATCAGAATCTCAGGAAGGTCTGAAAAAAGTACTAGTTGCTCAGAACAACTTCTGTGTATCTTGGAAACTTAATGTTAATAAACAAAAGTCAAAAATTTTAATTTTTAACTCAAATGGTTAATCACTTATCAACCAATTTAAAATAGATAATGAAATAATTGAAACGGTAAAATCTTATTGTTACATTGGTATAGTCTTCAACTACAATGACAATCTTAATCTATCTAAAACTCAGTTATTAGAAATAGGAAGAAAGCTACTAAAACCTGTAGAGACTCCTACCCATACGAATATCTACATCTAAAATATGTTATAGAAATTTTGGGTGTTAATTACAAAACTTCTAACATTGCCTGCATAGCAGAAATAAATAGAACACCTCTACATCTTAAGAATCAGTTGAATATGCTGAATGTTTCTAAATCATATACTAAATTCCCCCAATTCCTTAGTGTACACCATATTTAAAAATGTCAAAGAAAGTAGCATATGGATGTCACATGTCTAATGATGAATAACCTGGGATTTAGCCATCTGACGCTTAATATAAATAACATTGAGTTTCACTTAAATAATATAGTACAAAGAATGGAAGATCACACATTACAAAACAAGAACATCTTTATAGAAGCCTGTGGGAAACTTTCTTTTTCACAAAATCTATACTCTATTTAAACATCCCCCTTATTTAGTTATTTGTAAAAATAAATCTGAGAGATCCATTCTCAGTTTTTTTGCGTTTAAGTGCACACAACTTGGCAATAGAAAGTGGAAGATATAACAACACTGAAAGGACTAGACGACTTTGTATTTCATGCAATAGTGATATTGAGGATGAGTTCCATTTCTTTCTCAATGTATCCTCCTTACACAAATCACAGGAAAAACCTTAAAGAAAAACTTGAAAATGTAATTAAACATTCGTTTTTTCATCAAAACTTTTCTACTAAAGAACAACTCTAATACTGTTGTAAAGCTAATTATAAAATTCATGAAAGAATGTTGGTAACTGAGAATGTCTTAATATATAAATATAATAATTTTTTACCACTGTCACATCAGATACATGGTAATGACATATTGGTGACATATAGCTCATTATCAATGTAATGTATTTCTCATAATTATATAATTATACTGTTAATGTTTTCTTTTTATATTATGACTTTGTGCTATAGCCATATGATGTAAATGTGGTTATGCAAATAAATTGTCTAATTGTCTAATTAATATCTGTTTCCTGCCTTGGTCTTTGTGTGTATGCATACTATTGGAAAAAATATTGATAATGAAAAAAAAAATCATCTCAATGGCAAATAACACAAAAAAATTTTGTGTTCAAATCAGCTGGAGAGGCCTAGATGGTTTAGTAGTTTAAGTAGTAATAATGGTCATAATATTTAGCACATGGTCTGTCAACGCTGAGGTTGCGGGTTCGAGTCTCACTGCGGACAGAATGAACTCGATTCCGGTCTTAATTGACAACCTACCGCAGTTTGGAGGTTTTCTCCGGGTTCTAAGGCATCCTTCCCAAATAAAAACTGGACGCTATTATATAGCTAAAAAAATCAGCCTTTAAACAAAACTAAATAAAATAACAGGTTTAAATGCAAAACATTATTCAAGCATTTATATTATATTGCTTAACATCATTACCGGTAGTTTTTTTATCTGTTACTATTTCATCATGTGTTACTATATCATCAACTGTTACTATATCATTAACTGTTACTATTTCATCATCTGTCCAAGTGGTGACTGTACTCTCAGTAAACAGCAAAGTTTCTATGAAAACAGAAAATATTGAAACACAGTATTTAAATTACGCTATACTGTGCATCAATTATTGTCCTTCAAATAGTAATTGGTGCACCGCATATGGCGACATTTGTGCCATACAGTTAAAATTTGATGGATTTGCAGCTTGTTAAATAATGGAAACATTTTTGCTCAGCTTTATTCCGTTACAAAAAAACGCTACGTAGTCTTTTAACTTAATTTTTGGCCTTTGTTGAAATCATTTTTAGCAAATATGTAGCTTTTTTGTTGGAATTTACTTTTTGTTAAGGTAAAATGCAGGTGTTGTTTTAAATTGTTCATTACCATTTCTAATCCCTAAATAGGGCAAAGTCACCGTCACCTTCTTAGGTCATATTATTTTATTTTCCTATATATTTACTAAATTGAATAGGGGCCTCGGTGGCCAATGGTTAGGGTAGTTAGTCTGCTATTGATCATGTGGTCTATCAACACGTAGATTGCAGTTTTATATCAATATATAGCTTACCACTATAAATTCTAAGATACTCCCTTAGCGACCCGGACACAGCAGGAAGAGGAACAATAATTCTTAAAATATTCCCCTCAAACCGGATTTTCCATCTCTAATACCCCATTTACCTCATTCCATTTCCTGCTGCGACAACGTTTGGCACGATTTTTTGCTGCAAACTAGCTATTTTGCAAGAAAAGTTTATTGTTGAATTTTACCAACTTTTCTTGATTATTTGAATTATTTGAATTGTTTTTGTATATTATTGTGAGGTAAGATTTGTATTATTATGGATTTTACCAGCATAAATACTAATGAAACTGAAGGTCGGAGTACTTTTGACGAGAGTGTCATTACAGGTACCGACTACTTTTGGGATGGGTCTTGCCCCAATCCCTTGTGGGTATTCCGACACCCGTCTCCTCTACTAGTCTTGTAACATCAGTTACAAGTTTGAGGAGCGGGGGTCTAAGTCAGAACCCAGTTCCTAGTAGACCAAGGTCTTTCGGGATACTCGCACTGTCTACGGTTACTCACACTTATTCCAGACCGGTAGACAGTACTGCTTCCGCTTACTCTGCCTCAGGTTCAGCCATGCTCTGCCCCGCCAGTCGGTACTAGTTTTAGTGTACCTAGAACACCTTACACTCAGTTTCAGGCTTTTCCTCGGCCTCCTTGAGTTCTTCCTCCCAAACCCTTTCAGGGACAGGGTATGTATCCCTATCCATACTGGTCTAAGCCACCCTTTGATGGGCAGGATTCCTTTAGAGCCCCAATTTTGTCAGCTATGTCTCAGAATTCTGAAACAACTTCCTTGGTTTCTGGGTTTAAGGAGGCCTTAGCTGATTTCAAAAAATCTATGTTGTAGGAATTGTTTGCAATTTCTAGTAGTCTCGGCTTTAGAGGGCAATGCGCCTCCATCTCTTCTCCTCAGGTGGAAGAGTTTGACATTGTCTCCATGGCCATAGGTAGCCAAGAAGCTGCCTTCCGTGGGGAAGATGTGGAAAATGAAGAGACTCCTGTTGCCCGTATCCCAGTTAGAGCAGTTTCTTCACTTAGGTCTTCCCAGTCTTCACAGGTTTGTTCCCGTGGGGAATCTGAGGTAGAGCACTATGTTGTGTTTTCAAATGACCAACTCCGAGCTAGGGTTTATTCTCTTTTAAGAGGTGATTCCCATGTTTATTGTCCATCTCCTCAAAGACCTAAGAAAACTGTGTCTACTTTTAAGACCTCATGTTGAATAGTCCAGGAACTTACAAGTTTTTCCAGAATCTAATCACACTACTTCAGCTATTCAGTTTGTTAAAGACTGTCTCCTTAACAAATTGTTTGATAAGGCTGCTCAGGGGTCTTCTGTTGCAGGTTTTGGTGCTACTTCTTTTCCAGGTAGATTCAGGAGTAAGGACTTTGAAGTTCATGACTCTTCTACCGGGAAAACAGCCCCAGTCTGTGACAAGTTCTTGGCACAGCTACTAGGGGCTAAATCTGTTGATGGTCTTAGACTGTCCCAGTCTCTTTGGGCAAAGTCAGAAAATCTACTGCGTAGCATATCTCATGTTCTGTTGAATTTTTCTTATCAGCAGTAGGAGATTTGCTTCAAGGTAAATCTGGAGACGATCTGTCTGAAGTCAAAACACTCCTTTTACAGGTTGACCAGGCCCTTGGTTCGTCTCAGTTCCTTCTCATGGGCACTCTTGAGAATTTCACCATTTCTAAAAGGCTAGAAACTCTATAGAAATCTGTAAGTGAAAGTCTTAATGACTCCTTACTGAGATCACCTCTATCGGACAAGATTGCCAAGACCCCACAACCACTCAAGGTCAATGTTCAATTGACTAATGGTAAGAGGTCTGCTACTGTCTCCTCTAACCAGTCAGCTCTTGTTAAATGAAGAAAGGTGACCAATGTCATTAAATCTTCTGATCCTAAAAAAATTTCTAAAGGTTTTAAAGAAAACAAGAAGACTGGTAAATAGGTTGTTGCCCCCTCGTTTTTTACAGACTTCTCCAGAAGGAGAGGAACTGTTTCACGTTCCCCTTCCTTCAATACCAGTGGGAGGAAGATTGTCCCAGTTTCTACATCAGTGGGAAAAGATCACCACAGATGTTTGGGTACTGTCAGTAATTCAGGGGGGAATTGGATCTAGATTTTTTGGAACTTCCTGAGCAAGTCCGATTCCTATGTCTCAGACTTCAGACAAGGAGAAATTCTTTCTTCTAACAGAAAAAGTTCAGACTCTATTGCTGAACGGAGCAATACAAGAACTTCCTTCTCATCAGTTGACTCCTGGTTTTTATTCTCGTCTTTTCTTGGTTCCCAAGAAAATGCGGGGGGGGGGGTGAGCCCTGTTATAGACCTGTCTATTCTGAATACTTACCTTTCTGTCCCGCATTTCAAAATTGTGACGAACAGATCAATCAGGTCATGTATTCTTCCAGGTATGTGGACTACCAGACTCGACCACTCAGATGCGTACTTCCACAATCTCATAGTTTTTGCCTTCAGGAAATACATACGTTTCGTTTGGAATGGCAAGGTTTTCCAATTTCTGGCCCTCCCTTTAGGCCTGGCAATATGTCCTCGGGTCTTCACCAGAGTGTTTCAGACAGTGGTTGTTTATCTACATACTATGTCAATTCAGATTTACTAATATCTGGACGATTCTCTGCTGAAAGAACACAGCCCAGAATGTCTGTCTCGTCACACTCACCTCTTTATCTCACTCTGACTGGATCTGGGTTTTCTCATATCTTGGAAGAAGCCAGAGATTCTTCCTGATCAGAGTTGAGTTTTCTGTTCTTAGGGGACCATTATAGGACTGACCTCGGACTGATTTTTCCTCCAGAGGAAAAATTTTCGCCCCTGTTTCAGAAAATTCAGATGTGCCACAACTGATCGTCAGTTACTGCACGACTGATCTCCCAACTTCTTTTTTTTTAATTCTCTGGCCGATGTGGTTCCCTGGGGACGTCTTCACATTCAGCCCCTCCAGTTCTATCTCCAAGAACATTGGGAAGCAACCTCGGAAGATAAGGAAGTAGCAGTTCCTATTCTTCCAGTGGTTCTTACTCACCTAGATTGGTGGACTCGCAGGGAAAATGTTTTAAAGGGCATTGGCTCAACCGTCCTCTTCTGGGCGTCTTTGCTACCAGTCTGAATCACATGCTGGAAACTTTTGTCTCTTCAGTACCAGACCCCCTGGCATTTGCAGTGAGCGCTATGTCCCTGTCTTGGAAAGGATTGTTCGCCTATGCATTCCCTCCATTCAGATTTCTCCACCAGGTTCTAGCAAAGATCAGAGTTGAGGACTGCAAGATCGTTCCTATTGCACAGCTTGGCCAAAACAAGGGTGGTATACAGATCTGCTGCATCTCTCTTGTGCCAGACCTCTTCGTCTTCCTCTGAGAAGAGATCTACTATCTCAATTCAGACGAAAAGTCGTACATCCCAACTCAGTCTCTGCACCTTCACGCCTGGTTACTATCAGGGGGGGTCTCAGACAGAAAGGCTTTTCTGAAAGAGCAGCCTCACACATCGTTTGTGATGCCAAGTGGTCCAGGAAATTGATCCTGTCCATGTCACTGCTCAGCAAATAGCAGACTTCCTAGTTTTTCTCTTTGAGGTTAAAAAACTGGTACATCCGACTATCAAAGGTTACAGGTCTGCTATAGGTAGGTCTATTTCTCTTCTTGGGGGCTCAGATTTTGGTAATAACGAATATATTTCTTTATTAAGAAGGAACTTTAGTTTAGATAGACCTCGACAAAATTGGTTAGTTCCCCAGTGGGATTAAGGATTGGTCCTTGCTGCCCTAAATTCAACCCTTTTGAGCCAGCAGAGAAAGTTGACATACGTTTTGTTGCTTTTTGCTCCCTTTAGCTTCCGGTAGAAGAAGAAGGGAGATTCATGCCTTATCTGTCTCGGATTCTTGTCTTCGTTTTTCTAGCAACATAGTCATCTGATACGCTTCTAACAGATCCTTCTTTTTGGGTAAGAATCAAATTCCAGATAGAGGGGCAGAATCCATCTGTATTCCAGCTCTGCCGGACGATGCTTCTTCTAATCTTCTTTGTCCAATCAGAATCCTTAGTATTTATTTGGACAGACCTAGGAATACTCGTTCTGTCAGTAATACTAGACTTTTTCTCCACGTCAAGGGGTATTTCTGACATCTCTGCCAAGACGATCTTCTCTTGGATTTGTCGGCTATTATTTTAGCTTATGAGTTTTCGGGAGAAGAGCTTCTTACCCGACACTCTGTTAAAGCTCATAAAGTTAGAGCTCTTGCTGCCTCCTGGGCACTTTTTTATTCAGCTTCTATTTCTGAGGTTTTTGGAGGTGTCAAAATTCTTTTACATTTTTTTAACTTAGGTCTACGTCTGCGCAAGCAGACAACCTTTTTTTCTCTTGGACCTATAGTGGCAGCTCAACAAATTAATTTACCTTTCTTTCCAAGAAATCATGGGATTCAGCTGTCTGTAAGATTCTTAATTTCTCAGAATTTATAGTGGTAAGCTATTTATTGATATAAAATTAGATTTTTTTAAAAGTAAAATTTACTTTTATTAAATAAATACTTACCACTATAAATTATAGGTCCCACCCTGCCTTCCTTTCATCCCCTAGTCTTAGGGAAATGAAATGAGGTAAATGGGGTATTAGAGATGGGATATCCGGTTTGAGGGGAACATTTCAAGAATTATTGTTTATCTTCCTGCTGTGTCAAGGTCACTAAGGGAGTATCTCAGAATTTATAGTGGCAAGTATTTATTTAATAAAAGAAAATTTTACTTAGAAAAATTTCAATTTGAGTCTCTTTGCGAGCAGGGTGCGCTCGACTCCAAATTAAGCGACAGTTTTCCCACCAAAGGTCGGAGGTTTAATCCGTGCACTCTGGCTTCCTCTCCAATAAAACTAGTAAATGCCGGCGTGTTTTTGGTGTAGGATTTTCGCCTCACAATTTAAAAATTACTAACCGGGTATGGTCGACCTTATGCTCCCTTAATAGATCCCAAATGTAACATTTTGAAATCAACAATTATTTCCTCAAAATATTCAGCGTTTTGAAAGCAGCCATTTTTTAATTTTCATAGGTCGATTGTAAATGGTAAGTGTTTTTATTTCTAAAGTGATCTAATACAAACCTTCGTCTGCTTTCTTGACGTACATTAATTTTCCCCGCGTCCACCGCAAACGACAAAGCCTGAAGGGTTTTGAATATACAAAATATAGTGTACCTAAGTTATATCTCCGTTCTAATTTGGGTCCAATTTTACTATGGAAAATTGATTTATCAAAATGAAATCAACCGCTGCATTTACCCGGTAAGCAGTTTTTAATTTAGAGGCAAAAATCTCCACCAAAACACGCCGTCGTTTACCATTAACTATTGCTATAGCTGAAAAAATGCTGAAAAGGGCGTTACATATCACTCAAACAAACACAAAATGAAACCAAATTGAATATATGTGACCGTAGGACTTTCTGACTTTCTGTGCTTAATCTAGTGAGATGCTTAGCGCGTCCCCAGGTGGCGGATAGGGTAGGCCCTTTAGTTTGGGGGTGTGGGAGGGGGTTGTTAGGCAATAATACAGAACTCATGTTCGCGAACCATAATGGGCAACGCTTTTGGAGAGTTCCACGATTCGTGCATGATTAAGGCCTCTTTTGTAGATTTGAAGCGGAGAAGGCTAATTGCAACTTTCTCAAAAAGCTAAATGTTGCATGTCTACCGAATAAACCGTGCATTTCCAGTGACAGTCCAAACAGAAAAATTTCTGCTTGTCCGTTGCCAAACAGTAAACGTTAGGTTGATTCTACGTTTTTTTTCCGCGGAAATATTTAATCTTAAACATTGGTGGTAAATAATAATAAAAAAAACAATTGATTACCTTTATTACCGGAAAAAGTAGTTTTTTCTGATTTTGCAGCACATGAGCCAGAAATACTGTCACATCTGGAAAAAACACGGAATTCATTAAAAAAATTTAATTCGACCAATAGTTATTCTAAATATTAGTTTGACAATAACAAAGGGTTTTTGTATGGTCCACGCATTTCAACATTTTAGTCAAGTATAGATACAAAAGCAATAGTCACTTAACATTAGCAAATGCATGGCTGAAATTACATAGTGGCATGTAGGCAGAAGCCTCCTATTGCGAACTGGCAAACAATTTAGAAGAATAAAATACATTTTGACTTTAGAAATAGCCGTTAAACTCGTGTATGGAAAACAAGGATTTTTCAAAAGAAATGTCAATTTCTTTATTTCTAAATTTCCCACATCAAAACTGACATGCGAATAATAAAACTGTTTATTAAGTCATGCAGTACATATATCCATAAGATTATTTAAGTATTACTCCTGGCATTTCTTAATACTGTTATTGTTTAATATACAGTTGATGTTTTTTGAAAATATTTCAAATGTTACATATAAGACAAACACAATTTTTTCAGTTGCAAAAATGTGTAGCTTTCTTAAAAATCGTGGATGTGAATTGATTGATAAAATTGTTTAAATGGTACAATCGTTATAGGACTTTTGAATGTTACACATTTGCCCTTTCGTCAGCAACAAAAGGCACTTTTTAAGAACAGAATAACTTATTTTTGGTTCAACTTGCATTCCTGTTTATGTTTATGAAAAGTTCTGTCAGTTTGAAAACTATTCAAATATCTTTCTGATGGACTTGAAACTACAATTTTAATTTGACAAAATTTCTCATGCTTTACCTAATCATTTCAATTTTAAATTCCCGACTGCTTATACCCCCTCCCCACACCTGCATCAGGTGTGAAAACGAAAATGCCGTAACGAATAAACTGATAATTATGTATAACCGTACCTTTCACCAATTTTGCACATGCAGACAAAGGCACATTTTCTGCCAAATTTTCCATCTGCACACGGATAGCAACTTTCTCCCAAATTTGAAGAAAAACCAACCAAACATTCTAAAAATAAATTTTAACAAAGAAAAACAAACAGCAGCCTATTTTATACAAAATCTTTGTTGCGAACAACTCTGGAAAATATTTTTTGGGGGGTAGACCTGCTCTAACTACCATTGAGTAGGGCTGCTCTCTACTGTTCTTCGGTAAAATTGCTTTAAATTATTTACGAGTTGAACTGCTTGAACCTGTTCTATGGTAAAGCTGCTGTAAATTCTTCTGAGGTAAAACTGCTCTAAACTGTTCTAGTGCAGAGCAGCTGATCTGCACTGTTTTGGTATATAACTTCTATAACTGCTCAGGGACATGGCAGAACTACTTTTACTGATCTGTAGTAGAATTTCTTTAAACTGTTTTTGGATATAAGCTGCTCTAAACTGTTGTAGGTCAACATTGCTCTGAACTATTCCGGGAATGAGCTGCTCTAAATTGTTCTGGGATAGATTGATTGATTGGATGTTGCTTTACGTCCAGTGAGCAGTATTTCAGGACAAGAACAAGTTAACAAATAATACATCAATTGAAAAAGGGTTGGGATGGACACATCGAACAAAATTTTGACTGCCACTGGAAAAGTATTGGGTAGGGTCGGAGAATTTAGTCTTTTTTAGCGGCTTCAAATAGCCAACTCTTTTTTGCGATACAAATGAAAACTGTTAACAGCGTATGGTTCTGCTTATTCTTCTTTTGTAGATCTAGAAGGGTACTTTTGAAATCAACAATTATTTCCTCGAGATATTCAGCGTTTTGAAATATGGCGGTTTGTTTCATTTTCATAGGGCGATTTTCCAAAGTAAAATTTGACCTAAATTAGAACGGATTTGTACGTTAGGAACGATTGATTGTTGTCTATTCGAAATCCATCGGGTAATGTCGTCTGCAGTTATAGCGGGAAAAGTCTCGTGATTTGTCCGAATACCATTGAACGTCACGAAAGCAAACGAACGTTTGTAAACAACGCAACGGGAGGTTTGGCATACCATAAAACTTCCTTTAACCCAACATATCGTTTGAAATGCCTGTACCAAGTCAGGACCATTGCTGTTTTTGCTTTATGTTGGATGTTGGTTCTGGAGTTTGCCGGTTTCTCGGACTATGATTTGTTGATTGTCTTTTCTGACAGTATTTCGGTGTGCGTTATTTTTTTATTACCTTTATTTTGAAGTAAACCTATACAATGTTTTCTAGTAAAACTGGTCTAACTGTTTTGTGGTAAAACTGCTCTTAAATATTCTATGGGTAAAACTACTCTTAACTATTATAAAGTAGAACTGCTATAAACTGTATTGGTCTGAATTGTTCTATAGTTGAATTTTTCTAAACTGCGATTGGGCTTAATTATTTAGGTGTAGAACTGAGGTATACTATTCTGTTGTAAAACTGCTGTCAATTTGGCATAGGACCGCTCTTAACTGTTCTTGAGTAAAACTGCTCTAAATACTTTGAGGTAGATTTGCGCTGATCGTAAACTGCTGCAAGCTCAATGGCAGCTCTAGAGCAGCTATCGTGGCTGTTTATGGCCAAAATCATGATTGATAAAATATCTACAACAACTGTCGGTTTAATAGTAGAGTAAATTTCACATCATTTCCGCGAGGTTCGCATGCATCCTCTTTTGCTCAATGAAACAATGCACTAGACTTAAAAACTGTTGTGTTACTTGATCCAAACATCCATAGTGATTCTTTTCGGCTTTCTATATCGATAAACTTAGTCACGATATAGCTGCCAGATTGCTGACTAGCATTTAAATCTGTCAAATCTAATTAATTAAATGTTATCAGAGCATAGATAAAGAGAACTGATTTGTTGAATACTTACCTCTGCATGTACCACTTATGTTTTCGAAATTGGCACAACAAACTTCTCTGAAATTAATACAAAAATGCGACAAAATATTATATATTGCAGATAATTAAGAGATACTGGCTGTTTTACATGGGTCACCGTGACATGAAACGTCGATAATAGATCAAAGAAATGGCACCTACATCAACTTAGACTTCACTGCGCCAAGGACATACCTTCGAAAACGCTAAACCTCAGTAGCCGACACTATATTCGATATTTTTCCAGACTGTTCGAAAACATTCTGTCTTGAACTGTATATGGATGGCAAGTGTTTATTTTATGAAATCACTCACTATTGAGATTGCAAGTTCGAACCCTACTTATGTAAAATTAAAAAAAGAACTATTTTGTTACACTATATTGACTGAAGAATGAAAGAAGAGTACTTTACATAAAAGTACAAGTACTAGTTATCAGCTTATAGCCTGACCATTATTTTTAAATATGTCGTGTATTTTGCATACATGGTGTAGCTTTTCCTTCCGTATACTGTTATACAAAGTACAATCCAATTTTATTTCAAGAAAATTTTTAAACGTGTGAATTCACGTGTTCAATGTAATGCTGAGTTGGAATTGTTCACCGTTAATACTGTAAAAAACTCTTCATATTGGAAGTATTTTAATCACAAATTGCCGAAAATCAACACATGGCAGTAAAATAAAATAAATTATGGAAAACAAAAACTTGAACTTTTAGTGTGTTTGTGCATGTCATAGTTTCCTTGTGTTTTTCATGTAAGAGTTTCCTTTTTGTGTCAGTAGTCATATTAATGATGTCTACAATACATTATAATTCTTTTGGTAAACCACTTTAACCGCATTTGGGTGCCTTGGTGACCGAGATGTTAAGGTAGTTAGTCATCTAATATTCGACCGCGTGCATGTCAACACTGAGGTTACGCTTTCTAATCTCACTGCGAACAGAGTGTGCTCGACTCCAATCTTAATTGACAAGTATTTCCAATGTTGATGCCCCCGCGATGACATGACGGGGGCATTAAGTTTTACTCATGTCCGTCATTCCGTCTGTCCGTTCAGTGCGAACGTACGTACGTCCGTATGAATTTCCCTTAAGCTTTTCTCAGAAACCGTACATGCTAACAATTTGAAATTTGGCAGGATTATTCAGTTGTACGTCTTGAGCGACTTTCAGACATGTCGGACTACTTCATGATTGGTACTTCATTTGTATGTACGTACGTCCGCCCATCCGTACGAATGTCCGTCAATTTTTCTCAGAAACTGTACATGATAACAATTTAAAATTTGGCAGCAGGGTGGTTCAGTATCACAAGTTGTATGTCCTAAGCGACTTTAAGACCTGTCGCACAACTACTTCCTGTTTGGGACTGCGTTTAGCGGGGGCATCTGTGTCCCATGGACACATTCTTTGATTTATTCCACCTAAGGTCGGGGTATGTTCAGGTTATTTCTTCTTAGTTCCCAATAAAAAATGAACTCAACGATATAGCTGAGAAATTGCTAAAAGCGCCGTTAAACACCATGCCAACAAACAAACAAATTACCCATATTTATAAATTGTCAGCAGCGTACGCGCCAAACTTGTCTTTGAAGTAAGAATATTTCAAATCTGATTTTGAAGCCAGTTTAATAAAGTTATGTTGCAACAAATTTACATATGCCTTTTCAGTAGTATTCAATGTTGCCAAGTTTTGAGATGGCGTCACTTCTGTAGTAATAAACATAGATTTGGGAGCCCGGATTTAGGTCTGTTTATAGGGAAGAGCAACATAGTGTTATATTGTACATAAATTGCGCTTAATATGCCAAATACACTATCGTATATGTATGACTGATATAAAACTAGTTAAGTATGTTTAATATTACAATATATTCGAATTTTAAAATTGACGAATTATAAACTATAAATTTCCACTAGAATCAGATCGCTGGAATAGAGAGAATGTTAATCATATGTACAGAAAATGTAATAGAAGACGAGTATTGTAATATAATAAAAAGCAACATTAAGCAGCAAAAAGGGGGATACATTCTGGTAGATTTTATTAAAAGTTTATTACCGACTGCAAAACAATATATTTTAAACACCTAATGATGTCAGACAAAAATCAAAGATAAAAATTATGATCTATTCTGACTTAAAATTTAACTGCTTTAACGTGTTGATACAACTGTTTGTATATTGTCTCTCCAGTTGTATGAAACAAATCAGTACTATAATAGACACAAGGCGTTCATACAACTGGCTCGACACGATACAAACAGTTGTATGAACATAGTATACATAATTAATCAGAATAAAGCATTATAAATATATAAAAATACTGAAGTTTTTATTTCACAATACTGTAATGCTAGAATCTCCCACAAAGAAAACACTATAACAAATACTGATGCGAATTACTGAAATCATCGTTTGTTTCAGTTGTATCTATATTCCTATCCTTTAGTCAAACTATTATGTAAAATGTATACAAACATTACCTGTTTAAATAGTAGCAATAGCCATCTTCTAGACTTCTCGCAAATCGAAGGGTCAAAAAAGAAAATATATAGAATAAAATTGAACCATATACAGTATGTACTACAGTCATTTTTCCAATGCATATAATTATTGAATCCGGAAACATTATATATCAATGGGGCTTGTTATTTAGTGACTTTAACATATAGGAAAAGGGAAATTTTTATTTAATATTGTTAGATATATTATTTCCTCAAAACGTTTTAGTCGATGGACAGTTAGAACAACTGGTTCAATTCGTAATGGAGCCAGAAGAACCAGTACCGGTTTCACAAATTGTTATCTCTTTTCCATCAAAACAAAATTTAAGTTGCATTCCGTTTTACTGTGGAAATGTTTCTTTAACCTACATATCCTTGATCAATTGTTCCGTACTATGCCTAAGGCTAGACTCTTTACTACAACTTAAGGTCCGTAGAACGAAAATACTTGAATACAGCTACTAGTATAAGCAGTAGCAACACACACAAGTACTACAAACTGATGGGTTGTCCCAACCTGTGCTCGTTATGTAACTAATTATTGTAGACAAGGTTGACACCATGTTCAAAACACAAATTTATTTTATTCCGGCACATAAAATATACATCCATATGTATAATTATATACATCATAATCAACATCTCTCTCTCTCTCTCTCTAAAGGGAAGAAACCACTAATTCAATTATTTAAGATTTTCTACTAAATTTGTTCAATTTCGAATGTGTATAGCTCGTTCACCTTAAGTTAACTTGACAAACAACATATATATCCAGAATATTACATGCCAGGGCCACATTTTCTAAAAATGTCATCCCCACTTTAAAACCTTGTAAGAGAAAACCAGCTTCCGTGGTAAACCCTACTACAAAAATAGCACTTTCAGTTCAGAAAATGTGGTGAAAAATAGGTGTCATATACACCAAGTTGGACAGGATTATTTTGTTTAAATTACTACTATGTTTTAAGGTGTGATTTGTCCTATTTAGTATATTGATACCTAAACAATACCACGTCTATACTCTTCCAAAGCCTTATTAGTTCTCTCTTCTCCAAATTTATAGTCGAAACGTTATTTGAATAGTGAATTTCTTACCTTGTGGTCGAATAAAATTTACTTCTGGCTAGTCAAATATATATTTCTTAGAAGCTGTGATCATTTGCTAGATAAAGAGCAACGAACTGATACGTTGTCTTAAACTTTAAACTCGAGATTTCTGTTTTGATCCAATGTTTCCTTTTTTATATACTCAGGATGCGCGAAATACCCCCAAACACTGCGCATGGTGTTTATTTCGCTACATAATATTAAGTACAAATATTTTATCCGTTTTATACTGCCTCCAAACTCTATAAAACTACGCCTGACGCGATCTTTGCATAAAAACAGCGCTTTTTATAAAGCAAATTGACTTAATGAAAAAAGTAAAACAGAAGTTTGTTTATTATGATATGATATCTACGTAACAATCAAGTGCCGAAAACCGAAGAACTTAAATGTTTTACACAATGTTTTATATTGATACCGCATTTTTTATCAGCCACAAACGATCTACGCGCTCACACTTATCTTAAATGCAAACATGTGGTTCCGTATTACCATGATGAATTGAAAATCTTAATAATTAAAAGAATAAATATAGACTTAACCGTCAAGCTGTAGCCAGAATTCTGCGAAATAAGAAGTCAAAAGATAAAATGGACACTGACTTGAATATCGTTGAAACAAAATTCCTCCGATTCTAACAATCGATATGCTTAATGAAACGATGCTAACTTATCCACGAATTATTTGATGGATCTAGATGCAAACAACCTATATGGATAGTACCTAAGTACGTGCTTAGCAAAACGGTTGGTTCCGTGCATTAAAAAAAACCCAGCGTCACGAAGATGAATACTTTATAGCAAGCTAGCCGGCTTACTACAAGTTAAATATACACTTTTAATAGTTGTTTCGGTATTATTTATAAGCGGATTTAAACAGAACTGACAATTGCGTCTTCTGTGTTCTTTGCAATTTAGTCGTAAGATTTGTTATAACGTTTGAATTAAAAAAAAATAATTTTAGTTATTTTGTACTCTTTTCACGTCGAGTTCCAATCTGTATTATCAATGTCCTTTTCCTTGCTTTTGACAATAGATTGTTGTTTTAATATCGGATTGTCGTTTATTCCATGCTGCAAATTGGGACATTTTTTTGGTTTAAAAGTTTGTGAAATTTTTGCCGCTTGCACTAAAGATTCACAGTAATCGACCCTCTCTAAGGATTGGTTGTTGTCGAGAATGGTCATGTATTTATTTTCTCTGCCTCTAATATCGATTGTATTCTTTTTAGAGCCCTCTCTCAACGGACATAAACATCTTTCATGGGAAGAATCGTCGGACCTAGACAATGTCGTGATTCTAAACTGCTATGCTGCTTTTGATTATCCGCTATTTCCAACTTGTATTGTTGCTGAAAATTTTGCAGCTTCGGACTAAGACTAGTTGCGTTTTGTTTTTCGGTTACGATGCTATACTCATTACGCGGCTTTTTAGCATCCATTGTAAAAGGTTGACTCGAGTTGAAATACCCTTTAAAGGGAGTAATGTCAGAGTCATATTGACTTGTACTAGCTTCAGTGTTTGTACTACTATACACTTTCTGACAGTTTTCTATTTGCATTAGGTTGATTTTCGGATCAAGAATTGTCATTTATCAGTGAAAACTCCAACAACAAACAACAAAGGGACAAATAACCTGCCAGACAGCTATACAATAAATGTTTTCAAATTGTGTCCATCTATGAACAGACGGACTAGATTTTATGACTTGATACTGTAGGTGCATACATATAAAATATATCCCTTCCACTTTGCTGTCTGACAACTTTACTATTTACTTAAATATTTAATGTAAATAAAAACAATTTTTTGTTTATTTTTTATTAAGTCTTAATAAAAAAAATTAAAGGTACGGTATTGGCACTTTTGGACTCGGCTGTTAATAAATCCATGAATGGGGCTGCCAACAAATTCTCGTACGCTACAGCCCCAGCAAAGCAAATAAAAGGCACATAACTCGAAAAGTTAAATAACTTCTGCACATGGAGTTTTAATCCAATAAAACGCACTGCCCACGGAATTTTCATCAAAGTACGCACATATATATATAGTAATACAGTAATCATAAGGCACATAACTCCTGCAAATGGAGTTTCAATATTAGCACCTTAGCTGTGTATTTACTTAATTGGCCATTTCAGCCACATCATCATTGCTTATAAAATAAACGTTTCAACATCTGTCACAATATTAACCTCTGCATTTGATGGAGGTAGTGGTAGTTTACATTGTAGCTAAAGAAAATATTAAAAATAAAACTAATATGGATATAGGCGCAGCCTCAATGCGAGCAATGCATATTTTATGCATGATTCATGACATGACGTCAGAGCACCCTAACAGTGACTCTGCATTCCATTGCTGACGTGACGTCTTTCTTTAGTGTGTTGGTGACGTTACAAAAATGACAAAAATACAGAGTTTCTTAGATTGCAAAAAATTGAGATTTTTGTTGTTATTTAAATATCAAACTCTTCAATTTTATCGATGTCAAAATGATTTTTGTCTACTTTTGAATTAATTTTAGTGCTCGTCTACAATATTTTCTTCCGATAGCTCAGCTACCATCTGAAATTTGTTTGTTCATATGGATCACATGACCTTTTTCTTCACACATGCATGTAACTGTACAGCTGGCATCTACGATGCTCCCTATATATTAATTAAAAGTTCATAGCTATTGTAATTCTTATTTACTTTCATTGAAATGATGTTCAACAAAAATGTGGGGTTTTTTGTAAAATAATGTATCGTAAATGTCGGCGTGTTTTGTTGCAGGTTTATTGTAGACGATGCAGTAAGCAATATCAGTAAGATACTAGCACATTGACCAATGTCAGTTATAACGTCTTTCGAACAGTTTTGTAAAAATATGAATAATTCTACTAGTAAATCATTTGGGCGTTTGCTCCATTCACCTCACCCTCACCTATCTTCTTCATCCACGGTGGGACTTAAGGCCATAACTAGTTCCCTCCATTTCCATTTGTCCTGTGCTATATGCTGGGCTTGTCCTAGGCTGTATCCATGTTCCTGTAGTTCCGATTGAATGGTTGTCCTCCAGGTGGTCCGAGGTCTGCCAGGTTTTCTCTTCCCAGTTGGTGTCCAGTGTAAGGCTACTTTCGGAATGCAGTCTTGTGGCATCCTAAGCAAATGTCCCAGCCATCTGAAGCGTCTCCTTTTCACCTCTGTTGCAATGGAATGGCAATAAAATTTCTTTAGCAGATCTTCATTGCTTATCTTTTGTGGCCAGAATATTCCCATTATCCGTCTCCAGCATTTGTTCTGGAACACCTCGAAATTCTGTAGGTAACTCTGAGTAATACGCCAGCACTCTGACAGATACATCAATGCTTGTTTTACATTACAGTCATATAGTACTTTTTATTTTATAATTGTGTTGAAATGCCAGTAAGACTGGACTATGACACGATTCTTTCAATGCTTGTGTTGTTTTTTCACAGTGATATGATATGAAATCATTGCCAAAGTTACTATTATCTTTTTCAATTTGCAGCTCCTTGGGGAATATCGGGCTTGTTGATTAATAAATATTTTTGTTACTTTTATTCTGTTGTTTCATTTTATATCAAGAAGAGAATTTACTGACTTGTATCTACAATCTATTTGTGTGATCATTTAATCTATGTGAAGTTCTGAATCCTGCTTCTTCATACCTAGTTGCCAAATATAGTATAGATAACGATATTAATAACAGAATACGACTTTGTTCTCCAAGTCCTATTGGCAACTTTGGAGGCTCAGCATTTGGGGAGATTTACTCCAACTTCGTTGCCCAGGAGAGCTCTGTTATCCGGTAAGTTCAACAGATGTTAATTTTGTGAAGATTCTAATTGTACGTTTATTTCAACACTGTGTTATAATTATTGTGCACAACTACTCGTGTTAACGTAAACAAAAATTGACAACATTAATCTACTTGAGTCCGAGAAGATAACCCCTGATGCAAATATATTTGCTCGTTAACAAATGCTTCAGAGTTTATCAAAACACAATCTTGAATACTATGGCGGGTCGTCCATAAAATCTACTAGATGTTAACCTCCCATAATATCTGACACTACAGAGGGTACTTGGATACTGGTTAAACTTATAACTGACTAGTGGTGTACAATACCCAACCATTTTCATCAACACACCAACTTACATTTTTTGTATATATTATAAGGGACAGGCCATAATTATATAAAGTCCCTGATATTATATAGGATGAAAAAGTTACTGGTCATACAGTCACAGTAAGTAAATTATACAAAATTCTAAGTATTGTGTCAACCATATTTATATATCTACCCAGCGGAATTCTGAAGCATCAGAAATACAAGGGTTACAACTTTGTCCTCCTATAAAATATGAACCAAAAATGCTTAGTTAGATTACTGTAAAATTGTTACGTATTGGTTACGAAAATTCTGTTTGTTGCCTTATATTAACACCTAACTGAATAAAGAATATATTTTTGAAAACAGTGTGAATAAACAGCTGTTGTAGAAATAATGCCCTGCACATAGTTAAAAAAATCTCGTATGTTCTGACAGGTGTAACGATGAACCTTAAATTAAGGGAATTTTACATTTTTAGTGTAAAGGAATTGTTGAAATGCAGATGCCCTTTTCTTAAATTACCAAGTCCGGAACGTTACTTGCATGATGAATTCCTTCCACTGGAAATGATACCACTTTTACTACTTAAAATGCTTCTTTTCACCTGTGCATTTGCATTTCGATTTTCAAACACTATTATATAAACTAGAGAGGAGTACTCTTTACGTTTGTTTTATATCGTGGATAACGTTGCTAGGCTACTTTATAGTTACCTGACCGTAATCTTAGATTTTGAATAAAATTTATTTTTTGTTTGTTATTACCCTATTTATTATAATAAATTCAGGATAAATAATTTATAGTATGCCGACCTTCTGTAGGTTAACACATGTGATCAATAATCATCATGCACAAAATCGATTTACGTTATTAATTTATAGTTCGGCGCCTTGCTTTATATTTAAAATTTTATCTATTATTATAACACATGCATGTGAATTCCAGTTATTAACCAATTGTAGGCCGGTTTTTTATTAATCATTTCTCTGTGAAATGTCATTAAACAGACTTAGAACACCTGTTTTTGGTTACATTCTGACAAACAAAACTCGCATACCTACCATGTAATAAGGATGTTTTTAAAACAGATGTGTCAAAATTGTACGGAAAAACATACCAAATATATATTATTTAATATTTAGTTATGATCATGTTTACAGCATACTTTCAGCATACAATTTTTTTTAAAGTCAACAGTTTTACGACATATACCTGTTTGTCATAATCTATAAATCTAAATCCCGAATTAAAATAATTAACGATTTGTCGTAGTTTTTTCAACTGATTTACAATCCGTGTAACTAGTGTCCTTTTCATCTTTAGAAATAGATTGTCCTTTTAATATCAGATTATCCTCTGCTTCATGCTGTCCATGGGGACTTTTTAGTTTAAAAGTTTGTAAAAGATTCGCTGATTGATCTAAAGATTCTCGAAAATTGACAAAATTTGAGGATTGATTGTTGTCAATAACGGTTATGTTTGACTTTTTGTCATGATGCTGCTGTAAAGAATCGTTGTTAAACGGACCCAGACAACATATCTGTTTCCATTTGGTTTGTATTCGATCGTGAGGCTGCAATGCTGTGTTTTTTGTAGTCCTTTGCCGGCATTTGGTGCTGTTGCTGTAATTTGTAGATTTTTGGATCAAGCATTGTCATATATTTTCTTTCGGTCAGAACGCTATAATCAAGACGCGGCTTTTCAGATTTCATTGTTAAAGATTGATAGGGGTTAAGATATCCTTCACAGGCAGAACTTTCTGATCCAGACGTTTCATCTGTGTCACATTGTTTTTTATTTGCTTTTGGGTGTGCAGTACTATACGGTTTGTGGCAGTTGTCTGTTTGCATAATCATATTTGGATCAAGAATTGTCATATATTTTCTTTCGGCCAGGACACTATAGTCATGGTGCGGGTTTTCAGTGTTCATTGTTACAAGTTGATAAGGGTTAAGATACCCTTCACAAGCAGAACTTTCGGATCCAGATGTTTCATCTGAAACATGTTGTTTTGAGATTTGTGCTCCAAAGTCAACGGTGTCACTTTTTAAGGTTGTAACACTAGACCGATTCCGCTGCAAATTAAGATTTCTGCTTTCTGCTTCAACCGTATTGGCAAGTTGAGAATGGTAGCTAGATTCGCCCATGTTTATCGTTAAGTTAATTGGTAAAACATCTATCATAGCAGTTTCATCAATGATTTCATAAATGTTTACCTCACCAATCTGTCTTTCATGCGCAGAATTAGTATCATTGACAGTCCTACGCTCTGATTGAGCAACTATTTGTTCCTTTTGAGAGCTTGTTCTTAAAAACACGGTTCTCTTCATCTTACAACATTCATAAACGACACCCAAAATTATAACCAATCCTGACAATGATAACAAAAATACCAATATGGTCTCCCTTCCTGTTAGTTCTGTAAAGTATATTAATATTATTGAAGCATAAAGTTCCACATAACTCTTTTATATTATATATTCTATGTACCAAAATACAAGATGTAGAATTTAAGTAGGTATTTCCTTTCTATTTGTGGAGGAAAACAAGAGGATGTCCTCAGTCCCACTTTATTTAACTTGTTCATAAATGGACTTTCTGAGGAGCTTGACAATTGTACTATAAACCCAGTTAAAGTTGGAGATTAAAGAATAACATCACTTATGTATGCAGATGATATAATTTTATTATCAGAATCTCAGAAAGGTGTGCAAAAAGCACTCGATGCTCTCAACAACTTCTGTGTGTCTTGTAAATAAACAAAAGTCAAAAATTGTAATTTTTAACTAAAATGGTAAATCACTTATCAACCAATTTAAAATAGACAATGAAATAATTGAAACATTTACATCTTATTGTTACCTTGGCATAGTCTTCAACTAAAATGACAATCTAAATCAAGCTAAAACTCAGTAAATGGAAAACGGAAGAAAAGCATGGTTCAAAATAAAGAAAGCTATATCATTAGATAATCCTTGCAGCCTATCAGAAAAATTATGTCGAGCTACTAAAACCTATAGAGACTCCGACCCATACGAATATCGACATCTAAAATTTGTTAAAGAAATTTTAGGTGTTAATTACAAAACTGCTAACATTGCATGCCTAGCAGAAATAAATAGAACACTTTTACATCTTGAGTTGAATATGTTGAAATTTTTTAAATCATGTACTTAATTTCCACAATTCCTTGGTGTACACCATATTTAACAATGCCAAAGAAAGTAGCATATGGATGTCACATGTCTAATGTTGAATAACCTGGGATTTAGCCATCTGACGCTTAATATAAATAACATTGAGTTTCACTTAAATAATATAGTACAAAGAATGGAAGATCAAACAAAACAAAACATGAAGAGATTTATAGAAGCCATTGGGAAACTTTCTTCTTTTCGCAAAATTTATACTCCAGTACATTCTCGGTAAAATGCGTTTAAATGCACACAACTTAGCAATAGAATGTAGAAGATATAATAACACTGAAAGGACTAGACGACTTTCTTTACTGTTGTAAAGCTAATTATAAAAATCATGAAAGAATGTTTGTAACCAAGAATTTTTTAATATATAATTATAATAATTTTTTTACCACTGTCACAGGGGCCTCGGTGGCCGAGTGGTCTAGGTAGTTCGTCTACCATTGATCACGTGGTCTGTCAACACTGAGATTGCGGGTTCGATTCTCACTGCAGGCAGGGTGTACTCGACTCCAATCTTAATTGACAAGGATTGCCAGTTTTCCTACCGCATGTCGGGGGTTCTCTCCGGGTACTCCGGCTTCCTCCCCCAATAAAAACTGGACGCCATGAAATAGCTGAAAAATTGCTGAAAGTGGCGTTAAAACACCATTCAAACAAACAAACAAAACAAACCACTGTCACATCAGGTACATGGTAATGACCATTTGTCTCTAATATATATTGGTGACATATAGCTAATTATCAATGAGCTTCTTATTATTATATAATTTGTGCTATTAGCCATTTAATGTAAATGTGTTTATGCAAACGAGTTGTCTAATTGTCGAATTAATATCTATTTCCTGCCTTGGTCTTAGTGTGTATACACACTATTGGAAAAAATATTGATAATGAAAAGAAAAAACATCTCAATGCCAAATTACACAAATAAATTAAGTGTTAAAATCAGCTGGAGGGGCCTAGGTGGTTTAGTAGTTAAAATAATGGTCATAATATTTAACACGTGGTCTGTCAACGCTGAGGTTACGGGTTCGAGTCTCACTGCGGACAGTGTACTCGATTCCGGTCTTAATTGAGAACCTACCGCAGTTTGGAGGTTTTCTCCGGGTTCTCCAGTTTCCTTCCCAAATAAAAACTGGACGCTATTATATAGCTTAAAAATCAGTCTTTAGGATTTCCCAACTAAATAAAATAACATGTTTAAATGCAAAACATTATTCTAGAATTATGTTATATTGCTTAAAATCTTTACCTATTGTTTTTTTATCTGTTACATCATGTGTTATATCATCAACTGTTACTATTTCATTATCTGTCCAGGTGGTGACTGTACTCTCAGTAAACAGCAAAGTTTCTATAAAAACAGAAAATATTGAAACAGAGTATTTAAAGCACGCTACATGTTCTTCAGATAGTAATTGGTGCACCGCATATGGCGACATTCGTGTCCTACAGTTAAAATTTGATGGATTTGCAGCTTTGAAATAATGGAAACATTTTTGCTCTTTTGCTCAGCTTTATACCGGTTCAAAAAAATGCTACCTAGTCTTTAAACATAATTTTTTAGCAAATATGCAACTATTTTGTTTGAATTTGTTTTTTTTTTAAGTAAAATGCAGGTGTTGTTTTAAATCATCCATTAACATTTCTAATCCATAAGTAGGTCAAAGTAACGGTCACCTACTTATGTCATATTATTTTATTTCCTAATTACCAAATTGAATAAGGGCCTCCCTTGCCAAGTGGTTACTGTAGTTTGATATTGATCACGTGGTCTGTCAACACTTAGATTGCGGTTTGAGTCTCTTTGCGAGCAAGGTGCGCTCGACTCCAATCTTAAGTGACAGTGATTGCCAGTTTTCCCCACCAAAGGTCGGGTGTTTTATCCGTGCATTCCGGCTTCCTCCACAATAAAACTAGTAAACGTCGGCGTGGTTTGGTGTAAGATTTCTGACTCACTTTTTAAAACCGGCTTACCGGGTATGGTGGAGCTTATGCTTCCTTTTTAGATCCCAAAAATAATATTTTGAAATCAACAATTATTTCCTCAAAATATTCAGCGTTTTGAAATGGAGTGATTTTTTCATTTTTCATTTACCCCATATGCAGGTTTTAATTTAGAGGCAAAAACGCTCCACCAAAACACGCCGTCGTTTACCATAGACTAATGATGTAGCTGAAAAAAGCTGAAAATTGCGTTACACATCACTCAAAAAAAACCAAAAAATGGGACCGTAGGACTTTCTGTGCTTAATCTAGTGAGATGCTTAGCGCGTCCCCATGTGGCGGATAGGATAGGCCCTTTAGCTTGGGGTTGGGGAGGGGGTTATTAGGCAATAATACAGAAAGCATGTTCGCGGACCATAATGGGTAAAGCTTTTGGAGAGTTTCACGATTCTTGTATGATAAAGACCTCTTTTGTAGCTTTTAAAGGGGAGAAGGCTAATTGTAACCTTCTTAAACAGCTAAATGTTGCATGTCTACCGAATAAGCCGTGCATTTCCAGTGGCAGTCCAAACAGAAAAAGTTCTGCTTCTCCGTTTTTTCCACGGGATTCCTAAAAGTAAACGTTCGGCGGCTTCTACGTTGTTCTCCGCGGGAATGTTCAATCTTTTACATTGCTGGTAAATAATAATAAAAAAAACAATTGTTTACCTTTTTTACCGGAAAAAGTTGTTATTTCTGATTGTGCAGCACATGAGCCAGAAATACTGTCACATCTGGAAAAAAAACACGGAAATCATAATAACTAAAAGTTATTGTAAATACAAGTTTGACAATATCAAAGGGTTTTTTGTATAGTCCACGCAACATTTCAGTCCAGTGTTGATACAATAGCAATAGTCACTCAACATTAGCAAATGCATGGCCAAAATTCTTTATTTCTAAATTTTCCCACATCAAAACTGACATGCGAATAATAAAATATATGAAGTCATGCAGTACATATATCCATAAGATAATGTAAGTATTGCTCCTGGCTTTTTTTAATACTGTTATTTACTAATATACAGCTGATGTTTTTGAAAATAGTTCAAATTTTACATATAAGACAAACACTATTTTTTCCAGTTCGAAAATGTGTAGCTTACTTAAAAATCGTGGATGTGAATTGATTGATAAAATTGTTTAAATGGTACAATCGTTATAGGACTTTTGAAAGTTACACATTTGCCCTTTCGTCAGCAACAAAAAGGCACTTTTTAAGAACAGAATAACTTATTTTTTGTTCAACTTGCATTCCTGTTTATGTTTATGAATAGTTCTGTCAGTATGAAAACTGTTCAAATATCTTCTGATGGACATGAAACTACAATTTTAATTTGGACGAAATATTTCATGCTTTACCTAATCATTTCAATTTAAATCTCGACTGCTTTATTGCCCAATCCCCAAACCTGCATCAAGTCAAAAAAAAACGAAAATGCCGTAACGAATAAACAGATAACCGTACCTTTCCCTAATTTTGCACTGACACTCAAAGGCACATTTTCTGCCAAATTTTCTATATGCACACGGATAACAACTTTCTCCCAAATTTGAAGAAAAACCAATCAAACATTCTAAAAAATATATTTTAACAAAGAAAAACAAACAACAGTCATTTTTACACAAAATCTTTGTTTTAAGTAGCTCCGGAAAAAATATTTTATTTCTGGGGTAGACCTGCTCTAAACTACCATTGACTATTGAGTAGGGCTGCTCTCAACTGTTTTTCGGTCAAATTGCTTTAAATTATTTATGAGTTGAACTGCTTGAACCTGTTCTAGGGTAAAACTGCTGTAAACTCTTCTGAGGTAAAAACTCTAAACTGGTTTGGTATATAACTTCTATAAACTGCTCAGGGACATGGCAGAACTACTTAAACCTGATATGGATTTTTGGATATTAGCTGTTCTAAACTGTTGTAGGGTAGCATTGTTCTGAACTATGAGCAGCTCTAAATTTAAACTGTTCTGAGATAGATCTGCTCAAAACTATTCTGTGATACTTTGCGTGACAAATGAAAACTGTTTACCGCGTATGGTTCAGGTTACGCTCCTTTTGTAATCAAGAGGTGTACTTTTGAAATCAATAATAATTTCCTCGAGATATTCAGTGTTTTGAAATATAGCGGGTTTTTTCATTTTCATAGGGCGATTTTCCATAGTAAAATTTGACCTAAATTAGAAGATATTTGTACGTTAGGAACAATCGATTGTTGTCTTTTGGAAATCCTTCGAGTAATGTCGTCTGAATTTCGGGCGAGAAAGGTCTCGCGGTTTCGTAAACAACGCAACGGTAGGTTTGGCATGCCATGAAACCTGGTTTAACCCACCATATCTTTTGAAATGCCTGTACCAAGTCGGGACCATTGCAGTTGTTGCTTTAGGTTGGATGTTGGTTCTGGAGTTTGTCGGTTTCTCGGGCTTTGATTTGTGGATTGTCTTTTTTGACAGTTTTTCGGTGTTCGGTATTTTGTTCTTGCATTCCTTTAGAAACAAAAATGGCTGACTTATTATGTAAAATTCCCATAGCAAAAGATAAGGACGATTCGTAACAACTAAACAACAGAGGCATAGTATAAAACATGGACAGGTTATCGTATCTAATTTGTTTACTGGAGTTTCGTAATAAGTTAACTATGAAATAATAAGTACATACAAGCAAAATATTTGTCCAAGGGGTGCGGCATTTAGTATAAACTGTTTTAGGGTAGAACTGCTCAAAATTTTCGAGCGTAGAACGTCTTTAAACCTTTCTAAGGTACATATCCAAGCTGTCCGGAATATAACTGCTCTAAACTATCCTTGGGTAGAAATGCTTTAGACTGTTTTAAGGTAGAGCTCGTCTTAAGTGTTAAACTATTCTGGGAAAGAGCTGTTCCAACCTTCTGAGTAAAAATGCTTAGTTTAACCAAGTACTATGAAAACAATTAAAACTGGACGCCTTGATATAGCTGAAAAGTGACTGAAAGTAGAGTTTCAAACCATTTTCAAACAACCAAACAAACCAACCGTCCTAAGGTAGAACAGCTCAAAATTGATCTGGAGTAAAACTATTCTAAACTGTTTTGAGGTAAAACTGCTTCAATTACACCGTTATGGAGGAGAGCTGCTCTAAACTGGTCTAGGGTAGAACTGCTCTAAACTGTTCGGAGTAAAACGGCTCTTAACTGTTTTGGGGTATAAATGATCAGAATCGTTCTAGTGTATAATTGCTCTTAACTGTTCTGGGTAGAGTTGCACTACACTGTTCTTAGGTAGAACTGCTCTAAACTATTTTACGGAAGAATTACTCTAAATTGTACTAAGTAAACCTGATATGAATTGTTTTCTAGTAAAACTGGTCTAATGTGTTTTCGGGTAGAAGTGCTCTAAAATATTCTATGGGTAAAACTACTCTTAACTATCATAAAGTAGAATTGCTCTAAACTGTTGGTCTGAATTGTTCTAGAGTAGAATTTCTCTAAACTGCGCTTGGGCTTAATTATTTAGGTGTAGAACTGATCTAGACTATTCTGTAGTAGAGATGCCGTCAATTTGGCGTGGGACCGCTCTATACTTTTTTGAGTAAATCTACTTTGGGGTAGATTTGCGCTGATCGTAAATTGCGGCAAGCTCAATTGCGCTCTAGAGCACCTATCCTAACCATTTTTGGCCACTATCATGATAGATAAAATATCTACCACGTTCGGTTTAATCGTATAGTAAATTTCACATTATTTCCGCGAGGTTCGCACGCATCCTCTTTCACTCAATGAAACAATGCACTAGACTTTAAAACTGTATTGTTACTTGATCCAAACATCCATTGTGATTCCTTTCGGCTTTCTATCTCGCTAAACTTAGTCACGATATAGCTGCCAGATTTCTGACTCTAGCATTTAAATCTGTCAAATCTAATTAATTAAATGGTATCAGAGCATTGATAAAGAGAACTGATTTGTTGAATACTTACCTCTGCATGTACCACTTATGTTTTCGAAATTGGCACAACAAACTTCTCTGAAATTAATACAAAAATGCGACAAAATATTATATATTGCAGATAATCAAGAGATATTGACTATTTTATATGGGTCACCTTGACAGGAAACGATTACATGTGGACAATAGATCAAAGAAATGTCACCTCCTTCAAATTAGATTTCACTGCGCCAAGCACATACCTTCGACAACGCTAAACCTCAGTAGTTGACACTATTTTCGATATTTTTTTTTCAAACTGTTCGAAAACATTATGTCATGAACTGTATATGGATGGCAAGTGTTTATGGTATGAAATCACTCACTATTAAGATTGCAAGTTTGAGCCCTACTTATGTAAAATTAAAACTAGTACTAGTTATCAGCTTATAGACTGACCATTATCTGTTCAAATATGTCGTGTATTTTGCATACATGGTGTAGCTTTTCGTATACTGTTGTACAAAGTACAATCCAATTTTATTTCAAGAAAAATTGTTAACGTGTGAATTCACGTGTTCAATGTAATGCTGAGATGGAATTAGTGTTCACCGTTAATACTGTAAAAACTCTTCATATTAGAAGTATTTTGATCACAAATTGCCGAAAATCAACACATGGCAGTAAAATAAAATAAATTATGGAAAACAAAAACTTGAACTTTTAGTGTGTTTGTGCATGTCATAGTTTCCTTGTGTTTTTCATGTAAGAGTTTCCTTTTTGTGTCAGTAGTCATATTAATGATGTCTACAATACATTATAATTCTTTTGGTAAACCACTTTAACCGCATTTGGGTGCCTTGGTGACCGAGATGTTAAGGTAGTTAGTCATCTAATATTCGACAGCGTGCATGTCAACACTGAGGTTACGCTTTCTAATCTCACTGCGAATAGGGTGTGCTCGACTCAAGTATTTCCAATTTTTATGCCCCCGCGACATGACGGGGACATTAAGTTTTACTCATCTTCGTCCTTCCGTCTGTCTGTTCAGTACGAACGTACGTACGTCCGTACGAATTTCCGTCAAGCTTTTCTCAGAAACCGTACATGCGAACAATTTGAAACTTGGCAGGGTTGTTCAGTATCACAAGTTGTACGTCTTGAGCGACTTTCAAGACCTGCCGGACAACTACTTTATGTTTGGTACTTCATTTGTACTTACGTACGTCCGCCCATCCGTACAAATTTCCGTCAAGCTTTTCTCAGAAACTGTACGTGATAACAATTTGAAATTTGGCAGGGTGGTTCACGATCACAAGTTGTACGTCCTAAGCGACTTTCAGACGTGTCGCACAACTGCTTCCTGTTTGGTACTGCATTTAGCGGGGGCATCTGTGTCCCAAGGACACATTCTTCGATTTCTTCTACCGAAAGTCGGGGTATGTTCAGGTTATTTCGTCTTACTTCCCAATAAAAACTGAACTCAACGATAAAGCTGAGAAATTGCTAAAAGCGCCGTTAAACACCATGCCAACAAAGAAACAAATCAACCATATTTATAAATTGCCAGCTGCGTACGCGCCACACTTGTCTTTGAAGTAAGAATATTTCAAATCTGAATGTGATGCCAGTTTCATAGAGTTATGTTGCAACAAATTTACATATGCATTTTCAGTAGTATTCGATGTTTGCCGAGTTTTGAGATGGCGTCACTTCTGTAGCAATAAACATAGATTTGGGAGACCGGATTTAGGTCTGTTTATAGGGAAGAGCTACATAGTGTTATATTGTACATAAATTGCGCTTAATATGTCAAAAATACAATATCGTATATGTATGACTGATAGAAAACTAGTTAAAAATGTTTAATATAACAATATATTCGAATTTTAAAATTGACGAATTATAAACTATAAATTTCCACTAGAATCTGATCGCTGGAATAGAGAGAATGTTAATCATATGTACAGAAAATGTAATAAAAGACGAGTATCGTAATATAATAAAAGCAACATTAAGCAGCACAAAATGGTATACATTCTGGTAGATGGCAAGTTTTATTACCAACTGCAAAACAATATATTTTAAACACCTTATGAATGGCAGACAAAAATCAAAGATAAAAATTATGATTTATTCTGACTTAAAATTGAACTGCTTTAACGTGTTTATACAACTGTTTGTATATTGTCTCTCCAGTTGTCTGAAACAAATCAGCTTACTATAATAGACACATGGCGTTCATACAACTGGCTTGACACGATACAAACAGTTGTATGAACGTAGTATACATAATTAATCAGAATAAAGCATAGTAAATATATAAAAATACTGAAGTTTTTATTTCACAATACTGTAATGCTAGAATCTTCCACAAAGCAGTCACTATTACAAATACTGATGCGAATTATTGAAACCATCGTTTGTTTCAGTTGCATCAATAATCCTATCCTTTAGTCAAACTATTATGTAAAATGTATGCAAACATTACCTGTTTAAATTGTAGCAATAGCCTTCTTCTAGACTTCTCGCAAGTCGAATGGTCAAAATGGAAAATATATAGAATAAAATTGAACCATATACAGTATGTACTACAGTCATTTTTCCCATGCATATAATATTGAATCCGGAAACATTATATATCGTAGAACAATGGGGCTTCTTATTTAGTGATTTTAACATATAGGAAAAGGGAAATTTTTTTTGATATTGTTAGGTATATTATTTCCTCAAAACGTTTTAGTCGATGGACAGTTAAAACAACTGGTACAATTCGTAATCGTGCAGAAAGAACCAGTACCGGTTTCACAAAATGTTATCTCTTTTCCATCAAAATAAAATTTAAGTTGCATTCCGTTTTACTGTGGAAATGTTTCTCTAACCTAGATATCCTTGATCAATTGTTCCGTACTATGCCTAAGGCTAGACTCTGTACTACAACTTAAGGTCCGTAGAACGAAAATACTTGAATACAGCTACTAGTATAAGCAGTAGCAACACACACAAGTACTACAAACTGATGGGTTGTCCCAACCTGTGCTCGTTACGTAACTAATAACTGTAGACAAGGTTGACACCATGTTCAAAACACAAATTTATTTTATTCCGGCACATAACTCTCTCTCTCTCTCTCTCTCTCTCTCTCTCTCTCTCTCTCTCTCTCTCTCTCTCTCTCTCTCACCCTCTCTCTCTCTAAAGGGGAGAAACCACTGATTCAATTATTTCAGGTTTTCTACTAAATTTGTTCATTTTCGAATGTGTATAGCTCGTTCACCTTAAGTTAACTTGACAAACACCATATATATCCAGACTATTGCATGCCGGGGCCACATTTTCTCAAAATGTCATCCCCACTTTAAAACCTTGTAAGAGAAAACCAGCATCCGGGGTAAACCTACTCCAAAAATAGCACTTTCATTTCAGAAAATGTGGTGAAAAATAGGTGTCATATACACCAAGTTGGACAGGATTATTTTGTTTAAATTGCTACTATGTTCTAAAGTGTGATTTGTCCTATTTAGTATATTGATACCTAAACAATACCACGTCTATACTCTTCCAAAGCCTTATTAGTTCTCTCTTCCCCAAATTTATAGTCAAAGTCGAAACGTTATTTGAATAGTGAATTTCTTACCATGTGGTCAAATAAAATTATTTCTGGCTAGTCAAATATATATTTCTTAGAAGCTGTGATCGTTTGCCAGAAATAGAGCAACGAACTGATACTTTGTCTTAAACTGTTAACTCGAGATTTCTGTTTTGATCCAATGTTTCCTTTTTTATTTACTCAGGATGCGCGAAATACCCCCAAACACTGCGCATGGTGTTTATTTCGCTACATAATATAAAGTACAAATATTTTATCCGTTTTATACTGCCTCCAAACTCTACAAAACTACGCTTAACGCGATCTTTGCAATGTTAGACTCGCAACAGTATAAAAACAACGCTTTTTATAAAGCAAATTGACTTATTGAAAAAGTAAAACAGAAGTTTGTTTATTATGATATGATATCTACATAACAATCAAGTGCCGAAAACCGAAGAACTGAAATGTTTTACACGATGTTTTATATTGATATCGCATTTTTTATCAGCTACAAACGATCTACGCGCTCACAATTATCTTAACTGCAAACATGTGGAAAAGAATAAATATAGACTTAACCGTCAAGCTGTTGCCAGAATTCTACGAAATAAGAAGTCAAAAGATAAAATGGACACTGACTTGAATATCGTTGAAACAAAATTCCTCCGATTCTAACAATCGATATGCTTAATAAAACGATGCTAACTTATCCAAGAATTATTTGATGCATCTAGATGCAATCAACCTCTATGGATACGACCTAAAGACGCGCTTAGCAAAACGGTTGGTTCTGTGCATTAAAAAGCCCACCGTCACGAAGATGAATACTTTATAGCAAGCAGTCTCTGATTAACTATGACAATAATGCTTAAAATTGAATTAAAGTTAATAATTTATAGCCAGCCGGCTTACTATAAGTTAAATATACACTTTTAATAGTTGTTTCGGTATTATTTATAAGCGGATTTAAACAGAACTGACAATTGCGTCTTCTGTGTTCTTTGCAATTTAGTCGTAAGATTTGTTAAAACGTTTGAATTTAAAAAAAAATAATTTTAGTTATTTTGTACTCTTTTCACGTCGAGTTCCAATCTGTATTATCAATGTCCTTTTCCTTGCTTTTGACAATAGATTGTTGTTTTAATATCGGATTGTCGTTTATTCCATGCTGCAAATCGGGACTTTTGGTTTAAAAGTTTGTGAAATTTTTGCCGCTTGCACTAAAGATTCACAGTAATCGACCCTCTCTAAGGATTGGTTATTGTCGAGAATGGTCATGTATTTATTTTCTGCGCCTCTATTATCGATAGTATTCTTTTCAGAGTCCTCTCTCAACGGAAATAAACATCTGTCATGGAAAGAATCGTTGAACCTAGACAATCTTTCTCCTTCTATTTGGTTGATACCATGTCTTGATTGTAAACTGCTATGCTGCTTTTGATTATCCGCTATTTCCAACGTGTATTGTTGCCGAAAATTTTGCAGCTTCGGACTATGACTAGTTGCGTATTGACGTGGCTTTTTAGCATCCATTGTAAAAGGTTGACTCGCGTTGAAATACCCTTTAAAGGGAGTAATGTCAGAGTCATATTGACTTGTACAAGCTTCAGTGTCTGTACTACTATACAGTTTCTGACAGTTTTCTATTTGCATTAGGTTGATTTTCGGATCAAGAATTGTCATATATTTTCTTTCAGTTACAATACTATACTCGTGACGCGGCTGTTCAGTTTCCATTTTTAAAGGTTGATACGGATTGAGATATCCTTCATAGAAAGAAATGTCGGACCCAGACGACGATGCATCTGAACTCAATTCGTTAGTTTTATGTCTTATAATTTCGCTTGCTTGACAATTTCTGGTTGTAATTCTAGACCGATTTGGCTGCAAATTCTGATTTTTATCACCTGTTCCAACCACCTCGATCAATTGTGAAGGATGGTTGGAACTCCCACTGTTTATTGGAAAGTTTACTGGTATTACGTCTATCATTTCAGTTTCATCAATACTTTCGTAACTGTTATTCTCACTAATTTGTCTTCCTTGGGTAGGGTCAGTATTATTATCAGACCTACGTTCCGTCTGAGCATCTATCTGTTCCCTTCTGAAACATTCGGTCCTCTTTATCTTACAACATGCATAAACGACACCCACAATTATTACCAAAGCTAACACTGATAACAAATATACAAATATGGTTTCTCTTCCTGTAAGTTCTGTAAAATAAATAAGTCTATTTCCATCTGTATTGTTTGTATATGTGTGCATAAATTTGTGTTGAAATAAATGTCTATAAGAAATATTCTTAAATTAACAATAATTTCTAATCGAATACTTTATATTATCTCATACACCCTGCTTTTCCTTAAAACGAGATCAGGGTCTTCGGGCAGCTACGTATTATCGTGGTCTGAAACGCGTAAGTTGTGATGACCTATAAACATTACCAGCTTTTTTAATCTTTTTTGTGTTATCTTGTATCCCTTTTAAAAACGTCGTACGAAATAATTTGCAATTTTAAAATTGTCACCATATAACTCATGATGCATTTAAATCGTTATTGGTGTTAGAGCGCACTTTTATTATAATGCTTATTATGATATTGTGTGGGGAAATTGTATGGCAGGCTGATGTGTAATAGATTTTTTAATATTTATAAATCATGTTTAAAAATTTTAAATAATAAAATTAAAAATAACATTTATTAATTAGGCAAATTACAACTATTTATTAATTAATTATAACTATTAACAATCATTTTAATATAACAAAACTTTTAAAACAAACAGAAGATAAACGTCAATAAATATTATGAAAAATACCATATTTTTAATAGTGATAATTTGTATTTATTTAACACATATAAATCATATTATGGTGTCTTAAGTGTTTTTAAACGTCACCATTATCAATGACGAATATAGTTCCCAATTAAAAAACAGTGTATTTCTTTGTAGTTTTTTCAATATTGTTTACTTTCCTTTTGGATATTTTTTGGTTTTATTTGAAAGAAGTCTTTGAGGAAACTTGTGAAACTAAACATTAAATCTTTTTGTTATAATTTTTAACTAATAGGTAAAACAATTGTAATCTGTATCCATCACCCAAGACGCTTGAAATAAAAAATCTTTTAAGATACGATCGATATATATTTACCTGTAACTTTTTCATCCTCCTTCAATGTAACGACTGTACTGACAGTATCCAGAGAATTATCTATCAAACATGATTTGAGTAAACACTACAAGCAGATGTGGAATATATTTCACATTTCTTTAATTATATTTCATGTCTTAATATTAACAAATATTTATTAATATTAATTAATCATTCAAATTATAAATATTAAAAAAATTAATTCTAACATTAAAATCATTTTAAAATTATAAATCTTTTAAAAGGAAAAGCATATTATCTTCTATAAATATTAATAATATACCTCTATTTTTAATATATATAAATCGTATCATGGCTTCTTAAGTAACCACGATCAGTCAGACGCTTAATATAAACAGTCTGTCAGGTTATAATCCTAATGTCATAGTAAATTTACCTGTTACTATTTCATTCTCTATCCACGTGACGACTGTACTAACTGTAACCGGGGAAGTACCTGCTAAAACCAGCATTTGAGTATAACACTATCAAATATTACCCCCAAAGTTTGCCGTCAAAGAAGGACATTTCTTCATTACCTATAACTTCTCGAATATCCTAGATGTATAAGGAACTTTTTGAATAGATATTAATTTTTGAATATGCAATCTTACTTTAGTGAAATTTTAAGTGAGATTTTTTTAACTTTTGTAATAAATGAACTGGAGAATAAAGTTCTATGACGTAGGATCACAGGATGCCCCTTGCAACGCAGCATTGTATTTCCTGTATACACCGACTGTCGTTTGAATTTTACATACATCTTATTTTTATAATGTACGTTTTATCAAGCAAAATTGTATATACTTATCCCACCTTAAATTAAAATTTTGATTCCTATGTCTAAATATGACGTACTTGTTGTCATCCCAATTGGGAAACATATATAAATAAGGTTTTTTCATGGAAATCCGGCTTCCTCCCGCAATAATAACTAAACATTGCTGAAAGTGGCGTTAAAACCCATTAAATTAAAACAAATATTTCCCATTGAATTTATTGTTATTGGGATTCCCTATATTATTTATATAGATACTAAACAAGGTTGTTTCTGTCATTGAGGGTATCAATGACAGTGAAATATCATAGAAAGTGGTCTAATTCCAACAATCTAGGTTTTTACACACACAAAACTCTTGGGCACATATATCAGTTAACCTCACATGATCTTTAATTATTTTCAACTTATTGAATGTATATAATGATTTTATATGTATTTAATCGTTCAAGCTTTTCATACCTTTTTACCAACAAAAGGTTTGTTTACAAATTGTTAAGGGCCCACCAACGAACATGTCTGAAAACATTGGGATAAGATTTTGTCTTCGCATCAAAGTTATATGCGCATACTAACACCATTCTTTTACACGTTTTAAAATAGAAAACCCTGATGTCCGGATTTCAGTATAGCTAAGCAGATCAGATCATTGTGTATCAAAGCCGGGGCCTCGTTTAAGTCATCTACTATTGATTATGTGGTCTATCAACACTGAGGCTGCAGGTTTGAGTCTTACAATGGGCAATCTTAATTGACAACATTCTGTCTTCGTGAACTCATACCAACTATTACAATAAATAACACCTCTGGTGTCTCTAGTATAGAACTGTATGTTAATCTCTCTGAAACGCATGAAATTAACCACCTTCTGTTCACATGGGTTCGTGCTGTTTTATTTTATTATTATTTGAGTATTTGTCGCTTATTGTGTTCGTGAGGTATTGCTTTTTCATTTCGGTTTTTTTTATTTTTTTTTTATTATTTTTTATTTTGTTCTTTTGTGTTTTTTATGCCAGTAAAAATACAAGTGATAAAAGTAGTTTGCCTTTCTTACCGAAAAATGTTGTAACATTTAACTTGTCAACACAACCAAAAATAGTATCACATCTGAAAAGAAAACAACATTTTTATCAGAAGAAATCCTCCATTGTCGTTTTTCCAATTCACTAAATTTAATACAGAATTAAACATGATTATGGATCATAACTGGCTCCCAAATCCATTGTGGACCCTCTAGGTCAGACATTCATTGACAGCAACTGCCTCTACCGGAAAACCAAGTTGTGTGCAAATGGGAGCATTTTGAATTTTTGGTGGCCATCTGGGAATCCAAATAGAAAGTCGACGTGTTCGTCATATGGTGCGGTATAGCATACTCTACTTATGTTCCAATTTTCATTAAAATCCGTTAACGTTTGTATTTTACTGTTTTTTCATATTTAAAATTTAAACATTTTAAACCTGTCATGAAATATTTGTGAGTGACGTTTCATTTCGATCCACTTTACCGTCTCAGAGAAAAACGGTCGGACAAAAGTGGTAGAAAAAAAATAATAAGAAACGAAGCGAAACAAAATGTCTCCCAAAAATTTGTTAGGGAGCCATAATTACAGAATTATTTAACATTTTCTTAGTTTGATATACTTTTTAATTGGCGTTATTATGGGATAGAAGTATCGCAATAAAAACATTGTTTCGTGGTCTAGCCTTCTGGATTTTGTTCCGACTGTCTCTTCACACTTATCAGCTAATTAGCTAAGGACATTTACATGTTTATCCTGTATCACAAAAATACCCATAAATCTAGAGCCGATTAAAGATAAAGGGTTATGCTAACTTCTTGGACGTTTTAACTATAAGATAACTACTTCTGCAGATTCAATTTCTTGCGATGAAAAGCATTAGTTAGGAATCAAAACAAGTGCACATTGTTCAGTAACACCGTAATTTACAGTTTTGATTCTAGACTTTAATATCTCTGTATCTACTGCTTGTTTTCTCAGCCACTATTTAAACAAGGAACATGTAATGTAGTGATATCTTACCTGCCTTGTTGGCATTTACAAATTCCACCGCACTTGTAGCCATATTTACCATTAGCACAGGGAACACAAGTTTTCCCAATATTTGAGGTAAAACCAATTCTACATTCTAAGAATAAATTTGAATATCAGAAAAAATATATACAGTTATTAATTATGAAATCCTTGCAACAATCATAACAATATTTCAGTATTTGTTAGATAATAACAAACTATATATGGTACTTCACAGAAAGTTTGAGACATATATCTTAATAAACGTTTATCTTTTTGAGCTATCTAAAACAATTTAGAAAATAGGATCATCCATTCAAATGACCAACAAGTTTAATACAGTCAAAAAATGACTGATTTCGGTAAATCCTAAACATTATATTAAAAAGTCTGTTTGTGATACTACAACTCACAATGAACCTTAATGGTAAACAAGTAGAGCGGATGTTAGAATGTTATTTACAAATTGCTACCATACTGGATATTTATATAGGATATTAGATAAAAAAATTAGCAAAGCAAACCGACCGAACAATTCAGAAATAAATAGTATGTAAAATATGTCCTTGTATTTAAAGGTTTCTAGTATATTATAATTAATGGATATCAACAGATAACGTTTTCTGTTGTTTTTTATATTCAATCAGCCTTTAAACCTCAAAAGGTTTCGGCCAAAAAATACGAGGTTTATGTTAAGAAAAAAATTTATTGACTTGAACTTTGTAACTATGGAGATGCAGACATATTAGTAGAAAGGGTTCGCTGTAACGTAACTTGTCGGTTATAAATTATTAGATTGCGACCACTTTTACAATTTTATAGTAGTGCGTTGATTCATACAATGGTGTGTTGAAGTTTACCTGTTACTAACATTTGGCCGAATATTTCCTCCTAATATGTGAGTCTTCATAATGTTTCTAAATTTGATAAAATATAACTTAATGTGGTTCTATAGCTGATCCTGGCCTATTCAAGGTATTGTCATATACATTTTTACACTTACCTTTGCACTCCCCATTTATTTCTTCGTAATTTGCACAGCAAACTTTACTGCAGGGAATAAAAAACAACAAAACTGATTCGCATTTTATATATAAAGAGTAGATAAACCAAACTCAAACCTCACAATCAATTTATCACTAAATGACGAAAGAAAGATAGCAAAAACTTAATGTATAAACAAAAGGAAAAAATACGGGGTCACATCATGCTGACTTGGAACAGTCACACAAAATATTATGCGGCGGGTTTAAAGCGGCTACTGGTCTCCAAATCCTGCCTTTTATTTCTTCCCTAACAATACAACAAGCAGAAACATTAACATCCGGCCATGCACATAAGACAAAAAGATAAATATCCATGCTTGGAACCGGCACATACAATTTTGTAGTAGCATAACAACACAGAAACGTGCAGAAACATTTTCCAACAGCACTTAATAATAAACACAAGACATATAATCAAAAACAAATACAACGCAAATAAAAAACTCAATGAAAAGTAATGTCTATATTTGCACGGTAGTGCTAAAACGTTATAGGATCATATAGGATTTGTATGTACACCACTCTGTATCATTGCAGCACAGCAAATAATAAGATATATTTTGAGAGTTCTTCGATCAGCGTGTTTCATAGATAGATCATATAATAATAATAGTAACAATCGTCTGTCATAGGGCATCCCACATACATTAAAACGTGACTATTCGATTTAAAAAGTAGCCTATTCTTGCTGTGTAATAAAACAATACCTAACAAAAAGGAAACTGTCAAAAAGACAATCTACAAATCAAAGTCCAAGACACCAACATCCAAAAAAACCAATGGTAATGCATTTCGATAGAAATGGTGGGTTAAACTAGGTTTTATGGCATGCAAAACCTTTCACTTTCATTACAGTACTGTGATATGTTGATGAAAATAGATGAGTATCATACACGACTAGTCAATGATAGGCGTATCCGATAATCGCCGCATCACAATCACTATTTTACTTAATTCAAAACTTGGAAAAAAACTATTTGCAATCATATTTTTAAACCAGAATATCTTTCAACAATGAAATGGTATCTATAGTAAAACATTTTTAAGGCGCGGACGAGTCTTTTTTGTTTGTAATAATAGTTAACAAATATATCTCGAAGAAATCGCTGGCGTTTGCAAAAATCATTATACTCACTGCAAGCTGCTGCATACCTGATCAATTGAGAAATATAGACACCATATGCAGGAGAACATGGCATATTGCTGCATAAGTTAGGGATATTTCTAATTTTAAAGTTAAAATTGTCTCGTTTGTTCCTAAATTTTGCCCTAAGATAACCATTGGGGTCGTAAGTCTAAAAATTTCAGTTCTGAAGAATATATATTTACAGCTGCCAATTGAGGGTTGTTAATTGAAAGTACATCATTATCAATAAATTTGATTTCAAATTGTTAAAAAGTTCTTTCAAACTTTTTTGGAATCCACACATAATTAATATTACTTCGCACATAAACAGTTTCACAGTATTTTTGCTGTCATTCCTATCCTTCAGAGTAGACATCTCTTTGGTAGAGCACGTTGCTGAGTCGGCTAATAGACCTTTATTTGTAAGGAGGTGTATGACATTTTAGAATCCAATACAAGTTTGGTAGAATGTTTGTAGAATTTGAATATTAAAGCAGTCATGTAGAACTTATTTTTAGCCATAATTCCATCTTTGTCAAATGTGGTGCGTTGGTATGTGGAATTACCAGAGGTATGCCTAGCGCTTTAATGAGGCAGTAGTTTGACTAAAATAAAAATACATTGTTAGGATTCTTGTCGGCAGGGGTAGCAAAATATTTAGCATGGCTGGAAGGAAGTGACGCACCTCATAGCATCCGCATCCTCATGTATAAATACGGATTTAGGTCGATCATTAACGCAATGCTAAAATTCTTAATACGACGTACGTTGTACCAAAGGCCACATTGTTCTTCTAATCCAGCTAGAAGGTGCATCTATTTCTGGGTCTTTTTCCCTGTCTCTCTTATTCCACACTCATTGACACCTTCGACTGCATACATACTAGTTTTAAAAGAATTTAAATTTTAATGGTTGGGGTTCTGAATGTTGGACAAAGAGAAATAATGGGAAGAGTGAGCACTACGCTCTAGAAGTGGAAGGACTTCGCTATATTGTCGTCTATAGGGGACTGGCTGCAAGCCTTTTTATCCTTCTCATTATATCTTACTTCTCCTGTTTCCACATTTGATGCTTATGAATTAAAACAAAAACACGAATTGCTTTAAATTAATTTTAAACTATTTATTACTTGTTAATTTATTTTGTTTTTGCCTTCATCGTATACGTTTGTACCAATGTTTGCAATAATGGTATATGCAATATAAATAAATTACCTGTTGTCACTGATGCAGAAACCATCCTCTAAACTTCTAACTGGTTGAATTATTAGGAACGCAAACAACAGTAAAAATGCTAAAATACATTGAAAATACACCCTAATCATTTTAATGATATATTCTTTTAAACGCGGAAATAGTTGATTTTATAGAACGCCAAGCTTTTACAAGTATCGATTTTAAATCGGAAATGAATTTATAAATATAGTCGAAATCGTTTTGTACTTAATTTCCTGCTAGCAGATTTTGGTCTTCGAGCAGCAACCAAATGGCGGTAATAGAATTTGAAATCAAATGTGTTTGTACGAAGTACTTTTTCCCCCGTGTCAAGATTTAAATTCCAGAACACGTTACACGAACGGTATCTGCGTTCAACACCCTTGCATTGCGTAGTATGTAATCTGTTCAATAACCATCTATTATTTAATCGAATATGCATGAAAAACGTCGTCACTAGTGAAGTATGGTAGAACTATAGTATTTTAATATATTTTTTAAATAAAAATGCGGTTAAAATAATATAATCTTCATAGGAATACATTTGTTGAATAATATTTATGTTGTGAAAGATCAACATTTAAAAAAAAAGGCGGCATTAGCGTCTCGGATGTAGATACAATTAAAAAAACACTTTATGAAAGTCGTGTGACCATGTGATTTCTCGATATTTGTAGAGCCTTTTGTCATATTTTATATTAAACTATACATAATGAACAAAACGTGTATATAAGAAGTGCTCAGTCGTAAGCGTAGTTGAGTAATGTGGTTTTTTTAATAATTAAGAAAGATTTTGAATCGAATTGATGTGAAAATGGTTTTAAGTGACTTGGAATTTTAAGCCGTCCTTGAGTAGAATAAAGGAGGTCCTGAAATATTTTTTAGGTAATAGAATTAAGGAGTCCTGAAATGTTTTAAAATTGTCTACATTCGCGCAATTAAACATTTGTAGCTAGTCTACTGTAAGCCATATATGTTTTATTTTTGTACTCAGTCTTCTTATGATAATTCATAATTACCATGTTTGATGTAAGCTAATTTATTTCACTTTGTATCAAAATCGCCGTGGCCGCCAGAGCTTACTACGTATTCGAGGTTATCGGTGCGAAGCCGGCCGGTCTTGAAGAATATAGGTGAGTTATTGCTCGATGAACTTAACATTATTCAACCAACTTTTGACTAGCAGACGGTGTTTTTGTACATTAAGGAGTGGGGATAAGCACAAACTGACTCCTGTCAGACTAGACGTTATGTGGCCACATACGTCTTATTTCTGCTTCAATATGTTGTTAATAATATATAAGGATTCAATGGGGTATATTTCTTTAATTGATTGCAACATAAGGCTTACTTTTGCTAAGTAAAAAATTCGTTAACTTAATAAGCTAACAAAACTTGTTTATATTAGATGCAGGAGTAAAAATGCTGAGATTTAGCTTCAGATGCAGGTCATTTTCTGATGAAATGTCCAATCATGCTACAAAACACATTTATTGTAGCGGTATTCATTAAACAACAACTAGTGTACGGTGTCTATATTGATGAACTATAACTGGTCGTATTTTTTTACATAAAGGGGGGCCTCGCTGGACGAATGGTTAAAGTAGTTTGTTCACTATTAATCAAGTGCCTGTCAACACTTAGACTGTGGGTTCTAGCTTTTCTACTGTAAGGCTATACTTGACTCCAATCTTTATCTACAAGAATTGCTCGTTTCTTTCCGAAGTCTATGGTTGGGGTTTTCTCTGGGAACTAAGGCTTCCTTCCAATCAACAATTGGACGACAAGATATATTTCAAAATGATGAAATTGGCGTTAAACACAATTTAAGCACAAACAACTGCAATTAAAAGAACAATGGCGTTTGAGATAATGACTTCTAAAAAAATGATGTGCAAATAATGGCAACAATTACACCTGTACACAACAAGTGGTTAAGATAGTTCGTGTATTATTGATCATGTGGTCTGTGAACACTGAGGTTGCGGGTTCGAGTCTCACTGCGGGCACTCGACTCCAATCTTAATTGACAAGGATTGTCAGTTTTTTACCGAAGGTCGGGGTTTTCTCTATGGTTTCCTCTTACCCAATAAAATCTGGACGCCATAATATAGCTGAAATATTCCTGAAAGTCACTTAACGTCGCTCAAACATCATTCAAACAAACATAACAAACACAACAACAGAGCACTATGAATTTCACTGAGCACAAATATTGAACACCTATGTTCTATTCAAACATAATAATTTTTTTAGTTTTTTTACTTCATAGTTTATAATTATAATTTTAGTAACTTTTAATAATTATCAAAAATTAGAACTACATATGTCGCTTAAAAATTGTGATAATAGAAAAACTTCAAGGAAGGCCCGTCTGTTTCTTTTAGAAATTTTTATACTTGGGGTTAATGAAAAGATCGATAACTATAGCGGAAATTAATTGAATCAACTTGGCAGAAAAATGGCAACAATATAAAGGTTTAACTGATAACATTGTAAATTAACGACGTCAGAAAGACAGGCATAATATTTAAACTGACATTTTTACATCACTTTCATGTTTATTGTTGGATACCAGTATATATTTTTCTGCGTTGTTTTTCTCATTAGTGACGCTTACTGAGATAGTTATAAACTTCCTTTGCACCTGCAATATCTGCCTGTATAGCAGCCTCATGTATATGCTGCTTAAAGGCAGTGTCATTGTTTATAAGCCATTTAACTGCTTCAATTTGATTTTCTGTGCTAAGCGTAAGCAGTAATTTGTGTCTATCTACTTTTTCCATTGCATTTGCCTTAAACCAGTTCATTATAGGTTCTTTCATAAATACACATGCTTCAAGACATTCTTCAGTCAAATCATCGAATTTGGCAACCAAGCAGAACTTTTGAACGAATTCGAGAAATCCGGATTTACAAGCATGCTTCACATATGGTTTGCAATCATCAACATGAGCCTTTTCCCGAACCCAGTCAAAAGTATCCAATTGTTTGTTCTGCACGGCACAACGTAAACACCTAGAATAGTCTAGCTTTAATTCATGTTTTTCGCCAAAATCCCACAGTTCTTGTAATCTTTCAATCATTCCTGTTTGGCATACTTTTACGACAGAACTACTGATTGCATTCATACATGCCCCCTGGATAACAGACGTGTAACCATATTGAGGTTTTTGCAATAACTGTTCAAAATGTTCTAAAAGTTTCATGATTGATTCTTTTTGGTCATCAAAGAGAACTAAATATTCAAATACCGCTGCCGGTAAATAAAAGGGTTCGTTTTCTTGCAAGTTATCTCCAGAATAAAGATCCACATTCGTTTTTCCTTGCGACTCCTCATATATCTTAAACAGAATATCAAGGAACTTCATTTCAGTGCGGCGTATCATTGGCCAGCTACAAATAGATTCGGTAAAGAACCATTTCCGATCTTGAAATTTACTTTTCAAGATATGTAATAGTCTTTTGGCCAATTTCTTGTAATGTTTTTCAGGAATGTGCAGAGCACATTTTGCATCATAATCCTTAACAATTTGAGGCCAAGTCATTTCAACAATAAAATTAAAGTCCATACGCTCAAATACAATGTCTAAATTTGTTCTGGCATATGATGTAAGAACTGCTTCGAATATGATTCTATGTTGAAATTCATAAATACCATATGCTTTCTGTCGTAGGAACTTTCCACAAAGGTCTTTAAAGGTAGCTGTTATTTGAACTAGTTTAGGGCACTGCCATTGTTCACAATAAACAGATTTCATTATATCTCTTATTGTAATGGCTATGTTACTGTCATAGATGTTCATCTCTCCACCATCTGTCAGTAATACCGAGACCAAACACAAATATTTTAATTGAGATCCTCTGGAGTCCGAACCTTGTAGTTCGTCAATTTCATGTAATAGCCGATTTGTAGGATGTCTGAAAAAGTCTACACCTTGGGACAAAAATTTGTCATTTGAAGCAAATAAATAGCAAGTCTCAGGAAATCCTATAGATGGATTGATATCTACATCTGCAATCTTTGCAACTGTATCTTTAGTTATGAATGAACCTGTTTCTATATTTCCAACTTTCATATCAATAATCGACCTTCTAAACATTTCCAAATGGCTTTTAAGACATTTTTTTCTTTCTGGTTTTGTCATCTGGTAGTCTTCTGAACTTAAGTCAATATGTTGATCTTTGAAAAGCTTGTCTTTTTGAAACAAGTGAACACACTTTTCATAAATGGTGTTGCGTAGAGTTATTATGACTTTAACGTTTTGTTTTGAAATGCATGCCATTATTCGGGCCAAAATACTTGCATGGACATTTTCATTGAATGTTACATTTGATTTTCCAAATATGTCATCGAGTAAAAATATCAACTTGTCATCAATACATAACAAGTCATTTAATTCTTCCAGAGATGATAGAAGTAACATCTTGTATTCTTTATTGTCTGCACAAAAGTCTCTGAGAATATAATGACTACAGGTACTTTTGCCTGTTCCTGCAGCACCAGTAACAACTAATAAACCGCTTTCTTTTAAACGTGACATACCATCCCGCATTGCCCTTGTTTTTACAACTCTGTATGTTGTTAACGAATAATTGACTTGTGCTTCAGTAATATCTGCAATATATCAACACGTTTTACTTAATGCAATTTAAAACGTAATCGGAAAATATTATTTCCTAAACGTGGCAATAATGTTTTTCATTTTTCATTGCTTTTGTTTCAGTTCAATTAGAGTTTTATTTTCATTATTTTCCAGAATCGTTTTCACAATACAACATATATTTATCTTCGGTAAAATGTTGCATAAAAACTAAGCATATATGGTCAGTTATATATGTCTTGATATGTCAGTTTTCAATGCTTTTCCTTGCCAATTGGATTAGTTTTATCACTATAAGCCGGGTGGTTTTCCGAAAGAAGGTCGGGGGTTCACTCCGGGTACTCCGGCTACCTACCAAAATAACAACTGGTCGCCAATAGGGTGGTGTTCTCCGCAATAATATTGAAAACTGACCTCCGAAAGGCAATGATGGCAGCTACAAGACGCAGACAAAAGTGATTGCAAGTCACCTAGTAATGGTATAAATACTTGATTATGGATTTTGTTACAAAGTTTCTTGTACCTAGTATGTTTGATAAAGGTCTTGTTGTTTTGTTTTTTATCTATGCTAATGTTTCCCTAGATTTCACAAATATAACTGATCATGAAACTCCTGATTTCAATTGTCTGTACTCTATCCGATTTGGTGCAAAAATTATTTGAAAGCTAAACTACAATTTTGCTAAATATTTCTTTTGATTTTAATTGCAAGCTTAATAGAAAATGAAATTAATAGCTGAGTTGTCTGAAAAACAATAGGACTAAACGATATACGTACCAATCAAACGCTTCTTGTTTTCTGCAATAAGTGGAAAAAAATGTTTTATGAAGAACAGGTATTGTACACAGAAATTGTAACACTTAATGACAAGCTTGTTGATATCTGAAGATCTTTGGTAAATCCCTTTTTTACAATATTTTAGGAAATAAAATACATTTATCTTTGTTTTTCCCCTAAGTACAACAAACTAGAGGTTCCTAGTAAACTGTGATTGCTCACCTGGAACATAAATGACCTCAATGTATTTTTTTAAAAAAAATAGCATAGGAAACTGACCAAACAAGAGTCGTAAGTCAAGAGACAAATCCGGATATAAACAAACATATACAAATGAAAGCAAAAACAATACACACAAAAACAGAAAGTGACTAAAACTAAGCACTTCAAAAATTTTGATTAACTATAATAACTCCTACAAGGTGCCATAAGACAATTCTGAAAAATTAAATGATTTGTAGTCCTTGTTCTTTTTATTAATTTAGTAATTTACAGTTTTACTCTAGGTGTTAAAGACTTTAATTTATAATACTAAAAATGCTTATTTTGTCTGAATTCGTCATTAAAGGGCTATAACTCCTATAAATAGTCATCTAACAATTTTGGACTAAAAATGATTCGTAGGCGTGGCTTTGCTGATTATTTATGCAATTTACAGTTAACTCTAGCTGTTATGGTATTTAAGTTACAGGCCAAAAAACTACAAAGGGCAACAAGGAGTCATCTGACAATTCTAAAACAACATAATGCTTTTTTAGGCTTGTAGTGACTATTGTTGCTATTTACAGTTTTACTCGCGGTATTACTGTTTTTAGTTTCTTATGCAAAAATTGGAAAATCTGTCTTAAATCATCATTAAATGGTAAAAACTCCTATAAAGCGTCATCTTACAATTTCAAACCAATTAAGTGAGTTATAGAACTTGTATTGCTGATTATTTTTGCAATTTACAGTTTTACTCTGTTCTAAATTTGAGGTAACAGGACAAAAACTGAAAATTTAAAAAAAGATCGTCATTAAAGAGCAAAAACTCCAATAAGGACTCATCGGACAATATCAGACCGATAACGTGAATCGTAGAACTTTAATTGCTGACTTTTTTGTTATTTACAGTTTCATTCTGGCTGTTATAGGTTTTGCGGTCACATGACAAAAATGGAATATTTCATAACTAATCGCCATTAGAGGGGGAAACTCTTCTAAGGAGACAATATCAGACCAATAAATGAATTGTAGGACTTGTATTGCTGATCATTGTTGTAGATTACATTTTTACTCTAGTTGCTATAGTTTTCAGGTCACTGTACATAAAGGAAAAATTTACTAAAACAAATAATCAATAAAGGGCAATAACTCCTATAAGGAATGGTCTAATAATTTTGGACCAACAAAGTATTTTTGTATTTTTGTAGGCATTGTCTTGCTTATCATTTAAGCAATTTATAATATCAATTTAGCTCTTATTGTTAATCAAGTTATATTGTAAAAACTGAAAACTGTATCAAAATCATAATTTTAAGGGCAATAACTCCTTCATGAATCCATTATACAACTTAATACTAATAGCAACTATTGTACAGCTTAATGTGCTAATCACTTTTAGGTATCGGTTTTCTCTATAGCTATAATAATTTTTAAGATATTGACCAAAAACCTCTATGTTCGATTTTTAGTAACAGCGGTAATATTTGTTAGTTGATCAACACCCTTGGTTGAAACTAGGTACTCTACGGAATATTTTGGCCAAATTTGAAAAATATTGACCAAGTGGTTTCAAAAAAGAAGATTGTTCAAAAAGTTTACGACGAACGCCAAGTGAGATAAAACCAGCGTTACCTACTTACCAAATTGATCATTATCAAATATTTGCCTGTAAATGTTTCTTATACATTTAGTATATGCAAGTAGTCATCAATAAAAAAAAACCTTTTAATCTACAATTCGTGCTAACTTCTGAATTTCTTATGTACCCAACCCGTCTTATTTATACTAAAATCTTGTTTACATGCAGCCACAACGAAAAACGACGAATAAAAAAAACGAAAATACAATTAATTTACCTTCAGGCAGCTGCACAGCACAAAAGTGAAGCATATTAAGAGTGAATGAAAATCCATTTGTAATATTTTGGGTTCTTTGTAGAAAATAATCAATCCCATGAGATAACAGGTGAAGAATAATGCTACATTTTTAAGTAAACGGTCACCAGTCTACATTGATGTATCTTATTTTTCGTTATGATTTAAAACATACTGATGACAATAGACCCTTTTCGCATCAAATCCGTACCAACATGTTCCGATATTAGTTTTACTCGAAAGCGATCGATAACGAGGCTTAGGGTGTAAACAGCGACATAGAGTATTTTTGCAATTTTAATAACGATTCTACAATTACCATTGCTTTTAATCAACAAAGTCATCGTGAGACATCTTTATTGGAACTCTTGTTTCATTTTGTAAGTATATTTATCTCTTTAATATAATAAATTTAAGATAAAGCGTCGTCTACTCGCATTTTATGCATTGCGTCTGTCGTGACCTGGTCAATGTATGTACAACACTCAACAGTTTACCATGTTAATATAATGAAAGAAAATTCACAGATATTGTAGTTTTTTTTAAATATATTAATAAATTTACTTTCTACTTATTAAATATTTGTTTTATGTTCAAAATAACCACCAGACTCTTGTTATAAAACCCTAATGCCTTGTTCATTCAGTGTTCAGACTGTTACAAAAATGTATTATATTTGTACTTGGAAGTTGGAAATCTGTACATTATTTACATGTACGATTTTCATTAAGGTCACTGTTATTACTTTGATTATCATAAATTATATTGCTACACAATAACAATATAGTCATTATACATGCACAATGTACAGATGTTCATTTATTTTTTTTCAACAGAATTATATTACAGTCCATGATGGAGGAAAAACCTTCAACCAGTAAGAAATCAAGGGGTAAACAATGCGCTGTTTATGGATGTTTAAACTTTTCATTCTTTTCAAACGGTGTACCTTCTGGTCTTCATTTTTTCCATATACCAAAGCCAGTATTGTTTGACAAACGCAAGAAAGATAGGTGGTGTCAACTTATAAAGCGACAGGATGGTCGTGATGGATTTTCCATGAACAATCATACAGTAATTTGTGAAAAACATTTTAAACCTGATGACATAAAGATTTCATTAGGAACTAAACGATGGAGTTTAAAAGAAGGAGTTGAACCAACTGTGTTTACTGGGATTGGTCAGAAGATAGAAAAAAGAAAATCTCCTATAAAAAGACTTCTTTTTTCAAACCCTTCCAGTTCTTTAACTCCGGATCTAGATCAACCAGAAACTGCCAGTCCTGACGAAGAAAATCCCTTTTATGTGGCTGAACCTATAAATGACAGTTCTATGGTATGATATTTCTTTCAAATGTATATTAATTAATGTACATGCATTACCGTGCACGGCCGTATTATTTATGAAATACATGTATATTTGTTAATGGCATATACATGTACATCTTTTAACTTTAAATGTACCTACAGATGTAATAAACATATAATTTAATGTTTATATTTCTATCACATTTTAAGTAATATTTTCAGTTTGTACTGTACATTTTTTTAAATCATGAGGGTTATTAAAGTGTAAATTTTACAGAATATTCATGCACAGGTTCAGTATAAAATATGGAAATCTATATTTACTTTACAGAATGATGACATAGATGTAGAAGATTACATTGATCTCCCAAACACTGTAGCCACTCAAACTGACTTTTGTAGTAAAGATGAAAGTTCTATGTGTGATGAGCACAATTATAGCTTTTCATTGATGGGTTGCTTCACTCAGTACAATTTGGAGGAAACTGTTCAATTATTAAGATCACAACTTGATGCTCAGAGTGAAAAGCTGAAAAAAGCTTCAAAAATTATTGCTGATTTGCAGGAATTAGTTGAATACTATGAGAATACAAGATTTAGTATTGATAAAATAAAAGATGATAATGATGCGATGGCTTTTTACACAGGGTTCCAAAATTATGGTGTATTCAATTCAGTTTTTGAATATTTTGAGAGTAAAGCATCGATACTACAGTCCTGGCGTGGACAAGGAAACACAACAAATGAACCAAAATCATACCAAAGCAAAGGTGGACGACCTGGACCAAAGAGAAGACTTAGTTTAAAAGAAGAATTTTTTATGGTTCTCATAAGACTTAAAGTGGGACTTTTTGTACGAGACTTGGCTGAGAGATTAGAGATTTCACCCAGTCAATTCTCTAAAATTTTTACAACTTGGATAAACTTTTTAAACTCGGAGCTCCCGTTGTTATTTCCGTTTCCTTCTCAACAGAAAATACTAGACACTATGCCAAAATCTTTCAGCATGTATCCTACAACAAGAATTATAATTGATTGTACAGAAGTTTTAGTGGAAATACCGTCATCTATGTTAGCACAGTCCCAAACATGGTCTACTTATAAACACCATAATACTTATAAAGTTTTAGTTGGAGTTAGTCCTACAGGAGATGTAACTTTTGTGTCGGATTTATGGGGAGGAAGAGTATCTGATAAAGAAATCACCAAACAAAGTGGACTTTTAAATTTATTAGATAGTGGTGATAATGTTATGGCAGATAGAGGTTTTGAAATAACAGACATTTTGCCAGATAAAGTCACTCTTAATATACCTCCATTTAAAGGAAGTGATCCACAGTTAACAGCTGAAGCTGTAGAGGATACAGTCAATATTGCCTCTGTCCGTATTCATGTTGAACGAGCTATATGACGGATAAAAAACTATCATATTCTTGATGGTGTACTACCACTTAGTTTAAGTCATGTTGCCAACCAGATTTTTAGAGTTGTAGCATATTTAACCTGTTTCTTGCCGCCACTTGTTCCATATGGCAACTCTGACATGGAAAGTGAGACATGTAATGACTTGGTTGTATAAATTAAAAACAGTTACAATAAAATTAGATTATTTTTCTTGGTACATGTACTTCAAATCGATGTATAAATGTACATGTAATTTCATGTAATCAGTTTTGAAAACTGATTGTCAAACATTTTAAGTTACATACATAATAACCACATGAAGGGAAAATTCAGTGTTTATAGATTACAGTAGGATTTTATGTACATGCTGTACATATGAATGTTACTAGTATGTGGGTAGAGGCACTATCAATATTCAGTTAAGAAAATTGTACATAAATGTAATACAAGCTATTTATTTGATCAATGACTTCCATGTTTCAGCATCAAGAAGTGGCAGTTTTCGCTCAATCCTCCTTGTCAACAGTTCAGGAACTATTGCCCATTTATAAAATAAATCAATTTTGGGAAGCCATTCATTCCATTTTTGTTCTTCAAAGAAAATTCTTTCTACAAAAATCTCTTTTTCGGGGCCAAACCATACAACAAAATCTGTCCACTTTAAGTTTGCAACATACATTTGTCCTTGCATTTGAAAATAATAATTATTATTTCTGTTCAATGTATAGTTGTCACCATTTGACTTCAGAAAGAATTTACCATCTTTGCATGCATCCACAAGATCCATGTTGGCCTTACTAAAAGGACACTTTACTTCAAGACCACCTTTTTTAATGTCGGCCGAATTATCTATTACAATACCATCTAAACTGGCACCTAAGCCAGGTCTGTTTTTACTGAGTACTAGTCCAACAGATTTAATTTCAATATTTGACCCTTTTGATATTTTGTAATTTTTATAAGCTTCTATTGCATCTTGTTCATGTTGTTTTCCATATAAAATAGCAGGTGTATAAGGTTCACTGTAAAACATGTTGTTCAGAAGTCCATCTGGATTTTTACTACATTTTACAATTTTTCCAAAATTTGAAGCAGTTGCCTATATTTATGAATTTTCTTCCACAATATGTTGTCTGCTTGACCTTTTGTTTGAATTGTAAGGCATAGGTGTCCACAGTTGTATCCTGTGGGGCTCTAGGGTCATATGTATTTACTGTTGGTCTTTCATCTCTTGTTTTCTTTCCAAACTGAATTTTTTTTACTTTAATGTCCTTTAAGGGCTTAGGCTTAACAGTCAGATTACGTGGCACTATCCAACCATTTAATTTTGATGTGCATGAAACCCGTTCTGTTTTCTGATGTAATCCTTTCTCATGGAAGTCTGTGATGGCAAACAGAACACCTCCCAAATGATTGCATTTGCCTGCTCCTTTAATTCCAAGACTAAAATAAAGGTTTTTAAAATAATTAGACCCAGGCCCCCCTCCCCGAATTTAAAATAAATACATGTTTATGTAAGTAAGAAAAATAGAATTTTCCTAAAACTACGATGGCAAAACTAGTCAACTTGTTAAATGCGTTTACATACCCTGCTGGACATTCGCAAGCCCCATAAAGGATGTCACCATTCTCTTTACACACAAGAATTACTCTGTACAGTTCGTGCTTCATTGACGCTATTACTTTCGCTTTAACCCACACATTGCCAAAACCTCGGGCAATTTCATAGTGTTTTATATGTCCCTCTTGAAAAAACTTGTATGATCTCATTTGTTTGTAGCTAACGCCTCTCATGACATCGTCCTCGAATTTTCGAGTACGAACTACGAGATATTCATACAGTTGATGGAAATTACACGGAGGGAATAATCTCAAGTCTGTCTACCACTGTCTTCCTTTTGCTGTCAAGTTAATTTCATTGTAACCAATTTTCGTTGAGATGTCAAGTTGTTCGAGTGGATTAAAGAAGCGACCTCCGTACGCGTGTTTTCAATATTAACGGCATCTATGGATTTTTCTTCAACAGTATTCAACGCATAACTCTGGCCACGAGAATTTGTTTGGTTCCCGATGTACTCTGTCCACTTGCCCTTAAAATTTCTTTCAATTCCAGGCATTTTTTCTTCCATAATTCATCGAGAGAAAACTTTATTGATGATGCTTTCACGTGTGTTGCCATGCAGCTTCAGTAACCGGAAACGATTGTTACACCCTAAGCCTCATTATCGAAAAAATTTTCAGATCTATTTATAGCCTTATCTTTCAAGAGCCTGATCGTGAAACTCGTGTATTGTAGTACAAATATTATTGAATTCAATAATAATAATAAACTAATGAGAAATTATCCTGACCTGTAGTTATTATGATTTGAGATATATCAAAAAGCAGTATGAGAAGGTCGAAAAAGCCCGCATTTAGCTGTGAGTGACCTTGCAGGGTTCCACCTTTATTTTGGTCAAATGGACTTTGTGTTTAACAACAAAACCAAATGAACACAAAATGTAGTGGCGTCAAGTGTTAAATTTTGACCGACATTAAAATTAACACTATAAAGGTTTACACAAAGAAATCTTTAAGTACTTTCGTTTTAACTACTTTGGAGATCTATGAAAATATGGCATTTTGACAATTGTTCAACAGATTCCAACGTTTAAGTTCTGCAAATGTGGTCGTATACAGAACATCAAATGAACAATTTGTATTCAATGAGCATATTGTTTTCATCTATTACAACTGAAATAAAGAAGTTTCCGAACAACAATGTGCAGTTATTACTTTCCCCGTACGACATGTTGCTTCATTCTAACAAAGTATTTTAATATCTCATTTAATTTTGTACATTTAATAGTAACTATTAAAATACACGCAGACAAATTCTGTAAATATAACGTATACATGCAAAGGTATGACAATCTTGACCGAATTTTCATTAATTTCCTTTAATGAATTTATCAATTTATCAGTTCAGAAGCCAGTATGATATGTTGCAACAAAATTCTAAAAGCTGGAAACCTAAATTCTTTTATGGTAGTCCTCATTTATCTATTTTTCTCGCTATTTGGAAAATGTTTTATGCAATGGGCAAACGTGTAATACGAATATTAGATATAAAAAATGAAATGTGACGTCAATCCCTCACTTTCAGGAAGTGAAAGAACGTTCCTGATGAATATCCGCTAATGAAAAAATTTCTGATGTTATATGAGCAATGTCGTTTATAATGTTATTTTGAATTTGAAAAATGTTTTCAATTTATATGTGTTCTTATTTTAATGTTACGCTTCGTTATACTGTTATATCCTGGAATTACTATTTATATATAACTCCGTGTAAATGATGCCCCGTTTCTGATGTACAAAATAAGCCACGCACATAACATCATAATAAGAGAAATAGGTTTCCCAAATCTTGAGAATTGTAAATCTCCTGATATTATCTCTCGTTATTCAATATTTTTAAAAAAAGCTAATAGACTCGCCATACGCAACAATATTGTTAACTGTGACAAAAGCAAGTTTGTCCTTGCCTTAAATATATTATTTATTGTATGAAAAAATTGTAAGCAGACAACAGGCAACAAGTGATGGCAAATATATATGAAGCGTTATATTTTAGATAATGCTTTGCATCAATCAGAGAACGTCATTTATGACATGGGGTAATCAAAAATTATATGTTTTAATTATTTGTTAGGTATACCATACACACAGCGCTTATAATACTTCTAAATAGTACCAATAACTTGGTTTTCAGTTGCCCCTGAAAATGTGTAGTTAAAAAAATCTATTGTGCATTCCAATTAGCATATGTTTCCATAGCAATTATACAAACTGTCGACGGTGTCTACTTTCTTTGAATTTTGTTATGTCACGACCACACTTGAGTAGCATTTGAAAACATGTAATGAACATATATTATTTTTAAAAAGTGCACCAAATATCAATACCATTATTTCACTTGGTGATATAATGTGGATACTTGATATTACTGACACACCTTTTACACGAGTAGACAAAAACTCCTGAAGTAAGTCATTAGCAGGTCTCATTCCCTTTAAAAAGAAAACAAATAAGAATTCAGAAATTGATAATTTTACTCGACCTTGGATTAGCGGTAGTATTTCTCTTTCGGTAATGTTCAAAAATATACATTTTGATGCAACTGCTATTCATAAGTACTTTATGGTAAACTTTTTTCTATTATCTGTTAATTTTAATGCAGTATAAGTTTGATCTTTTGTTTTCTATTGTGTTTTTTATTAGTCAAAATTTAAACCTTAACTTGCCTCAGCTTCCTCAAGTCTAAAATCAACCTCCTCAGCATGACAGTAATTACTAATTATTTTCAATGACTCCAAAATGTCCTGTCTGTGTTGGTTATAGTCATCAGTTTCAATTTCTGGACGAGTTGTACGTAAAATATAATTTCGAAATAACATTAAATCATTGATCGCCTTTGTAACATTGTCGTCAAGATCACAATAATTTATCAATAAAAATCTTAGAAGTATCATGTCTAACTGATGTGGCTTGAGTGACTTTTTAGCGGGAAAACAGCAAAAATTTGAATTGTCTCCTTCAGTGTGTCCTGGCAACCGCTCTCCATTTTTGTCGATCAACAAATCCAGTTGTTGTGGATTTAAATCTTTAAAAACTTTCACACTCCCATTACATAAACAACACGGAGCTTTGGGATAACACTTATGAAAGATGTCATGTTGATATTTATTTACCAGTTCCGGTAGCGTCTTTGTTGTTAGTTTGGATAACTGGTAAGACAATAACGTATCAAATGCATATTGAGTCACTTTGAACACTACCATGACTAATTTGAAAAAGTTCTCCTCCAATTCAGATGTTTCATTTGTGTGATCTATGGGAACTAAAGAAAAGATAAATTAAACATTTGCATAACATGCCACTAAACAAGTTTATGTTACCATAAGATTATAAGTTCTTTTTGTTTTAAGATAAGTGACACAATAACATTATCTTTAATGTAACCGTTGGAAAGGCAGTACTTTATTTAAAGATTAAACAGAAAACGAACTAGTGGGTTCCTTATCAGGACAGAAAAATGTCTATGTTTACAGTACGGTACCCCGACCGATCCATTTTTTAATTTACCGATCATAGATTTTCTTATCTGCAAAGTCGTTAACAATTTAAAATCCGGATATTTCGTCCCGGTCAGCAAACATTTTCGAGTGTGACAAAAATAAATAAACATGGCAACATACGGGTCCCCGTAAAGAAAAGTTCAACAGCACCATTCAGTGACTTTAGCAAAAATAAGAACTTTGAAAAAAACACACCTATCGACCTCATTTTTTTCCGGAAGATTATCAAAAAAATAAGTCTGGTATAAAATGTCTTCTGGAATATTTTTAGTACATTAGTCCATGTACTAATTTTCCTAGAAAAAAATTGTGTCAGCTAAGTAAAAAGGCGTCAATACTTTTTTCCTAGCTAATTCATTCATGGAATGAGCATGAAACTCAGTTACATGACAGGTAATCGTATTAGTAAAACTTGTGAATATAGTCTAACAAAATAAAGTCCAAATGTCAGCATTTATAAAAACAGAAAAAACAACCAATAACTTGAAAAATCGTTATATTGTATCATATCGCTAATTACTTTCAAGGCCGATTCTATAATGTTTAATGTTGTTAACATAAACAGAAGATTCATAATGGTACAAACTGGATAAAGTTGTTTGTTTTCGTACTGTTATATCCGAAATTAACAAAGCTAAAAATACATTAATAAATAAATAAAATGCAATTAGTCCGTTTCAGATACCCATAAGTAAAAGTAAACTAATTCCTTGACACTACTGACTTTGTTACAGCAATGTCCAGAAGGTGTGTTTTTGTTTTGTTTTGAGTGATTTAATAATAATAAGAATTACAAGTTGGGTTTTTTTTTTCAAATAAATAACTAAAAAAATGTCCGAATATATTTTATCTCAGTAAGATAATCTTTTCCCCCACATCTTAATTTACATATTTCTTCTAGTCTTCACGGGATAACATAAGTTTATCATTATTAAATTGTTTGTGAATTAATATTTTAACATGCTACTTTTAGAAAATTAGAAGTGTTAACCGTTAATAGAATTCGTGTTATTAGATAATTGATAAACTCTTGTAAAGGCACGTCCATTACAGTATTTCTAATAATTTAATTGTCAAATTATTGTTCCTAAATATTGAAACTTTAAAAATAGTTTATATTGACATTAGTTGTACTATATTTTACTAGGAAAGTTGTTCCCCTGAATAGATTTACTAGACATGGACTAATTCGACTAGGAAAATTAGTAATCTAGGATATATTTTTCTAGCAAAAGTAGTCTGTTCGGACTATTTTTATCAGGAATAATTTATCAGTTACAAACACACGTATTTTTGGCCTCAGGATAAGGTAATTTTATGAATGAGATCAAATGTTTTACAGCGATAGGTTACTTCAATGTGCTATCTTTATAATAGAAGCATTTATAACATTTGCTTTCCCCGTCAAATGCAAATCTAAGGGATTATGCAACGATACAAATGACAAAGGTTATGAAAAACACAGTTCCACCAACTTTTGGCCTTCTGCAGTATCAAACTAAATAAATGACATTGACAAATCAATTCAGTTACATCTTTAAATATCTCATAACTATGACTGATCTGAAATTTTTTCTCTATTGTTTTTAAGATTAGCTAAGCGATGGTGAGTTTTAACTTTTTTGTTTTTTGTCTTGTTTTTTTTATACATATATAAAAACATGGAAAGTTGTATATAATCCATTTACCTTTTTCAACAGTTGATGAAAATCGTTGTGTTGATAATGTTTCCTCATTTTTCTGTGGAGTTTGTTCGGGTTGAATATTGCTCATTACATGCACTTTTTTTGACGATAGGTTATATGTATCTAACCCAGTGATTTCTTCAGCGTAGTTGTTTTCAGCTCTCAAGTCAGATCTAAAGACATATGAGGTGTTGACACCGGATGGTACTTTTTTATTTTCTGAGTCATAAAACGGTGGCGCGTTTTGAGCTTCTGTATATATTTTATTTCCGGTTTCCATATTTTGATTGTCCTTTTGATATTCTGATCTGATACCGCTGTCTTTTGCCATTGGAGGTTCTGATCTTCCATCATCGTGTTCTCTTCTGTGTGGATTATAAGATCTGATATTTTCTAAATTATTTAATCTATTTCCACTTTGTTTCGGCAGGAAATTAAATTTGTGATCATCTCCGTTTTCTGTTTCCGGTGATTCGTCATTTCTATGTTCGTTTTCCTTTAAACCTACGTACCTGTTCGGACTAATATCACCTTTTTCTAATTCTGTTGAATTAACTAAACGCCAATTTTTGTTTTGTTCCTTTAGTGGTGTATTTGTAATGGAATCTATTCCTGTTCCTAAAGCTTTATCAACCTGATCTAATGCTGATATATTCGCGGAAACGTCAGCACTGTATTCTGCTTCTGATATATTGCATGTTTGAGCTTCTGTATATATTTTATTTTCGGTTTCCGTATTTTGATTGCCCTTTTGATATTCTGATCTGATGCCGCTGTGTTTTCCCATAGGATGTTCTGATCTTAGATCATCGTGTTCTCTTCTGTCTGGATTATAATATCTGATATTTTCTAAATTATTTAATCTATTTTCCCCTTGTTTTTCCAGGAAATTATATGTGTTTCTATCTTCGTCCTCTGTATCTGGTGATTCGTCATTTCTAGATTCATTTTCCTTCAAACCTACGCAACCGTTCGGACTGATATCACCCGTTTCTACTTCTGTTGAATTAACTAAACCATTATTTTTGTTTTGTTTTTTTAGTGGTGTATATGTATATGAATCTATTCCTGTTCTTAAGGAGGTATCAACCTGTTCTGCTGCTGAAACGTCAGTACCAATTTCTGCTTCTGATGTATTGCATGTTGGCAGTCTAAAGGTTTCACTTCTGCTTTCAATTTTTGCAGCTGTTACTGGTTTATTTTCGGAATTTGCAACAGCGACATCGTCTAGATTTTCCATTGAATTGTCAGTTAATTTTTGAATTAGAATGCTGGGAGGTTCCTTGTATCTTTCTGCAAAGTCTACAAAAAATATGTTTTTTTTTATTTTACTTTCAAGTAAATTTTGTTGGTGGAACATGTTTGCTATAAAGAATAATAAAGTGCGTGTGTTAACAAATGGTACATGCTTTAACAAATTGGGAGTGATTTAAATTTGTAGATGGTGGAAAGTTTTGGGTCTGTATCGAAAACTGCACTGCATTTCTCAGAATGTGTTATATTATGTGAAATTTCTTTCAAAAAATGGAAAACGATTGATAACATTATTTTATCAGTAGGACAGGTTTTAAAACATAAACTATGATCTATGGACGAATATCATTTTGGGGCATTGGAAGCAATTAACATTGTATCAGTTATGTGCAATATCTTTTCTTCACTAAATCAGACTACATTTAGTTCTTCGAATAAAATATCATATCATATCAATATCATACAGTTCTCCTTTTATCTCCTCTGTAATGAGAGAACAGCCTTTCTTCTCAATTAGTTTAAATTACTTGCACGCAATAATGTACAAACTGTAGTTGAAATATAACAGAACAGTTCATGAGGAAAAAGTTAACTTTTGACCTTATATTATTAGTTAATTATCTCCCTTTTGAGCAGAACATGGCCCTACAGTTCAACATCTCCAAAGAATACAAAATGCGCCAAGTTTATTGACATGAGCATAAAAATACCTAGAAGATTGTTTTTATATGTATGTGACAATTATTCATCTCCCTTTTGTAGAGGCCATAGCCTTTCAGGTGCATTTGAATTCCTTTCAGAAAATAGTAGTATTCTTTAATGATTCTTTGTGCAAAGATTGGTTAAAATTAGAACAATAGTTCTTGAACATTTTTCTTAATTTTTGACATCATAATTTAACCATTTCTAGATAGTCGACCAATTGAAGAGTTTTAACATACTAAAACCCCTTTGTCCAAGATACTGATTCAAAATGTAAAACGTAATGAGGTAAAAAAAAGTTGGCATAATACATATAGCTATTATTTGGCCATGTAAAGTAATTAGGATTTACTTTAGTTTTTTTATATTTTATTTTATTAATTGCTATAATCCGCTGTTTGTGCTTCAGAAACTGAATTTTCAATAACGGCATGCAGTTTCTCCCTATGTCTTTCTCTGTGTTGTTTTAGTCAGAATATGTATTTCTTTTATATTGGCTTAAGGTTTTTGATAGTTTTTTGAGTCTGTCTTTTTGTGTTTCATTGGATGATTCAGTTTTTGTTCAGTTTCTACGCATCCTTACTTAACAGTTTGCCTTGCTTGCTTTTGACGTTTTGCCATCAAAACAACTTTTTTTCTTAAAGAAATTTCAATGATTGACTTTGGCGTCTACGAATTAATAATAGTGACGAAAGTAAAAAAATATATATGTTATGAAACAGCTTGACAAGACTAAAATATATTAATTGTACTCACTTTCATCATACCATATATTAAGAGTCATAACTATAAGGATCACATCTGAAATATACAATTTCAATGGCTTGTGGGATTAATTTTTTAGACGCAAAGCATTACCCAGTTGCAGGTATATATCAATTCATTGGTTAAATTGATAATTTGTGTTCTAAAATATAATGTTTACTTATAACAGAAACATCGGAAGCACATAATGTCAAGTCATTACTGATCTGACCAGTTTCTTCCGGCTGGATAATTTGCATAGTATGAGTGCAAATGCTATCAAAACTAAATACTGTATGGATCCAATCCTCCAGAAATCGATGTCGACATAAAAGTTACATAACGTGATATCTAAACTCAATTCGATTCGAGCTAGAATGTAAAGGCAGAAACCCATTTAACATCTACACTATGTACTTAGTCTTAAAACAAACAATTTTAAATGATGATGACATTAAATTTCAAGACACAAGTCCTAGAAGTAATGCTTTACTAGACTTGCTACGTATAATTGTAATATTTGTCACACTATATGGGACTGTAGTCACTAAATAATGCAAATTATTTCATTTTCCCAAAAGATGTACATATATAAATATATAATTATTTGACATGATTAAACAAGACATTTAATGCTACATGATAAACAAATCTTGATACAATATAGATATGTGTAGATTTTTGCACTCAAACTATTTCTTGGCTGGTCGATTTACAATCGCTGTTACACATTATATGCAGTAGATACGATTGTTCGACTAGTTTTTATTGCCTTACGCAACTTCAAAATAGCTATCATTGTAGTGGGTACCCAACTCGATCATAAAGTGCAAATGTATCTAATAATGGGCGGCAGTGCCTTTGGACTTCGATAATTACAATTTTTCAACTTTTGATCAATTTCTAACAAACCTGTTGACTGTAAGCGTTCCCTTAACATTTATACAATATCGGATCTTAGATTTTTTATTCTTACAGATTCCAAGTGCGACATAACAGCACGTATTTACTGCATCCTACCTAAGACAGTCGCCAAACAAATTAATGCAGTTATCCAATCTTTCTGTTCCTTTGTTAGCCTCTCTGAAAATGGAACCAAATATTTACATTTATATTTAAAAATGGCACAGTTAAGATTAAATTTTCATACTTTATTTTATTAAGATATATCAATATCACTGCCTTTAATTAAAGACCAAAAATGATTGGTATATAAAATTGGAACTAAAGAATAAACTCCAGATATTTAAATAATTGCAAAAAGCTACATGATATAAGTTTGTGTATATACTACTTACCATATGTAACAGTAATTTCTTTTTCTCTTGTACTGTTTAGTCTTAAAATATACGAATTATAATTTAAACGTTTCTGCTTTTAATCTTAATGATAAATCATGGTTGGTCAAGCTTTAATAGTTTATTTTTCCGAAAACACCTACACAAATTCAAGACAAACAGTTAAATACATAAGGTGAAGAAATAAATCAATGAAAAGAAAATTTGGAAATGATAGAAGGATAAGGACACACACTAGATCAATATGATGCTCAGACCACGAGCTGTTTACAATTCCTAATTTTATACAAAATTAAACAGCCTAACGCGGATCATAGCACAAATAAAAGTTAAAATTAAAAAAAAAATCACTGCTGAATTTAACAATGAAATATGAAAATGATCTTGTTGAAAACTTAGATGAAGAGATATTCTAGTAACAAAAATTCTGTGACGAGCTACGCACTTTAAAAAATATGGCATCTGATTGGATATTAAATGAAAGTCCGCCACGTTGTTTTTAAATCAGTGAACATATTTAAATGATTTACAAATTAGCCTATAGGAACAGCTGAATATGATAACAGTGCATCTTAGAAGACAACTTTACCTTGACCATTTAAATGAAATACAAATTAGCCTATAGAAACAGCTGAATAAGATAACAGTGCATCTCAGAAGACAATTTTTACCTTGACCTTACACCTTTAAAAATAATTTTAAATTCGCCTAGCTCAAAAACTTAAAAGGGATTGTGGTAAAAATTCAACTTGATCTTAATGAGTAGTCCTTAACAGAAGTGCAATTTTTCAACAAACTCTGTTTTTCAAATAACCTTTACAAAAATGAATTGTTTTTACAAATTTTGTTTTAATTGGCCTTATTCAAAAACTACAAAGTATTGAACAGCTGTGCAACGTATAAACAAAATCTGTTGTCGTGTTTTCAGTTATCCTTAGGAAACCGTCCACTGTTGCCAAAAATATGTTTGTCGAAAACTAAAAAATTGGATTGTGCTGCAAATTGAACTTGATCAAGATGTTATAATACTTATCAGATGTGCAAAGTTTAAATAAAATCCGTTGATGCATTTTCAAGTTATCATTCGGAGGCACGAATAAACGGACAAACGGACGGACAGACACTTATGTCTAAACGGATAATATCACATAATACCTCACCACTTTGTGTGACAGCGTATAAGATGCATTACTGGAAGACAATAACCTTATCTTGGTTAATATTACTCAGTTTGTTAAAAACTAGGCTCTTATAGTTAAAGAAAGTTGTATACTGCATGTATATATATATGGCTTTTATCGTTTTTTATTTCATATTTCAATGAACGGATGACACCCTATCACTCAAAAGCCACAGATTTAGTGACTTTCACATCCTACACAGTTTGAAGTTATTTTATTTATACCGAATGTGAAAAATATCAAATTCATACCGAAGCTTTAACTCTCTTTATTACCTTTCGGATGCTGACTTTATTTTTGATTCACATGTGTCATTTATTATATGATTTCCACTTGCAGTACCCATGCAATGATATTCTGAAAAAACAGAAACCGTATTAATTTCATGCTAGCAACTATAGGTAAGGTGAACAGATGGTAGCAGACCAACACACCGTATTCCTTGTAATGGTTCATGAGGGATTTCAGCGAAACCTGTTCAATTAAAAACAAATCAAATTTCATCAAATAGGAAAGATCATAGAAATATATATGTAATGCTAAATAATGTCTGCTGGGGATCTGATCTGAAATGGTTTAGCAATAAAAATTCATGAAAATACTTGCACTTCTCTGTTATATGACCGCAACAGCAGACCTTAACATTCAAGAACAAAAATATATGATAGAAAAGTGAATACTGCGCTAATGTAAACTAGTTGGAAACCATTGAATAAAGTCATATAGCAATTAAATTCGAAATTTTCAGTTGGAAGGGTTCCATTGAATAAAGTCATAAGGCAATTAAATTCAAAATTTTCAGTTGGAAGGGTTCCAACCACCCTCTCGCTAACCTATAAATAACACACTTTCCGATTAAGTCCTCATTTTCTCCTCATTTTTTAAATTCTATCTATTTCACTTGGTTTAAAGTTGCAATCAAAACTTCCGATTTAATGATCCTCAATATATCTTGGTTTGATTCCTACAAATTGGATAGCCGTGTGTTGCTACACATTAACACTCTCCAACCAATTATAAGTAAATCGCGATCCCTGATGTAGAACTCTTACCTGATGTAAGCATTGGCAGAGTACTGTTACAGTATTTGATAAAACAGGAACAATCCTCAATTGCAGGAAGACAATATTGATGATCGTCTTGCTTCTGGACAAATGCATAACCTTTTGTGTGGTCACAGCGACAGTGTCTGTCTTCATGAAGCTGGCCATCACTAAAACAAATTTGACCTTCTTCTGTACAGAGGGATTTACGAAATTCACATTCACTACTTCCATTTGTCCAAAATTTGTAGGGTTGATAGCGACTTTTGTCACAGTCACGCCCATTAAAATTTCCTCGATATTCAAATTCCCGACCTAAAACAATCAAATCAAGCATTCTTTACACACATAAAATATAAATAAAACTTTTTCGTGAAAGTTTGTCTAAATTAATAATGTTCTTTATTACTATTACACCATTATGTAACGCTACATTTTTTACATCATTCAGCATACAGTTATCACGATCAATTCATTGACCTTTTAATTATTCTTCTTATTCATCCGTTTAAAAAACTAACTGCAGTAGTGCACCAACAACAAAAATTAAAATATTACTTGATATTGCAACAAGCGGAACAGAAACCGTTTAAATGTCTGAAGCACCTGATTTATTCCAGTCCCCGATTCCGCTTTATCATTTATTATGCTTTTTGCTGTGTTTGTGTGTTTGTTCCAATGGTATTGCTTTTAACATTTGACTATATTCAAACATTTCTAGGAAAATCTCACCTGGTGCTTCCCATGCACGTTTAGAAGTACAATCTTCTGTGTGTGTCACATTCAACTCATCCAGCAGGCAAACGTAATCAGCAATTAGTTTGCACTTATTTGCTCTGTGATTCCATTCTGGTTTGGTGGGGCATCTTGTATCGTACGTATATGTTTCCATAATCAGTACAGAAAATATCTGAAAAGGACCAAACATTAAATTTTTAATCGCTCAACTGTTCCTTTGGCAACTTTTTTATTATTATAAAGGTAAACATGTTCACGTCCTTCTTAAATCCTGCAAAAACATAGCTTGCATAAAAATCTTTAACATATCGTTTCAACGCCTCTAGACCTGTGATTGTATGACTGTGTTGGTTTTTTAAATCTACCACGAAAGTTAGTAGTTTTGTTTAACTAGCATGTGTAGGTTAAATAATAAAACATCTTTTTATTTTTTACTTTTTATTTTCCATCCGTCACCAAATACCAAATATCCTCTTATAATTTTATATTTACATGTATCTACATGTCCTTTAGTCTTGGCGACAGTCTGGACACCATTGATGAATGCATTAGCAGCATCATCATTATATTAATTGCTATAATAAATACGAGTGTGAAGTTAGCAGTGAGTTCGATAGTCGATATAAAGAGTAAAATAATATCAAATACAAGATATGAAGATGTATAGTATTGGTATACATTCTACTAAGGGGAATTTTATGAAACTGGATGGGTTCGGTATGAATATCAGCAATAAATTTGCATATCGAACTGGGAAAAAATCACCTTCTTGCTAATATGCACAACTCTAGACGACCCCTTCATCCTCTTTCATTCATTATAAAACTAGGTAAAACAGCTTTCATTATATAGCTTTAGATACTGTCAAAGGAAATTAAAAGCATCTGGACGGGTTCAGTAAACCCAGCAAAACAAATTTGAATATCAAACTGGTAAAAAAAATCAACTAAGTGTGAATAGGCGCCACTCAAGATGACACTTTGTCCTCTTTTAATTTTCCTGAAACTTGGCAATACATTTGGAATTATATTGCTTTAGATGCTGTCAAAAGGAATTCAAGGCATCTGGACGGGTTCAATATGTAAGTGAACCCAACAGCAATACATTCGAATATGTAACTTGTAAAAATCAACCTGCGTTACTCAAGACAACCATTTCATTCTCTTTCAATCTTCATAAAACTTGTCAAAACAGCTTGCATATTTTGCTTTATACATTTTTAAAAGGAATTGAAGGCATCTGAACCGGTTTGGTAGGGAGCCCAACACGAACAAATTTTAAAATCGAACTGGTCAAAAAATTACCTATGTGTGAATATGCACAACTCAAAATGACACCTTCAACCTCTTTAAATCTTCATATGAAACTTGGCAAAACAGCTTTCATTATATAGCTTTAAATACTGTCAAAAGATTTTAAGGCATCTGGACGGTTTCGGTATTTCAGGAAGCTCAACAGCAAAAAAATTTGAATATCGAACTGGTAAAAAATCACCTAAGTTCGAATATGCACAACGTAATGCGACCCTTTCATCCTCTTTCAGTTCTCATGAAACTTGACAAAACAGCTTCCATTATATAGCTTTAGTTACTATAAAAAGAAATAAAAGACCTTAGACGGGTTCGGTATGTAACAGCAGCAGCAAATTTGAATATCGAACTGGTAAAAATCACTTTTGTGTAAATATGCACAACTCAAGATGACCCTTTCATCCTCGAGCTCTCTCAATCTTCATGAAACTTGGTAAAACAGCTTTTCATTATATAGTTTTAGATACTGTTAATAGGAATTTAAGACATCTGGACGGTTTCGGTATGTAAGAGAGCCAAACACCAACAAATTTGAAAATCGAACTGGCAAAACATCACCTATGTGGAACATACACAACTCTAGATGACCCTTCATCTTTTTTCAATCTTCATGAAACTTTCAAAACAATTGGCATGTATTGCGTAAGATACTGTCAAAAGGAATTTAAGGCATCTGAACAGCTATATAATGAAAGCTGTTTTACCAAGTTAAATGAAGATTGAAGGAAGATGAAGGGGTCGTTTAAAGTTGTACATATTCGCAAGAACGTGACTATTTTTTTCATTTCGATATTCAAATATATTACTGTTGGGCTCATACCGAACCCACCTAGTTTCATAAAATTCCCCTTGGTATTATAATATTATGTTATACATCTTTTATTTTTGTATTTGATATCATGTACTTCTTAATATCGAATATCGAACCCACTGCTAGCAGCGAGTTAGATGTTCGAATGTCGATTATCGAATATCGAACTCACTACCAATTTCACAACCGTATAATAAATGTACATAAGTGTAAAACAAATGTTTCGGCGTTGTTGCTTTGTCAATTAAATTTCACCGAATGTTCTTAAGATTATCTTACCAACAATCCAGAATCCATCTGAAACCTGATATACGTGTTTTTCCTTTTCTTCATGTTTCTTTGCTGTCTTTAAATAACAAAAATAAGGTTTCATAAAACACATTAGATTTTTTAACATTAGCAGACAAGAAAATTTACCCATGTGACCAATTTTGAAGGAGTTTCGCATGTCATTTTTTTAAAGTTTAAAGAATCGAGAACAGAAAATTTGTAAAATTAAGGGATAGTTGCCGTCATTACAACTAGGTTCATCCTAATGGAAATCCATGTTTTTATTATGTTCCTGTTGCTCATTAATTATATTTTAAAGTTCTTTTTTTGGTTCTTTTTGTCGCTTGTCTTTGTCTAAATCCCAATTTTGTCAGTGTCCTATGGTTATCGATTCTTGTTGACCGTTCTGTTATGTGTTACACTTTACTCACAACAGAACCATGAAAATATGTAATCAGATCAAATGCATTATTTGATTTATCATGAAAAGCGGACAAAATACAGACAGACCGACTAAATGCCCTTTTTATTGACTTCAGTATATCATTTCAGATGAAGACACTGGATAATATATCGTGTCCAGTAAATATAACAGTGACCGACCTGAATCATTGCATATCTTTCCACAATACTGAATTCTATAATTTTATACTGAGTACTGCAACCGTACTTATGCTTTTTAAAACTAGAGGCTCCCAGTAGCCTGTAATCGCTAACCTGGAACCCAAATGACTTCAACTATATTTAAATTTTGAAATTAACAGTTTCAGTCTAGTGGTTATAGCTTTTATGTTACTGTGCAAAAACTAAACATTTCTTCAAAAATTTTAGTTAAGTACAATAAATCCTATACGGTGCCATCAGACAATTTCTGAAAATTAAATTGTTTGTAGGACTTGTCCTTTAAGGTAATTAAGAAATTTACAGTTTTGTTACAGACTAATTTATAATACAAAAACTGTGCATTTGTTCAAATTCATAATTAAAGGGCAATCACTCCTATAAAGAGTCATCTTGAAATTTGGACTAAGCAATCATTTGTAGGGCTTCTATTGCTGATCATTTGTGCAATTTACAGTTTCAATCTAGCTGCTATAGTTTTCAAGTTACAGGACAAATATGGAAAACTTCATTAAAAAATTGTCATTTAAGGGCAATAACCCCTATAAGGAGTCATCTGACAATTTCAGACCAATTAAGTGAATTGTAGGGCTTTAACTGCTGATCATTTTTGCTATTATAATTTCACTCTAGCTGCTACAATTTTTAAGTTACAGGACAAAAACGGAAAACTCCATAAAAAATTGCAATTTAAGGGCAATAACTCCTATAAGGAGTCATCTGACAATTTCAGACCAGTCAAGTAAATTGTACGGCCTTTATTGTTGATCATTTGTGCAATTTACAGTTTCAATCTAGCTGCTACAATTTTTTAGGTTGCAGGACAAAAACGGAAAATTTCATTAAAAATTGGCATTTAAGGGCACTAACTCCTATAAGGAGTCTTCTGACAATTTCAGACTAATACAGTGAATTGTAGGGCTTGTATTGCTGATCAATTTTGCTGTTTACAGTTTTCCTTTAGGTCTTATAGTTTTTAAGTTGCTGGACAAATGGTGAAAATTTCATAAAAAATTGTCATTTAAGGGCAATAACTCATATAAGGAGTCATCTGACAATTTCAGACCAATCAAGTGAATTGTAGGGCTTTTATTGCTGATCATTTTTGCCATTTACAGTTTCAATCTAGCTGCTACAATGTTTAAGTTACAGGACAAAAACGGAAAATTTCATTAAAAATTGCCATTTAAGGGCAATAACTCCTATAAGGAGTCATTTGACAATTTCAAATTTATATGGTGAATTGAAAGGCTTGTATTGCTGATCATTTTTGCTATTAACATTTTCACTCTAGCTGTTACAGATTTGAAGTTACAGGACAAAAACGGAAATTTCATAAAAAATTGCCATATTGGGCTATAACTAATATAAGGAGTTGTCAAGTGAATTGTAGGGCCTTTATTGCTAATCATATTTGCAACTTACAGTTTCAATCTAGCTGCTACAATTTTTTAAGTTACAGGACAAAAACGGAAATTTTCATTAAAAGTTGCCATTTAAGGGCAATAACTCCTATAAGGAGTCATCTGACAATTTCAGACTAATACATTGAATTGTAGGGCTTGTATTGCTGATCAATTTTGCTATTAAAAGTTTTACTCTAGCTGTTATAGTTTTTAAGTTACGGGACAAATAGGGAAAATTTCATAAAAAATTGTCATTTAAGGCAATAACTCATATAAGAAGTCATCTGACAATTTCAGACCAATCAAGTGAATTGTAGGACTTTTAGTGCTGATCATTTTTGTCATTTACAGTTTCACTCTACCTCTTATAGTTTTCAAGTTAAATTGTAAATACCAAACATTTTGTCAAAAATCGTCAATAAAGGGCAATAACTCCTACAAGAAGCCAATACACAACTTCACACTAATAGCAACTATTGTAGACCTTAATGTGCTGATCAATTTGAAGCAACGGTTTTCTCTACAGCTATTATAATTTGTGAGATAATGATCAAAAATCTGTGTTGACACCCATGTTTTATTATTAGTAACAGCTGTCTGTTGATCAACACCCTGGGTACAAACTTAAAAGTAGGAACCCTAAGGATGATTGTGGCCAAGTTTGAAAAAAATTGGCCCAGTGGTTTCAGAGGAGAAGATTTTTGGAAAAGTTTACGACGGACGACGGTCCAGGTGAGCTAAATTCAATTCAATGAGATTCTTCAAAAAACTACGTTTTGCGTTATTTTCTTTATTTTCAATATCATTCATTAAATTAATCAAGTTGAGTTCTTATTTCGCCTAGGTATGTATTTATTTACATAGTCCAAATTGATTCCCCAAACAAACTTAGGACTTTCATGGTAACGAATATAAGACAATGCACATCATAACATTATGCGATGATTATGTACAGAGTGGTTTTATTAGACATCAAACCAATCCAAGGTCCGATTAAATATTTTAAATAGACTCTCAAAGTACAATCAAATACAATCAGCTCTAATAATAAATATCATGGCGTCCAGTTTTTATTGGGGAGGAAGTCTGAGTAACGGAGAAAACTATCGATCTGTGGTAGGAAATTGGCAATCCTGGTCAATTTAGATTGGAGTCGAGTACACCCTGCTCGCAATCTAAGTGTTGACAGACCACGTGATCAATAGTAGACAAACTACCTTAGCCACTCGGCAAATGAGGCCCCGTCATTCGTCGTAGCGGTCTATTGGAATCGGGCCCATAGTCTGGATGGTTCGCATTCTCGGTCCCTGCAGCCTCACATTGGGAGCCTCCTGCCTGTAGTCGTCTGATGATTATGTTTCTGGATCCAATCGCGGCATGACATAAATTTTACGTTACCATCAAACCTGTTCGTTTAAAATGCTTACGATAGACGGTTGAGTAGACCAAGAACTTTGGAAGCGCTTTCATAATTTCGCGGCGATTCACGGTGTATGCACTTTTCAAGTATTATCTTTATAATCTGGCAATATGCCAAATCTGAAGTAAAGACGTTAACCGTTTAACATTGCCTGTACATTTAAAATGTTCAGTTTTAATTTATAATTAATAATAATTAAATATTCATTTTTAGAAATTAAAACGGAGCTATGCGTTTTTTTCTATTTTAAGACGTTTATAATTATAAAATAAATCGATAACTTTAAAAATGACCCTACTACAATTATCAGATAAACTCACGTGGATAAACTAAAGCGGTTGTTACAATACTAAGTAAACATTAATGGAAGTGCATTTTTCAGGGTGACACGTGACACCAACAACATTTAAAGATCGAAAGTAGTTTTTACTTCAAGTTATCTTTTACATATAAAAATGATGAACACAACTAAAAGAAACTTTGATGTTTTACCTCTTTACTGGTTCAACTTGTTTTTCCTTTAGAGTGTTCAATTTCCACAATGTTGTTGACTGGTTTGAGGTGTTCAATATTCACAACTGGTTTGGCAAACTTATATTTTCAGAGTGTAAAAAATAAATCTTTATAAAATATTATCCATTATTGCCCACATTATCGTGTACTCTTAAGCTGAAAAATTCAAGCGAAATTAATTGAAAAGTGAAATGTCACTTTTTACTTCCGGATGAATTTGAGACTTGTTAACTACGATATAGTTTAGTCTCGATCACCTAGACGCATATAAGTAGCGTCTGAGGTCACGTTATTTTTAGACTTGCCACAAATCCCTTTGAATTTGCTATTAGAGAGATACACCTTCATTATCAACATGTCCTATACTATCTTGTACAAAGGGACTTGTACAGAGGCTGTGCCATATTCTAGTCACCTATTAATAGAACACATTAACATCTCAAACCTTCCCAGTGAAAAATAATAAAATTTAATTGGTTCTGACAGCAGTTTCAAATTAACATGTGGGGCCTCGGTGGCCGAGTGGTCAAGGTAGTTGTCTACTATTGATCACGTGGTATGTCAACACTGAGATCGCGGGTTCGATTCTCACTGCAGGCAGGGTGTACTCGACTCCAATCTTAATTGACAAGGATTGCCAGTTTTCCTACCGCAGGTCGGGGGTTTTCTCCGGGTACTCCGGCTTCCTCCCCACTGTTCCTCCCCCAATAAAAACTGGACGCCATGATATAGCTGAAAAATTGCGAAAGTTGCGTCAAACACCATCAAACAAACAAACAAACAAACAATTTAACATGCTGTCTTATTTACAAAAAAACTTGAGATAAACTTTAGATGTTACTGTGGTAAATTAAAAGTAGTGATCATAGGTGAATTTTTATTCGGTTGCACAATGTGCAAGTTATAGTTGTATGATGTAATCGTCAAGTTAGAGTTTGAGCTGAACTTTGATTTCAAGTTCAATTTTGAGTTCGAGTTGAATTCGAGTGACACTTCGAGTTGATAAGGAGGAGTTTGAAGTTAAATTCATATATTTATTTGTATATTTAGTAATTATATTTAAAAATATTTTAACGGGAATTAAAATTAAACTTCTTGACAAACGTACAAACGTAGTTACATCTTAATTTACATGTGTACCATAATATCACTAGAAGGTGAGTAAGGCTTTCTTTTTTGGATTGTCAAATTAACAAACAAATATGAGACACTGTATTTAATCAAATGTAAACAGGTATGAAACAGCTAAATGTTTAACTCATGTATTTGACTTTGTAAGCACTCAATGGAACTGCAAAGATAAGGTCAGCATGTGTGCAACATGTAATAATTGTACTCTGCTATATTGTGAACTGTATCCAGGGAGGGGTAACTAATTTCTTCTTTAAGTCGAATTACTTTTTGATAAGTCTAACAATGAATGCAACCCAAAAAGTACCTAAATTGTTTCTGTTCCCCAAAAATAATGAACAAGTTAACTTGAAGTTTAAGTTGAACTCGAAGTCATCCTCGAAGTTTAGTTTAGATGGTCAACCCGAAGGGTAACATGAATTACAACCCAAACTCGAAATTTAACTCGGTCTCCAATTCGAACTTGTAGTTCAATAAAACTTTAACTTTTAGTCAAACTCCATGATCCGCTACACCCTGTTAGGTTTGTGTTGATGGCAGGAAAAAAGGTACCTATTTTATCTGTGATCAACTTCACCTTCAGCTTTTAACCCAGATCCGTGAAAATTTACAGAATGATATCTCTCATATTGAAGTTGTGTTCCTGTATTATGGAATTGTTTGAGAAATTTTCCCCGTTTTTCCAGACTTGGGTCATTTTTTAGCCAATTGATAGAAGATGGTACCTATTTTGCGTAATCAACTCCTCCTACAGGTTTCAACCCAGATTCCTGTGTTATAAAAAACCTGAACTTCATAGAAAGATTGTGCACATATTGAAGCTGTGTAACTTTATTTTGGAATTGTTTGATTCATTCATTCATTCATTTTTTTTTTGAAATTCTGATTTTGTGGAGCGAATGATTTTTTTAAAGACGAGCGACATGTTTTTAATTTTTTAAAAAGATTTTTTTTAGGTTTTCATGGTTAAACTGATGCGAGCGAGCGATTTTTTTTTAATTTAGAAGAAAATAACTGAAATTATTTTTAAAAAATGTATTTGATATTAAACAATTGCTTGTTCTCAGTGTTTTATGACCTAACCAATTGATTAATAAGTTATATAGCAGAAAAGAATTGTCTTGAATTGTTTTTTCTCTTCTGAAAAGATGCTGCCTTGGCTTTCTATCAATACGTACAGACGGACCAACAGACTGCGGATACCCCTATTCAGTTTTGTCTCCAAATCTTTTTGGCAAGGCATAATTTCAAGATTGATTAAAAAGAAATAACAAAAGACTACCTGCCTTTATTAACAATAACAAACAGTAAAAATAACACATATATTTGTAATTATTATTAAAAAACCAATAATATATTGAAAGCACATTCTTATATACACACATCCCTGCATAGAATAATGCTAATATATTCTTGTAAAAAAAGGATGTATTACAAGAGCATACGGAGAAAAAATAACACGTACAGTATTACAGCATATTTGAATAGAAGGTAAGGTACCGCTTGATATACAATGCTTCATGAAAATAATGTTGCCAAGAATAATAAATGAAACAAACTTTCATTCTTTTTGTTGAATTAACAAAATATTCAAATATAAATTAAGAATTCAGTTGCCCATAAAATGGTTCATTGATGTACAAAATAATTAAAATTAGTAATATAATGTTACCTGAATCTTGGTATTATGAAGCTGCCCAGATTGAAACGGTATTTTAACCTTCTAAGTTCTGAATGAATCTCCAGCTATCGGAGCAATTGTATGAAAATCGTAAAACGCGGAGAAGATTTTTTTTTAAAGACAACTTCCGGTTCTGGACGCGGGCGGGTTTCCGGTTAATGCGGGCGGAAGAAATTTATATTTTTTCTTTCTGAAATAATTTTACGTGCGGGCGGTCCGACGAAAAAGTTATTAATTAGGCGTGGCCTAAGCAATTTGTTTGGCAAATTTTGTTTAGATTAAAGAAGTTTTTGTGTAATCCTCCTACATTTTTGACACACATCCCAAAATTTCTTCCATTTATTAAGTTACTTGCTTTGCACCCCAAACATTACAGATTTTTAGACGTTGAAATAGACATAGAAGATAATACGACATTATACATGTATATTGATAAAACTTAAATATGTTGATATTAATCTATATCAAAAAACTATTGTGGAAGCCTATCTACGTGTAAATGATGCATTGTTTTGCTCCCAGTTGAAATTGCAATATTTACCAATCTTTTTCAAAAGCATGAAATAATAAAGCCATTGTAATTTTTGTTCTGGTCTCATTTTGAGACACTACAGACTTTACAAGTCCCTTTGTACACCATCCTCACAAGTCAGTGTTTCTATGTCTACATGTGTCCACGAAACCCTGCCAGACTTAGCTAGGAAATTCCCGGGCTAGAAGTCGCCATTTTGATTGGCTTAATGATACCTCAATGTAGCCAATCAAAAGCTCGCTTTTATTCACGACTTGGTTAAGGGATATCCCGATGTCGATTGTAAATAAACCAAACGGATGTGTTGCAAAGACCATGTGAACATCCGTGTATTTTGTAACAGTAGTGTTAATAGTTTGTTATTAACGCGTTATTTATTAGTTGCGTTACATTTTCTTCACACTCAAGAATGAGTAAGAATGACTACTGCCAAACACTTGCTTCTTTCAAGCAATTTCATTAGTTGATATTATTTAACAGACAGGCTCACTCTTGCCTCATATAGAATTTGAACCGCACGTGATACCAGAATAAATTTGGTATTTTTGGAAAGCTGATTAATCTAGGAAACTTGAGGATAAAGTTTTATTGGTTTTAAATGAACATAAAAATGTTAAGAGTCAATTAGGGACATGCACTATTTTTGGACTGAAACAGAAAGTAAAAGTAGATTTTTTGCACCACGTGGACTTCAGGTTGAGCGTTCGTTCTTATATGCCATGAAACTTATTGTGAAATTTTGACAGAATGTTCACCCAGTGCATTTTTATGTGGGACGGAAGTGTCACTTAATTTGAAATAAAGGTAAATTTTCTAGGATAAGTCAAAATTATCAATTTTTAATATAGCCGAATAGTAAAAAAACAATGGTGGTCCTACACATGTAAGAGGCCATGACAGGTATAGCAACTTTTATTACTTTTGATAAAAATGGTACTGAAAGAAGGTAAATCACCAAGATTATCATTTTAATTGCTTATCAGAGCCAAAACCTATGGGGGTGTCAAGTTTCAGCCTAAACATGGTATTATGTAATATTTTATGAAATTGTGGGGGTCTGCAGTGGTCCGCGCTTAGTAGAATGTGCTATAATTTAAATAAACTTCTGTTTTAGGTTTTTCATGTAATGAAAGGGTCAAAATGTATAAAACTAGAACTGGTAAACATTCTACTATGCAGAAAAATAGTGTATTCAAGATGAATTTGTCAATTTTACGCCTGTGGTTAAGTCGGTTACATTGCTGGCCTGGGTTAAGACCAAAATTATTTATTTTCTAAACTAAAGCTTGCTGGGGCTAAATTTGTTAGTAAACTAGTAACTATATGTAATTATTGTACTTGTTAAGATAATTGGGCCTTGAGATGATAGTACTTCTGTCAAAAATTCCTTAAAAATGAGCAGTAATGGGAAATTGGCCAATTTTTGCAATTTCATACCAAATCAAGATATAATTTTTTTTGTATGCCACTTTGTACTTTAGTGGATTTTTCTTTAGTAAAAACTGTTATTTTGACTATTAAACTTAATAGAATAGTGATCGCATTTAATGAAATTAATAAAATTTTAGTCTCAGATAAGAAACTATCAATGTACACCTCCAAAACATAATACAACTGAATATCAATAAATTTACAATGTAAATTTGAACTCACAAACTTTCTCCTGATAGACTAGCAGCTTAATTATGACAGTTTCATCATATTTTTCTTAATTGAAATGTATTTCAAGAGATAAAAGTCTTATTCCAACAGTTTGAAGGTACTCAGAATCTCATTTTGGAAAAAAGGGTGGTGGGATGTGAAATAAACTAAAAAAATGCAAAATTTATGATAAAATTATGTAATTAGTGCCTTTCTATGTGTGAAATAAGTTCATTTGTGTTGGATGAATATTGCCAAGCTTGCCATTTACATCTGCAACTAAAAAATTGAAAAATTAAGGAATAATGCATTTCTTAATCACCAAGCTCATTTTTCATGATAATGCGCATGTGAGGTCTTTGTATGTTTTCATGCATTTCTTGAAAACCGCGTAAGGCAATTCAACGAAATTTTAGAATTTGTTTCGACTAACATAAATCTAAGACCAGGAAAAATTTTATTTAATTTGTTGAACAAAAACATCTTCTTTAGGTCTAGGACCACCAAATACCGGGAACCAGTCCAGAGGTTGTACGTAAAAGTAGTACTATTCAACAGACAGACTCAATCTTGCCTCATATAGAATTTGAACCGCACATGATACCTGAATAAATTTGGTATTTTTGGAAAGCTGAATAATCTAGGAAACTTGAGGATAAAGTTTGATTGGTTTTAAACGAAGATAAAAATGTTGAGAGTCCATTAGGGACATGCACTACTTTTTGGACTGAAATAGAAAGTGAAAGTAGATTTTTAGACCACGTGGACTTCAGGTTGAGCGTTCGTTCTTATATGCCATGAAACTTATTGTGAATTTTTAACAGAATGTTCACCCAGTGCATTTTTTATATGGGACGGAAGTGTCACTTAATTTGAAATAAAGGTAAATTTTCTAGGATAAGTCAAAATTATCAAATTTTAATATAGCCGAAGAGTAAAAAAACAAGGGTAGTCCTACACCTCAATTCGCCCAATATGAAATTAAAGCGTATGGATGATTAAGACAATGTACAGTTATGTTTTAATAGTCGAGATTTGATGTTCTAAAAATATCAAAATTGAACCATTATTTGATTTCAAATGTTTTCCATATTTGAGAGGATATTTATTAGAGAATAGAAAACTGAGCTTCGCTAACAATTATTTAGAGGAAGTGTCATTCGCGTACACGTGTTTATAATCTTATAATGAAGTTTAAGGTGTAAAATTTAGAATCTTAATTGCAGAGGTACCATATAAAAAACATCGTAGATCATCTGGTTGTTGTAATTTCTGCTATCGATAGGTCACAAAGCAACATTCTTTTTGTAGAAAAAACCATTAGTAATACTACGTAATATCAGAGCAAAGTTCGACTAACACACCATTTCTTTTCCTTTGTCAATTAATATTTCTTACGAACAGACGTTATTTGATCAAGTTGAAAGTAATCGTTGTTCTTCAATATACAAATAAGAAGCGGAGCAACCCTATCACATCACATGACACTGTTAAAAGTTAAAATTAAAAAGGACTACATCAAATTTATATTATTCTTCTTGTACATCGATGGCTTCTTGCATAATGACGATTCCTGGGCTCACAGAGCTGTCAAGTGCGCTCGTGGCTGACGAACAGGTAAGCTATCTCAATGTTGCGAGGGAGAGGGTTTTCAGTTTATTATATGAAAATCTCGGCCCTTGTTAGGCCCACTATAGCCGCAAAAGTACAAAAAAACCTCTGTTCCTAAGCGACTCTAAACTGTTCTAACTGGCACCCAAGTTCCTGTCCATTGGTCCATACAATTACAAATTAATGTATTCTTCTCTTTCTAAATACAGCATATAGCCGAAATTCTTAACATATCTTTTGTGTTATTTGACTGTCACGAGCCAGTAGTTATGTAACTGTTACAAGTCCGTAGTTTTGTGACTGTTACAAGCCAGTAGTTACGTGACTGTTACAAGCCAGTAGTTTTGTGACTGTTACAAGCCAGTAGTTATGTGACTGTTACAAGCCAGTAGTAATGTGACTGTTACAAATCATAGTTTTGTTACTGTTACAAGTCAGTAGTTATGTGACTGTTACAAGCCATTAGTTGTGACTGTTACAAACCAGTAGTTTTGACTGTTACAAGCAAGTATTTATGTGACTGTAACAAGCCAGAAGTTATGAAACTGTCACAAGCAAGTAGTAATGTTACTGTTACAAGCCAGTATTTATGTGACTGTTACAAGCCAGTAATTATGTGATTGTTACAAGCCGGTAGTTCCAGCCTTAGCATTTGTCATCTCATCGTTTTTTTCTTCAACAATATTGTTGTTCTTGTTGAATGATTAATTTAAATGTACATTTAGTTTATCTCCTGTTTAAATACATAATTATATATTTGTTTACTGACTAAACTATCCCATCACTTCAACAGTTCGTCAAGGGTTCAGTAGTCCATCAAGGTAGGTGTTGACACAATTTTATTGTTTTATTTAGCATTTATTCTCGTCGATGTTAAAAATAACAATCGGAGAAAGTGTTTAGTACAACTTTATTCTTAAATACAGTAAATGTAGAAATTATGAAACTTTGTGTTACCGGAACAAGTAATAGGTGGCCTGTACAGCTGTGTTTATCAGAGGTATATCTCATATAGGTATTATGGGTGCAAAAGAAATTTTGCAATTCATAATTCAACATGTAAATGTTTTGGTTGATACAATTAGTTCTTCAATAAGGGACCGGTCAGTATTAATTGTTGGGGAGGGGTGTGCACTTCAAATTATCACGTTTAAAAAAAGACTATGTTCTTTCTCCTAAAATACAAAAAAGGTGTCGTCAAAACTTGGAGTCCAATGTAAATGCAGGAATAAAATAGTATGTGTCCTATTGCATTTTACACCGGTCTCAACCCCAACCCCCTCTAAACCCCAAATAAAGACCGGTCCCTTATATTTAATGAAATTACAAAATGATAGATCAGCGAGATTGTTAGTTAAGTTTGGCTTAAACATATTTTATTTGTAATAGAACAAAATGGATTGGACACAAGTAAATTCATACTTAAAGGGTCCTCTCCTCATTACAATAATAGACATTACAATGAAATATATAATAAGGTACAAGATCGTGCATTTTAAATGAAATAGAAAAAAAAACAAATTTACGAGCTACACGCAAATAATAAAACAAAAATAGAAGTATACAAAATTATGAAATTTTACAAAAAAGAACAAAAGAGAGTGAGTGAGAGAGGGAAAAAGACAAAGTGCGGATGAGATTATTGCCCACTTGGAAAAATTAGGTAATTGTAAATGTAAATCTTTGGATCGTTTAATAAACTCAAAAAAATTTCTAAAAATGAGAATATTTTCATCATAGGATAGATCTATACTTCCTTGGGTAAGCGTATTGATATCAATGTTTATTCCATTCTGAAGCCAAGTTAGGTTATATTTAACAGTTGAATTCTGTCATTGTTATATAGAGGACAGAGAAAAAGTAATGTTGTTTGCGAGATTGTTGTCCTTATAGAGTCAAGACAAGATATAGTTTGTTGTTTAATCACGTGCACAGACCATGATCTTTCTAAATAAACCAGGGTGACATAGGTCTATTGTGTTTTCATTTGAGGCTAGATGTCAGCAAATTATTCTGATCAAAGACTACTACTATGTACAAAAGAAACGAAAACTTGTATATTCTGTCTGGACAAGTCCTAACAGTTGTACAACCATTTAATCCCCGAACGCAAACAGTAATTGTGTACATATTTTTTAAATTTATTTACAGATTTGATTTTCCTGCTGGTGGCATAATGGAATCAGGTATGATGTTATAACTGTAAAACTATCGAACTATTATTACATGAATATCCGTAACAAATTAAATAAAATAGTGTCCATAATATTTTGCAATATAAGAACGTGGCGAGCGTTCTGTCACAATAAAAATGAATTACTGAAACATTTAGAGCTTCTCCAATCCAATTTTACATTAACAAAAAAAAAATCACAGGTTGCATAACAAACAGAATTAAATACATCGAACACATCTAGGTTTTAATGAATCTATTTCAGAATATCACTACTCGGAGTCTTACACCGTAACCGATGATGTCAAAAAATCATTTGATAACCAAGGATATATTATCGTGAGGTAATTCCTATGTTTATTTGAATATCTTTTTCCCAACGAGATCAATTGTCTATTGCTAAGAATACATACATTATCTAATTAATTTAATTATTGAAATCACTGCTCAGTTATTGTTTGCACGTAATTCCTAATCAAATTATATATACAAGTATCAGATGCAATAAATTTTAAACTCATTTTGATATCAAAACAATGACGACTGTCCTTAAAATTGGCCTTCTATAGTCATCCTCTGAAGATCATAGAAAAAAACAAATGGTCAACTCTGTCTCTAAATAAAGTCATATTTGTATATTACACAACATTAAACAAATAAGATTTAACTTATATTTTAAGAGCCATTAAATTTTTTTAAATGCCAACATTTTTGCATCTTCAGAAATATGTTTGATAATGAGGAAGTTATTCAAATGAAGAAAGTCCTTGAGGACAGCGATATGACACAGAAGTATGGTTATGGTGTAAGTACGTTAACGGTGTAAAACAATATAACATTGGCTGTTGACAATTTTATAAATATAAAGTATTAATATGAAAAAATGAATGAAGCAATCTATTACCGATACATCCGTTACAATGTTTTAAAGAAAAAAATAACCGAGTCGTTTTTGTTTTTTGTGACACGCGCTAGTTCTTATATTGAATAATGTAGATTGAAATGATATTTCAATTTCCCATTTTTATAAAACAGTATTTAGAAAATATTGTTTAGCTGCATCTTAATTAAGATTTGATCAGAAAGGATAATGCTATTCCTTTGGTTATTAGGGAAGTTAAATAATCGATCGCAAACAGTAAAAAGCAAAACAGTTCTTATATATTAATTTAGAATTAAGTTCGATGCGAACTGATGTTTATTACTTATTTTTTAGTTCGATTTTCATGTTTAATTTTTATATTTAAGACTTTTTTGTATCCGTTTACAATGATATGAATAAAAGAATCATTATAGTTTTTCCTCTCTAATAGTTACCTGATGGACAAGGAAAAAGCGCTGGGTTGGTTATTTGGGGCCATCCAGGCGATGACGTCACAGGTATTGTCGCTAGGAGTGAGAAGGTAGTAGACACGTGTCAAAAGGTAAATAAATAATTCGTTTATTTTAGTAATCTTTTGTTATATCCGATCTAAAATTTCCAATGAAGATAAATTTCGAGGCATCTCGGTGGCCGAGTGGTTAAGATAGTTAGTATACTATTAAAACCTGCTTGTCAAAACTGATGTTGCGGGTTCGAGTCTCACTGCGGGTAGGGTGTACTCAATCTTAATTGAAAAGAATTGCTAGTATTCCGAAGATTGTGAGTTTTCTTCGGATATTCCGGCTCTTCTCCTATATAATAATTGGACGCCATGATATAGCTGAAGAATTGCTGAAGGTGGCGTTAAACACCATTCACACCAAAAAGCCATAAAATCTTTTAAGTGGCCTGGATAATAAATGTTTCCATTTCTTCTGTTATCGAGATTTCGAGTTAGGAGAATATATATTTTAGCAATTATCAGTACAACTTGTATTTGTTTTAGCTACTAGGAGGAGGAGAGATTTATCACTATCACGCGAAGTTTGTCAGGAAAGACGCTTATACTGGGGGGAGCTTTCTGTGGCATCAGGATTATGGGTAAGGCCATCTCATAGCACGAAGCAAAGTTATCATTTTAATTGTAGCATTAGTAAGACTTCTGAAACATGTTTAGTTAACACCTTAGAAGATTTTATAGTTAAGGCAAGATGGGGAAAATGGCAAAATGTTACAGAATAAGCTTGCTTTGAATAATCGATGGTCTTTTGACGCTTTATTATATGAAAAGACCGATATGACGTCGGACTGTTGTCGCTTACAGTATTGGCTGGTAAATGAACGATTTCGGGTTGAGATTAGTTCACGCGCACTCATCTCTATTCGTTGCCGCATCCAATCAGAATGCCTGAAACAAGAAAGTTGCTTCGGTAACGATACGAACGTTGATGGTTCACGGGAGAAATAGGTCTTACACAGATGTGGTAATGTTTAACACGTCTTTAAGCACGTTAGGATATCGATAAGCCATTAAAGATGTTGATGTTTGCAGATACTGGTATCAGAATGGAAACTTATTTCCAGATCTTGTTACAATCTTCATAGCTATAGATAAAGCTGACCAAGCAAATGGCTGTCTACAGGTAAGATCTTAATCCTGACAAGAAAAACATAGCTATAGATAAAGGTTACCAAGCAAACGGCTGTCTACAGGTGAGATCTTAATCCTGACAAGAAAACATAGCTATAGATAAAGCTGACAAAGCAAACGGCTGTCTACAGGTGAGATCTTAATTCTGACAAGAAAAACATAGCTCTAGATAAAGCTGACCAAGCAAACGGCTGTCTACAGGTGAGATGTTAATCCTGACAAGAAAAACATAGCTCTAGATAAAGCTGACCAAGCAAACGGCTGTCTACAGGTGAGATCTTAATCCCGACAAGAAAAACATAGCTCTAGATAAAGCTGACCAAGCAAACGGCTGTCTACAGGTGAGATCTTAATCCTGACAAGAAAAACATAGCTCTAGATAAAGCTGACCAAGCAAACGGCTGTCTACAGGTGAGATCTTAATCCTGACAAGAAAAACATAGCTCTAGATAAAGCTGACCAAGCAAACGGCTGTCTACAGGTGAGATTTTAATCCTGACAAGAAAAACATAGCTCTAGATAAAGCTGACCAAGCAAACGGCTGTCTACAGGTGAGATCTTAATCCTGACAAGAAAAACATAGCTCTAGATAAAGCTGACCAAGCAAACGGCTGTCTACAGGTGATATCTTAATCCTGACAAGAAAAACATAGCTCTAGATAAAGCTGACCAAGCAAACGGCTGTCTACAGGTGAGATCTTAATCCTGACAAGAAAAACATAGCTCTAGATAAAGCTGACCAAGCAAACGGCTGTCTACAGGTGAGATCTTAATCCTGACAAGAAAAACATAGCTATAGATAAAGCTGACCAAGCAAACGGCTGTCTACAGGTGAGATCTTAATCCTGACAAGAAAAACATAGCTATAGATAAAGCTGACCAAGCAAACGGCTGTCTACAGGTGAGATCTTAATCCTGACAAGAAAAACATAGCTATAGATAAAGCTGACCCAGCAAACGGCTGTCTACAGGTAAGATCTTAATCCTGACAAGAAAAACATAGCTATCGATAAAGCTGACCAAGCAAACAGCTGTCTACAGGTGAGATCTTAATCCTGAAAAAATATAAAACAAAACATAAAATATCAGCAGACGATATGATAGGGAATTGGATGACGGAGGCAATTAGATTCGTTGTGGTCACAACATGATCAAAATTAATGTTCAGTCGCATTTATGCACTCTCGAAACGCTCTTGAATTGAACGAAATTGTCAAAATTGTGGTACTATTTTAGCGAAAAGCGACTGTATATCTTCTAATAACTACACGAATATTATAAGTAGATGACAATCTATACTGCTACATACTTACCATTATATCCATTATATGTGGCTATATAGTCCCTATGCCCTACAAAGAACACGTATGTACCCATACATGAACTCTATAACCTACAAAGAACACGTATGTACCCATACGGGAACTCTTTAACCTACAAAGGACACCTATGTAGCAATACAGGAACCCTATACCCTACATAAGACACGTATGTAGCAATACAGGGACTCAATACCCTACAAAGGACACGTATGTAGCAATACAGTGACTCTATACCCTACAAAGAACCCGTATGTAGCAATACAGGGACTCAATACCCTACAAAGGACACGTATGTAGCAATAAAGGGACTTTATTCCCTACAAAAGATACGTATGTACCCATACGGGAACTCTATAACCTACAAAGAACACGTATGTAGCAATACAGGAACTCTATAACCCACAAAGAACACGTATGTAGCAATACAGGAACTCTATAACCTACAAAGAACACGTAAGTAGCCATACAGGGACTCTATACCGTACAAAGAACACGTAGCCATATAAATACTCTTTAGCCTACAAAGGACACGAATGTAGCCATATAGGGCCCCTATACCCTACAAAGGACACGAATGTAGCCATATAGGGCCCCTATACCCTACAAAGGACACGAATGTAGCCATATAGGAACCCTATCGCCTACACAGTACACGTATGTAGCCATACAGGAACTCTATACCCTACAAAGGACACGAATGTAGCCATATAGGAACCCTATCGCCTACACAGTACACGTATATAGCCATATAGGGACCCTTACCCCTACAAAGGACACTCTTGTTGCCATATAGGGACTCTATCGCCTACACAGTACACGTATGTAGCCATATAGGGACCCTTTACCCTACAAAGGACACACTTGTTGTCATATAGGGACCCTATCGCCTACACAGTACACGTATATAACTATATAGGGACCCTTTAGCCTACATAGTACACGTATGTAGCCATACAGGAAATCTATACCCTACAAAGGACACGTGTGGATCCATATGGGGACCCTATATCCTACACAGTACACGTATGTATGCATGCAGTGACTCTATACCGTACAAAGGACACGTATGTAGCCATACAGGAACTCTATACCATACAAAGGACATGTGTGGAGCCATATGGGGACCTTATATCCTACACAGTACAAGTATGTAGCCATGCAGTGACTCTATGCCGTACAAAGGACACGCGTGTAGCCATATAAGCCCTATACCATACACAGTACACGTATTGCTTTTTCACCTACTAATTGTTAACAATTGCTTGTATTAACATTCCCAGTATTAACGTCCCTTTTGTAAACATGCAGTCTGATAACGTAAAGGCGTCTTTTAAAACTATTTGTATTATGCAGTATGTTTACACTTTGCTGTTATAGATTTTGCCAGGCAGCCACAAGTGCGGAAGGATACAACACTTCCCTGTTGCTGGACAACACCAGTGCGACGTAGATCGTGTGAAACAGATCATGACACGTCATCCAATAAAACACGTTGAAATGGATCCAGGTACAATATTTTGCAACATTTGATGATTGTTGGTTATCGCGTAACCTCTTACAAAAGAATTGAAAACTACTATTTTTTTTTACAAACCTTCAAATTGGTTCTGCTGAAAAAAAAATTAACATTATTTTCATTTTATAGTACTTAACAGCTGTGCAACCTTTTAAACAAATTATGTTGACAGTTCACTTAATATAATATGATTTGCATAAATGACCATTTTCTATATACTAATATACTAGTACCTGAAGGTTACTATTAGTGACAACCTCTTTTACTTAAAATACTTCATCTTCGCTCAAAATATATATATATATATATAGATGGCTGGATAAGTTTAATGTCTAATAAGAACGTTTTGTAACGTTAAAAAAATCCTTTCAAGGAAAGATACATAGCCAAATCATCTATACATGCTCTACCAAAGAGTTGTCCAAACGGTTGACTAAAATATTATCTGCAGTGAAAGGACATTACCTCCGGTTACACTATGACGTCATAAATAAAGCTAGTGTCAGTTTTCAATTGGATAGAAACATTTGCTAGTTTGAGAAGTTTCCTACTTAATCTAAAACTTGAATGAAATAAATTAATTGGCTTCATTTGACTTCAAAAATATTTGTGCATCACATAAACAGATTCATTAAATTACCAATGTGATGCAACTCGAAAGTAGAACTTCTTTGTTGATTTTAAAATTGCATTACTTTTGACTGGGGTTAACCAGACGTGTTTTCAAGTTATCAATTTAAACCACCGACTGTTGACTAAAGAAATTTAATTGGCCAAACTTTAAAACTACAAACTGGATTTTGCCGAAATTTAAACTTGATTTTCTTTTTATAGTACATAACAGCTGTGCAAAGTCAATGTTACATGTACGTTATTCTAGATCCTGCGATCGGTATTAATATTTTCTAGACCGCTCTATGTTGTTGACTACTAGACTACTCAAACAAGGGTTTGTTGTACCTAGATTGATGTTATCCCACTTGAAGTTCTATGGTCGTCACCATGACTTAATTGATTGTTATGGGAAATCAATACGATCGGACATTTTCGCAGATCTCGAGTCATAGGCAGTTTTTTCCTATTCTTGGATTTGACTTTTTCTAGACATGACAATGAGTAACTGAATGGATGTCTAATTAGACGCAGGCACTGCTTACTCGTCAGTGCACCTTAGTGCACCCCCGGTTTTTATTGGGTTGGGGTTACTTGCTTTCTGCTTTGTGTTTTTTGGTTTTTGTTTTGCGTTGTATATGTTTGCCTATATCCCGACTTCGGCTCTTGTTGTTCGGTGGGTTTCCTTGCTAATTTTCTTAAAACAAAATCCGTTGACGCGTTTTCAAGCTATCATCTGGAAACCACCGGGTTACGGACAGACAGATGCAACACTCATATCTAAACGGAGGGTTTCTTACCTGCATTAATGTGTCAAAGAAGCTTTAGTCTATATATTTTCAGTCATATATATTCATATAGATATTTACAACATGTATGCATGTCATATGGCAGCGATAGAAAGATACTCAGATATAAACTATTTCTTGCATGCAAAATTGGTTTAAATTTCCAATTCCCATTAAATAAAACTTTAAAGTGGAACATTCAATAAATCTTGTTGATACGTTTTTATTTAAGTGGTAACTAGTTACAGATAAAAGGTCGTCAGAATTTTTTTCCTTAATTTTTCTCAGTTAAATTAATTCCTGGATAACAGACGTCTGTGATTTTATAAGAAACAAATATAAATGTGTAGTGGACCATCAAGCTAAAAACTGGCATTTGAACATTCTTACATATGGTCTTATGTTAACCTAGTCCTGCAGTGGAGGCCATTTTGAATTTACTATTGACATAAAAACATAAACAGTCGAAAGCCATCAATCAAATCACTTTTAAAATTACAATTCATGTATTCCAAGTATAGAATAAAAATTTCATCAAATTAAAATTTTTTGCAGGTGACGCCATTATATTCCATAGCAATATTATCCATACGAGTGCACCGAACAACAGTCCTAACAGACGCTGGGCATTATTGTTTACGTATAACCTAAAATCAAACGACCCTGTAAAAAAACATCATCATCCTAATTATACCCCACTAAATAAAGTAAGTAGAATAGTTAGATTTGATCGGATTAATCCGACCAATATTTGAAGTTACCGTTTAATTTTTATTTTCGAAATTAAAATATATTGTTTTTCTTGGAATCAATGTTTACAGTTTTGAGCAAAAACGTTAGTTACTGAAATAGTATTTATTCGGTTTGCCGAACACTACCGAGGTCTGCTCCATTGAAAAACAATGGACATTCATGATACCAAATATGATAACGTGGTCAAATGTGGTCCACTATAGACCACCTTCGTGTCAAAATTGAGGTTGCGCTTTCGAGGCTTGCTATTGGCAGGGTGTACTCGACTCCAACATTAATAATAACGACTACACCTTTTCTTCTGAATGTTAGCGGAATTCAGAAGATACTCTAACATCTTTCCCCATCATAAACTGGACGCTTTGATATACAGCTGAACAATTGCTGAAAGTGGCATTTAACTCCATTACAAAAACCACAAAACTATTCTTAGGCTATTTTGGTATAGATGGAAGATAGAGTTCGGATGAAGCAGCGACCTGTGTATTTAATGCCCCGCTCACACGTACTTAAAACGCACATGGAATGCGAATAAAATGCGCATTCAAAACCTTATTTGTTCGCACCAAAGCAAATTCAAATGCGAATTAATTTTGAATTGAAGCAATGCGCATTTTTGAATTCGCTTTCAATGCCTGTTTTCAGTAATTATCCAATTTGCATTGAATTGTTATGTGAACCGTTCTTTGAAAACTAATTTTCTTAAAAACAGGTGCACGGCCGTGAAAAGTATTATAACTTGTATGCGTTTGTGTGTAGAAATATTCTTTATATAAAAAATACGTATTTACTTACATTTATTACTAACGTATAGAGTTTGAGATTTTCCTCTTGTCAAAATCAAAGTGAATCGTAGAAAAGCTTTTAAGGCAAACCTTTTCTGGTGTTCATTTTGATGCCTAGGGGTAAAGTCATGTTTTGGGGTTTGTGTAAAAGGGGGGATGTTTTTCTATATTACTTACTCGATGCTGAATTGTGAACGTGTGAACGCAATGCGAAATCGAATGCGCATTCAATATTATGTGTTAATGCAACTGTTATTATGAACGCGAATTCATCTGATGCGAGAATTCAATAATGCGCATTACATTTCGAATTACGTGTGAAGGCACCATAACAATATTGTTTATCAAGGAAATATGCAACAATCCACATTAGACTGTTGTCATAAATCAACAAGTCACTTTTCATAATAATTAACCAAGTTGAAATTAATGCATCAATCCTTTTAATTCCTTGTATCTTCGCTAGCTAAGGGTTACGATCCGATACATTTATCTCTTAAGATAGTGGGGACCTGATCGTAATACTTGGCTAGCGAAGATGAATTTGTTGGCAATAATAGATATTTTTACTCTTATGTAAACCTTAATATAAATGATGGTGATGCTGTGCAACACTTCGTGGCTCCCGTTTTTGTGTGAAACCTCTACTACATAAATTGTACATAGTGTACGCTAACCTATGTGAATAATTTGACCATAGATAATTTCAGATCAGATGTTGAGATTGTGTTTTCTTTTCACAGGTTCCCAACTCAGCCATTAAAGAATGCAGGAATTACGTAGATTTTACAGGAAAGGAATTCCTTGATCCATCTATTGATAAAACTGTGAAGTCTGATAAAGAATTGGAACAGTAAAATAAATACAGTTAGAAATTTCCATTAATTTACTTATAATTTATTTAAATTTTGTATTCCATATGGGATTCAGTTATGACGTATTTTTAGTTAAGATTTACTGACAGTGATCTGTGTAAATACTGTGAAAATTCGCACAAAAAATTAACGCCTGTCCATCAAAATAGATGCACTGTTATGCCATATGTTATATTATAGTTATAAATTAACCTAAGAACATTTTTCGTATAATTTGCCGATGTTTTTAAAGTCAATTGGAATATTTTAATAGTATTTGTTCAGTGGAAATTGGTTTAGTTGTTGACTAGGAATGAGTATTAAAAGGGAAATAACTCTATCTTATCTGCAGAACGATCGTCTTTTAAATAGCAACAGTACATTCCCTTTGATTTATCAATAACTCCATTACAAACCTTTTTCCTAAACAATGCATTTTCTTCCTCTACACTGTCAACCAAGGTCTACTTATTTCATTTCCCTGTTCCAACTGTTAAAATCTTTGGAAAGCATGATCATTAGTTTTTTAGACATTGAACCTGTAACTATTCTTAATCATGTTTATATCGGCCCAAAAGGCCGTTTTAAAATATAACTTCCAATGAATTGCTACACTGAGGCAATTTAAATATCTCGTTTTCAATTATTTACAAACCATGACAGCCTCGGTATATACCGTTGTCCGTCAGTCCGTAACAAAATTTCTGTCGCAATTTTCTAAGCAATAGGATGCAGAAGCCTGATATTTTGCATACTGCTTTATCGTATAGTACCATATGGTGTATAGCGATTTTATTTCTTGGTCTTCTAAATCCTTCCGTTTACCGAATACTTAGATTTTTACGCCAGGTTGACATACATGCAAAACTTTCTGACAGGGGAGAATCACTAGTGAGCATTCCTTGCATTAGTTATATTTAGGATTTTAAGCATTATCCGTACATCGGAGACATGAAATAAGTACCAATTTTGTGAACATATGACGAACTTTTATATTTTTAATATTAAGAAACAATATTTAATTCGTATGTCAATATTTAATCTCGTGAATTAAAATGTATTAAAATGTGTAACTTGAGAGCATGGATCATTTAATCTATGGAATGTGCAATTCGATATTATTTAACAACAAAACACTTCAAACAGAGCTCCTGTGGTTAAACCGCAAGCATAATATGTGCAATAAGAACGCAGAAAATATCAAGACATGATAAAAAAATCGTAAATCAACATGGAAAAAATGGCAAAGATGGGATCCTGGCGGAGGAGGGATTATGTCGGAGAGGGGATTAAGGCGGCGGAGGGATCATGTCGGAGAGGGGATCAAGACGGAGGAGGGATCATGTCGAAGGAGAGATCATGTCGGAGAGGGGATCGTGGCGGAGAGGGGATCATGAACATTAAAACAATGTAATACAGGGTCTATTTTGTTATAGGATAAAGGAAAAGGTGATTTATTTTGTGGCTTAAGCCAATTATATTTCTATATTCATTCCTGATCACATATTTAATAATTAACAAATTAGGATAGACTGGAAACAAGTTTACAAACTAGGTGGTGAGGATCGCGGCACGATTCGCCATTTGTTCTTACTAGTTTAGAATATATGATATAAATAAGGATAAATTATTTTTAAAATTCTTCAATTATTTATAATGATCAAATTTTCCTATACAACCAAACATAAACTATTAGTGTTTTAATACTAAGTTATAAGTACTAAACGACCTTACTCATATTGAAAATGGAATAGAGGCAATTACAATTTTGTCCCGTAAAAACAAACCTGATTTTCATTCGTTTTTGACAAGCAATTAACAGACACAAAAACTAGTTATATTACTAAATGTATATCAATTGTTTAACGCCATAAAATAATTCAGACAATGTAATTGAACATAATGGTTGCGTTTCCCATACAATCCATTTGAAAATGTCTGTAAATTCATCCCACTGAAATAACTTTAAAACCATTATATTTTTATGTTCATAATTAATTCAGCTATAGGTCGATTATGGATGAAATTTATTAACATATTTTAGAGTTCTAGTGCCCTCAGCCATCACTGTAGTGCTGACTTATAAAAGTATATATGTACCGTCATGAACCAATAGTAAAGGTTTAAAAAATGTGAAGAGCTTTTGTGTACTAGTATGCAAACGGCTCAACATACTGGTACGTAAAATGTCACCTTTATTCAAACTCGCTTCTAAGCAACCATATATTAACACAATACTACAGGATGTGTCGTTTTCTAAGAATGCAAATCTTATAGATACGAATATTAATTTGGTGTAATTGTACTCGTTACAATGTTTTTAAGGTCGTATTAAATGTTAAAATAAATATTTAAAGTGGCATTTGTTGTCAGGGCCCCACTACATACCTTATACTTGTGTTGAAATATACAAATATTCCAGATTATGGAATAGAACATAACCGCTCAAACAATAATAGAGGGGTAAAAAGGGGGGGGGGGGGTCTGGTAATAAATTACAGAAAAAGAACAGCTTAATACCATGGGTCACTAAATATAAAATAAATAATTATATTTTACGCCTGAATGAAGCAGTAAGTGAATGATATTTGAAAATTGACCAACGAACTCATCATTTCATTTTTAATAGGTACTTATCATTTTTTGTGACAAATAATTTGATAAGTGCATAGATGTGCCAAAATGATATATACAAGATACATTTTCATTTATAAAATGAAGCAAAAAATATATATTATGTTATTTCTTACTTTTTATTGACATATGTACGGTCAGTGGCGGATCCGGGGTTTGCAATTAGGAGGGCGTTATAATAAGGGCTGGTGTCGTGTGGCCTTAAGCTGACGGGTTAACATGATTTCCCCCAGACCTTCTATTCTTTAGACTCATTTCATCCGTCCATTATCCTATTCCCCCCCTTTCTGTTTAAAGGGGTTGGGAGCGTACGCCCGGCACGCCTGTCTTTGAATCTGCGTCTGACGGTTATGTAAAATGGCCACATTATTTAGAGTTTTCTATACAAATTGTAAAAAATAATGAAATAAAATTGCCATATAGAAGCACGATAAGGCATGTTCAAATGAAAAAGGAAAGCAATTAGTTTTAAAAAATGACATAAATCAGTGCCGAGGTGATAATACAAACATATAAGGGCATGTGAATATGACGATAAATATTTACTGATCCATTACTTCCGAACGGTTAAAATGATCCATACAGTAAAAAATATTAACGCACGCATTTGCATATTGTTTATATGCTTATTGCATCGGGTTTACTTACGTTAACTGAATAGGCGTATGTTATAGAATGGAGTCTTGGCGTGGAGTCATAGAGTCATAGAGTGGAGTTAGTCTGAGAATCCTCTGCCGTCCTACGCTTTTTAGACTTTGATGGACATTTAGGACATTTTTATTTTGAACGGCAGTGGATTCTCGGACTAAGAGTGAAGTCTGGAGAGAAATTTAGAGTCAATTTTGGAGTATAGTTTAATATCATTTTTTGAAAGACAAATGATATAAATTTCAGTAATCTAAATATATACAACAACTCAGTCATTCAATATAATCAGTTAATTATAATGTTTATAGTAATTGACAAATAAATATTGCGCCTCGTTGTGGTCAGGAGGATGTCCTGCACATAACTTCTATTTTCATATTTTCATAATAATGTCAGGATATTCAAACTTCAGTATACTGTCATGCCTGCCAGACTTGATAATCCCCAGTGCCATCTCCTGGACAAAGGACAATACACAATCATAATATAAATTGAACATGATTATGATTTTATGGATCATAACTGGCTCCCAAACTACGCCCTGTGGACCCTCAAGTTCAGCCACCATTCACAACAACTTTATCTTCCAGGAAACCAAGTTTCGTGCAAATCATAGCATTTCGAATTTTCGGCGGCCACAATAGAACATCAACATGTGCGTCATATGGTGCGGTATAACATATACCATTTATATACCAAATGTTATTGAAATCTTTACACTTTTGGATTTTTCGTGTTTTTTTTTTTCATTTTCAAAATGAGGCCCTTTAAAATTTTAATCCATGATTTATAAAAATAAATATCACTCCAAATGATATAACCCCGAAATTGATTCCAAACTCCCCTATACGACTCTACACTGTAAACAACACGGTACTCTGCGTATATGCACTAAAAATGTTTTCATCCCTTACAATCTTTAAGTTAAGATGAACAAAAAACGTCAAAAATGTTAACCATGGTTTTATATGTCCAGGACTTATCCGTGCCACGATAAAAGCTCCTTTATCTCGGCCGAGGTAACAAACATTTAAGAAGCTGCGTTATTGTTACTAATGAATACCCCTCTGTATCTTCGATTCTTTTTTTCCCTTAAATTTAGTGTAATGGTGGGCACGTTAAAGACATGCGGGTACTAAGAATTCTACTTAATTTGGGAATTTGTCTAATTTGTAGTAGAATTTATTCCAAATGCCATCACCGTGTGCTGTTGCCGGTTCCCATGTCTCAACCCAAAGACTTGTCTTGTCCTGGAGACGTCCAGATGCTGGACACGTGAGAGATAATTGTTTAGGTTATCATCGGGCTGGCTAAAGAATTATGTTTTGAGAGTCTTTTTTTGTAGATGTCAGGAAAGAGTAAGCACACTATACTTTATGCTTTAGTCTAAATTCACCGCGGCTGCCTAGCTCTACACTTTACATTGGTATTTAAAATTTCCAGTCCCTCGGTTTATCTCCTCATCAGTTAAGTTGTTAACTTGTTCTGTTCATGAATATAGCTGAAATCAATCAATCAATCAATCAATCAATCAATTAAACCAAATTTAATCATACTTGTATATTTAAATATGTACGGCAATTTAAGAATGTAACTTTCATAGTGGAACAGACGCCCTTGACCCCTGATCCGACTGCTATGTTTTGATACCTGGTTAAATCATTTTTTAATTTCTCGCACAGTGTTTATCTTTGAACTTTTCCCTTTCCCAGCCACTTCGAAAGTGAAATTTTAAACTCAGAAGATCTTTATCAAACGTTCCTGTCACTTTGCGAGATGTGAGAACGACGATGGCATGCATAAACATACAAATAACATTTGTATCAAATTATTAAGTTTTACAAGTATTTCACAGTTTTATTGCCGACATTTCAACAAATTAAATTGCGCAAACATGCGAATTTTGGCGGCTAAAGGGAAAACCATCGTGTTATATAGGTCACACAGGCTGTTCAATTTAAACTTTAATTACCTAAGAACAAAAACCGAATTAATTAAGTTTTAAAACATATTTTACGGTTATATGAAAAGGTCAGATAATTGAGATTTTTTGTTATTAGTAGTATTTCAATATCTTTTTGATAGTTTTTTTTTAATTTCTTTCTCGTCTTTTTTTCTTTATATCCACATGAAATTTTGGTTTGTGTGTTCGGTGCACGTGATTCGGAGTACATTTTAATAATATAAAAGAAATTTGAATTTGATATAAAAGAAATATGATAAATTAATTGAAATACTTAATTAAATTTTAAATATATTAATAAACAATAATAATGCGATCCATTTGCCTATCTCCCCAAGACAATCTTGTGCAGTTTTATCTCGCTAATCTTGTTAATCCTACAACGCACATTATACGAAATCATTGGTCATGGGAATTAAAATTAATATCTCTATAACTTCTTGTATTCAATTTTAGGATTGGTCGAGTTTTGACGAGTTCACACGAACATTAACCGCCTGACTGCGCAGGTCAAGAGTTTATCGCTTCTCTTGGGTATACCTTTTCTGTCTATTCATTAAATTTTCCCACAATGTGAACTACCGCGTTCAAGTATTTGATTTGACCATTGACTAAGTACTATTAAATTGGAAGAAGTAACATTGCTCCCATGTGAAAGAAATGTAAGCTTTTATGCGATCATGACCTATCAATTGTAAGAGCGAATGACCCCTTTGTGGTTCCTGTTCAGACCTTTCAGATCCCGTCGCCCAACCTGGATATTTTAACAAATATGAATAGTTTTGTTGAAACGCCTATTACAATCAATGTCAATTTTTATTTACGGGAGTCATAAAGCTTAATAATGTTAGATAAAGAATTTTTTAATGCTACAATTAACTATTGTAACATTTGAAGTTTGCAAAATTTTTTCATTACATGTCGTTTCATCTGTCAGTTGAAACGAGTTATATTATTTTCGGACCATCAATAGTATTTAAAAGTTGGAATAATATGTTAAAATCCTTTCTTTTTTTAAATATGGATTTTTTTTTATAGTTTTCGTGTGTGTTAGGGGAGACGGCGAAGGTCGAGCGGAATATGCTTATATTTTTGCAGACATATATTAATTTATAAAGGCCATACTTAGAATTAAATCCAATTATGAAACTGGCATAATACTATTCTTTCTTTATTCATAAGTAGTAACCACGTGGTAGTAACCTACAGTTCTGTACAGCGCCTCCCCGGGTGGGGACAGAAGATGGTGAGCCATGGTGGCTTAACCTACAGAGATATACAGTGCCTTCCCGGGTGGGGACGGAAGATAGTGAACCATATACTGGGTGACCTGTTTGAAGAGCTCGAAGCTTCTTGTACAATAAAAATCCTTTGCGTTTGTGTTTCAAGAAGTGGGTTAAGGCATTGAAGTACTCCAACAGGCAAATTCTTCGTCTATGTCCATCAACACTCGCCTATTCCTGTCCAGTCACGGTATGGTTTATCCTTGAATTGATTTAAAACGTTAAGAAACCAATAAATTAATCAATTTTAATTAACGACTAGGTCACACAGTGTAAAATATATTCAGAGTCATAGCATTTGATACCTGCCGAACCTGCCGTACCGGCTGCTACGCCTATATGTATTTGAGATGAGAGGAGAGTCAAAAGACACCAATAAAAATATGAACAATTTTTTTTATTTCTGAAAATTATTGGTACGGCATGCAATACCTGCAAAAGTTATTGGTACAATGGAAGCCGTACCTGCCGTACCGGCTGCTATGCATATTTAGGTTAGTCTTTACCACGGTAACTGACCAAAACAAATGGTTTATTCCCCTTTCAAATCCTATAATTTTTTTATAACTTTCTAAAATTTTCAAAATGAAATTTTTGTGTGTATTTTTTGTATTGCGCCAAGATGTTAAATGAAGTATGACAAATATCTCTATCTAAAAAATGTTGTTTTGTAATATAGAATGTATGCCGAATTTGATTTATTTTTCAATAGTTTTTAAAAGAAAATAATTTTAGACATTTCCCTGCACATTCGCATATGAATGTGCAGTCGGAATTTCCATTCCACATAAAAGTTAATATTTTACAAAAATTCACACAGAAATTTCTGGGCGTTTACATTCCATTGAACGTATTATGCAACGCAAACACTGAATTCCCATGGACATGGCTCGCACAAAACAGTGTTGTACTTATATCTCATAATACTGATAAAAGATCTCTAGACTACCGTACTAGTTTACATAGGTCTATAACAAGTGGTTGAAGGCCAATGATAGGCGATTATTAGATTGTATGTAGATTTGAACATAAACACTATGTATTGGACAGAACTGAAAATTATTAACTTTAAAAAATAAGTGATTGCTGAAATAAACATGAAGATGTATAATTGCAATATATTGCTGTCTGGGTTGTTGCTTGAAAGTTTGTGTATATAATCTCCATTTTTTAAGATAAAATTTAAATTTAACATTGAATGTTGAGTTCTGAATATAATCTTCACGTTTTAAAAGTCCATTAATTCCCTCTGAGGAAACACTTCAAAATACTAAGAGAACATGACTTTGAATGAAATTTAATACCGTAGTAGATACTGTTTATTTCTTTTAAACTGCTGGTACAATACTGTTATGGTTCACAGTGCCCAGAACCACAGAGCTGCCCAGCGCGTCCCCAGGAGGCGTATGAGGGATGCCCTTTTGTTGGGGTTTAGCGGGTCATAATAAAGCCTGACCGAGAACCACAATTGGTAACGTATTTGGAGAGTGCTACGCTCCTTGCACAATAAAAACCCCATTTGTAGAAGTCGATAAGAGTAGGCTCGTTGTAGTCGTACAAAAGACCCTAACCCATATCCCATACCTTTCCAGTGGCATTTAAAATTTTGCCCTTTAGTCGATCTCTCCCGACTTTATTTATTGTTTGTTTACTTGTTACCGTCCTGATTATATCTGAAATACTGCTTACTGGACGTAAAACGAACATCCAATCAATCAATCAATCAACCTATTGAACTATTACAATATTTATTTTAGTTTAGATTCACATTTACAAAAGAATATACTAAGTACCGACCATTTTGTGTTAAATGCTGGGGATAATAAAGTGTTTTGCATGGGATTTTTTCGAATTATAGATCGGGCATATCAAGGAAAAAAAGGAGGTAATTATAGCATTATAATCCTTGGTCAGTCAGCTAAATGTTTCTTTCCATTATTCCAAAACACGCAGTGGCTCGTTTTAATTTGACTTCCAAAACAGGCCATTCTCTAAAGACTAATGTACAGATATAAATGATGTGATGTTTGAGTGTTGTTTAAAAATGTCAGCGATTCTTCACGCATATTATAAAATGCGTTATGAATGTTTCCATATTTCTGTTTTTGTACCAGACTGATATCGGACAATAATCCTAGTTTAAGCTCAAACCGATTAAACGTTAATGCTAAAAGCATAAGTAAGTATCCTTTTTTCAGCGTAACAGACTAGAATACACAGCAGCTGTAATTTCCACCATGACATAAACGGTTTACAAACTGCAAAAAAAATCTCTTAATATTTATGCAGGTGTTTAAATTTAATTTTATAGACGTTTTCTTAGGGTTTTGTGTCTTTTGTTTATTTTGGGGGTTTTAGAGGGTGGGTGGACGATTGAATTGTTGTCGGTTTGTTTGGGATTTTTTTTTTGGTGGGGGGAGGGAGGGAAGGAATTCGATTAAGATATGTGAACCTTGGTGTGACAATTTTCTGAATAAAAAGTAATGTTCCAAAAGACGGCAACTGTTTTATTATTATTTCATTATTATTATTATTATTATTATTATTATTATTATTATTATTATTATTATTATTATTATTATTATTATTATTATTCTTATTATTATTATTATTATTATTTGTATAAAACTGATAATAGGCATATTTACTCCATACTGGTATATTATTTCAGACTACGTGACAAGATATAAATGAAAATAATATTTAATGTATTGACTGAAAGTTCAATTGGTAAACCGGAGTCTATTTTGCCTTACAAATTCTTTTGCGGTTTTGTGGTTGAAATATAAATCTTTTAATGTGATTTTGAGTTACGAGGTATCAGAGCTGTGATATTTGCGGTTTTACAACAGTCTGCGAGTTATTATGTGTTTGTAATTTTTTTATCAATTATCTCTGTTTTTTTGTTTGAAGGCTGTTTAATGCCACTTTGAAAAATTTTTCAGCTGTATCATGGCGTCCAGTATTTATTGGGGAGAAAGACGGAGTACCCGTAGAAAACCCGACTTTCAGTAGGAAAACTATAGCAATCTTTGTCGGTTAAGATTTGAGTCCAGCACATCCTGCACACATAGAGACTCGAACGCACAGCCTCAATATTGACAGGCACGGTGAACTACTGATTGTTCTGTGTTTTTTTCTAATAAACGAGCTTTTTGTTGCGAAACTCTCGCTTCATTATTTTTATCTTCATTTATCTTCCCCTAGAAAAGCACAAACCCCACAAACTTGTATAACAGTCTTAATCTTGATAGAACTTAGCATGGTGAAGTTGAGCTTTAAATGACTTTGTTTATTCTGCAATTATTTACTCATTTAATCAAATCAATATATCCGGAAATAGTATAATTTTCTCATGCTTAAATCGATAATCGATTACGGAGATAATCCCATGTCAAATCTGAGTACGAAAACTGATAAAATTGTTAAAATACTTCTGATTGAAACTGCCACATATCGTTATGATGTTAAATTTAATTCACACGGTTTAGGATCACATTATAACAGGGGTTTATTTTAAGCCCACCTGTTAGGTGCGGATTAAAAATGGCATGGACACGTTAATCACCAACTGTTTACTTAACGGGAAATCGGAAGAGATGGGGCTGCGATTTTTCGTTCGGATGGTATTTTACCTATGAAGATTTTTTTTTAAATTGAAAGACAAAACAAAAAGATATATATGCATATAATCTTTTGTCAATAACCCCCCTCACAGGGAATATCGTTGATTAGCCACAAAATCTGCATGTTTTCTAATAGAATAATTGGAATAAATATTACAGCACTTATTTGCTCGATTCTAACTACCTGTATAGAATATTTCCACTGTTCGTTTAATTAATCAATACGGCAATCAGCGCTTAACAGAAAAAATCATTTAGCGTTATAATAAAACATTAGTTTCATTTGTATTACGGCATCTAACATTTTATGCATCAAATATTACTCAAATCGTGTGAAAGGTATGTAAAAGGCAAATTTTCCAAATCCCGTGGGAAACTATTTTGATTTGTCCCCGGGGTCAATTCACTATGATTTAGTTCGACTTGATCAAATATATAAGTGATCGGTGATTCGTGTTAAAATGACCTAATGTTTTATGGTCAAATCACCAGTTTTTATCAAAAAGAAATGGTAGCTTAAATCAGTGTCGAGGACTTACAAAAATTTCAACCATCAATTTTAACAATGCGCTCTTTTTACGGAAGATGTGCAACTAATTTTTGACACGGAGTCACATGCCACACAACCCAACCGGTTCTTATTGACCCCAACCCTCTTTAGCATCAAAAATATGTGTCTTCATTACCGAGATATTCCGAATGGCCATGCAAGGATGCTGTTATTTATTTATTTATTTATTTATTTATTTATTTATTTATTTACTTTAAGATATTTTTAAGACAGATGTTCGCCTAGTTTTATTTCCTTTTAAGAATATACTTACTGAATATATTATCTTACCAGCTAACTTGGATGGCTATATTATTCATACTTATTACTGCATGTTTTAACTATATCTTAGACCGTATATAGATCTTTTAAAGGGTACCCACAAAAAAAATATTAAAGTTTTGTATTTAAAGGCTTCTAGTTAAAAAGAAGTAATATGAAAGTAATTTAGCATTCTTGAGTTGTATTAAAGAAGTAACAGGAAACATCCCAGATCCTGACTTAGTGTATTTCACTACAATATATGTTAGGAACTCTCTCAAAACAGAATTTTTTTAACAAGAGTTCTGTGATGTTTTACCTATATAAATTGCTATATACGTTCAAAACTAATATTCTATAACCTAACTGCACAAAAATTAAATGTAAACTTTTAAATGAATAACTTGAATGGGAGATCAACGCGGATTGGTTGAAAATTAAACTGAAGAAAAGAAAACTTTGAAATAGTTTTTAGACAAATTCCGTAGAAAAATATACTTTCAACTTGCAACCAAATCGGATCATTTGCAGTGTCGGTTGCAACATTTATTGACAAATCTTTAATACTGAGGAAAGTGGACTAAACTACTGTATGATGGCACAAATTTAAGTTTTCTGTTTGTTCTTTAATTATTTGTTACATGTGTCTTCGACCTAATAAGTGTATAAATTCTGCATTTCTGATAATAAATTATAGATTATTTAAAACTACCTCCGTGATCTACCGTATTAAGTTGGGTTTTAATGTGACGACGGTCCGGTCCGTGAACAGAAGTTTGTGTAAGTTTTGTTTGTTATATATAATCGTCTCTGTGCCATTAAATATGGTTGATAAAAAGTGTCTTATGCTATATGATGTTTGCCCATGATTGGAAATTATTAAAAAATGAATTCGAATTTGTCTTGTTATACTCGCATGTTAGAGGAATATTTTTTGTAAAGCAATGGAGGAATACATTGGTCTTTTTTTATAGTCAACGTTAAATGTCATTCTAAACATAAATATTTTCTAATCTTTTTATTTAATGTGTACACCTGAACTGCTTTGTGAAAAGATCATAAAATCAACACCAAACCTTATGCTTCTTATAAGTGTTGTCAATTCCAACAATTAATTTGTCTAATTAAAGTAATTTTGTCCACAATGTCTCGTTAAAAAATATAATAAAATTTAAATTACACACTACACACAATTGTGAAATACTTAAAACATTTTACTTTTTTTCATTTTGTTCAGCGTTTTTGTGGTTGCTTTTTGTGTTTTAAAACATACAACACACATTTTTGTTTATTTGTTAAATTCGCGAAAATGCAATTTGAGGTATGTCAACTAAATCCTTTATAAGTAATAAGTTAATAATAATACTTTAAAACCAGGTAACAATTAAATAGAACAGAAATTAAACCACCTTTTAATTTTAATATTGTATATTTTACCAAGACTGCTACTTTTCACCTTTATATAAAACTTGTTAGGAATGTGAAGCCTTACAATAGCTTTAAAATACTTCAGTAGACATTTAAATTTTAATAGAATTGCTGAGAATAATTTTCCCATGTCAATATCTTACCTAGATAATAAATTATGGACGTTTTCCTTTTGATTGTGAAGGGGGCGTTCCCTTACACAAGTCAATCAAAACTTTACTTACAACTGAAATACGGACAAGCGTACAAGATATTGACACGGATTTTCCCACGCTCTAAAGCTATCGTGAATCAAATGGAGCTATACACACTACTGGCCTTGAGCCAACCAATCAGAACACATCTCTCTGACAAGCTGGGAATTTAGTGATAAAGTTAAAATTTTCATTTGGTCAAATGGAATACATGTAGCAATAGCGATGAGTACAGTAAACAAATATCAGAAAGGATTTTTAGATGCTGTGAGAAATGGAGATACAGCCGAACTCAAAAAGATTCTCGAATCGCGCGAGGGAAAAATAAATGTAAATTCTTTTGACAATGAGGGACAAACGGCTTTGCATCAAAGTTGTATGAATGGAAACTTGAAACTTGTTAAACTTTTAGTGAAATTTGGAGCAGACACCAGACTTGCAAATAGTGATGGCTGGAATCCTCTGCACATTGCTGCATTCGGAGGCCATCAAGACATTACCCTATATTTACTGCACGCCAACAGAACTATACCACAGAAACGATGAAACTTGTGATATTTTACTGTGATCAAACTTATTTTCATTCGGAGGCTCCATAAGGTTAACGCACTGTAGCGATGTTCTTTCGGGGCTTCCCTGTTGTTGTTTTGTTATACTTTTGTTGATCCATGCCAGTATATAGTTTTTGTTCCACTGTTATTAGAAATATGGATATTACAGACATTATAACACACCATTACCAAAGCACATTATCCTCAGACCTTCGTTCTACCTCCTGCTGTTCAGAATGAGTTGGAATCGTTATTCAAAAAGGGGCATTCGGAAAGCTGTTACATTACCGTCAGAAATAACTTAGCAGGCAGAAAGTATCGATTTTCGATTTGTTTCAACTAAAATATAATTTTAAGGATACAGAATCGAGTATTAATAAGAAAGGCTGATTCTGGAACTACCATTTAGGAACTTGTGAAATGATGGTAACCGAAATGATTCTTCAAGAAGTCAATTCATCCGATATTCAATCTTATCGATTACTGTTTTCGACAATAAATCGTTTACCTCTGTGAGGTATAAATAAACTGCGAACCTCGTAACCCATAGAAATAATTGTGCACAACAATTTTATGAGAAATCCTCGTGAGCGACGATCCGTACAGGGACCTAAATCTGTAGGAAGGTAGAAAAGATTACATATAATTTGTTTAAATTGTCAACTTCTTACAAACTATGTAGGTCAGATTGAAAAATTATTGATACAAGGGTTTTTTTACACGTTTAAAAGAGCTTCAGGCATTTGTACTTGTTATTTTTTTGACAAATAAGTCTTTCGACGTAGGGGATAACACTTGTTTGTGTAGAAACTGTCAGTCTTCATTGTAACAATAGATTTAAGGTGCTATTTTAAGTTGTCAGAATGTCTTTCATTAAATTTTATTTTGTTCTATTGTGTTGTTTTGTCCTGTGTCATTTAGAATTAGTAATTTATTCAAAGTATCGACAGAAAAAAGTACTAAGAAAGTATCCATTGCAGAGTGTCGAAGAATGTTTATAATTGTTACTAGAAATATTTTGCACAATGTTTTCCGGTGTGTAAAAACAGATAAAGATAAACCACTAATGCTACAGTTACTTTTATTTTACACAGGTTTGTGTGAATGGTGTCTAACGCTACTTTTTCTGAAATTTCTCAGCTATAACGTGGCGACCAGTCCTTAATGGGAGAGGAAGCCGGAGAAAACACACCGACCTTCGTTAGGAAAACTTCTATCTTTGTCAATTAACATTGGAATCTAGCACACCCTGCCTGCAGTGACATTAGAACCCACAACTTCAGGGTTAACAGGCACGTGCTTAATAGTAAAAGACTAACTTCCTTAACCAGTCGGTACTAAGGCGCCTTTAACTCGGGCTATGGATCTTCTGGTTTTTTTATAAAATTTTTATTTCCTTAAGCTGCGGTTATTGCTGTCTTCACGATTTTTTATGGTATTATGGAACAACCAATCAATATCGCGAGATCCTATTGAAGATCAGAGTAGTGACTGTGGTAGTTGTTCACTGCTGTTCGTCTTCCTTGTCACCACCGACGTCGGACTAAGTCAAGTGCCAAACATTCTGCGGTAGGTTTGGCATGACGTAATACCATAGATTTCTTTAGAAATGCCTGTACCACATCGTGACCATTGCTGTAGTTGCTTTATTTTTGGTCGTTGGTTCTAGAGTTTGGCAGGTTCTAGGTCGTTTTTTATTTTTGATTTGTCATTTTTGACAGTTTCCTATATGTTCGGTATTTTGTTTTACTTTCATTACTAACGACATTTCTTATTAATTTATTTGTATTTAACGCATCTTTCAGCAATTTCATTTTCTATATAACTAGGCGACATTAAACCATAGACCAGATGCAATTGTAGCATACCGACTATTATTCTTATTGATTGAAACACATCCTCTCAAAAGTTTTTATTCTAATTTTTTTAGTATTCCCCTTATTTTTCATATATCGTTTACGTATTTTGAAAAATGTGCGACAAGAAGTAAAGTTTCAGGCACTACAAGATGGTAAAGTTCAGCGAAGCAACAATCCATTATAACAACTTGTTCTTTCATTTCAAAACGACTTGTTATGTAATTCGTGATAATGAAACATAATTCAGGACATCGTCTATTTGGATAAGGCAGAAATTATTACAATATACCGTTTATTGTAGATGTACACGCCTAAATATAAGCATACAACTAAACCGGTTTCTGGTTCAAAATGACACGTTTATTTAGAAATTTGAATAGATAGAATTTATATATATAAACAATTATTTACTTAAATCGCTTCGTTCATGTGCAATTGAAAACAACGAATTTATTCCAGATTGGAAGATGTTTGGAAAACTTTACAATATAGAAAAAGATTTGCGGTTGCAAACGTATTGATCGAACAAAACATGGCCATGTCATTGTGTTGAAAATAATGTCCGTGATTTTGTAGAACACCCACACGCATGTGGATGTTAGAAATTACCCGAGTAAACGTGTCAACAAGGGTAGTGGGTCAGAATACATGTACATGTACATTTATTGCGTTAGATTCTTTTGTTCATTTCATTTTTTTCTCCTGTCCTTGTCATATCGCGTCCCAAATGAAATGTTGTCACATTCCTGTGTATTAATCTAATTAGAATAATTATACTAAAATTGTGAACGGGTAGACGATTGAATGTTGATTGATTGATTAAAGGCGTTTAACGCCCGAGCAGAAATATTTCAGCTATATTCAGGCGACGATTGAATGTTTTATTCGCATATAAATCTAGACTTTAAGTGTGAATAATAAATTTTATTAACATAACGCGAATGAATTTATATTTCAAAAAGCGCGTATAATTCGATAATTATCGCATAATTTGTCATTTATCTTACCGGCCACTTATTTTTATGGCTATAACTGACATGTCGATGCGGCCGGAATTGATTTTGATCAACACAAAAACAATAAGTTTATGACATTTGTGTAAAAAATATCGGTTAATTTACTCAACGTTGATTGACACATCTCTAGAGATTTACGTATCTACCAATGGCGGTCTAGCCTTAACACATTTTCCGCTAGGCTACGCCGCTGCATACTGATTTTCGGGTTAATGTACTGGTACTTAGCTGGACCGTCACCCGTGACTGTGGTTTTCTCTAATATTATCTTCATAATTAATAGTACAACACTGACACACATTTTGTTCAAAGGGAAATTATCAATATTTAAAGTTATGCAACACGATAAGTGATCAACTTAGCAAACAGGAAATGTGTTTGTAATCTGGTTTATTGTGATTAAACTTCATTTCGTGTATGTTCATGAACATTTCAAAATTCTCTTAAACAAAATCCTTGACCCTCGTTTTTATATAGTTATATTAACAAATGTCTTTACTTTTTTACTATAAAAACTATAACATTCTATATTAATCCACATGTGTACATATAGGATATAAATACAAAGGTTGTACCTCTCTAATAGCGGATTCTGCAGATGTAAGACCTCGACGATAGGTCAAAGTGCGGAAAAGCTCCTTCCCATGTGGGGTACTTAAGTTGGCCAACGTTAAACCGGATCAGCCCGGCCGCTAGTAGGACATATGCTGCCGAGTTCTTCGACAAGGTATCCCGAAGGCCGGACTCGACAAAACCACCAATTTTACTGCCGTTATAATCCGAAGTTAATTTTGTGATTTGTCGCCGAATTTACTGTGCCGTTCCGAAGTTAGTTTTGTGATTTGTCGGATTAACGGTAGAATTCAGTCCTATTGCTCGTAATGTAGCAAGTAAAAAATTCTAACTTCGGTCTATTTATACAAAATTCAAACATAATATTGATCTTCTTTACGCTTTTTAAGCTTTAGACATTGTGAAACTAACGGAAAACGATCTTTATTGTAGAAATTCCTTTTTTAGTCTTTGAAGATGCACGGGGAAAATGCTATGTTTATCATTTTTCCGTATAGGGATAATGTGACCTAATTTTATTATAAACGTGCTAATTTGCATAACTATTCCGTAGTAAGAATCCAGAAATTTACAAGATGCACATCCTCACAGGTCAGGCTTTCTGAGTCCACATTTGTCCCCACGAAACCCTGACAAACATAGCTAGGAAATTCCCGGGCTAGACGTCACTATTTTGATTGGCTACATCATACCTTGATGTAGCCAATCAAAAGCTCGCTTTCATTCACGACTTGGTTAGGGGTATATCCCGATGTCGATTGTAAATAAACCAAACTGATGTGTTGCAAAGACCATGTGAAAATCAGTTTATTTTGTACAGTAGTGTTTATAGTTTGTTATTACCGCGTCATTTATTAGTTTCGTTTGCGTTTTCTTAATCACACTCAAGAATGAGTAAAAATGAATACTGCCAAACACGTGCTTCTATCAAGCAATTTCATTAGTTGATATTTTGAAGGATTGACGTCATACGAAAATCTTCTAGCCCGGGAATTTCCTAGCTACGTTTGTCAGGGTTTCGGGGACACATATGGACACAGAATCCCTGACTTGTGAGGATGCAAGATGCAACACGCCATTAAGCTTCGGGTTTCTCAACGTTTATCATGTAGTAAACGTAATAAGAGACACGAATGTCAATTAATACACAACTCACAGCGGGTTATTAAAAACGGCAATAACTATCATCACGTATCAATAATGATCGATTTTAAACGAAACCGATCAAAAATGGTGACACTATCGAAAGATGTCAAGATCGACCACGTCCGATTGTATATGCAACTTCTTTTGGACAGTAAAGTGCCGGGAGTGATTCCCTCCCGCTCTGCTACATTACGAGTAATGGGACTAAATTCGTACCCTCGCCAAAAAAGCGAGGGTACGATTATTCGTTCTATTACAACCCGTCCGATAGAGGATATATTGATTTATCAGTGTATGACGTTAAACACCGCCAAAAACTCCAAGAGCGAAAAAAAAATCAAAGGGACTAGTGGCAAGTCTGACTGATAGAAAACAAGTTCTATGTGATATTCACAGGCACTTGGATTTAAATAATTATTTAAATGAAGAAAATATCCAAAAATGAGTGCGTTTTTACTAGTTTGGCCTGCTTTGTTGCGAAATATGGTTCGATTTCTATATTATTTTTGTAGTATCTCGATAAAGAAAAGTGGATAATTTTAACACGGGCAATATTCTGGCACAAATTAATATATTTGCTGTAATTTAGTAAAATTCAGTTTTTACATTCTAGTATATTATTTAACACGCTCCTTAACACGGGGTCCTGTAATAACACATTGACAGCAATGGAGTTACCGTGACTTTTTTATGCTGGAAACAGTGTCAGATTTGTTAAAATATTGAGATTTGTAAAACATAGGTATATACACACCACCCCCACACCCCAAGATAAGATAAAGATCGTTTCTCCTTATAAACATCTTCAATAAATATGTATCCATTTCATATTGTGTTCCAGTAACATAATTGCGTGGGAGGCAAAAAAGCTTTGGAAGGCAGACCATTCTCGGACTAATCTTTTTTAACAAGAGATTGTCGGTTTTCTGTTGAAGGTTGAGTGGTATATTCACTGTAAAATATTGAAAGTGCCGTATGGCGTAAAAGTTTAAACATATCACGGATAATTGGTGGAAAAGGTGAGTTGGCAATTGTATATAAATAATGTCGGGTTTGCTATCCCGGCTGGAATATGTGAGTTTTGTAAATTATTTTACGGATCAAGTGCATCGGTTTTGCAGTCTCTGGTAGAACAGGTGGTTTTTAGTCTCTGGTGGAACAGAAGGGTTTTTAGTCTCTGGTGGAACAGAAGTGTTTTTAGTCTCTGGTGGAACATGAAGAAGGGTTTTTAGTCTCAGGTGGAACAGAAGGGTTTTTAGTCTCTGGTGGAACAGAAGGGTTTTTAGTCTCTGGTGGAACAGAAATGTTTTTAGTCTCTAGTGGAACAGGTGGGTTTTTCAGTCTCTTTTGGAACAGGTTTTTCGGTCTATGGTGGAATATGTGGGTTTTGCAGTCTCTGGTGGAACAGAAGGGTTTTTAGTCTCTGGTGGAACAGGTGGGTTTTTCAGTCTCTTTGGGAACAGGTGAGTTTTTCAGTCTATGGGGGACAGGTGGGTTTTGCAGTTTGATGGAGCAGGTAAGTTTTTGCAGTCTTGGGTATAAATGCGGCATTGCAGTTTAATCGAACGTATCGGCGTTACTGTTTCTGGACAGTCTTTGGTAAAACAGGTATAAGTTTTTAGTGTCTGATGGATGTTCGTGTTACGATTTCTGGTGGAACGTGTGGATTTTACAGTTTAACGTTTGCAGTACGATGGAAAATCTATGCGTTTTCATGTGGATATTGTTTTGCCTACATGATAGAAGTGAACATTTTCAAAATAAGGGGGGGGGGGGCCTCGGTGGCCGAGTGGTCAAGGTAGTTCGTCTACTATTGATTACGTGGTCTGTCAACACTGAGATTGCGGGTTCGATTCTCACTGCAGGCAGGGTGTACTCGACTCCAATCTTAATTGACAAGGATTGCCAGTTTTCCTACCGCAGGTCGGGGGTTCTCTCCGGGTACTCCGGCTTCCTCCCCCAATAAAAACTGGACGCCATGAAATAGCTGAAAAATTGCTGAAAGTGGCGTTAAAACACCATTCAAACAAACAAACAATCAAAATAAGGGGTTTTATTATATTCTGTGTAGCTTAAATGAGATATAAATATGTATATATCTTCGCCCTCACCCTGTATTTCTTTGAAACAAATACTGCATTTTGTGGTGTTGAACAAAATGACTAGCCATACCACTTATAGTGACGAATTGAAGACTTGTATATCCTAGCGAGTTCCTGTTGAGTTCGGCGATTTATTTCAAAGTATATTATGGAAACAAATATTATTGGAACGTTTTGAGATAGACTTATAATACAAGTTGAAGATAAGGTCAATGTTGCCAGTACCGTTACAACGTATGCTGTGATTGAATGGTATTTTATCCCAGTTTCAGCATATTATAGTGTCCGGTATGGTGGAGCTGGGTTTCGCTGTTAGAACCCACAATCGTTAACCGAGAAACAGATATTTTACAATGTTGTTGTCGTCCGGACCCAACTCATAACCCGGTGTTGACATCAAAGGTAGATGGCTAATGAAAACCGCTTACCGCATTTGCTCCACCTTACACTCCTATTGTAGATCAAGAAAGGTACATTTGAAATCAACAATTATTCTTCCGAGATATTCACCGTTTTGAAATGCGGGTTTTTTTCCTTTTGATTTTCCATAGTAAAATTTGACCTAAATTTGAACGGTAGAGTAAGTTAAGAATATTCCATCGTCTATTCGAAATTCTTCGGGTAATGTCGTCTGCAGTTGAGGCGGGAAATGTCTCGCGGTTTGTTAGATCCGTTTAGAAACAACAATGGCTGACAAGCTATGGAAAATCGTCATATTATAATGAAAAACCGCCGCATTTCAAACGCCGAATAACTCGAGGTGAAAAAAACACGTTGACGTGTAGTATATCGATGGTCAGAGAAAAGTTTATCAAACATCCCAAAAATTATGCTATTGATCTGTCTCTTAAATGCAAGAAAGCGATTGATTGATTGATTGATTGATTGAGTGATTGATCAGCAAGAAGTATATTCGGTGAATTGTAGAAATAAGTCATGCTAGTTAGTGGTATTTGCCAAAAATACTGCTTTTGTGGCTTGTTAATATTTTAATCGCCTTACGGCTCGTGAAATCCTCACAAGCCTCTCTACCAGTATTGTTTGGCAAATACCACTCACTTGCATGATATATATTTTATACTAATCACGGGACGCGTTTCTCTACAAAAATATCGTGTATATTTACCTAGGTATATGTATGAACAGTTTGTAAACAGTTTTTGTACCCCATGCAACACATAAACCTGAACTGCAGTCGGCTTGCATTTTATATCGATGAAGGTAAAATCAATAAACATAAAAATATATGTAAAGACGTTAGAAGACTAGTTATTACCAAAAGGAGATTAATTCTTATACATCTGTTTGAATTATTGAAAAATCGATGTTATTTTATTTTAATGAGAAATTAAATATTGATGTTACGTAAATATTTTGGAAATATGCCAGATGAGCGGATATTGTTCAAGTACACGATCGTCAGATATATAGTAAACTGGTTGGGTTTCCAAGGCATCATATTGTTGAGTCTCGGAATTTGACCGAACTTCAAAAACTGAAAAATGAGAAAGGCTTAACATTTTGATTAGGCTTGTAATATTCGGCTATGCATGATCACCTAGATTCACGTGTGTTGTAAGTTAAAGACTTTTACCATGTAAAGTTTCAAAGGTAAAAATAGAATGTCACAATATTTAGCATACCATGTCAAGATGTCTCAGGGCATATATTTAATTAAATTAATAATTGATTTTTCAAATTCGCATTAACACCACTCGGTTCAAGCAAAACAAGCAGACATTGACAATTTAAACAAATAGCTGATCACAAAATAGATCCGTTTTTTATTGACGTTTCTTATAAATCTTTATATATAGACTTTATAAACCGTTGATTGATTGACGTCTAGCGAGCAATATTTCGCTATATTCAAGATAAAAATTACTGCCTCTGGAAAAATCATGAATGGGGACAGAGAATTTATCATTTTGTAGACGCTAGAATCAACCTCCAATTTCAAATTCGCAAAACGGGTCTTTAAAGTGCAAAGAGCGTGGTCTTCTCCAAAAAAAAAACACACTATGGTCCAATAAACCATTTAAAGTGAGCGCGTATTTTGTTTGACGGGAAGAAAGCATTTTTAATATCAACTCGAGACAATATTTTTATGTCTCCGAAATTCCCAACATTAGACCATCACGTTACCTTCACGTTGGTTAGACTTGTATAGTAACTGTCAGCAGTTATATACGTCAACCAACTTTTCATCAGTATATCCACTGTTTACCGTACGTCCTCGAGTGTTCGTGCTTTATAGATAGAGCAACAAGTAGCAATTTATATATACCATATATACGGTGTTCCCTGTAAGCACAACTGAGGCGTAAAAAAAAACTGAGTTTAGCCCCAAATATACATGTTTTTAATTTTTTGGGGATTTTGAATTTGTGACCTTAATTAATCTCTAGTTTGAAAAATTACAAGTTGTATGCTATGCAAACGTCCGTTAGGTTACTTGAATGCAATCAAAATTCAGCTTGACAATTATATATGTAATAGATTTGTAAAATTTGAAACCAATTTAAATCATTTTTGTTTACTTTCCTAATTTTAGTCTTTTTTTATAGCTGTATTAAGGCTTTCTTTGTCACGGCTTCAGAATTTTGCGGAGCATTTAGTGTGGGGACGCAAAACTATTTCGTCACGTCTTCGACATCTTGCATTTAGTGCGTGGACGCAGCACTAATTCGTCACGGCTTCGACATCTTGCATTTAGGGCGGGGACGCAGTACTATTTCGACACGGCTTCGACATCTTGCATTTAGTGCGGAGATGTAACAATATTTCAGGCATAATCAATGAAGAATAATGTGTTAAACATCAATGAACTTTTCATAAAAATGTCACCTTCTATATAACTATACAATAAACTTTTTTTTTTTTAAATACAGTGAAACGACTTTAATTTTCATTGAATTTAACTTGATTGATAAATGGAAATCAAAAAGTAAATGAAATTATTTTTGTTATTTTCAGTCAGTGTCAACAAATAAAAAGATTTGTTCAATTATATGGAGTGGTAAAATGAATAAAAAGTGGCTAAATCTTTTAATACGATCTCTAACACGTTTTTAGAAACAACTTTGATATGCAAGAACACAAATTTAAACTTTTCAAACGCCGGCGTTGTTTACTTACGTGTTAAACATTTGTAAAATTTGTAAAAAATGTGTCCATGGTATAGCACGTGTGACTTTTCTTGAAGCGTTTTCTTGAAGTGTGTCCAGTTCAATGATTTTTTCTCACGTTAAAATCTAAATCTGATTCCAATGAGATCTTTCACAAGCTGCCTTTATTGTCGAAGTAAAATGTCAACATATAAATCGACTGCGTAATCACAGAAATATTGCGGAGTTTCGATGCCGATTATAGTTAAGATAGTTTGTCTGCTAGTGATCACGTGGTCTGTCAACCCTAAGATTGCAGGTTCGAGTCTCACTGAGGGCGTATTGCTCTCGACTCCAATCTTAATTGAGAAGGATTGCCAGTTTTTCTATCTAAGGTTGGCGGTTTTTTTCGGGGTACTCCGGCTTCCTCTCCCAATGAAAACTGGACGTCAAGATATAGCTGAATCAACATTCAAACAAAAAAACAAAAACACATAAATAAATTTTTTGCGACTATGTTGCGAGTACTCAGTTTCAGCTATATATGTTTTCATGGAAGTCTGAAATGGCCATTAATTCTGACTTCTTAAAAATTCATCTTCAGAAATCGGAACTGATGTTTGCAGTTCTAAATTCAAACTAGGTTCGAGTCAATAAGTTTACAATTCATACGCCCTTAAATGGTCCTATTAATCTTCTCTTATTTTTGAGGATCGAGGTTTAAAAAATGAGCGTTGTATATATTTTTTTGTATTGTAAACAAATATAAACACGTTTTGTTCAGTATTTTCATAACTACATTATTGTATAGGATTTTCGGTGTTGATCTTAATACAATTTTTTTTTTTGCAATAATTGAAAATATATTTTGATGAACTAAATTCTAAATTCTAAATTTCTGATGTCCTGAAAATAGCTGAAATATTGCTAGAACGAATAACCGTACCCTCGCTTTTTTGTAAACTAACTTCGAATTATAACGGCGGTAAAATTCGGCCTAAAATATTGCTTGCTGGACGTTAAACATCAATCCAACAATCAGTCAATCCGTTAAATGTCTGTGGATTTGTTTATTTAACGACAGAAATGTCAACAATGACAGAATGTAAAGTCTAACACATTTGCAACTCAACTCGATCGAAACTTTACTTTTCCTTTAAAATTAGTCAAATAGTCAACTCGTTATTTTGTTTCATTTTCATTTGCGATATGGAGAAAAGGGGGGATAAGAAATATCTGGTTCCGTATAATAACGGTATAATAATGTTCTACATGTACGGTTTTTTTTGGAACCACATGATAGGATCAAATTCTAGTCAACTATCTTGGCTAGCCAACGGTTACAATCCGACCCTATGACCCTTAGCAAGCGAAGATGCGAGTCCCCTCAAAATTATTTATAGGATATACGGTGAAAACGTAAAACAGAAGCAGTCCGACTGGAGGCAACATCTCTCAGGCCTCATATGTAAATGGTTGTTGCGAATGTCAATAAATTTCATCTTCACCGAGTCAATGCTGCGCGCCTCCGTGTCTGTAGCACAAAAGTAACCGCTTATAAAGCCTTGACTAAGGAAAATCCCCAATTCGACACCCATTCGACATAAACAATAGTTTTACTCTCTAATTAGCGCTAATATTTTTCCAGGAGAGCAACACAACCAAGGTGGATTGTTCAAGCAATACTGACCCGACGTGCACGCTACAAATTATATGGTTGTTTATAAATAACTAGATATCAGTGAGATGGTACCCATCTCTGTGGGCTCCGCCGACCTTGAGGTCAAGGTCAAAGGTCAACAACCAAGGTATGCGAAACAGCGCCTTGATATTGTCTATCCACATTCCAAATATCAAAAGCCTATCTCAAAAGAAAAAAAAGTTACAGCCCGGACATGAATTTGTAATACAGATAGCAAAAATGTGACCTTAAGGTCAAAGTTCAAGGTCAAAGGTTATCAACCACGGTATGCGACCCATCGCCTTGATATTATCTACATACATTCCAAAAATCAAAAGCCTACCTCAAAAGATAAAAAAGTTACAGCCCGGACACGATTAGTTCGGACGGACGGACGGACAGACTGATCACTATAGGGCGTCCGCCACAAAGTAGCGGGCCCTAATAAATGGCGGAACTTTTAAGAATTTTAATCCTATAACGTATTATTGAACTGTCCAAAAACAATAAATCTCCCACTTGCTCACCGTTTTTGCTATTTGTTAAAAGGCGGAGCAAGTGAAAGATTAAATTTTCAGATTGGTCCAAAAAGCGTAAGACGGCGGGCAGACTATTCTCGGAAAAGTGCGGAACAAGAAATAATTCTCACGCGAAAACATACAGATGTAACATATAAAATGGGACTAGTATAACTTTATAGGTTCCCTGATATAAACAAGAAAAACGACACATACAGTGTCATACAATATAATCTGAAATTACGAGCAATACAATTGAATATTTTGTATAGATCATTGCAATGTACAATTTTAGACTACTTTGTGAATCCTAAATGGATAGTGTCACAATCTTTGACAAGTTGCTGAACTAAAGACTATTAATTTAGCATATTAAAAAGAGGTTTTACTGCTTTCGTCACAGCTGATTTATCAAACAATCATAACTATCTTGTATGTAGTTCTGTTTGTATTATTGTGTGACAAGGAAATCTGGATAACGATCAAATGAATTAAACGGATGCAGGACACTTTCACTGAAAATAATTTGTAAATGAATTTTATTTAAATTCGCCATATAGTTATTTTTTTTATACACGTTATCACAATTCAAAATAAAAAATAGGGGTTTCAGAGCTTATTTTTGAGGGGTTGGGCACTGAAATTTTAAGTTTTCTAATAGATTATACAGAGAAGAGAATAAAAAGTACTAAAATAAACAATAGCAAAAATTCTGTCCAATGAAATTTTCTGAATTTTTTATATAATGTCAGGCAATTGGTATACATTTGGTAATAGAAAGAAAAATAAGGGTCTCTGAGTTAAATTTTTGTCAATTGGTAAAAAAACTGGTAAAAAGTGCTAAATATAGTATTTGTGGTCAAAATTACCTCATTGTTAAAAATGTCATTTTCATTAATTTTGCCAATACCGAACTCATCTATGCAAAACTTTTTATTTCAACCATGAATAAATTGAAGTTATAGGTATAAGAGTTTCATTTTTATTTTCAATTTTATGGAAACTGAGAGTTTGACACGTTACTCCTACGGTCCGTTAGATTCTTCGTATAAATAACCTGACATTATAAAGAGACGGCCTTCCCTATCCAGGGAAGCGCTGGTATGTGAGTCCAGCACTGGGAAAATTTCGAGTATTTTCCTAGTGTAATTGTAAATATTAGTATGGTATATACTTCTGTTGATATGATTTAATGTGCAACACTGATTATTTTAATGCGCAGCTGAAATAAATATCGATTTTAAACAATAATATGGCCTATACATGTATCTGCATCGTCTGAAAATGTATGGCTGTTGACAGAAACTTTTAGTAAAACCTCTTCATTATACTTATCGAGTCTTTTTCTCATCCCCGCGTTCACATAGTGAATACGTCAATTTTGACCAGACTCGATTTCACACACTAAAGCTGTCAATCAGAAAATGTGTACATGACAAATTACGGACTTTTATTGATTATATAGAGATATATTGGGATAAAAATGTGAGAAACTGAGACAAGTTTGAAAATAGAAACTGTATTTTCACGAGAGATATTATAACTGACATTTTAATCTGTAACGACTATTTCAACCTTTAATGAGCACATGTCTTAAAGAGCTTTATGTATTATTAATATGTTCTTAAACAAAAAACTAAATATTAAACACAAAATTGATAACGTGAAAAGAATATCAATACTGTAATTGAAATTCTTTAAACAAATAATCATGTGCATGTACGTTTTTGGTAGGGTCTGGTGATCACTATCTAATTAAAGTAAAATCTTTCACTTGCTCCCCCTTTTTGCTATGTCGCTGCGTATATGCCTACGCTACACGCAGCGACATAGCAAAAATAGTGAGCAGTGAAATATTCAATCTTGATAAGATTGGATGGCTCTTCAACTTAGAGGGCGAGTTTGAGTTTTCCGTTGACATTTTGAGTTTTGAGTTGAATACGAGTTAAGAGTTCGAGTTGATCATCGGAGGTAAACATTGATTTTATGGCAGTCTTTTCTTTTACACATAGGAGTTGACACACAGATGGGTTCTAGCTTTGATTGACACGAAGTGTCAATTTTCTGCCAAAGGTAGGGTTTTTTTACTGGCTACTTCTTTTCTTACTCGATTGACACGAATTGTCAATGTTTCTGCATAATGTTCAGTGTTCAATCCATTGCGCCATTCCCGCATTTTTTGTTGAATTGACGCGCTTAAAAAAACCTCCTGGGTCATTACTGGCGCAACGTAAATAATATTGCTTTGAGAAATTCCCCCATAGTCAACAGCTTTGAGAAAGTCCCTTTAAAATATACCGGAAATTTAACTGTATTCTCGGTCCTAAGTACGCTTTTTATCATGTACAATTACAATTTAGCAAGCGTAGTCAATATATTATCGATTGTTTTATAAACGTGTTGTTCATGCTTCAAGATGAAGCGTTTTTCTTCATATTTTACTCTCATTGGACATAAACGTGCAAAAACGGATGAAAATCAAAATGAAGCGGGTGCCGCGCCGACAGAGAATGTGAACTAAGAAGCTGAAACAGAACAATCGGTGCCGTGGACTGCATCAAGCTCTCAGTCAACATCGAATCCTTCAGTGCCACACAAAATTTCAGGATCGATGGTATCTGATATTAAATATAAAGATTGGCATTTGAATAAAGATAAACAACACATGACATGTTCCGTCTGCATAAAAACTAATAAAAGAAATCCTTCCACTAGTGGTTGTTGTAATTTTAGAACGTCCACTTTAACGAGGCACATTAACAATCTTTAAAGTGGACGTTCTAAAATTACAGCAACCTGTAGTGAAGGGATTTTGTTTTAGCAAACTGAATCATAAGCCTTCACTTTTTGTCCGGTTGTCATGTCTCTATCTTGGTTTTATTGACCCCTAGCTATAAATTCTAGCCCCCTATGGTAAGTTATTAGGGCCATCATGACCCCCTTAGGCCAAATTCTAGATTGAACACTGAATGTTGGGTTGCTTACTGGGTACTTCTGTTTCTGATTGTCTATTTGTTCACTGGGTACTCCCTTTTCTTCCCTTATAAAACTGGAAGCTTTTACCCTTATAAAACTGGACGATTTGATATAACATGAAGAACTGTCGAGCGTCGTTACGTCCAATTAAACACACTTGCTGTCTGTTACAATGACTATAAGACGTTTATCAACATTCGGTATATATATCATTACGTAACACCTGTTAACCGGAACACGCCAAAATAGAGCACATTCGGAAATACTTCCTGCCAAATAAATAAAGTAAACAGCTGAGCACTTGAATCAAACGTACATCTTATGTTTTAAGAACGAAACCTGGATTTTATATTAGTTTTGTAAATCTGTGGGGAACCTAGAAGATATTGATCTTAATAACAATATTTTGTAGTTATGTATTTCATTTCAGCTGTTAGACTATTTCCGGTCGTTTAAAAGGATTTAATTATTTTTTCGTCTTGAACTAAGTAATATAAGATTAAGAATACTCCAGTATAAATTTGTATACAAAGAAACAATAGTGTTTCGCACTTTTTAGTGAGCATGTATTATTAGAATTTGTTGAAAAATTACAATCATACAAGTTTGCAATCCCCCGACCTAGATTCATTGGTCTACCACTGACAGTGTTATTAATAACCTCTTCCATTGTTATAATTGACTCAATATTCTAGTATTCAGTGGAAAGTTTAATTTCATTTACAGTTTTGTAGTGGTTGAGTAGACAGTTGCTTATCACCTCCTTTTACGCAAAATTCATTTGCTTGCACTTTTTTCGTCAAAAAAAGAAACAAACACAAACTCAAAAAACATAAAAAAACGAAAAAAAAATCAAACAAAGAAACAAAAACAAAACAAACGAATCGACGATACCTTAAGGAACAATGACATTCGTCGTGTTGCCGTCTTTGCAAATAAGCCATGAAATCGTAGTTCGTTGCGTAATTCCTTAGAGTAAGTCTTCAGTCTTATGGTAATCAACATAGATTTACACTGACCTGTCCACGCAAAACTCTCTATACTTTTAATTATGACCATAATTACAGCTACTACATAGCGTAAGGGCCTCAGTGGCCGAGTGGTTAAGGTAGTTCGTCTACTATTGATTACGTTGTCTGTTAACACTGAGATTGCGGGTTCGATTCTCAATGCAAGCAGGGTGTACTCGACTCCATTCTTAATTGACAAGGATTGCCAGTTTTCCTACCACAGGGAACTCCGGCTTCACCTCCTCCCCCCCCCCAAAAAAAAAAACAGGATGCCATGATATAGCTGAAAAATCGCTGAAAGTGGCGTTAAACACCATCAAACAAAAGAAACAACCACATAGCCATCGTTCGTATGTTTAAAGCATACCTTCAGTCAACTTGGGGTGACATAGCAAAGAGAGTGAGCAGTGAAATATTAAATCTTGATAAGATTGGATGGCTCTTCAACGTAGCGGGCGAATTTGAGTTTTCCGTTACTAAGTATCGGATCGCCAATATGACGATACAGCATAAACAAAAAAAATAATATATAAGTCTATATAGAATTATGCAACGATACAAATTTAAAGATGTTTCTACTATAAAATAATTATATTAATAAATATGACAAAATTTTCGACCAACTGATGGCCTTCTTCAGTGTCAATATCAATCTATATAGACATCAACAATCAACATCTTGCTAAACGCCACTGATGAAACGAGCGTCTGACGTAATGAATTTGTCACCTTGATAATTTGAGCAAAGCCAAGTAACAGCACGGCACGTCTGCGGTTAGCGGACTGAGAAGCAACTATAAAAATGCTTTGGGTTCAGTTGAAATGAGAAAGTTTAATATCAATAATGATTGTTATTTATTTATATTGACACTCAATGACTCAGGCCATTCGTTGGTCAGTCTGTGTCTAAATTGTTAACAAGAAATACCGTCATATGTATCGTTACTTAATCTTCTAAAATATCATAAAATATATATATATATAAACTTAACGTTAAAAATAACGTTTTATATCCCGAATTTTATTGCTGTAATTTATTTTTCAAAGAGTAATTGCGACATATTAAATTGTATGTATGTTTTCCAAAAAATTTACCTTATTTTCACCCTTAGTCAAAGCAGAGACAGTCTATATTAGTCTATAATGTCCTGGTAAAAGTGGGTTTTTTTCGTAAAATTATGTTTGCGAGCACGGAACTCTCTACACTTAATCTACTAAAACCGTGGTACATTTACGGGTTTCACGTCTGTAGTCCGACAGCCCAATAGTCCGACATTCCAATGGTCCGACAACCCGATAGTCCGACAACCCATTAGTCCGACAACCCAATAGTCCGACAACCCACAAGAGTCTAACAAATTATCACATATAAGGTCGGACCGAAATCGATAATTAAAAATGTATACATAATTTCTATGATCCACCTACGTACCGGAATACATGTATATATAGCTTTTGGGTCTGTGTATCCGTCCGTTCGTTTGTTTCATATTTAATTTACGTTCAGGTTTAGCGGGTGTGTTAAGTTGGTCTTGTACGCCCTGAAAAACGTAAAAAAAAATAAATAAGAAGGAATGTGTTTATTGGACACGGATGCCCCCGTTGGCTCCAAACAGGAAGTAGAAGTCCGTCATTTAAATTGCATTGGATAACGAGCACGTTAGCGATCGCTTTATGAAACGGCACCCTGGTCTGAAAGTCGCTTAGGACGTACAGTTCGTCATACTGAACCATCCCAAGTTTTAGGTCATTCTCGTGTGCGATTATTACGCGCTGATAAAAGCTTAACGAAAATTTGTGTATGGAAGGGCGGACGGACGAACGTACGGACTATGTGTTGCATAGACCATGTGAAAATCAGTGTATTTTGTACAGTAGTGTTAATAGTTTGTTATTACCGCGTCATTTATTAGTTTCGTTGCGTTTTCTTCACACTCAAGAATGAGTAAAAATGAGTACTGCCAAACACTTGCTTCTCTCAAGCAATTTCATTAGTTGATATTTTGAAGGATTGACGTCATACGAAAATCTTTTTTGGGCCCATCTCAAGCTAGTAGAGATGGAATAATATCGCACACAAAGATCAAAGGAAAATACTGCACAATAGCGATAACATATATTTTCAAATGTCATCATCCACTTGATAAATTTATCTCGAGCTGTGGAGGAATTAGTAACGTATAGATGTTTAATTTTATTATTATAATCCATAATTAATAATTCTCCAAATTGATGTGACCTAATAAAGTTTCAATGACCCAATTTACATGCCCGTGTTCGTTTCCCACGTCGAATCTCCATACTGAAAACCAGACTTAACAGTTTGGATTTGTATATATATAAAACACCACATTAATACAATGAAGTCTTTAGTGTGAATATTAACAAATTACAAAATTTTCTGACACGTTTTCTTTCAACAACTGTACTGAAAGCAAATTATAGACACTACATCATTTCATTCACTGCGAGTGATTCAACCAGCACTATCTAGTTTTAGTTAGAAGAAATATATTGGGAAGTTGAACATTTCCATGATAAAACAGTGTTGTAACAAAAATCTCATAGGTTTTGTTGTACAATTGGATATTGGATAATCACCAACATTATACATTTTAGGATGATGCAGCTGGTACTTTACACTTATTGTTAAACAGGAAACGTTATGCAATGTGTATCCCATATTAGGACTAGACATGTTTAGTATACATCTATAAACTAGATTATTTACAATTCTTTTATTCAAAAATTGCTTCTTCTATTTTCAGCAAGTATTTGAAGTCTAAGAAGAAGAATGGCAGACGATTCTTGGACTAGTATGTTGTTGAACATATGAATACGTGCAATTAATATGCTTATTTAATCTTTTATTTGATCACTGGGTGTCAACATTGTGCATGGTCGAGCTTTCTAGCCAGACTTTAGACAATGTAAGTTAGACACTGTCAAGGGTTGTCAATTTTTCTGTAGGTATTTGGAGTTCTCACGGGTACTCCGATTTCCTCCTGGTTGCCATGATATAGCTGGAAAGACCCAAATCTACGTCTAAATAAATAAATCGGCAATAACATTATTTACATTAAATTCATCACATTTAACATCAGACTTTTGAGGCCTCGATTGCGGAATGGTTAAGGTAGTTTACACAGGGGAAATTTTGTCCATGTTAATTGAGCAATTTAACGTGAATTTCGCGTGAAGATCACGTGAAAAAATGTTCTCAACATTTTTTATGTTCTTTAAATTTCATGCAATTCTATAAATATTTAGAAATAAATTCTCACTTTTCAGAATTTTCATGTGAAATTCACCTGAAAAAGTTAACGTGAAATTCAAGTGAGTTTCACATGATATTAACATGAATTTCACGTGAAATTCATGTTAAATATATTTCACGTGAAATTCACGTTAATATTCTCGTTTAACGTGAAAATCATGTGAACTTTTCACGTGAAATTCATGTTAATCCGGATTTCACGTGAATTTCACGTAAACAATATTTCCCTGTGTATCACGTGGTATGTCAACACTGAGATTGCGGGTTCGAGTCTCACTTCGGGCGAGGCGTACTCGATTCCAATCTTAATTGACAAGATTTCCAGTTTTCCTACCAAAGGTCAAGGGTTTTTCTCCGGGTACTCAGGCTTCCTCCCCCAATAAAAACTGGACGCCATGATATAGCTGAAAAATTGCTGAAAATGGCGGTAAAGTTACTCAAATAGACAAAACATCAGCTATTTGCAAAGTGAAAACAAAGACTTTTATAGTAGTGATAATGAATAGTGCGTGTTATGAAAGATTTCGAACAGACAAAATCCATTTCCCGTAAAGAATACTTCCTTTCTAATTTTGGTCAAAAATTACTATAGAAAAACGCCTTATCGAAATAAAAACTGTCATATTTTAAAATGTCAATATCTCGAGGAAATAATTGTTGATTACAGTTTTTAAAAATTTATAATCGAGCATAAGCCCGACCTTACGCAGTAAGCAGGTTTCCTTTGTAACACAGAAAAAAAAACCCTCACCAAAACACCGTAACTTGTAGTAAAGGTGCCGCACATTTAGTGTTCAGTTATTAGAAAAAATGTTTAGCATTCACGACATTACTATTCATTATGAAGTGTCCTTAACAATAAAAAGAAAACATTAAAAAATAAGAAAATACCAAAGACTCAGATTTCCCTAAAGAATGTGGGTCTGAAACATGTATGAAAAGTTCAACATATTCAAACTAACGCAGTTATCAAATTTAACATAAATTAATAGTTTCATAATCAGTGAAATGTGAAGTTGCAGGTAAACATTTTGCCGATTGTATTGTATTTTGCCATACAATTAATATATCCATATAAAACTACGTCAAATTTGAAAAGATTTAAACAACAAATTCTGATGTAATGCTTTTTCTTGCTGAAAAAAGGATTTTCCAGCAATTTTTTTTAGCTTTAGTTTAGTTTGTCATGGTGTATCCTGTTTTCTGGAGATTATTGGAGACAATCCTGAACTTCGGTAAAAAAATTGGAAATACTTGCCAAATACTGGTAGTGAAGAGCATACTTTCGGTAAAGTGGGGGTCAAACTCGCAATCACTGTGTTTAAAGGCTGTTAACCAATTGTATATGACATTGTCAGCCACTGTCTACTGATGCACTGCCATTATAGTTGTATCATATAAAACACTTTCCTTGTCTTGTCACTTATATTGTAAAATCAATTGTAATTCAATAACTAACATCTTAAAAGAATGTCTGTCAAAAGAATTCGATGATAGATTGAGAGAAAGAACTGGAAAATTATATGACTGAATAGATGGACTAGCGAAAGAAAATGAGAACTTAGGAGAAAGAATAAGGGCTAAGGACAAGTAAATTGATGTGATGGAAGAGAAAGTTTTAGATGACGATAAGAGATCAATGGAGACTCTAAAGCAAATTTTAATGAATAGCATTCAAGAAAACACAAAATAAGGATCGTGCATTTTCCAGAGAAGAAAGATGAGAACCTAAGAGATTTTTAAAATCTTGTGAAAAAAGACCTTTCAGTTGATCTATCAACAGATGAGATTACTGCGATCCATCGCATACCAGAAAAGTGAGATCTACCCCGTCCAATTGTAGTAAAAGTGAAAAACACAGAGGTAAAATCCTTAGAGTAATAAGACAAAAAAAAAGAACTTGTAAAAGGGAGTGAAGTTTCATGGTGACATTAAAGACTGATATATCAGACATGTTTAGACTAAGCAAGAGTGGGATATTTCAGTGTTTGGTCTGTCAATGACAAGGTTTATGCTAAAAAATCGAAGGAAGGACAGAGAATTCGTTTAGACATTTTTGACAATAGAAGAAAAATTAAAGCAGAATGAACGACTTATATAAGGTATAAATAATACTGTGATATTTGTAATGCTCACAGGTTATCGATCAAAGGGAAATAACTCTAACAGTGTTTAAGTCAGTTATCGTAACAAAACCAGAATTTTGGTAGAAATATCTATTGGACATGTGCTTGTGCGTATCTCCAACTTGAGTGTTTCTGTCTTATATTTTTTTCTCATTGCTTCAGCATTAGGCAAGTGTAAAGATTTTCTTTTCCATTTTTTTCTTATTTATTAAAAAAACTGTTATCCACCTAATTATACATTTGTCTATTCTTTTCGCAGAGACATATAATTACATGTAATTATATGTCTCTGCTTTTCGTTTTTCTTTCTCTTCTTTGTGCATGTTAAATTATATTAAATATCATTTTCTATTGCTTCTTCGGATTAATCCCAAAACCCTATCCTGTGGTTAGTACTTTTGTACTTATGGGATATTTTTAGATGTACAATTTTTTTTTGCTTTAATTTATTTGAAAACAAAACATTGCCTAACTGAAGTTAGTATACACTACAGTATACTACAATACACTAAATGTGTAAAATAAAGGTGTCAACCTAAAAAAAAAATGAATGTGTGTGTGAATGCTTATTGTACTTATTTGGATAACTTGATAATTATCAATTACAGTATGCCATATAAATGACTACGGAGACTAGTATATGTGTATTTTCAATGAATGTAAGGGGTATAGGTTCAAGTTTTAAAAAGAACACCTGTGTGTTTACTTGGTTCAAGGAGAAAAAGGCCTCCATTGTTCGTTTGCAGGAAACCCACAGTTCTAGGGAGGTGGAGAAAAATTGGGAGGATAAATTGGGAGGTTAATGTCATTTCAGTCACCACAGTAGTAGTAGTGCTGGAGTTTGTATCATGTTTCTACAAGTAATTATTTAGGGACCGACCATTTAACTTGCAAAGGGGGGGGGGGGCTGGGTTTTTCCTAAAAAAATATTATGAAAATGATTTTTGATGGAAAAAAATATTTTGTGTTGGAAGCAGAGTGTATATATAATAAAACAAATATTCTGAAGAAGGATTTCTGCTATATAAAATAATGCTAATAATGAAAAAAAATATTCTGTCGCGACGCCTTCAAAAAATAAATGTTTTCTGACCAAAACAAAAAACCAAGGCCCTCCTTGTCAAATTAAATGGTCTGTCCCTTACGAATCCATTATTGACACAAATCGTCGATATATTTAAGGATTGTTTCCAATTGTTGGTTAGATTATTGGATATAAACGACTTTGGGTCGATTTACGCTGAATAAACCACGAAGCGGTTTATGTTGCAGCGTAAATCGATCCAAAGTCGTTTATATCCAATAATCTAAACAAACCGTATATTTTAAATTCCATAGTAACAAGGAAATAACGAGAACAATATTTTACAAGTAATCAAATAATATTTGTAATTCATTGTTTTTAGTGTCGTCACAATTAGTCACGTGCTGAAATACCAAGTTAGGTTGTAAATACGAAATAACCAACTTTGCTCATGTATTGAGTATTTAAAAGAAATTAGAATATTCTATATCTAAGTTTATATGAGGAAAGGTTGACATTAGCAAATATTTTAATTTCGTTTAAATACTCAATACATGAGCAAAGTTGATCATTTCGTATAAGCACGTGACTGATTGTGACGTCATAATAAGATGTATTGATGACGTTACTATACATGAATTCTTCCGCAAACAAACAAGTGACGACAATAAAATTGTAAATTGCAAATATTATTTGATTACTTGTAAAATATTGTTCTTGTTACTTCATTTTTACTATATAATTTAAAATATAAGGTTTGTTTTCAATTTTTGGTTACAGGACAAAGAGGAAAATTTCATGAAAAAAATTGTCATTCGAGGGCAATAACTCCTACACAAATTGTCATCTGACAATTTTGGACCAATTACGTGAATTGTAGAACTTTTATTGCTGATTATTTTTGCATTTAACAGTTTCACTCTAGCTGTTATAGTTTTAGGTTACAAGACGACAATAACAAAAATCATAACCTACCGCAGGTTGGGGGTTTTCTCCGGGTACTCCGGCTTCCTCCCCCAATAAAAACTGGACGCCATGATATATCAGAAAAATTGCTGAAAGTGGCGTTAAACACCAACAACCAACCAAACCAACAAAAATCCTAAAAAATAGTCATTAAAGGGCAATAACTGCTATAAGGTGTCATCTGATAATTTCAGACAAATTAAATGAATTGTAGGACTTGTATTACTGATCATTTTTGCAAGTTACAGTTTCACTCTGGCTGTTATTTTCCGTTCAGGAAAATGACGCAAAATTTCATTAAAAAAGTTGTCATTAAAGGGTAATAAATCATATAAGGATTCATCCGACAATTTCAGACCAATTAAGTGAATTGTAGAACTTGTATTGCTAATAATGTTTGCAATTTATAATTCCACTCTAGCTGTTGGTTTTTAGGTTACGGGACAAAAATTTTTTTTAAAATTTGTAAATCGTCATTTAAGGGCAGTAACTCCTATCAGGAGTCATCTGACAATTTCAGATCAATTAAGAGAATTGTAGGAATTGTACCATTTTACCATTTACTCTAGCTCTAATCGTTTTAGAGTTATGTTGTAAATACTGAAAATATTGTCAAACATCCTAATTAAAGGCCAATAACTTCTTCGGTGATCAGCTGTCATGGCTTGCGCAATTTTGGATGAGGACATTCTAAAGGTGATGTGTGCAAATTTTCAAAGCAGTCCTTTCATTGGTTGAAGAGTAGAAGATTTGTTAAAATCAACAGAAATTGATTAAAAGAATGTTCAAGGGAAATAACTCCTAAATGGTTCATCAGACAATTTTGACCTTGAAGTCATTTTTGTAGCTCTCATAGAGCTGAACAATTAAGCAGTGCTAACTTTTTCTCTAGTTCTAATAATTTTCAACATTTTTGGCAAAATAGAAAAAAAATAATCAAATATGACGATTAAGGTGCAATTCATGTGGAATTGACTTTTTAATTTAACCGATTTCGCACATCCAGTATGTTTACTTTTTTAGTTTATCTAGAATCACTTGCTGAGATAAAGCCCCTTTTTCGTCGAATATATCATTTACGAAATAATACCACTATTAATCCAATTTTGAAACACTAGTTTTTTGTATTGCATGTAATGTATTTATTATCCCACAAAATCTGTTTTCGCACTTCCTTAAACGATTTTGGAGTCTTAGACTGTCCCCCTCCGGTAACATTCCAGCTTTTAATTATTTCTTTATAGAACAATGATATTTTGCTTAAGCTTTAAGCTTTCATTTATAATACAGCCATTATTTGTTTTAAAAATAGGGCATTCGAAGCCAAAAGTTTTGAAATATAATTTCGGTATAAGTTTCCAATTAAACATGTCCCTCTTAATAATCTTAATACCCATGATGCTTTAAGAGACATAAAGTTACTTTTAATATCTATAATTATCATGTTTAGCCCGCCTTTTTTAAAAGGTGAAATGACAACATTTCTTTTTACTTTGAGTGTTTTATTATCCCAGAGGAAACACTGAAACTCAATTGTCTTCAAATAAACTTCAGGGACGGTACATGTTGCTGCCAGAAAAGTAAAAATGAGTATAAAGAGTGTTTTAATATTAAGAATTTTCCCAAGTAAAGTGAGATTTCTTTTCTTCTATGAAGTCCAACTTTTATCCATTTTCTCTATTCTTTTGTCCCTATTCAATTTTTCACATTCTTCTTTGCAGTGTCCGAAATAAATACCAAGAGCTTTGATGGGTTCATTAGACCAATTTCCAGCCACTTTATCTTTACTCAATTTTAAAGCCCATATCCAAAGTCCTTCTGTTTTATTTCGATTTAGGAAAAAACCTGAAAATGATCCAAAGATTTCTATCTCATTCATTGCAGATTCTACATCGACTTTTGAACTACAGAAAAGGGTTGTATCATCTGCTAGCTGAGATATCTTTATACGATGCGTTTTGGTGTCAATTTTGACAGATATACCTTGTATATTTTCGTTTGATCTCAAACGAGCAGCCATAATTTCTACAGATAATACGAAAAACAAGGCAGATAATGGACAACCTTGTCGAATGCCTCTAATATTTGAAAAAAGTTCCGAGATCCCCCATTGTTCATAACACATGTCTGAATGTTAATGTATAAAGTTTTAAACCAATTAATGAATGAGTCATTGAATCTATAATGCTGAAGAACTGAAAATATAAAATTCCATACAAGAGAATCGAACGCCTTTGAAAAATCAACAAATACAATTGCACCCTCTATTTTGTAAGAATCAGCATAGTCAATGATATCTTGTATCCGCCTTAAATTAAAACCAATGAACCTATTTTTACATAACCAGTCTGGTCAGTGTTGACCTAATTGCTATTGTAAAACAGGAAATTGACTCTTATAGGGTAAAATTACAGTTGTAAAATCTTTGGCACAACCAAAACTTATTCACCTCTTTACAGCTTTGTCAAATTTATTTTGAACAGAATTGGAAGGAACATCCTGATGGGAGATTTCGATCAAGGTGAACTAAACACGATTCATTTACAGTCTTTTTTGTATACCTTAAAACTAACTGGATTAAAAGATTGTTTTAGAATTAAGATGGCCCTGGCAACAATTTTAATCACAAGGTTTCGAAGAGTATGGAGGTGAACGAGTGTTTGGAAGGAGACAAAATAAGGGAGGTAACTGCAAAATTAACAAATCCCCTATGGAGGGATGTTTAACTTTTTTGCAACCTCAAAAATCTCTAAAATTCGTAAACAGGATGTTTTATCATTGCATGTTTCAAATTTTGTTACATTTGAAGAATGTTTAGTTTTTACAAAAGATTGAAAAATAACGGTATTCAGTATCTGTATGATATAATAGATCTAACAACAAATGATTTTTATGCATTATAAAATTACAAGATAAACATGTCAGAAATAATTTTCAGGTATTGCAAGTCCTCTTCCAAGAATTCCAAAATTGTACAAAGAGTGTATAAGAGATAATATCACGAACATACAAAACTTTCTTGCCAACGACTGTTTTCTCAAGACCTAGTTTAACTAAAGGCTCCCAGGAGCCTGTAATCGCTCACCTAGAATCCAAATGACTTAAACTATATTAAAATGTTTGAAATTAACAGTTTCTGTCTAATTGTTATAGCTTTTAAGTTACTGTGCAAAAACTAAACATTTCTTCAAAAAATTTGTTAAATACAATAACTCCTATAAGGTGCCATCGACAATTTCTGAAAATTAAATGGTTTTTTAGGCATTGTCCTTTAGGATACTTTAGAAATTTACAGTTTTACTCTACTAATAGGTGTGTTATAGACTAATTTATAATTAAAAAACTGTTCATTTGTCCAAATTCATAATGAAAGGGAAATATCTCCTATAAAGAGTCATCTTGCAATTTTGGACTAAGCAATCATTTGTAGGGCTTCTATTGCTGATCATTTGTGCAATATACAGTTTTTATCTAGCTACTATAGTTTTCAAGTTACAGGACAAAAATGGAAAATTTCATAACAAAATTGTCATTTAAGGGCAATAACCCCTATAAGGAGTCATCTGACATTTTCAGACCAATTAAATGAATTGTAGGGCTTTTTTTGCTGATCATTTTTGCAATTTATTATTTCACTCTAGCTGTTATGGTTTTTAAGTTACAAGACAAAAACGGAAAATTTCATAAAAAATTGCAATTTAAGGGCAATAATTTATATAAGGAGTTGTCTGACAATTTCAAACCAATCAAGTGAATTGTAGGGTCTTTATTGCTGATCATTTGTGCACTTTACAGTTTCAATCTAGCTGCTATAGTTTTCAAGTTACAGGACAAAAACGGAAAATTTCATAAAAAATTGCCATTTAAGGGCAATAACTCCTATAAGGAGTCATCTGACAATTTCAGACTTATACAGTGAATTGTAGGGCTTGTATTGTTGATCATTTTTGCTATTTACAGTTTTACTCTAGTTGTTATAGTTTTAAAGTTACAGGACAAAAACGGAAAATTTCATTAAAAAATTACCATTTAAGGGAAATAACTCATATAAGGAGTCATCTGACAATTTCAAACCAATCAAGTGAATTGTAGGGCTTTTATTGCTGATCATTTTTGCCATTTACAGTTTCACTCTACCTCGTATAGTTTTCAGGTTTTATAGTAAATACCAAACATTTTGTCAAAAAATCCTCAAAAAAGGGCAATAACTCCTACAAGACGCCAATACACAACTTCGCACTAATAGCAACTATTTAATGTGCTGATCAATTTGAAGTAACGGTTTTCTCTATAGCTATTATAGTTTTTTAGATAATGATCAAAAACCTGTGTTGACCTCCCATGTTCTATTTTAGTAACAGCAGCCATATTTGTCTGTTGATCACCCTGGGTACAAACTTGAAACTAGGAACCCTAAGGATGATTGTGGCCAAGTTTGAAAAAAATTGGCCCAGTGGTTTCAGAGGAGAAGATTTTTGAAAAAGTATACGACGGACGACAGACGACAGACGACAGACGACGGACGCCAAGTGATAGCAAAAGCTCACCTGGACCTTCGGTCCAGGTGAGCTAAAAATCGGGAAAGCTAAGTTTGTTTACAAAACTTCCGAGACAAAGCATTTTTACACCCACTGATAATTTGTTTTAAATTCTGACAAAATCTTATAATACTGTACACTCATAGAATAGTTCAAATGTTATAGAACTTAGCTCAAAATTGAGTATATGTATTATATAGAAGAATGTGTAGTAGTTAAGAAAGACAAACTTGTTGTTTGAAAGAAGATGGACCGCTTTGTAACATACATTTTCATAGAACATTTAGATTGTATTTAGCAAGTTAATTAAAACTTAATATTATAGAACATAACCTGGCTGGGAAGTAGGTGATTGAAAATGAACTCAATGTAGAGAGATTTAATATAAAAGAAAATAAATGTGGAAGATTGAATGTGAGGAAGAGTGAGTATGAACTCGAGGCTCCTAGGAGCCTGTATCGCTCACCTGAACCTGAAACCAAACAACCCTTTTTTATCCAGCTTTTCTTTGATATAAGGAATTGCCCAAAAGTCTGCAAAAGTCATTAATTTTGATCTTTTAAGGGAAATAACTCCTATAAGCAGGAGCTTTAGATGCTTAGAGGGAGAAGGGAGGTTCACTTCAAATTTGCCGTACCTGTTATACTATTTTGGTAGAGAAAGTCCTTAAGATGATGTGTGCAATGTTTCAAACCAGTCCTTTAATGGGTTTAAGAGGAGAAGATTTTTTAAAATCAAGTAAAATTGATTAAAAAAGTTCAAGGAGAATAATTCCTAAACGGTTCATCAGACAATCTTGACCCTAAGTCATTTTTGTAGCCCTCATAGAGCTGAACAGTTAAGCAATGCTAACTTTTTCTCTAGTTCTAATAATTTTCAATATTGTGAGGCAAAAATGTCAAAAATAATCAATTTTGACAATTAAAGGGCAATAACTCCTGTAATGAGTCCTCATACAATTTTAACCCAATGGAGTGTTTCGTAGAGCTTTTGATGCAGATGAAGGCATGTCTCTTTGGTTTTCCTTTATATGTTATACTTTTTGAACTATAATCCAAAAATTGTATTTTGACCACCCCCCCCCCCCCCCTGTTCTTGTTTTAGCCATGGCGGCCATGTTGGTTAATCTGCGGCCATGGTTGGTGCAAACTTGGTTGAGGACATTTGACGGATGATGTGTACAAAGTTCAAAGCAGTACTTTCAGTGGTTTCAGATTAGATTTTAAAAAATCAATTAAAACCAATTAAAATAAACAGTTCAAAGGGAATAACTCTTAAACAGTTCATCAGACAATCTTGATTATAAAGCCAATTTTGTAGCCCTCATAGAGCAGAACAATTAATCAATGCTACCTTTTTTCTAGTTCTAATAATTTTCAAGATTTTGAGGCACAAATTGCAAAAATCATCAATTTCCACAATTAAAGGGCAATAACTTCTACAAGGAGTCGTCATAAAACTTTGACCCAATGGAGTGTTTTGTAGAGCTTTTGATGCTGAAGAAGGAGTCTTTGGTTTTCCTGTATCTGTTATACTTTTTGAACTATAAGCCAAAAACTGTATTTTGACCCCCCTGTTCTATTTTTAGCCATGGCGGCCATGTTGGTTTGTCTAAGGCCATGATTTGTGCAAACTGGCAGAGGACATTTTACTGATGTGTGCAAATTTCAAAGCAATCCCTTCAGTGGTTTTGGAGCAGAAGATTTTTAAAGAAAAGTTAACGACGGCGAAGACGATGACGGACACCAAGTGAGGGCAATAGCTCACATGACCCTTCGGGTCAGGTGAGCTAAAAAGTGGGAATATGAGGAAGAGTGAAGATGAAAGTGAATGCGAGAGGGAATGCAAGATATAACTAACTCATGATTTTGTTTTGTTACTTTATTTTTTTCTCTCATGATAGTACAATACATCTACAATTAATAGTTGGAATATGTATTTAAAAAAAATTGAGAGAACATTTCTCGATCCATGAGTTTTAAAGAGTAGTCTGTGTTATCGCCAGAGTTATTTGAAGTGAAGCAAACAAGATCCTGTCACAACAATACCTATTCGTCGACTGTATATATAAAATACTTACCGATAATCTTACAGCCAGGCAAATATATATTTTAACTTGACCTCATATACAAATCTAACATTAACACTATACAATACTGTGTAGGATGCAAGTCCAGAAAATTTATTTAATTGGAAATTAGTCTGGTCTCTTACCGGACGTAAACAGCTGTACGGGTGATCAAGACAAAGATACAGCGGAGTTGCTCAATGTATGGTTGAAGTCGAAGTTTACCAAGGGGAAGAACTAGTTATCTTTAAATCACCATAATTAGGATATGTAAAGTTTGTAAAGAACAAATATTTCCTTCTGTCAGTGAAAAAGTTCAAGATTTAGTACTCTGTATAAGAACAGAAACAGATAACAATTTGAAACAGTGACCTACTGGGAACTAATGGACCGATTTTTCGTCTGCCTCTTGGATTAACTGAAAATATGTCTTCTAAATACAGTACAGATACTAACAGAAGACTTGTTGTATTTCTTATTGACTCAAAAAAAAACAAAAAAACCAGGATAACTACCCAAGCTTCATTTCTGAATAATTTGGTGTCATTGTGTGGAATAGTTCCAGAAAAACTACTCCTATGTTTTTCTCATAGGGTCCTATGTTAAACTAAGTCCTGCAATGGTGGCCATCTTGGATTTTGGATCTGCACAAAAAACTCTTACTTTGTAGAGGACCATCTAAGGTACATTTCTACAATAATTCAAATCAATCTGCCCTGCAGTGTGTGAGAAGATTGTTTAATTTCAGCCAATCAGAACACATTAATGATTCTCGCAGCAATGTTCAATAATTGATCAGCACCAAAAACTCAAACTTTTGTGAACATTTCTAACGTTTTTTGTGGATTGTGACCTTGAAATTGGATGGATTTCCACCAAAATCAATAGGCTTCTTACCAACAAAATATATAAGAATATTTTACAGTTTCATTAAAATCAGATGAAAACTTTTTGAGTTATTTTCCGGAAACAACTTTTTGTAAAAATTTCTAACATTTTTCGTGGACTGTGACCTTGAAATTTGACCGATAGGCTTCTTACCAACGTGATATATAACAATATCCCAAAGTCTCATTCAAATCACATGCAAACTTTTTGAGTTATTGTCCGGAAACAACTTTTTTGTTAAAATTTCTAACGTTTTTCGTGGACTGCGACCTTGAAATTTGATGGATTTCCCCCAAAATCAAAAGGCTTTTTACCAACCTGATATATAACATTCAAATCGGATGTAAACTTTTTGAATTATCATCCGGAAACCAAATGTGGACGGACGAACGGACGGGCGGACAGACAGACAGACGGACGGACGGACGGACATGAGGACCACTATATACCCCCGACTCTGTCGAGCGGGGGTATAATAAAAATGTGAACAGTTTATGGCTGCAGACAACAACGACTAATGCCAAGCGATGATAATAGCTCACACTGAAAGGGAAACAAAATGCAAGCCATCACATGAGAAAATTCAGTGGGTAGACATTTAAACAGTTTGCATAGATCATATTCTAGGTACAAGTTTAAGTGAACTTTTGATCACTGATGAATTAGATAGACTCAAAAAGGAAATCAATTCCAACAGAAGAGCAAGTGATTTGTTTGAGCAACGGTTGAGACAGTGGATGGAAAGTCCAGTATAACTGCCAAGTCCATAAGGTTCAGGGTAGATCTATTTCTATTGTTATCTATTTGTTGGAGTTCTATTAGTGATTATGAATATTTTGATAATTAGTGCCAAATAAATGATTATGATCAATACATTTTTTTTACATGTATTGGTGATGAATAACACAGACTTTTATAAAGCAATAATGCATTGGCAAAATAAAACCAACAAAAATAAGGCCATCTTTTAGGCCAGGCCAATTTTAAGGCCAGTCCAATTTTGAGACCAAACCCGGCAATTGAGGCCAAGCCAGGTTTTATATTATGCCTAGGGATATACAATTTCTTTCATGTAAAAACATCAACATTAACTACTTACTATATGCATCAAACAATTTACAGTTACTTTAACAAGGGAAATAACTCTACTTGAATTGATCATTGATTGAAGGCTCAAGACCACAATTATTGCAGAATGGAGCAAGTATATGAGCTTGCTTTAAAGACAGAAAACTGTTACACTAAACATCTTTAGAAATGTGGAGTTGGTCTAGTGAAAAATAAAGACAAAATCTCTAATTTTCAAAATCTCATTGACTTCTTAAGGAGTGCTGGGATGCTTCTGGAACTTTAAAAACATAAGGAATGATTAATTTTTCTGATTTTGTATTTATTGAGATTAATATTATACATTTAACCCACCAGGTGCAGCTGTAAAATTTTTTTAATGTGTTTTTTTTTAAACTAAGAGGCACAAACAGTTGTGGTTTTGGTCCTTAAGATAACATATTTATCTGATATACATTTTTACACTATTTTCTTCAATGTAAACATGTGCACAAGTCAAATATTTAAAAAATGATTTTCATTATTAAATGGTATGAACTCAAGTGTAAAGAGACCACTACTAGTATGTTTCAGAATGATACATAAATTGTTTTAAAAACAGTTTATAGAAATATACATGAGGTTCTGAAAATAAATGCACATAATTAAAACTGGCAAAAAAAAAGAAACATCAAGACATGTATCAACAAAATGAAATGAAAAGATAACTTGATAAAGGACCTGAAATACTGAGTGGTCCCAGTAAATCTGATTTTTTTTTTAAATTTCACATTAAATAATTGCAATACCAGTATATCATTATCAAAACTATTTGGAGTTACTCTCATTAATAGAATGGTGCCATTTTACATGAATATGGCAACCACACATCATGGACAAATAAAGTACAACACAAAACATATAACCAATCAAATAAATTATTTTTCTGTTCCTGACAGACAAAAAAAATGAACTAAATAAATTTTTTGTTCACTTGTTAAAATTATCACATTGTATATGGAAGACATCTTGGAAACAGACAAGGGAAGTAATTTATATTAAATGTAAAAAGGTATCAAAAAATTTATATTTGTAATTCTATAGAAAGATTTTCATTTCATTCAAGAGCATAACTTCTTTAAGTTTTCTCTGAAGGCTAATCAAATATCTCCAATAGTTAAATTTGTTCTTTTCGAATTCTGATAATAATGAAGCATGAACAAAAGTATGAACTAGTTTAAAATTCAATTCAAGTTAAAGATGAATTTGAATAAAATATATCTAAAATACCAAACAAAACAAACACATCTTCCATTTTAACACAATAAGTATTTAACAAAGCAGAACACATAACTGATTTAAACAATAACAATAATCCTTAACGCTCATAGTTAAACTACTGTTTATTGTTGAAAGTCTGATGTAGTTCAATGACTCATTAACAATATGTACATTCCAAAATGGTAGAAAACAAATCCATTTTTGAGCTCAAATTGACGACATGCACTAGAATTTGCCAAAAGTATATTTTAAAAGTCAATTTTATCAACCACAAGTCGGTCTTGATTTTGCCCCTCAGTTACCTTTTTTTCATATTACACAAACAAGGTCTCATCAAATAAACACAGTAGCATTTTCTTCTATATAATGGTATATTTTTACATTAAATATATTGTGCTTTTTGTACTTTGTACCACATATGTACATACACTTATCACACATGACTGTTGCTTGTATATGTTGTCAACACATATGACAAGGACAATGCAAAATTCTCTGTGCATCAACAAACTTGACATACTTCTAATGTCTACGTGTGGTGACTATTGTTGTTTTGAGGTTCTTTCATCAGATGCCAGAGCCGATTGTTGTGACGAAACTATGTTGTCCTGTTCCTCATAGCTGGTTCCACCATGGTTAGGCTTACCGGTGTTGTAAGACACTGGCAGGATGGCATTAGGATTAACGTAGTCTGGAATGGGACCCATATATGGACACATACCACTAGAACTGCAAAACTGATAAAATGGCTGTGGATCTAGGTACAAACCAAAGGAATCTCGATCAAGACCATTCTGTTTTGAAGTTAAAGGCGATCCGTAATATGTACTTGGATACGTGTCATGTGTGCTGTACCTAGGTAGAGCCTCATATTCATTGTACAATGAATGATGTCCTCCATTATAGGAATATGAAGATTGTGGTGGATCTGTAATTATGAAAAAAATTTGTTTTCATATGTTTTTGCCAGAAATATACAATACCTTCATTGACATGAAATGCTTGTCCCAAAAAAGTTGTGTTCTGACTGGGTACTATGGCATCTTCCCCTACCAACATGGGACATGCTGCATGATATAGCTGAAAAACTGCTTAAAGTGGAACAACCCTAGAGATTTTTTTCAGTGAATGAAAATGTGAAGACATCTGCATAACAAAAATGCTTCAAAGGTCACCTGAGATGGACCAATGGGACGAAGAGATGAATGGACCAAAAAATCTAAATGTCCCTTAAATCTTGTTGGCAGGACATAAAAAGCTTCTATGCAAAGGTAAACATGAGGTGGAGGGTGGGACAAACACCAAAAATGTACATGTCCCCAACATTTGTTGGCTGGATATAAAAATTCTTATTCTTTGACAATGACCACAAATGTGAGGAAATTAATTACAGATCACAGTAACACTATAATCGCTGTGAGAAAGTATTTGGACAGGAATATTTAACTAGACATTCCACATTATGTACCAACACAAGATCTTGCAAAGGCAAACTGTGAAACTAAAAATTGAAACACATCAGTCAGTTTCTTTGACAACCATTACAAATGTTTTAATCTGAAATTGCTCCTTTATATCAAATTTATAAAGGAACCCACATTTGTATTAAAGAGTTAAATTATGTACAAGATCTGATTTTTTTTTTCTACATACTTTTTCAGTATCAGTCAAAGTTTTGTACTCGTTGACTTTGTCTGTCAACTTGTTCTCATCTGAATATAGCTAAATATTACTCCCTGGACATTAGGTAAATTCAAAACTTTTTTACCCTATGATGTACAATGAAATGCATAAATCTGTTCAATTGATTGCATGCTTTGTAGCTGTACAATGTATATAGGATTCATAAACAGATGTTTGATACTGGCACTATCACTGAAGGATTAAATCTGCCAAACTACTAAACAAGTGTGGACACAGAAAAACGTCTCGCCTGCATTCCGCATCAGTAACGAAAATAAATTTCGTCATAAGCATTACGTAAATAGCATTACAAGTGTGGACACAGAAAAACGTCTCGCCTGTATTCCGCATCAGTAACGAAAATAAATTTCGTCATAAGCATTACGTAAATAGCATTTAATATCAGCAGCGGCCTGTATACAAAATATTGTCACCATACCCTGCATAGTTACAGGGGAACAGCCGTAACCCAAAAATTTTAACGTAGTCGCTGGACCGTGAAATTGAGGTCAAGGTCAGGTGACACCTACCAGACAGTCATGTACTAGTCATCAGCAACCTATACACCAAATATTTTCATCCTACCATGTGTAGTTACAGAGGAACTGTCGTAACCCAAAAACTTTAACGTAGTCGCTGGACCGTGAAATTGAGGTCATGGTCAGGTGACACCTACCAGACAGTCATGTACTAGTCATCAGCAACCTATACACCAAATATTGTCATCCTACCATGCGTAGTTACAGAGGAACTGTCGTAACCCAAAAACTTTAACGTAGTCACTGGACCGTGAAATTGAGGTCAAGGTCAGGTGACACCTACCAGACAGTCATGTACTAGTCATCAGCAACCTATACACCAAATATTGTCATCCTACCATGCATAGTTACAGAGGAACTATCGTAACCCAAAAACTTTAACGTAGTCACTGGACCGTGAAATTGAGGTCAAGGTCAGGTGACACCTACCAGACAGTCATGTACTAGTCATCAGCAACCTATACACCAAATATTGTCATCCTACCATGCGTAGTTACAGAGGAACTGTCGTAACCCAAAAACTTTAACATAGTCGCTGGACCGTGAAATTGAGGTCAAGGTCAGGTGACACCTACCAGACAGTCATGTACTAGTCATCAGCAACCTATACACCAAATATTGTCATCCTACCATGCGTAGTTACAGAGGAACTGTCGTAACCCTAAAACTTTAACGTAGTCGCTGGACCATGAAATTGAGGTCAAGGTCAGGTGACAGGTGACTGACTGGCAAGTACTCATCATAAGCTACCTCTGGACCAAATTTGATGGACCTAGGGCTTGGGCTTACAAAGATATGAAGCAAGATGTCAAGTGTTTACGCCGCCGCCGCCGCCGGATTCCCATACATATGTCTCGCCTCCAGCGACTTTCGTCGCAGGCGAGACAATAAATATCAGCAGCAGCCTGTATACAAAATATTGTCACCATACCCTGCATAGTTACAGGGGAACAGCCGTAACCCAAAAACTTTAACGTAGTCGCTGGACCGTGAAATTGAGGTCAAGGTCAGGTGGAACCTACCAGACAGTCTTGTACTATTCATCAGCAACCTATACACCAAATATTGTCATCCTACCATGTGTAGTTACAGAGGAACTGTCGTAACCCAAAAACTTTAACGTAGTCGCTGGACGGTGAAATTGAGGTCAAAGTCAGGTGACACTTACCAGACAGTCATGTACTAGTCATCAGCAACCTATACACAAAAATATTGTCATCCTACCATGCATAGTTACAGAGGAACTGTCGTAACCCAAAAACTTTAACGTAGTCGCTGGACCGTGAAATTGAGGTCAAGGTCAGGTGACACCTACCAGACAGTCATGTACTAGTCATCAGCAACCTATACACCAAATATTGTCATCCTACCATGTGTAGTTACAGAGGAACTGTCGTAACCCAAAAACTTTAACGTAGTCGCTGGACGGTGAAATTGAGGTCAAAGTCAGGTGACACTTACCAGACAGTCATGTACTAGTCATCAGCAACCTATACACAAAAATATTGTCATCCTACCATGCATAGTTACAGAGGAACTGTCGTAACCCAAAAACTTTAACGTAGTCGCTGGACCGTGAAATTGAGGTCAAGGTCAGGTGACACCTACCAGACAGTCATGTACTAGTCATCAGCAACCTATACACCAAATATTGTCATCCTACCATGCGTAGTTACAGAGGAACTGTCGTAACCCAAAAACTTTAACAGTCGCTGGACCGTGAAATTGAGGTCAAGGTCAGGGGACACCTACCAGACAGTCATGTACTAGTCATCAGCAACCTATACACCAAATATTGTCATCCTACCATGCGTAGTTACAGAGGAACTGTTGTAACCCAAAAACTTTAACGTAGTCGCTGGACCGTGAAATTGAGGTCAAGGTCAGGTGACACCTACCAGACAGTCATGTACTAGTCATCAGCAACCTATACACCAAATATTGTCATCCTACCATGCGTAGTTACAGAGGAACTGTCGTAACCCAAAAACTTTAACGTAGTCACTGGACCGTGAAATTGAGGTCAAGGTCAGGTGACACCTACCAGACAGTCATGTACTAGTCATCAGCAACCTATACACCAAATATTGTCATCCTACCATGCGTAGTTACAGAGGAACTGTCGTAACCCAAAAACTTTAACGTAGTCACTGGACCGTGAAATTGAGGTCAAGGTCAGGTGACAGGTGACTGACTGGCAAGTACTCATCATAAGCTACCTCTGGACCAAATTTGATGGTCCTAGGGCTTGGGCTTACAAAGATATGAAGCAAGATGTCAAGTGTTTACGCCACCGCCGGATTCCCATACATATGTCTCGCCTCCAGCGACTTTCGTCGCAGGCGAGACAAAAACCACAAGTAACAAAGATTCTTTGAAAACCACAGAAACAATGATTTGGTTTTCAACTTACCTATTACTGTTGATTCTGCCTTTGGCACTTTAATTGTTTCAAATGGATTCACACTGGTGACCGCACTTGATACACACTGTGAAGATGTTGTCATTACGAAGCTATCAGATTGGCTACGTAAACGTTTTGTAGACTTTGACCCTGCTAACAAGTCCTTGTCTGAAAAATAAGACAATATGAAATATTTGCATGTATTATTTATGGAATATTTTAAATTTCTGAACACCTAATAAACCGCAAAGAAGTTTATGAATGGTGTAAACTGAGACATACAATAGGTTCAGAAATTAGAAATATTCCTTATAAATTAATTTAAACTATAAATTATGACAATTACAATTGAAAAACATTGATAACGTAATGGGACTATTTGAATTTAAACGGCATAAGAATAGATCATGTGACGAACACAAGTTATATCGTATCATATGGGTTCCTCCATTTGAATTAGCCAATTTGAATTCAGCTTACAATGCAAATTAACAATACTTTCTTTGAGAAATTATGACAATATTTTTTATTGCTTAGTTCACAATGACCACAACCTGCTAAAAGCCTAAAAACCTGTTGGACATATCCTTTACTGGTTAAACTGTGCAACCATAAGAGTGGTCCACAACCTGCTAAAACCCTAAAAACCTGTTGGACATATCCTTTACTGGTTAAACTGTACAACCATAAGAGTGATCCACAACCTGCTAAAACCCTCAAAACCTGTTGGACATATCCTTTACTGGTTAAACTGTACAACCATAAGAGTGGTCCACAACCTGCTAAAACCCTAAAAACCTGTTGGACATATCCTTTACTGGTTAAACTGTACAACTATAAGAGTGGTACACAACCTGCTAAAACCATTAAAACCTGTTGGACATATCCTTTACTGGTTAAACTGTACAACAATAAGAGTGGTCCACAACCTGCTAAAACCATTAAAACCTGTTGGACATATCCTTTACTGGTTAAACTGTACAACCATAAGAGTGATCCACAACCTGCTAAAACCCTAAAAACCTGTTGGACATATCCTTTACTGGTTAAACTGTACAACCATAAGAGTGATCCACAACCTGCTAAAACCCTAAAAACCTGTTGGACATATCCTTTAATGGTTAAACTGTACAACCATAAGAGTGATCCACAACCTACTAAAACCCTAACTAGAGGCTCCCAGGAGCCTGTATCGCTCACCTGAACCTGAAACCAAACAACCCTTTTTTATCCAGCTTTTCTTTGCTATAAGGAATTGCCCAACACTTCTGCAAAAATCATTAATTTCGACCTTTTAAGGGAAATAACTCCTATAAGGAGGAGCTTTTGATGCTTAGCGGGAGAAGGGAAGTTCAATTCAAATTTGCTGTACCTGTTGTACTTTTTTAACTATCAGTCAAAAACTCTCTCGACTCCCCCCACCCCACCCCCGCCTTTTTTCATTTTTTCTATTTAAAGCCAACGTAGCTATATAGGTAGTCAGGTGGTAGAGGACGTCCTAAAGATGATGTGTGCAATGTTTCAAAGCAGTCCTTTCATTGGTTAAAGAGGAGAAGATTTTTTAAAATCAAGTAAAATTGATTAAAAAAATGTTCAAGGAGAATAATTCCTAAACGGTTCATCAGACAATCTGAATCTTGACCCTAAAGTCATTTTTGTAGCCCTCATAGAGCAGAACAATTAAGCAAAGCTAACTTTTTCTCTAGTTCTAATAATTTTCAAGATTTTGAGGCAAAAATGTCAAAAATCATCAATTTCGACAATTAAAGGGCAATAACTCCTATAAGGAGTCATCATACAACTTCAACCCAATGGAGTGTTTCGTAGAGCTTTTGATGCAGATGAAGGCATGTCTCTGCGGTTTTCCTGTATCTGTTACACTTTTTTAAATATAATCCAAAAACTGTATTTTACCCCCCCCAACCGTCCTATTTTTAGCAATGGTGGCCATGTTGGTTAGTCTGCAGCCATGGTTGGTGCAAACTTGGTTGAGGACATTGGACGGATGATGTGTACAAAGTTTCAAAGCAGTACTTTCAGTTGTTTCAGAGGAGAATATTTTTAAAAATCAATTAAAACAAATTAAAAAAACAGTTCAAGGGGAATAACTCTTAAACGGTTAATCAGACAATCTTGACCCTTAAGTCATTTTTGTAGCCCTCATAGAGCAGAACAATTAAGCAATGCTAACTTTTTCTCTAGTTCTAATAATTTTCAAGATTTTGAGGCAAAAATGGCAAAAATCATCAATTTTGACAATTAAAGGGCAATAACTCCTATAAGGAGTCATCATACAACTTCAACCCAATGGAGTGTTTCGTAGAGCTTTTGATGCAGATGAAGGCATGTCTCTTCGGTTTTCCTGTATCTGTTACACGTTTTTAAACATAAGCCAAAAACTGTATTTAACCCCCCCCCCCCCCGTCCTATTTTTAGCAATGGTGGCCATGTTGGTTATTCTGCAGCCATGGTTAGTGCAAACTTGGTTGAGGACATTGGACGGATGATGTGTACAAAGTTTCAAAGCAGTACTTTCAGTTGTTTCAGAGGAGAATATTTTAAAAAATCAATTAAAACAAATTAAAAAAAACAGTTCAAGGGGAATAACTCTTAAACGGTTAATCAGACAATCTTGACCCTTAAGTCATTTTTGTAGCCCTCATAAAGCAGAACAATTAAGCAATGCTAACTTTTTCTCTAGTTCTAATAATTTTCAAGATTTTGAGGCAAAAATGGCAAAAATCATCAATTTTGACAATTAAAGGGCAATAACTCCTACAAGGAGTCATCATACAACTTTGACATAATGGAGTGTTTTGTAGAGCTTTAGATGCTGAAGAAGGAAGGTCTGTTCGGTTTTCCTGTATCTGTTATACTTTTTGAACTATAAGCAAAAAACTGTATTTTGACCCCCCTGTTCTATTTTTAGCCATGGTGGCCATGTTGGTTGGTCTGAGGCCATGATTTGAGCAAACTTGGTAGAGGACATTTTACTGATGATGTGTGCACAGTTTCAAAGCAATCCCTTCAGTGGTTTTGGAGGAGAAGATTTTTGAAGAAAAGTTAACGACGACGACGACGACGACGACGACGACGCCGACGACGGACGACGACGGACGCCAAGTGATGGCAATAGCTCACATGACCCTTCGGGTCAGGTGAGCTAAAAACCAGTTGGACATATCCTTTACTGGTTAAACTGTACAACCATAAGAGTGATCCACAACCTGCTAAAACCCTAACAAGTGTGGACACAGAAAAACGTCTCGCCTGCATTCCGCATCAGTAACGAAAATAAATTTCGTCATAAGCATTACGTAAATAGCATTAAATATCAGCAGCGGCCTGTATACAAAATATTGTCACCATACCCTGCATAGTTACAGGGGAACAGCCGTAACCCAAAAACTTTAACATAGTCGCTGGACCGTGAAATTGAGGTCAAGGTCAGGTGGAACCTACCAGACAGTCATGTACTATTCATCAGCGACCTATATACCAAATATTGTCATCCTACCATGCGTAGTTACAGAGAAACTATCATAACCCAAAAACTTTAACGTAGTCGCTGGACCGTGAAATTGAGGTCAAGGTCAGGTGACACCTACCAGACAGTCATGTACTAGTCATCAGCAACCTATACACCAAATATTGTCATCCTACCATGCGTAGTTACAGAGGAACTGTCGTAACCCAAAAACTTTAACGTAGTCGCTGGACCGTGAAATTGAGGTCAAGGTCAGGTGACACCTACCAGACAGTCATGTACTAGTCATCAGCAACCTATACACCAAATATTGTCATCCTATCATGCGTAGTTACAGAGGAACTGTCGTAACCCAAAAACTTTAACGTAGTCGCTGGACCGTGAAATTGAGGTCAAGGTCAGGTGACACCTACCAGACAGTCATGTACTAATCATCAGCAACCTATACACCAAATATTGTCATCCTACCATGCGTAGTTACAGAGGAACTGTCGTAACCCAAAAATTTTAACGTAGTCGCTGGACCGTGAAATTGAGGTCAAGGTCAGGTGACAGGTGACTGACTGGCAAGTACTCATCATAAGCTACCTCTGGACCAAATTTGATGGACCTAGGGCTTGGGCTCACAAAGATATGAAGCAAGATGTCAAGTGTTTACGCCGCCGCCGCCGCCGCCGCCGGATTCCCATACATATGTCTCGCCTCCAGCGACTTTCGTCGCAGGCGAGACAAAAACCTGTTAGACATATCCTTTACTGGTTAAACTGTACAACTATAAGAGTGGTCCACAACCTGCTAAAACCCTAAAAACCTGTTAGACATATCCTTTACTGGTTAAACTGTACAACCATAAGAGTGGTCCACAACCTGCTAAAACCCTAAAAACCTGTTGGACATATCCTTTACTGGTTAAACTGTACAACCATAAGAGTGATCCACAACCTGCTAAAACCCTAAAAACCTGTTGGACATATCCTTTAATGGTTAAACTGTACAACCATAAGAGTGATCCACAACCTACTAAAACCCTAAAAACCTGTTGGACATATCCTTTAATGGTTAAACTGTACAACCATAAGAGTGATCCACAACCTACTAAAACCCTAAAAACCAGTTGGACATATCCTTTACTGGTTAAACTGTACAACCATAAGAGTGATCCACAACCTGCTAAAACCCTAAAAACCTGTTAGACATATCCTTTACTGGTTAAACTGTACAACTATAAGAGTGGTCCACAACCTGCTAAAACCCTAAAAACCTGTTGGACATATCCTTTACTGGTTAAACTGTACAACCATAAGAGTGATCCACAACCTGCTAAAACCCTAAAAACCTGTTGGACATATCCTTTACTGGTTAAACTGTACAACTATAAGAGTGATCCACAACCTGCTAAAACCCTAAAAACCTGTTGGACATATCCTTTACTGGTTAAACTGTACAACTATAAGAGTGATCCACAACCTGCTAAAACCCTAAAAACCTGTTGGACATATCCTTTACTGGTTAAACTGTACAACTATAAAAGTGATCCACAACCTGCTAAAACCCTAAAAACCTGTTGGACATATCCTTTACTGGTTAAACTGTACAACCATAAGAGTGATCCACAACCTGCTAAAACCCTAAAAACCAGTTGGACATATCCTTTACTGGTTAAACTGTACAACCATAAGAGTGATCCACAACCTGCTAAAACCATTAAAACCTGTTGGACATATCCTTTACTGGTTAAACTGTACAACCATAAGAGTGATCCACAACCTGCTAAAACCCTAAAAACCTGTTGGACATATCCTTCACTGGTTAAACTGTACAACCATAAGAGTGATCCACAACCTGCTAAAACCCTAAAAACCTGTTGGACATATCCTTTAATGGTTAAACTGTACAACCATAAGAGTGATCCACAACCTACTAAAACCCTAAAAACCAGTTGGACATATCCTTTACTGGTTAAACTGTACAACCATAAGAGTGATCCACAACCTGCTAAAACCATTAAAACCAGTTGGACATATCCTTTACTGGTTAAACTGTACAACCATAAGAGTGATCCACAACCTGCTAAAACCCTAAAAACCTGTTGGACATATCCTTTACTGGTTAAACTGTACAACTATTAGAGTGATCCACAACCTGCTAAAACCCTAAAAACCTGTTGGACATATCCTTTACTGGTTAAACTGTACAACTATAAGAGTGATCCACAACCTGCTAAAACCCTAAAAACCTGTTGGACATATCCTTTACTGGTTAAACTGTACAACTATTAGAGTGATCCACAACCTGCTAAAACCCTAAAAACCTGTTGGACATATCCTTTACTGGTTAAACTGTACAACTATAAGAGTGATCCACAACCTGCTAAAACCCTAAAAACCTGTTGGACATATCCTTTAATGGTTAAACTGTACAACTATAAAAGTGATCCACAACCTGCTAAAACCCTAAAAACCTGTTGGACATATCCTTTACTGGTTAAACTGTACAACTATAAGAGTGATCCACAACCTGCTAAAACCCTAAAAACCTGTTAGACATATCCTTTACTGGTTAAACTGTACAACCATAAGAGTGATCCACAACCTGCTAAAACCCTAAAAACCAGTTGGACATATCCTTTACTGGTTAAACTGTACAACCATAAGAGTGATCCACAACCTGCTAAAACCCTAAAAACCTGTTGGACATATCCTTTACTGGTTAAACTGTACAACTATAAGAGTGATCCACAACCTGCTAAAACCCTAAAAACCTGTTGGACATATCCTTTACTGGTTAAACTGTACAACTATAAGAGTGATCCACAACCTGCTAAAACCCTAAAAACCTGTTGGACATATCCTTTACTGGTTAAACTGTACAACTATAAAAGTGATCCACAACCTGCTAAAACCCTAAAAACCTGTTGGACATATCCTTTACTGGTTAAACTGTACAACCATAAGAGTGATCCACAACCTGCTAAAACCCTAAAAACCAGTTGGACATATCCTTTACTGGTTAAACTGTACAACTATAAGAGTGATCCACAACCTGCTAAAACCCTAAAAACCTGTTGGACATATCCTTTACTGGTTAAACTGTACAACTATAAAAGTGATCCACAACCTGCTAAAACCCTAAAAACCTGTTGGACATATCCTTTACTGGTTAAACTGTACAACTATAAGAGTGATCCACAACCTGCTAAAACCCTAAAAACCTGTTGGACATATCCTTTACTGGTTAAACTGTACAACCATAAGAGTGATCCACAACCTGCTAAAACCCTAAAAACCTGTTGGACATATCCTTTACTGGTTAAACTGTACAACCATAAGAGTGATCCACAACCTGCTAAAACCCTAAAAACCAGTTGGACATATCCTTTACTGGTTAAACTGTACAACTATAAGAGTGATCCACAACCTGCTAAAACCCTAAAAACCTGTTGGACATATCCTTTACTGGTTAAACTGTACAACTATAAGAGTGATCCACAACCTGCTAAAACCCTAAAAACCTGTTGGACATATCCTTTACTGGTTAAACTGTACAACCATAAGAGTGATCCACAACCTGCTAAAAGCCTAAAAACCTGTTGGACATATCCTTTACTGGTTAAACTGTACAACTATAAGAGTGATCCACAACCTCCTAAAACCCTAAAAACCTGTTGGACATATCCTTTACTGGTTAAACTGTACAACTATAAGAGTGATCCACAACCTGCTAAAACCCTAAAAACCTGTTGGACATATCCTTTACTGGTTAAACTGTACAACTATAAGAGTGATATGTCATACTGTGTGTGGCAAGTTAGTAATGTTTCAACATGAGCGAATTAAGAAACATAGTCAAAGGTAAGACAACTCATACCATTTACAGTTTCATTTTGGTTTTGTCCACCATAACTGTTGGATCTGACCTCGTTGTTATTTCTGAAATACAACACATTTTCTGTTGGGTTTGTTAACATTTTAAAATATATATTAGTATTTTGCAGCACAACAATTAATTGTTTGCAACATCTTTGTACATGTATTACTGCTATTTTAGTCACATATATTTTAGACAAATACAAGCCTGTTCATGGGGCTTATTTATCATTAATCTGATTAATAAAGATATTATGGGTTATATGCTTTTTTTGTCCGAGTTTTACTTTAGCATTTATTATTCTCTTTTTTCTAAATTTAAATAATTTCAAGTTGGAGGTCATTTTTACTCCTAATGTAATCAGCAGAAAACAAGGTTAGTAGGTCATTTTGGTACTGCTCCACTTGAATCTTTTCTCCCAAATCCAAATTAATTTCTTCTGTTTTGAATTCATGCAATAGTGGTGGCCATCTTGGGTGTTCATTTCCATGTAAAAAAAAAATTAAATTGTATACCGAAATATTTTTTTTTTCTAACAACAAAAAGTCTCTGCAGTTTTAAAATACACCCCCTGACACGTAAAACGTTCCCATTTATGCGTTCGTATTTCGTTTTCTGTTCCTTCGTATATCGTTTTCCGTTCGTCCATCCGTACGTTCGTTCGTTTGCATGCGCAAAACAAGTAAATAAAACCCGTTCGTTCGTTCGTCCGCATGCAGAGTACAGGTAAAAATAAAGGTTCATTCGTTCGTCAGCATTCGTAAAAGAAAATATTTTACACTTTGTTAGTCTGATAGAAAATACTACATTCTGTTATCAAATTAAAATAACCTGAACATTAAAATGTCAAATAAATTGTATTTATTTTAAAACTATAAATTCATTAAAACCATGAAATGTTTTAAATTAAATATAAACATAAACAATTTGAAATACTTTCTTCGTCTACTTTGTTATATGTAAATCTACAATATTCAGGTTGTACAAATAAATATGGTTTATTTGAACACTCTCCAAATTTTATAAATACATATGAAATTTTTCTATTTTAGTACCTAAAACCTTTTAAAAATGTATGTTTTATCCTTAAGTCTTTAAACATCCCTACATTGTCTTCGTTTGATACAAAAACTGATTATCTGTTTACACAGCAAACTTAATAAAACTGAATAATCTTGCATAAAATCTTAATTTGATGGCACAATATTTGTTTGGAAATACAGACATTTCATTTCATAGGTTTTAAATTGCATATATAATGTCTCACGATTGATTTAGCATCTCTTAGTTGGGTCAAAGAAGTTTATTATAGTATGCTATGGTTTAATATTGCATCTTGTAAGGTAATTGTATTGCTTGGGTCTCAGGAGTGATTTTATATATGTAATATGGTTTTTAATTGTATCGCAAAGGTCTGTGGAGTGATTTTATAAGTGTAATATGGTTTTTAATTGTAGCGCAAAGGTCTTAGGAGTGATTTTGTATGTGTAATATGGTTTTTAATTGTAGCGCAAAGGTCTTAGGAGTGATTTTATATGTGAAATATGGTTTTTAATTGTATCGCTAGGGTCTCAAGAGTGATTTTATATGTGAAATATGGTTTTTAATTGTATCGCAAAGTTCTCAGGAGTGACTTTATATGTGTAATATAGTTTGTAATTGTATTGCTAGGGTCCTAGGAGTGATTTTGTGTGTGAAATATGGTTTTTAATTGTATTGCAAAAGTCTCAGGAGTGATTTTGCATGTGAAATATGGTTTTTAATTGTATTGCTAGGATCTCAGGAGTGATTTTATATATGTAATATGGTTTTTTATTGTATCACAAAGGTCTGAGGAGTGATTTTATATGTGTAATATTTTTTTTATTGTATCACAAAGGTCTCAGGAGTGATTTTGTATGTGAAATATTGGTTTTAATTGTATCACAAAGGTCTTAGGAGCGATTTTGCATGTGAAATATGGTTTTTAATTGTAATGCTAGGGTCTTAGGAGTGACTTTATATATGTAATATGGTTTTTAATTGTATCGCAAAGGTCTCAGGAGTGATTTTATATGTGTAATATGGTTTTTAATTGTATCGCAAAGGTCTCAGGAGTGACTTTATATGTGAAATATGGTTTTTAATTGTATCGCAAAGGTCTCAGGGGCGATTTTATATGAGAAATATAGTTTTTAATTGTATTGCTAGGGTTTCAGGAGTGATTTTGTATGTGAAATATGGCTTTTTAATTTTAATGCTAGGGTCTCAGGACTGATTTTATATGTGTAATATGGTTTTTAATTGTATTGCTAAGGTCTAAGGAGTGATTTTGTATGTGAAATATGGTTTTTAATTGTATTGCTAAGGTCTCAGTAGTGAAATTGTATGTGTTATATGGTTTTGAACTGCATAGCTAAGGTCTCAGGATTTATTTTATATTTGGATTATGGTTTTTGATTACATTTCTTATGTATCAGGAGTGATTTTATATCATAATGTTTAATTTAATTTTTAATTGTATCTCGAAGGTCTCAGTAGTTTTTTATGTTAAATATGGTTTTTAATATTCTTGCAAAGGTCTCAGGAGTGATATTACAAAATTAATGTGATTTTAAATATGTTATTTGAACACCACCTTGATGAACATTTTCCAATAGAGAATTTTTGTAATAAATTACGCCTTAATTTATATGATACTATAAGGTTTAACAATTATATAACACATAATAAATATACAGTTGGATTAGTACATTTCATTATATGCAATAAAAAGATTAATTATAAAAGCTTTCTCGGGAATGTGTAATATTACTGTTAGTAATCAAAATAAAATGGATGATTAAGCTCGTTTCTTTTTACACTCTGATAAAAAATATTTATAGATCCATTGTTAAAACATTTCCATGTTAAGCACAAATCATGAACAAGAATATTTAATAAAAATACTCAACCCCACAAATTTTCTCGTAGGCTTGTTATGTCGTCACGTTTTTTATGTGTGTATTACCTGTTTGAGCTGTCACAAATGATGATTTAATGAAAATAAAGTATAATTATTTTATTATTTATTCCTTTTCAATTTTTTATTTGTTTACTATAAACCAGCTTGATTCTCAAGATTTTATTTAAAATGACCGAACGTTTCTTGATTTTTACAAAGCACGATATAGGCGTCTCCATTCATTTTCCCACATACGAACGATTGAAGCGTATAGTTTGTCTCTGATTGGTTAATTTTTAAATTGTTCGTATGGACGATAAGAGGGTTCGTTCGTTCTTCGTCCGTTCGTATGTCGTTTTTGGTTCGTCCGTTTAATGTTCGTACGGGAACGTTTAACGTTTCAGGGGCTGTAGTTTTTCGTTGATAAGGAAACTGCACAGCAATATGTGTCAACTATTAGCAAGTTGAATTTTTTAGCATTTTTGCAGTATCATTAGTTTTTATTTAGTAATAATTCACAGAAACAAAAATAGTGCTATTTTTGTGGGAATGAGCTTTGAAATTTCATATTTTCTAATAGAATGCACAATATTTGGGAAATAACTGGTCAAAAAGTACAAAAATATTTCGGATTTTTCTGTCAAAATTACCTCCCTTTTTAAAAAAATATATTATTTTCATTATTTTTGCCCATACCAAACTTGTTTCAGTGAAAACTATACATTTAAACTATTAATAAATTGATGTAATAGTATGTCTTTAAATAATAGTTTTTTATTTTATGAAAATTAAGAGTTAATCATGAAAGAAATTCATTTTACCATAATTTCCTTAATTTAAGATTTTCACAAAAATTGGTAGATGATGTCCTCCATCTCATAGAAATCTATTGATTACTTACTTAATATATCATTATTTTAATCTTTTATCAAATTAAATCCTAACAGTTTAATTTAGCAGTAACAAATATTCTTAAGTGCAACAGCTTCAAATTGGTCTTGAACTACTTATTAAGTAGATATGATGATGAAGTATATGAGAACAATTACTTAGTAACATACGCTACCATTTTATTTTATTTATTACTTACATGTCTGTATCAACTGTTGATGAGACTGCATTTGAATTGACATTGGAATCCATATCTTGCATTTTCGATTTAGACTTTTTCTCATTTGGTGCTGGAGAGTCGGGCAGACATGAATCTTTTGCTAATATTTCAACTATCTAAGCAAGAAACATAAAAAATTTTTATTTATATCTATACCACAGTATTCTAACAAGACCCAGACTAAGAAGGGGTCTAATAAAGTATCAGTTCTTTCTTTGAAATTATAATCTATACTAATTAGTGTTTAATGTACATTATAAAAGCCAACACGACTTATCAACAAGTATGGCTATATTGTAGTTTCAAGTGTTCATGAGCAAATGTTACCATTTCATTTAGACGGGTCTCTCAATGTACAACAAAATTTTCTTTCATCATTTTCTTCTATGGGCAAACAATTCAGAGGTTGTTGCCAAATGGGGCCTTGTTTGCATAAATAAATTTGGTAAGCTACAAATTAAGCTTTAACGGTGAGTGGATAGTTTTTATTGTGCTACTGTTTTCTCACTATCGGTTTTTGTTGTTTAGTTTCTAGTTTATGCTTTGTGCTGCATGTCTAAATCCAGATGTGAAATTGTCCTTGACCTAGGCTCTTGTTGCCAAGTCAGTGTCTGTGCTATTTATCTTTAAAGACTAACATCCCTTCACAATAAGCCATATATTATCTAATTAACTAAGATTCAGCCATTGTGCTCTGTAGTACCTGATTCTGGAAGTCTTGAGGAAGAGCTGCATTTACTAGCTTCAGATAATCCACACACATTTCCAAAATTGATGCCATGTCCGTCTTTCTACCTCTGATGTAAGGAAGTAATACCCTCAGTTGGTCGCAACTGTCTTTAATACGTTCTCTGAAAATATATAAATAAATGTGCTACTGGACATTATGTTATAAAATTCTACAGTAAATGGCAGATTGCTGGTTGAGATGACAGATTTGAGGAAAATTTATGTCTAAGAACCTAAAAAGATCTGATATAGTTATTTTGTCAATGTGCACTATCTTGATTTTCATGAATTCCACCCTTTAATATAGCAGGAATAATTAATCTTTTTTTAATAGTTGCTACGAATAATACTCCATTATCTTAAATGTGAGCAAAAGTATTATATCTGATGAATATTCAAAAAGATCTATGAAAGAAAAAACCAACCAACTCAATTCTTCTATTTGCAGAAAAATTACAAGTAATCCACTTAATATTAAAATATACGAACCGGCGAACTTTTTCTTTGGTTGTATGGTCAGTGGCCGCAAGGTGTCGTTGTTTTCCGGAATGTTGTCCTATTGGTGTGGTCATGCATTTATAAACATTCAACCCTCCTAACTGGGTAAGGTTAAGATGACCCATCATATTGTTGTCTACTGAAATACTATAAATAAACAAAAGCAACATTGACAAGTCAACTTGTAGTAATATGTTAAAAAGACAACATAGAATTTTCAGTTATTTCACCGAGGTCGTGTTACAGTATCCAGATTTGCCGACCCTGTTAGGTTGGGCACCGATTGTTACAAAATGGGTGCACTTGACCTACAATCACATGCAATCAACCTACTTGTCGTTGTTCTGCAAGTTTCCCTACCCTTCCCCTCCCTCCTCTTCCAATAACAATAGTCATAGCAGGTGAAAACTGCTGACAGTACTGTTAAAACTTAATCAGCCATTCTTTTGACTTGGTTAACTTATCGTTTCAAATTTGTTTTTAATGATTGTCAAAACGCCATGTGACCATGTCAGTATTTTTCAGCAAGGTTTCAATATATACAAAATTTGAACATTGTCATACAATATAAATTGTGAAAACCTTAGAAACAGGTACTATTAGATTGTTTGTTTATTTGAGACTTCCTGTCAATTTTAGCAATTTTAGCTGTATCATGGCATCCAGTTTTATTGTGGGAGGAGTACTCTGAAAATCCCCAAAGTTCAGCAGGAAACTGACAATCCTTGTCAATCAAGGTTGGAGTCCAGACCACCACGCCAACAGTAAGGCTCAAACCTGAAACGTCATTGCTGACAGGCATGTCATCAGTTATGAATGACTAACTACATTAACAACTCGTTCACCAAGGCACCTTCATAAAAACAATGTAGAAATGTGAGGCTCCGCCAAGCATTTCTAGCTGGTTTTGTGACGAGTACAAATATACTATATATTTTCATACAATGATGCAATAGAGGCTACATTTTATGGAATATTAAATAAAAATTATGACAAGAGCCAATTCCAGAATTTTACAGCACACAATACTGCTAGTTGTTAAATTCCTAATAATCTTAATTCATACAAGTGTGGACACAGAAAAACGTCTCGCCTGCATTCCGCATCAGTAACGAAAATAAATTTCATCATAAGCATTACGTAAATAGCATTAAATATCAGCAGCAGCCTGTATACAAAATATTGTCACCATATCCTGCATAGTTACAGGGAAACAGCCGTAACCCAAAAACTTTAACGTAGTCGCTGGACCGTGAAATTGAGGTCAAGGTCAGGTGGAACTTACCAGACAGTCATGTACTATTCATCAGCAACCTATACACCAAATATTGTCATCCTACCATGTGTAGTTACAGAGGAACTGTCGTAACCCAAAAACTTTAACGTAGTCGCTGGACCGTGAAATTGAGGTCAAGGTCAGGTGGAACTTACCAGACAGTCATGTACTATTCATCAGCAACCTATACACCAAATATTGTCATCCTACCATGTGTAGTTACAGAGGAACTGTCGTAACCCAAAAACTTTAACGTAGTCGCTGGACCATGAAATTGAGGTCAAGGTCAGGTGACACTTACCAGACAGTCATGTACTAGTCATCAGCAACCTATACACCAAATATTGTCATCCTACCATGTGTAGTTACAGAGGAACTGTCGTAACCCAAAAACTTTAACGTAGTCGCTGGACCATGAAATTGAGGTCAAGGTCAGGTGACACTTACCAGACAGTCATGTACTAGTCATCAGCAACCTGATACACCAAATATTGTCATCCTACCATGCTTAGTTACAGAGGAACTGTCGTAACCCAAAAACTTTAACGTAGTCACTGGACCGTGAAATTGAGGTCAAGGTCAGGTGACACCTACCAGACAGTCATGTACTAGTCATCAGCAACCTATACACCAAATATTGTCATCCTACCATGCGTAGTTACAGAGGAACTGTCGTAACCCAAAAACTTTAACGTAGTCACTGGACCGTGAAATTGAGGTCAAGGTCAGGTGACAGGTGACTGACTGGCAAGTACTCATCATAAGCTACCTCTGGACCAAATATGATGGACCTAGGGCTTGGGCTTACAAAGATATGAAGCAAGATGTCAAGTGTTTACGCCGCCGCCGCCGCCGCCGGATTCCCATACATATGTCTCGCCTCCAGCGACTTTCGTCGCAGGCGAGACAAAAACTATAAACAAATACAAACTCTAACAAAAGTCATGAAAACAGAATTGACTTTACTGTGTTTCCCTTTTTAGAACTGGATGATTTCAACATCCCAAACAATTGTAGTAGTTTTGCATTGTGTCTATTCCTAAGACAATTAATAAGCAACATAAGAGCTTTTAATCAAATGCACTGAAAAAGTGTACAGATGACAAAACTTAGCCTAATATAAGTACCTTAATCCACATCCTCTTTCAGAGCTGGATGTTTTGGAGTTCTGTGTTTCAGACTGGATACTTTTTTCTTCATTCTCAGAGCATACCAAGTCGGCTTTAATGACAACAAATACAAATATAGAGTAAACTGCTCACACTTGACTTTTATCACAGTTTTGTCACAACAGTAGAAATAAACAAATGCACGATTAACAAACAATGGTAATAAAAGATTTCATATTTCGACATTTACATCTGCAAAAACACAATGTTTAATAAGATTTCATTTCATATTGAAGATGTACATTTAGATAAAAAATAGAAAACAGACAAAACATACTCAGAAGCAATAAACTGTCAAAAGATATCTCCAATAAACAGTCCAATGTATAAAACACTTTTGAATGTAGAAGGTTGTCAATACTTTATTGTTTTCCACCGAGCTTTGATATTATCGCTTTTCAATGTTAACATACAGTATAGGTCATGAGAAAATCTATTTCTTACACAAGTGTGGACACAGAAAAACGTCTCGCCTGCATTCCGCATCAGTAACGAAAATAAATTTCGTCATAAGCATTACGTAAATAGCATTAAATATCAGCAGCGGCCTGTATACAAAATATTGTCACCATACCCTGCATAGTTACAGGGGAACAGCCGTAACCCAAAACCTTTAACGTAGTCGCTGGACCGTGAAATTGAGGTCAAGGTCAGGTGACACCTACCAGACAGTCATGTACTAGTCATTAGCAACCTATACACCAAATATTGTCATCCTACCATGCGTAGTTACAGAGGAACTGTCGTAACCCAAAAACTTTAACGTAGTCGCTGGACCGTGAAATTGAGGTCAAGGTCAGGTGACACCTACCAGACAGTCATGTACTAGTCATCAGCAACCTATACACCAAATATTGTCATCCTACCATGCATAGTTACAGAGGAACTGTCGTAACCCAAAAACTTTAACGTAGTCGCTGGACCGTGAAATTGAGGTCAAGGTCAGGTGACACCTACCAGACAGTCATGTACTAGTCATCAGCAACCTATACACCAAATATTGTCATCCTTCCATGCGTAGTTACAGAGGAACTGTCGTAACCCAAAAACTTTAACGTAGTCGCTGGACCGTGAAATTGAGGTCAAGGTCAAGTGACACCTACCAGACAGTCATGTACTAGTCATCAGCAACCTATACACCAAATATTGTCATCCTACCATGCGTAGTTACAGAGGAACTGTCGTAACCCAAAAACTTTAACGTAGTCGCTGGACCGTGAAATTGAGGTCAAGGTCAGGTGACACCTACCAGACAGTCATGTACTAGTCATCAGCAACCTATACACCAAATATTGTCATCCTACCATGCGTAGTTACAGAGGAACTGTCGTAACCCAAAAACTTTAACGTAGTCGCTGGACCGTGAAATTGAGGTCAAGGTCAGGTGACAGGTGACTGACTGGCAAGTACTCATCATAAGCTACCTCTGGACCAAATTTGATGGACCTAGGGCTTGGGCTTACAAAGATATGAAGCAAGATGTCAAGTGTTTACGCCGCCGCCGCCGCCGCCGCCGGATTCCCATACATATGTCTCGCCTCCAGCGACTTTCGTCGCAGGCGAGACAAAAATGAGGCATACTGGCTTTTGATTTTGTTTGTTTGTTCGAATGGCATTCTTTATATGGAGGAATCCTGACCTTCGGTAGGAAAACTGGCAATCCTTATCAATTAAGATTGGATTTGAGCACACCCTGCTCACAGTGAGACTTGAACCCATAATGGCATTGTTGACAGAAATGCACCCCCATTCCCCCCAAAAAATATGGATTTATTTGGTTTTTGCATTGACTGAATGTTTGTGTTTTATACAGAAAACAGCATTTTAGACAGACACCAAGTTAACAATAATAAATCTTTTGAGGAAATGTGATGAACCAAATGAGGTGGCCCCTGGGAAAAGTATGAGGTAGGGATGGGGGCTCTAATTTATTTTGCACCTACAATTAATAAACTTACTATTTTTCAAAATCTGCAGCAAGACTTTTTATTCAATTTATTAGAGCAAAATGTAAATACCCATCATTGGTGATTTCTCAAAGGATTTGTAATTCTCAGTGTGCTTAAACTTTAGTCAGGTAAGCTGTGTATTGAAAGTTGAAAGAGTGAAACATGCTAATGAGCATACTAGTCATCCCAACATATGTAAGATATTAGTCAACAAATTTGTATTGGAATGTTCTGAAAGTCTACTTATTTGATGATACTCACTACTCAGAAAATGAAGGGAAAACATATTGTTGTCACATATCATTATCTGGGATAGTGTTTAAAGGGCTTTTCCTATCCATTTTTTATGTCTCACTCTATGTGTACCCCACCCCCCCTCCCTTATGTTACCTTACCACGAACCACCGTAAAAAAAGTATTTAATATTCAGCTATTCCCATTATAAACTAATTATTATACAAAAATAAGACTAAATAATGATGTATACCTGGAACAATGGTTATGGATGTCCACTTAGAATATTTTTGCCTTATTACATCCCCATCAACTGGCTGAATAACGATTTCATCTATACCGTGTAGCCTAAGGTCCACTGGAAGATACAAACAGTGAAACTGACAGGATGGCCAAGAAAGAGGATTAATAGTAAATACAAAATTGGTGGTACGAAAAACGTACAAATATAACATTTATAAGAGTTATATTTCTGTGGTGTATTTGGAAGGATTTTTTTTGCACATAATTCTAAATACCTGTATACAGGAATTATTAAGATTAGTTATAAGATCGAAATCAGATTAAAAAAATATAATGTCATCAAGATTGTTCCTTGCAGCCTAATGGAAAATATACAGATGCCAAGATCTGGAACAGCAATGACATTCTGGTCATAGCCTAGATGCCAAGCTCTGAAACAGCAATTACATTCTGGTCCAAGCCTAGATGCCAAGCTCTGACACAGCAATGACATCCTGGTATAAGCCCAGATGCCAAGCTCTGAAACAGCAATGACATTCTGGTCCAAGCCTAGATGCCAAGCTCTGACACAGCAATGACATTCTGGTATAAGCCAAGATGCCAAGCTCTGAAACAGCAATGTCATTCTGGTCCAAGCCTAGATGCCAAGCTCTGAAACAGCAATGACATTCTGGTCCAAGCCTACATGCCAAGCTCTGACAAAGCAATGACATTCTGGTCCAAGCCTACATGCCAAGCTCTGACACAGCAATGACATTCTGGTCCAAGCCTAGATGCCAAGCTCTGAAACAGCAATGACATTCTGGTCCAAGCCTACATGCCAAGCTCTGACACAGCAATGACATTCTGGTCCAAGCCTAGATGCCAATCTCTGACACAGCAATGACATTCTGGTATAAGCCAAGATGCCAAGCTCTGAAACAGCAATGTCATTCTGCTCCAAGCCTAGATGCCAAGCTCTGACACAGCAATGACATCCTGGTATAAGCCCAGATGCCAAGCTCTGAAACAGCAATGTCATTCTGGTCCAAGCCTTGATGCCAAGCTCTGAAACAGCAATGTCAATCTGGTCCAAGCCTAGATGCCAAGCTCTGAAACAGCAATGACATTCTGGTCCAAGCCTAGATGTCAAGCTCTGAAACAGCAATAACACAATGGTCCAAGCCTAGATGCCAAGCTCTGAAAAAACAATGAAATTCTGGTCTAAGCCTAGATGACAAGCTCTGGAACAGCAATGACATCACGGTCCAATCCTAGATGCCAAGCTCTGAGACAGTAATGACATCCTGGTCCAAGCCTAGATGCCACGCTCTGGAACAGCAATGAAATCCTGGTACAAGCCTAGATGCCAAGCTCATACAGCAATGACATACTAGTCCAAGCCTAGATGCCAAGCTCATACAGCAATGACATCCTCGTCATAGCCTAGATGCCAAGCTCTGAAACAGCAATTACATTCTGGTCCAAGCCTAGATGCCAAGCTCTGACACAGCAATGACATCCTGGTATAAGCCCAGATGCCAAGCTCTGAAACAGCAATGACATTCTGGTCCAAGCCTAGATGCCAAGCTCTGACACAGCAATGACATTCTGGTATAAGCCAAGATGCCAAGCTCTGAAACAGCAATGTCATTCTGGTCCAAGCCTAGATGCCAAGCTCTGAAACAGCAATGACATTCTGGTCCAAGCCTACATGCCAAGCTCTGACAAAGCAATGACATTCTGGTCCAAGCCTACATGCCAAGCTCTGACACAGCAATGACATTCTGGTCCAAGCCTAGATGCCAAGCTCTGAAACAGCAATGACATTCTGGTCCATGCCTACATGCCAAGCTCTGACACAGCAATGACATTCTGGTCCAAGCCTAGATGCCAATCTCTGACACAGCAATGACATTCTGGTATAAGCCAAGATGCCAAGCTCTGAAACAGCAATGTCATTCTGCTCAAAGCCTAAAAGCCACGCTCTGACACAGCAATGACATCCTGGTATAAGCCCAGATGCCAAGCTCTGAAACAGCAATGTCATTCTGGTCCAAGCCTAGATGCCAAGCTCTGAAACAGCAATGTCAATCTGGTCCAAGCCTAGATGCCAAGCTCTGAAACAGCAATGACATTCTGGTCCAAGCCTAGATGTCAAGCTCTGAAACAGCAATAACACACTGGTCCAAGCCTAGATGCCAAGCTCTGAAAAAACAATGAAATTCTGGTCTAAGCCTAGATGACAAGCTCTGGAACAGCAATGACATCATGGTCCAATCCTAGATGCCAAGCTCTGAAACAGTAATGACATCCTGGTCCAAGCCTAGATGCCACGCTCTGGAACAGCAATGAAATCCTGGTACAGCAATGACATACTAGTCCAAGCCTAGATGCCAAGCTCATACAGCAATGACATCCTCGTTCAAGCCTAGATGCCAAGCTCTGAAAAAGCAATGAAATTCTGGTCCAAGCCTAGATGCCAAGCTCTGACACAGCAATGACATCCTGGTATAAGCCCAGATGCCAAGCTCTGAAACAGCAATGACATTCTGGTCCAAGCCTAGATGCCAAGCTCTGACACAGCAATGACATTCTGGTATAAGCCAAGATGCCAAGCTCTGAAACAGCAATGTCATTCTGGTCCAAGCCTAGATGCCAAGCTCTGAAACAGCAATGACATTCTGGTCCAAGCCTACATGCCAAGCTCTGACAAAGCAATGACATTCTGGTCCAAGCCTACATGCCAAGCTCTGACACAGCAATGACATTCTGGTCCAAGCCTAGATGCCAAGCTCTGAAACAGCAATGACATTCTGGTCCAAGCCTACATGCCAAGCTCTGACACAGCAATGACATTCTGGTCCAAGCCTAGATGCCAATCTCTGACACAGCAATGACATTCTGGTATAAGCAAGGATGCCAAGCTCTGAAACAGCAATGTCATTCTGCTCCAAGCCTAGATGCCAAGCTCTGACACAGCAATGACATCCTGGTATAAGCCCAGATGCCAAGCTCTGAAACAGCAATGTCATTCTGGTCCAAGCCTTGATGCCAAGCTCTGAAACAGCAATGTCAATCTGGTCCAAGCCTAGATGCCAAGCTCTGAAACAGCAATGACATTCTGGTCCAAGCCTAGATGCCAAGCTCATACAGCAATGACATCCTCGTTCAAGCCTAGATGCCAAGCTCTGAAAAAGCAATGAAATTCTGGTCCAAGCCTAGATGCCAAGCTCTGACACAGCAATGACATCCTGGTATAAGCCCAGATGCCAAGCTCTGAAACAGCAATGACATTCTGGTCCAAGCCTAGATGCCAAGCTCTGACACAGCAATGACATTCTGGTATAAGCCAAGATGCCAAGCTCTGAAACAGCAATGTCATTCTGGTCCAAGCCTAGATGCCAAGCTCTGAAACAGCAATGACATTCTGGTCCAAGCCTACATGCCAAGCTCTGACAAAGCAATGACATTCTGGTCCAAGCCTACATGCCAAGCTCTGACACAGCAATGACATTCTGGTCCAAGCCTAGATGCCAAGCTCTGAAACAGCAATGACATTCTGGTCCAAGCCTACATGCCAAGCTCTGACACAGCAATGACATTCTGGTCCAAGCCTAGATGCCAATCTCTGACACAGCAATGACATTCTGGTATAAGCAAGGATGCCAAGCTCTGAAACAGCAATGTCATTCTGCTCCAAGCCTAGATGCCAAGCTCTGACACAGCAATGACATCCTGGTATAAGCCCAGATGCCAAGCTCTGAAACAGCAATGTCATTCTGGTCCAAGCCTTGATGCCAAGCTCTGAAACAGCAATGTCAATCTGGTCCAAGCCTAGATGCCAAGCTCTGAAACAGCAATGACATTCTGGTCCAAGCCTAGATGTCAAGCTCTGAAACAGCAATAACACACTGGTCCAAGCCTAGATGCCAAGCTCTGAAAAAACAATGAAATTCTGGTCTAAGCCTAGATGACAAGCTCTGGAACAGCAATGACATCATGGTCCAATCCTAGATGCCAAGCTCTGAAACAGTAATGACATCCTGGTCCAAGCCTAGATGCCACGCTCTGGAACAGCAATGAAATCCTGGTACAAGCCTAGATGCCAAGCTCATACAGCAATGACATACTAGTCCAAGCCTAGATGCCAAGCTCATACAGCAATGACATCCTCGTTCAAGCCTAGATGCCAAGCTCTGAAAAAGCAATGAAATTCTGGTCTAAGCCTAGATGACAAGCTCTGGAACAGCAATGACATCATGGTCCAATCCCAGATGCCAAGCTCTGAAACAGTAATGACATCCTGGTCCAAGCCTAGATGCCAGGCTCTGGAACAGCAATGAAATCCTGGTCCAAGCCTAGATGCCAAGCTCATACAGCAATGACATACTGGTCCAAGACTAGATGCCAAGGTTTGGAACAGCAATGACATCCTCGTTCAAGCCTAGATGCCAAGCTCTGAAACATCAGTAACATTCTGGTCAATGCCCAGATGCCAAGCTCTGAAACAGCAATGACACCAAGGTTGTACTCTCCAACCATGTTATCCACAATTCCAATAGTTCACGGTTAGATGAGTGTGGCACTCTCTAAACATGTTACCCACTATGGTTGATGGTTAGACGACCATAGGACTCTACAAACATGTTACCCACTATGGTTGATGGTAAGATGAGCATGGCACACTCCAACACGTTACTCAGTATGGTTCATGGTTAGACTTCCTTATTATAACCTGTCAAATCAAGGAGATAGCATTCCTTATTGGCCATCTATCTACACATGATGAAAAACTTAACGAATCAATTCCTTGTAAACTTTCCTAAAACCTGATAATTTTTTTTTGACACTGTTGAACAGCAAATTATTTTTTGCAACGAAGTTGAACTCGGCTATTGTTATGAGGATGGCGGGCGGCTGGGCGGGCGGGCTGGCGTCAACAATTGGTTTCCGGACCATAACTCAGAAAGTTGTAAACCAATTTTAATGAAACTTTAGGATATTGTTACATACTATAAGAGGAGGAACCCTATTGATTTTGGGGTAAATCCGTTCAAGGTCAAGGTCACAGTGACAGAAAAACGTTAGAAAATTTCTTGAATTAGTGGTTTCCAGACCATAACTCAAAAAGTTCTCAACTAATTTGATTGAAGCTTTGGGATATTGTTACATACCATAAGAGGAGGAACCCTATTGATTTTGGGGTAAATCCATTCAAGGTCAAGGTCAAAGCGACAGAAAAACATTAGAAAATTTCTTGAATTAGTGGTTTCCGGACCATAACTCAAAAAGTTCTCAACCGATTTTAATGAAACGATTGGAAGGGATTACTACTTATGAACGGTTGAATTTGTAATAACCAATTATGTTAAATCTTAAAATAAAGACAAGGAAAGTTTTGGTTAATAAAATACGGCAACTCTGCTTTTGCACCCCTGTGCATATTGATTTTATTTTTTAATGGGATCATACTGGGACGGTTTCCAGTGCTCGACCCACAGAGCAGCCCAGCGCGTCCTGGAGTGGCGGATAGGGAAGACCCTCTCATTGGGAGGTTGTCAGGTCATAATATGGAAAGCCTTGCAGCAGACTGTAGTGATTAACTGTAGTGTTTGGAGAGTGTTATGCTCCTTGCATGATAAAGACCCCTTTTGTAGATTTAGAAAAAGAGTCGGGTCATTGTAGCCGCTACAAAAGGCTAAATTCTTGGCTCCTACCCAAAACTTCATACTTTTCCTGCAGCAGTATTAATTGTGTTCCCATCCAACCCCCTTTATCGATGTTCTCATTCGGAATATAGCTGAAATACTGGTTGCAGGGCATACAGCCAACATTAGATTCAACATATGTCTTTGATAATAGTAGCTACTATGCCAAAATCTTTTTTTGTTCTCAATTATTTGTTGAATGGCTGTTTATCACATTGAACAATTTGTCAGCTATATCACTTTTCTGAAAGGGAAGAGGATCAAGAGAATCTGTTGAGAACCCCTTTTCCTGGAAAGTAAGATTTTTTGATGAATGCAAGATTTAGTTGATAACTATAGATTGGGTACAGTGAAACATACCTGATAATATACATATTAAAGATTGCAATAACAGACAACCATTGGAACAAGATAGATACTGGAATATCCACAAAACGTTGTAGACCCAACCCATAAACTTTGTATACTTTGGTCAGTACACTATTAGATATGTACCTGTTGATGTGGCATTTGCAACTCCAATGATTACTGTTCCTCTGTTAAATTTACTGGCATATCTGAAATATAAACTTACATGTCTAATATGAATATAAAATGTATTTCCCTTATCACATATCAATGGATACAGAAAGGGGATGGGGATGGTCATTTTCAGAAACCCATGTACGGACGCATTCTGGCTTTGCTTCCACTTACCGGCCTCAGTGGCAACACATTTAGATATTTTCTACAACCACTGAAACAATCTCATAGTAAATAAACAGAAGTTATTTTCTTTTCAATGCCAATCAGTTTGGCTGATTACATTGTATATTTCAAGGTTGTTTCTTTGAATGGTGTTAGCGACACTTTTAGCTATATTATGGCATCCAGTTTTTATTGAGGTAGGAAGCAGGAGAACCTGGAGAAAACCCCAACCTGTGGTAGGAAAACTAGCAATCCTTGTCAGTTTATTCTGGAGTTGAGAACACCCTGCCAGCAGTGAGACTCTAACCCACAACCTCAGTGTTGACAGACCCTGTAATCAATAGTAGATGAATAACTACCTTAACCAATCACCCACAGGCCCTTTTTTCAGGGTTATAATGTCATATACATCATATATGTAGCGTAACTGACGCCTGAACAGTCATATAGGCTAGATCAAATATGATGCCCTGCTTACCCCATGTAAACAAAGCAGTGTTAAAACTCCAATAAATTTAGTTTGCACATGTGTACAGTAGTTGCCAGTTTCAGTAAGTTGTACATGCAGCTACCTTAAAATAATTTCATGATTATCATTAAAAAAATTGTTATTTCTTGCCTGAATTCTGAAATTTACATGAGTTAACATAATGGCATTTAATCATTTTCATCAAAACTAGAATTTCCATCCAGCATCATAGGAAGATCAAAGAAAAAATACAGACAAATTACAATTTTCATTGAATTATTTTTACAGTCCTTAAAATTGTTCCAAAAGATATGAAATTACATATATTTCAAACAGAAAACTAATATTCATGTGCATAAACAGTTAAGAACTTAATAATATTTTCAGAATTTAAAATAAACGACCAAAAAATGTGAGAAGAGCAATATTTTTGTCAAACAATAAAAATAAAGGTAACTCTTGTGATTTTTTTTTTTAACTAAATAAACTGTTGATATTTTTTTTTTTAAATTAACTGAATTAATTATTTATTTATTTATTCATTTATTTTTTGTATTATTATAACATTTTAAAAAATTTCATTTACCTTTTTAATTTGTGTTAGTTGTCTGGACTGCATTTTTTAAATAGTTTTACATCAATTTTTAAATCTTAAAATAAATAAAAATCAACATCTTATTATAAACTTAATTTCCTTCTATTTGCTATTGCATTTTTAACTGAATTTAACGATTTACACAGTTTTTTTTTTACAATATACCTGTTTTTAAAATATAATTTTCGTAAAAAAAAATAATCTAAATTTACATTTGCATGGCTTATTTTGTTGGTCTTTCATTTTTACCTTTCATCAAAGTTAAGTGTCCGGAAATAAATAAGCAATTAATGAATAAACAAGGCACACTTAATATACAATTACATCACAGAAATATCTCTTGCCCCCCCCCCCCCCCCCCCTTAAAAAAAAAACAAAAAAAAAAACAACCAAACTCCTCGTTCTCGTCGCGAGATTTTGGGATTGTCAATGACGCGGTGAACATGTAAATCATGTAAAGATTAATCAGAAGCTAAATAAACTTTATTGTCGTTTTAACATCGATGTGAGTATTGGTGTTATTGCAGTATGCATAAATTATTTCCGAAACTCGGACATCGGTTACCGCTAGAGCCCTCTTTATAGGTCCTAGGCAATTTTTTTATCATGGTCCGTAAAATAAAAATAAAAATTGTCACCCCCCCCCCCTTTTTTTCTTCATACGTAAGTTTACCGTATCGATGTTGTCAAGCTTAGTATATCCGGTCCAACTGGCATAGTCATCATCAGCCAAACCAACACAAATGTCTTGGAATTACACAATTCAAATGACTCTTCCTGCTTACATATCTGGACGTCATGGCAACTGGTAAGTTGTTGTATTTTGTTTCTTAGAACCATAGCTTCGTCCGCCTCTCCGATCACTAGAGATATGCAGCTCATCTCAGACCCCTGTAAAAGAAATATTCAGTCTAAAGTACATCTACCGCAGGAACTGAGACTCTGTCCTCCTTTCACAATGTGTAGTCATTTAACTGTTCTCAAAATTTCAGGCTTGATGGCGAATGTAAGCTATGGATCAAACATCCAAACGCATAATTTACACCAATATATACAGCGGCTCTCCAATGTTAACAGAGAGGGTCAGGGCGGGGAATTAAGGAGCATCTATAAAAGTGCGTGTAAAAAATGCGTCCACCCCCACCATCCTTAGTTACCGGATATTCTGGTGTGACTTTTTACCCAAACTAGACCCACCCACATCAAAATTACATTTGTGGCAGTTTTATAATGTTTAACATTTTATATACTCTTATAATTTATATTTATATTATTATTATTATTATTATTATTATTATTATTATTATTATTATTATTATTATTATTATTATTATTATTATTATTATTATTATTATTATTATTATTACTATAATTACTATTATTATATGTTTTATATTTTTGCACGTGGTCTGTCAACACTGAAGTTGCGGGTTCGCGTCAGTCATTGCGGATGGGGTGCACTCGACTCCAATCTTAATTGACAAGGATTGCCAGTTTTCCTACCGAAGTTCGGGGGTTTTCTCCGGGTACTCCGGCTTCCTCCCCAATAAAAACTGGACGCCATGATATAGCTGCAAAAATGATGAAACAATATGCAAACAAAAACACATACTCTATATTTGTTGGAAAAAGTTATATAAGTAAAAATAACTGTTAAAGACGATTGTATGAAATCCTTTCTCATCGAGAAAAAATTTATTATCCAGGCTGTACCCAAGCACCCATTAAAATGACATTTTGTGTAGTCAATAAACAAAAAAAGGAAAATCACTAAAATTATGTTACAATAATGAATACCTAGTAGACATAAAAATTTTAAAAGAACAAAACCCCAAAATAATTATAGTTGATAATTGATAATTCTTTATTTCCAATCATAGGGCCCTATACAGAGCATTAATGACTAATCACTAAATTACATAACATTATAATGCAGAACTGTTACACTAGATTGCTGTACTCGTTTGTGACCGCCTTTACATTGATAATGAGCTATACGTTGGCCAAAGTGAACCCGAAGAAACTGACGTTTTAGAACATTCGCAGCCCGACCGGACTATTATGACAACCCCAGCAAGCACCACGGAGAGCAAAGACCACCAAAACGACAGCGCGTTGGCTCGTCAACTCCTACCAGTAACTAGGAGAGCCATAGAGAAGACTGTTGTTTAACAGATAACATTTTATGTAAGGGTTTTAATAACACTGTATTCTGTACTTATAAAAATGTTGATCTTTTATCTGTTGATAGCTTTGATGTGTCTATTGACACTGATGTATTTTCAAATAACAACTCAGTTGAGCTTAATGCTCTTGTAAGTTCGTAACTGTAGTGGTCAAATTTCTGAAGTAAACAATAACGGTACTAATGACACTTTCTCAGATGATATCAACATACAAGTAACAGTTCATGACTCACGTGACGAGAGCTCTTTTATATCTTTAAATACTAATAATACTTATCTAATAAGGACTTTTTACGAGGTCAATACGTAGTTATATGGACCGTGGAAGAAAATATTTTTCTACAGGTCCATATAACTACGTATTGACAGAGTAAAAAGTCCTTAATTGTTATATTACATATGAATTTTTCTCTATTTATTTAAATTTAGAATAATGAGTCGAAGAGTATATCCGGATCTATTTTTAGAAACAAGCCTTAAATATGCTTTATAAATAGTAACATATCCGGATCTATTTTTAGAAACAAGCCTTAAATATGCTTTATAAATAGTAACATGCCTTAAATATGCTTTAAAAATAGTAACAAACCTTAAATATGCTTTAGAAATAGAATATATACACAGAATATTTTGGGGGGACATTGTCTACACGAACCAATCAAAATTAGGACTTAACGCACCATATGTAATATTGTCAATTGTCAGACTTCCGATTCTATGAATTTAAGTATTCTAAGTATCAATTGTTGTGGTATCAAAACTCGCATGCAATATCCAGAATTCAGTGAACTCATCTGTAACCATATTGTCTGTTTACAGGAAACGAAAACCGACGATATAGATAATATTGAATTACCTGGTTATATTTTTGTAAAGAAAAACAGGCAAAAAATGGGGAGAAAATCAGGTGGAATAATCTTGGGATACAGGGAATCATTGGTAAATTATATTGAAATTTTAGAGTCAGACCTAGAATATGTTTTATGGTTAAAAATTTCACAAAATTTAATAAACCTGCAAGATGACATTATCTTTGGCAACATATACTTGCCCCCTCATGGGTCTCCTTATTTTCAACCAGATGCCTTCGATCAAATAGAGCACGAAATTCGGTCGTTCTCTCAGAATTATAATTATCTTGTTGGCGATTTTAATAGTAGAACGGCAGAAGATCCTGACTTTATTGACATTGAAATTAACATGCATGAAGAAGACTTCACAGAATTTTTCGATAACAACTTAATAACTTTGAATACTCTTAATATTGATAAAAATAGAAGAAATATGGAAAAGTTAAAAATAGATCTGGTCGTCTTTTACTAGAATTATGCAAATCTAATAATTTATTTATTGTAAATGGTCGCATTGGCGATGATAAGATCAATGGTGGTAAACGGACATGCAAAAACTCGAGTGTAGTGGATTATTTTATATGTACAGATTCTTTTTTACAATTTGTAAATAATTTTAGTGTTATTGAATTTTCTCAGTTGTACTCAGATGTTCACTCTCCTATTGTCACATGTTTAAATTTGATAAAATTGGTCATAAAGAACAAGAACATAGTGAGCAATCTAATGCTAACCAAACAACCAATAGAGCTAAAAGGTGGGATGCATCGAAGCATACTTATTATCACAGTAACATAGATAGAGAGAATTTAGATAAATTAATTTACGAACTTTCAAAGACTACTAGCAAAGATATCGACAAAAACAAAGTGAACTCGCTCTCTAGTGAACTTTGTGACCTTTTTATCAAAAGTGCAAAAAGAACATTCGGTTCTCGAAATAATAACAGTGTACGTCATAATACAAAGCCAAAAAAACACAAACCGTGGTTCAATGCAAAATGTAAATATGAGCGACAAAAATATAGAAGGCTTTAAAATAGATATAAAAGAAAACGTTCCCCTGGTCTAAAACATGAAGTTGATGAAGCTGAGAAGCGATATAAAATTACAATGGACAAAAGTTGTAAAACATTTCGCAAAGACATGCAAAACAAAATCAAGAAAATGAGGTCATCGGATCCAAAGGAATACTGGAAACTTTTGAATGGGGGAAGGAAAAAAAACAACCTGATATTCCGATGGATGACTTGTTCGAGTTTTTTTAAAAACTTGAACAAGGCACCCGACGACAGAAATATGGAAGAAAATAGTCAGATTAACAACGATCCTCCAGGCAATATAGACATTGATAACTTCAATGAAGAAATCAATGAACTTATAACTGGCGAGGAGATTTTACGATGTAAAGCAATCAAGTTCCCATCTTTGCCAGACTTATACGGCCACGCAAATCAAACCCTGAATTTTTTATTCTATCAATGTTGTCCTGTATCTTTACTTCATGTTAGCATTACTGAAGTTTTGCCTAAACAAAATTAAATATAAAAAAATGGGTTAACTTAAATTACTTTTGAACAATTATAAGAAAATTGCCAATAAATTCCCCCCTCCCCTAAAAAAGAAAACCAAACAAAAACCAAACAAAACAAAACAAAACAAAAACAAAACCAAAAAAGGAAAAGAAAAGCAAAAAAAAGAAAAGAAAAGCAAATACACACTTATAAGTGAAAACATACAAGCGGATTCTTTTACATCTTCGTTAGCCAAGAGTTACGATCCGATACTCTTAAGAAAGGGGGACCTGATCGTAACACTTGGCTAGCGAAACAGGTTCTTTTGATAAAAACATTTGTTTTCGCGAATACAGAATTAGACTCCATAATTGATCTGTCTACAAAACAGGTGAAAGGCCTAAAAAAAGTATTCTTTCTATAATTAAACGAAATAAAGAAAAAATAACAATTATGTTCGTTTACACATTTGATTATTACATTAACCACTCCGCTAATGAGTCTTTTTGTTTGGTGTAAAAATCCCAACAAATTCCTAAGATGGAAGTACCAAAAATAATATACTAATTAACAAATTATTTAAGCACATTGGACGTTGACTAAACTTTTTGCGCTTCCCCCTTCCACGCATTACATTTATTATGACTCTGTACCAGATAAGTTTTCAAACTAATCTCAAGTCTTCACATTAAAGAAAGCTAAAATATACAACCCAAACTGTAGGACGATACGAGATTGTTTAGACATTGTCTAATTCTATTTTCTTACCCAGTTTGAAATTGGACTCATTGCTTGTTGTGTTGAATTAGTGTCACAATACACTTCTTCTAGACATAGCAATGTGTCGCTTGCTATACTAACTATTTCGTCGTCAATTTTGTCGTCGGATTTTCTGTTTTCTCCTAGAATGGATGAAACTACGTCACACCCATTTTCAAACGTTTCGACGTTATTGTTATTGACAATTTCTACTGTCTTCTTGAATTTTGAAGATCTTGTTGATTTGCATCTTCTTTCTGATTTTCGTTTGGATCTACTGTTGGCCGGCATTTTAAGAGAAGACGGTCTGCTGTACTTACTGATATATTTCCAAACCGAATCTTTCAGTTGTCACGTGATTACAGATGTACTTTTCATTTTAGTGACATGTAGGGGATTCAAATTTTAAGCTATACATAAAACGGAGTAAATTGTTTTGAAACATTTTCATTATTATATAAGTATTTATTTTAAAAATAGCATATATTATTAAATTTTAACATGAAAAATATTTACCAGTTCGGTTAAAAACGAGATCTATGTTTTATATCACCCTTGCTAAGCCTCACCTAGGTAAAAGTGACATGGTGAAGGCCAATTATTTTTGTACCTTTACTGAGGTCAGTATACATACTAAATATCTGAACTGATATCAACGTAATCACATTGGATGAAATTTAAATTAATAAAAGAGACATACTTTAATAGCTGTACATTTTCTATTTTCATATTATCCATTCCAACATTTAAGTTGTTTTTGTTGGCCATATTAATTTAAAAAGTTTGGAAAATTCTATCGATGTCCTCGATATCGAACTTACCAATATTGATGTGTTTTAATGAAATATTAAACAAAAACAAAAATTTTAATGCCTTGTGTAAATCGTTGTATAACAGTAATTAATATTAAACGGCCGAAATCTCTTAAAATAAAACTAAAAATTTTATGTTTACAATAAATATTCACCAAAGATACCAAGGTTAAACAATTTACTACGTCAGACGCGTGTTTGGTCTAATCAAACTAATTAGTGGCGCTCAAACCCAAAAATATTTAAAATCCGAATAATAATGATACCGGAGAGCTATAATGATCAAAATTACACAAAATCCGGCTAGGGCTATCCGGCTTAGAAGTCTGGAATTTTCTAATCTTGGTTGGTATAAAAAAATCTAAAACTTTACAAGCAAAGATATTTAAATTTATTTTTAATTACACTATTTAACAAAATTCAAACAATGCAACGTTCCAAGTAAGGGTTTCTCCGATTCCACCGATAAAATTTGGGGCGAAATATGACCAGAAAACGAAAAAAAAAAATTGTAACGAACAAAATTTTTGTTTATGTTCTGGCCATATTTCGCACCCAAATGATATGGGGTCAAATTCCTGTGGTCGGACAGAGACATTTGGTGGATTACGTCTCCTGCAAAGATGATGGTTATGCTTTTACACCAGGAAAAATTATGTTTAAAGTTATTTGCCAAATAATGTCGAAAAGTCTTAGATTTACTATTCTTATTCATTTATATCATTCGCCTGTATGTAGCATCCCCAACCCCCATTCCCCCGGACAGAGGAATTTGCGTAAGTTTAGTTTGATTCATAAGTTGTAGAAGAAAGTCGTCTTTGATCGTAATTTCTAATAACAATCGTTTAGAGGTAAACATACCATTCGAGTTATATACAAATAAATTTGTGCAAGTTATGTTCTATCAGACGTGTTGAGCGAGATGAGGATGACACGCATCTTTTTCCCTTAATGGACACAATTGTCTTTTGACTCTGGAACAGAAACCTTTACACTAAGACTTTATTCCTATAATTTTTTTTAGAATCTTTTTCCCTACACATATAAATTTTAAAATATACATAAAGTGATTTACCTTGGTCAAATTGGAGCATCGATTTCTAATTTTGATTATCTTTAGACATCCTAAATGAATGAATGCATGTTTGATGATGAGGGTAAACAATCTTCCGTCTTTCTAAAACAATGATGTATTTGATGAGAATCATTTTTATATATATTATGCTTTATCAGTCGTTTGTACCCAAGAGCCATGTGCGTTTTGATTACTCAAGGGGAAGCCCGTGCAACCATTTGAACACATTTCATACGAGCTCATCGTGCAGTTTAAGTTCGATGTATTGTAAATACATAACACGTTATTAACAGACGTTTATATTGTATCATAGTGATGTTTTTTCTAATTTTATAAATGTTTGTGTATTTGATGATTTAGAAACTTATGGAGCATTTACGTATTACCCTTAATCACAAGCTCTCATGGTACAATTACTAAATGGTTTTTAAATGGAAATTTTAATTGATATATGTAATGAATTTACATATTTGGGTGTTTTGTTTTATTATACTGGGAATTTTAGAAATACTCAAAGGAAATTGTCTAAACAAAGTCGTAAAGCAGTTTTTCATTTGTTTAATAAAATACAAGATGATTATTATAATGTTGAAACCTTACTAGATTTATTTGATACTTATGTAGCAAGTATACTCAACTATGGTTCTGAAGTTTGGGGGCATCATAAAGCCCCTGATATAGAAAAGGTTCAGTTGTATTTCCTCAAGCGCATTTTAAAGGTCAGAAAAAGTACCACTAGTAATATGATATATAGTGAATTAGGTAGAGTATCCTATGTATATAGAAAGGAAATATAAGATGGTAAAATATTGGTCAAAGTTGATAAAGACAGAAAATTGTATTTTACGAAACTGCTTTGAAAATATGTATGAATATTGTCAAAGAAATATAAACGATTCACTCAATTGGTGCTGTAAAATAAAAAATATATTATGTAAATATGGTTTCCAATATATATGGTTGAATCAAAGTATTGTTAATGTGGATTTATTTCTGAGTGATATCAAACAAAGAATGAAAGATACTTTTATATGTGAAATAACCTCTTATTTTGAAGAGTCTAGTAAATGTCAGTTATGAACAACATACATTACAATACTATACTTAGAGAAACCTGTTAATTTTATCTACAAACCTTATATATGTAAATACAGAGTTTGTGCTCATAATTTGAATATTGAAACTGGTCGATTCTATAATGTAAATAGAAATGATAGGTTGTGTAATCAGTGTAACAGTTTTTCAGTTGAAGACGAGTATCATTTTATCCTTAAATGGGATAAATATACAGATTTAAGAAAGAAATTTACAAAGAAATATTATTGGAGAAATCCATCTATGTTTAAATTGACACAGTTATTATCTGTCCAAAATGTAAAGGAACTTAATAACCTCGGAAAATATCTAAAATTAGCAGAAATACTGCGGCTGTCATAATTAATAAATTTGTAACAATATTTGAAATGCAAAAAAATTTGTCACGCTCTGCATATTGTAACTTTATGCATAATTTATGGTGTTCTGCAAATATTTATGTTGTAACTTTATTTATTCATAATATGTATACTTATATGCTGTATTGCATTTAGTAATAAAATCTTAAAATACACAAAACAGATTGCAATATCCATACTTTATGTATCGTGATTATTTTTTAATTTAGGTAGATAATAGCGAACTGATAATTGGTCTGACAAGCAATTTGGAGAAAATTGAAGTAAGCTTATTGTACTGAAACAACCCAAACATGGGTGTTTTGCCGATTGGCGCGGAAATAAGCAAGTCAACACTATACTAGAACAGCAGTTTTTATACATCTTGATTATCAAAGTCATACCTAAAAAATGTACATTGTGAAATTATACATAAGCCATTGACGACACGACACTTAAGCAGAATATGACGTGAAAATGAAACAATTTAATTCATAACAATTCCTCTTTTATGTAATTCTATTCACTGACTTCATTTCTAAAAAAAATTGCTAAATAAATGATTTTCTGATAAAAGGTGTTATTAAGAGTGTCTTAACTTGACATATAGAGTACATCTTTAGGACACTTTAATACAAAAATCATTTCGACTTCTTTACATGGTAGTATTTTCGAACATTCACACCATGGTTGTCCCCGACACACCTCCAAAATCTACAACACACGACCACTATGACTAGTATTTGTTTATATAAATGAGACATCTACTATAGATTCGTGATCACAGTAACCACGCTGCTGTAAACGTGTTGCTATCAGATCTTGCTTTAGCCTTTCAAAACTGCTTTGCTCATTCGAAAATATTGTTGTATTTCACACACTACAATAATATTTATTTAACCACATATATACCCCAAGTTCGAAGTAAACATAGTTCATACTTACATATAACTAGTAATTATTGATGTTTCAACAAGTTTCTAATTCTTTAAATAAGGACATAACAATTATCAAAATACGGTTAAACGTACACAACATCTTGAATAAGTAACGAACATTTCGTATGATAGTACCGCGTACATAATAGATTGTTGTTTTAGTTTGTCGCAGTCTACAATATCTTAAATGAATTATCTATACAACGGCAAACTGTAAAAGTACAATGTATAAGACTCCCTTTTTGTATTTTTGTATTATCTTGTATGATCCAGTCTTCGTTCTATTAATTTCTAACAGAATAATTTATATTATTCAATAATATATAAAACATTTTGTATAAAAATAATGTGACTGAAAAATTTGAATAAAAAAGGATATTCACTAAAAATAAAACGGTTATTCACCGCGGGAAAATGCATGCAATTTATCCAATAATGCAACATTTTCCCGCGGTGAATAACCATTTTATTTTTAGTGAATATCCTTTTTTATTCAAATTTTTCAGTAAAAATCATAAATTTGATATTTGATTTTTGTTGCATTATTGAATAAAACAATAACTGTCTTTTGATTCGGTAAATGTGTGGAGTTATTGACTTTTGAAAAAACTCTTTGTTATTCACCTCGCCCGCTGGGCTCGGTGAATAACAGTTTTTTCAAAAGTCAATAACTCCACACATTTACCTCATCAAAAGACAGTAATTGTATATTATTCAATAATATATAAAACATTTTGTATAAAAATAATGTGACTGAAAAATTTGAATAAAAAAGGATATTCACTAAAAATAAAATGGTTATTCACCGCGGGAAAATGCATGCGATTGTTATTTATAGAATCCCGGTTATTCCCTTTTTTAAATAACTTTACTTTATTGCATAATTGCATAATAAACCCCAAGAGGTTAAGCATACATAAACATACAAAAACAATGAACATGTTACTGTACAGATACAACCTAAGATAATATAGTATTTACAAATATGTATGAATTTGACCAATGTGGATCTCATTGTCGCAACTCAAATGATTGCTTTACAAAATCAACAACCATGGGTAAAACATCCATATTTGGGTTAAGAACAAAAATTAATTTATCAATGGCATCAAGCTGGTTAAAATTAACATATTTTGTTTGTATAAAATCAATAAATGTTCTTCTTATATTATTATTAATTTGACAATGAAAAAAGAAATGAGCTTCATCATCAGTTATTTTACAAGATTTACAGAGTCTTTGTTCTCTTGGTATATTCTTGTATCTACCAAGTTCAATCTCTAAGTTATGGTCACTAATACGTAGTTTGGTAACAATCGCATGCATTTTCCCGCGGTGAATAACCATTTTATTTTTAGTGAATATCCTTTTTTATTGAATAAAACAATAACTGTCTTTTGATTCGGTAAATGTGTGGAGTTATTGACTTTTGAAAAAACTCTTTGTTATTCACCTCGCCCGCTGGGCTCGGTGAATAACAGTTTTTTCAAAAGTCAATAACTCCACACATTTACCTCATCAAAAGACAGTAATTGTATAGTATTCACAGCAGTGCCAAGTTTTGTGGTTTTTAACAATGTGCCACTCGACTGATAAATATCAGTTGGGGGGGGGGGTGCTGGTCCTAAATTCAGGTACCTGTGTATAGCGGGTGCTTTATGGGATCAAAGTATCAATAATAGATTGAACAAATAAATGTGTCATTATCCGTTCTTACAAAAACATTTTATACGTGTTCAAACAATTGTTTCGCACTAAGTACAAACACTAATATGTATTTCTTGGAAAATTAAATAAGGCGAATTTAATAATATCAAGCATCTTAATACCAGTTATCCCCTACCGTTTCTGACAATTTTTTTGCAATATTTAGTTAATGCCTGTACATGGATTGAATCATAAGAGACATTACTGTAATCTACGTGTACTATTTGTATTGTTCTATGTAGATACAATAAAGTAGCTACGTTTTTTATCTTGGCGGATAAAAGAAAGGAGCTATAATTTACATTATTGTAGCTATGTTCTTTATTGTTTTGCCAGTCCGTAATGTCATTTGCGGCCATGATTTATATTTATATATAGTTTCGACTTAAGTATGAGCCTTGGTGGCCAAGTGGTTAATGTAGTTCTTCAATTATTGATCACGTGGTTTGTCAACACTGAGATGCGGGTTCGATTCTCACTGCGGGCAGGGTGTACTCGACTCCAATTTTCATTGACAAGGATTGCCAGTTTTCCTACCGCAGGTCGGGGGTTTTCTTCGGGTACTCCGGCTTCCTCCCCCCAATAAAAACTGGACGCTATGATAAACTGAAAAATTGCCGAAAATGGCGTTAAACATCATTCAAACAAACAATCATTTACATACACACATAAAGTAATAAAAATAGGAGATATATTGTAAAGGAGATATACTGTATATATTGCATGTTTAATAGCATTTAAAAGTACTTAAAAGCAAAATTTAGACTGTTTTCAGTAACAGAAAAAAATTACGGAGACTAATAACATATATCATAGCGTCCAGTTTTTATTGGGAGAGGAAGCCGAAATACCCGGAGAAAACTGGCAATCCTTGTCATTTAAGATTGGAGTCGAACCCACCCTGCCTGCAATGAGAATCGAACCCACAACCTCAGTGTTGACAGACCACGTCATCAACTGTAAACAAACTACCGTAACATTTGGTTACCAAGGCTCCTTAATACATCTAATATATATTTTTAAACTTCGAACATCGTGTATATAGATATTTATTAGTATCGAGCTTAAATTTATTTTAAGTATGGGAAATGTAAATTAAAAAAAACAACTCGACTCCAAACTTAATTCACAAGGATTGCCAGTTTTTATACCGAAGATCGAGAGTTTTCTCGGGCTTCCTCCCCCAAAAAGACACTGGACGCAAAGATATAGCTGACAATATGCTGAAAGGGGCGTACCTATAGATGAGTCGGCCAGTTGAGTACATTTAAACTGAGGAAAACGTTTGTCTCCTGAATTTGATGTTTAATCATCAAGACCGCAAAATTTGCCAAATTTGTAAACAATTTAACTGGAATTCGGCAATTGAATTTTTAAGAGTTTATTTAATTATGACAATACCACGAAATTCAGATTGACACGAAACATACATCTTACTTTGGAAAAAAAAGACATTACTACTCCACTTTATGTTTCTACAGATTTTAAGAGTCTCTATTACGTTCCCTGAAAAAGGCGCTATGGAAACAGACATTTTATTTAAATATAATAGCCGTACATTTAATATTTGAATACACAAATATATTTTCCCATCGCGGGATAACAAAATTTCCGTTTTGCAAATTATATAATCCGCGTAAAGTGCACAACGGATATTTTGTTATCCCTGACAGAGAAAATGTTTTTGTAGTTAATACTTATAAAGAAATTCAAATTTTAGTAAAACTTAACATTTTGTGTGTACGTAATTCGACAAAAAAGATCAACACACAAACTGTATATTTTCCTCAGAGTAATATATGACGTCAAACGGTGCGTGTCTCAATGAGGCTGATTTTTTCCATCCCCTGATGGAAATATTTTGCAGTCAGTCAAAAGTCAGCATTCTCGTTCAATAAGGAATTATTGCATATCAGTTATAAATTCGTACATTTTATTCACTTGCAATCGATCAGCTAAGAAATACAAGGTATAAAGGCAAGCGGTCCGATTTTCTTATTAGTCAATATCGGATCGGTCAACATGGGAAATGTTGAAACTGCGTATCAAAGCAATAGACAAAATAATGGCAAACCACGAAATTCAAACAGTCCGCGGGTGAAGTAGAGCCGGAAGACTGACATGGACCATACCACGGCACTTCTGAATTTCGCGGTATTGTCAACAGTTGTGTTAATATGTATTCCTTATTTTACAAACGGTTATTTTATCAATTTTAATCTTTCTTCTTCCTAGTCTTTAGCTTTGACATTGGGTGAAGCCATCGGTGACGCGACTCATGGAGGTCTGACGATGGGTGAAGCCGTTGGAGATGTGTAACATGAAGGCATTCTTGTTCTCACAGGAGTACCGAGATGATCTTGAATATGTGTGGGTGGTTCTTTAACAGGAGTAGATGTCATGCTGATTTTTGACATGCTGTAGGTAAATAAAAACAAGTTCAAACAATTTTGATTACTTCATCTTGTGTAGTAGATATACCTCACTGTATCCCGGTCACTTAAGATGTTCACTTCAAAAATCTCAAATATGAATACTCGATTCAATATATTTAAACCTTATAATGTACACCTCTGAGTTAGTACTACAGACCCACTTTGGAAATCTCTATAAATGTGTGGACTCCATTCGGCACACTAAAGAATAATTTCAGCCAGTTGTAAATGCAGTGAAAAGCCAGAATACAATTGAGAATCTACTACCATTGCCTGGCATTTGCTGTCATTGTCTATTAAGTCGAAAAGCCTGACCGCGGACCGTAGTGGGTAACGTGTTTGGAGAGTGCCACGCTCCTTGCACGATAAAGACCCCTTTTGTAGATTTCGAAAAAGAGTAGGCTCATTGTAGCCTCTACAAAAGGCTAAATTTTCGTCCCTACCCAAAACTCCGTACTTTTCCAGTGGCAGTCACAATTGTATTCCCGGTGACCCACCCATTTTTCCGTTGATTTATTGTTTGTTGACTTGTTCCCGTCCTGAATATAGCTGAAATACTACTCGCTGGACGTAAAGCATACATCTAATCAATCAATCAATCAATCTATTACGTCGAGCAAACCTTGTCTTCAGACACTTAAACTGACAACCACTGTGTAATGACGCCGATGATCCCGTCGAAGATATACTATCAAGAACACCATGACTACCAGGCCCCAACTTTTTCCAAGACAGAATCTTGTTTTCAAAATGTAAAATGAAAATTGTATGATATCTTAATATCCTAATAAAAAGAATGCCCATAAACAATCAACAGTTGGATCCGTAAAATAATTACCTCTTCTTCGGTGACTGCATTCGTTTGATATCGGAAATATCAAATATTTCCTCTTCCGAGCTGGACTTCTCTGAACAGATTGAAAAATTGTTTGACTGATCCATCCTTCAAGAAAATTTCCACGTGAAAATTACATAATAAATCAAAAGGCGTGTTTACCAATATACAATGATCAAGGCATTTATTGAACTAATTTTTTAAATAAAATTTACAGTCACTGTGTTTTAATCCGCAAAATTATATCAGGTAAATATATGTACAAGAAGTCATTTCATCTTAATACATTACATATCTATTATATATGGTGCATATATACAAGTCACATGTACAATCTGGAGATTTCTGGGAGGCAATTATTAACCAGTAAATGTCCATGGAAATATTAATTATTCAAATCACTACCACCAATGTTTACATTGTATAAGATATTTTTGTAGAAAAGAAAACTTTTACTATTGCTATATGATTAATCAGAACTCATCAAAGGACCTCAATGTATATTATATTGTCAAAGATTTTGGAGAGCTTTTATTATGCAAATTCCAAAAAGTAATAATATTTAGCATAAAAGCCGAATTCGTCCACATACACCTTGGTACACAAAATTATGTACTAACACAAGTATATGCTGTAATACTACTTACACACTGACTATGTATTGTGCTCCTTGTTTTTGGTTATGAAGTTGGGACAAGCGGACGTAAACAGGATCTTTATTTTTATGACACAAGCTCAGATTGTTTAGGTCTACACAGTAATTTCTCCTGTAATAAAAAGAAACCATTAATACATGTACATGTTAAAATGCATAAATTTGTAAACAGTTCAATTAAGTGGAGGGGTGAGATGTTAGGGCAGTAACTGGATTTTATAACTTCAAAAACAAGTTGCGAAGAATAAAACAGTTCCTTCAAGAAACAGAACAATGCGGTTCATATATATTTTTCTGTTTCATATTTGTAACTGTCTTAATTAATTTACTTAATTCTAATGTAAAGTGCATAAAACGCTTTGTTCCAACGTTTTATTTTATTTGTAAGTATACAGTTATCCTATAAGAATAGAAATAATTCATAGGGAAACGAATATATATACAAGTCGACAATAATTTAAATCAAGGAAAAAATCACATGAAATAATGTACCCTATTGCTAAATTACTTTTACTAATTATTTGTGCTCAGTGAATTAAAAATTCTTAAATCGTGCAAATTCAATGTTGTTAAGGTATACCTTCTGTATCTCTGAATAAAATTAAAAACCATTAATCCAAAGAAAATCGTCGCCATGGAAACAGTTGCCCCTATTCCTAATCCGACCCACAATCTGTGATCTGAAATGAAGTCACAATTCACGTGAAATAACGTATTAACATTTTAAAGGTGTATATCCCTTTTCATGGTTACGTATTTTAGATATTGATATTGCTGGAATATGAACGTAACTTGAATATTAAATATGCACTCGGACCCACTATTATGAAAATAAGTCTTAATAATAGTTGATCTTCTCCAATCCAAGACTCAAGGGAAAGAACACATACACGTTAGTCTTGTGGATTATGACTATTAAAGGAAAGAATACGTACAAATTCTTTTAAATTAAATTTTTCATACACCATTTATTAACTATTACTTACCAAATACCGCTAGTCCCCAGTTGACTTTCTTTTTAGACTTTCTGATACCATGTGACCTAGTTTTGTTTAATCGGTCTTGAATTAGGAGCATTTTATTGTCCGTTTTCTTTTCTTTTTTTATCTGCTTGCGCTTGTGTTTCTTGATTTCAGCTAAAATTTGTAATAACTTCTGCCGTGTTTTCTGCTTTTCATTTTGTTCTTGTGACTTGCGCAGCTGTTCAGTCACAGTTTCTTTATTTAGCCAAATGTCTGTTATTTCCTCAGGCAATCCAGGTTCGTGGATGTCGTCAAGGGAGATAGCAATGTCACTTGTTCTGCGGAAATCTCTGTCCTCTTCATCTTGTTGCAATCCATTTGTAATAGGCACTGAAATATAAATGTGTAAATTTGTAGGCTAAAAACGATTGTTTTATATTTTGGAATATAACATACCATGATTGGTAACTATTCATGTTTTGTTGGTTTCTCCGGTTGCATTGTGATTCCGTTTTTAATTTAATTCGGTGATGCATGCATAGCTGTTAGTGAAGGGGGCGTTATCTGCATGTAAGTTTTCTACAGTTTACATCGTGTCCATTTCTTGTAGCAATGGAAATAACACACACGAGCAGTTTTTCAGCTATATTTATGAAGAGACGAAATGAACACTTCAGCAGTAAATTAAGAATTCCGGTAGAAATTGTCGCCATCTGGTAGGGACAGAGAATATAGTCTAAACGATCGGATTGCAGCAAATACGCCTACAATTTTCGATATTTGCAAAAGATGAAAAGATGTCTTAGGCGTGCAAGGAGCGTGTTACTTCCAACTGAACACGTTGCCCATAATGGTCAGCGATCAGGCTGGCTTTCTTTTTTGAAACCCGAATTTCTATGGGACAGTTTCCTTGCATAGCATCCTGAAGCTTCTTTTCATATAACATAATCATATGGGTTTCTGTGTGGTATTCTCCAATAGTTTTATAGTGGATTTCATATTAAATACTTGATTTTGTAAGTTTTCATTTATATTTGTCCATAAAGACCATTTGACCATGCCTGTTATTTCCTCGGGCAACGCAGGTTCGTTGATGTCGTCAATGAAGACTGCAGTGTCACTTATTTCGTGGAAGTCTCGGTCTTTATCCTCTTGTCCCAATCCAAGTGTAACAGGTACTGAAAGATAAATTGTGTACATTTGTAGGCTAAAAATGATTGTTTTATATTTTGGAGCACTAACGTGCTAGGATTGGTAACATTGCATTGTATTCAATTGGTAAGTTTAGCGGGTGGTGTGTGCGGGTAATCTGCATGTAGTTTTCCTACAGGTAACCATGTACCCGCCTTTTCTTGTAGCAATGAAAATTACCCGACCATTGAGGATACATACCCACTGAATCTTTGCTTGCGACCCATTTTTTCTTGTCACATTCGTGCAAGTAAAACACGAAAACATGGGAAAAGCAATCAATCAATCATATTCAAGAATGAATTGTATGCACTGTCAAAGTACAACAAACGCCCTCTACTGGATCCCGTAACTGTTGATTGGGTAATATGACATACAGAGTGATTGATTAATTAAAACGTAGATTAATCCAAGTCAGTATATTAGCTTTTTTCAGAACGAGAGCAAGTTAGTTAACAATGAGTCAATCAATTTGGGGTAATGGAATAAACAATTGAGCAGGAAAATGAGACTTTCTCTATAGAAATCATCAACATCTAGGGTTAGGGGTTCAGAGACTTACCCTAGAAATCATTAACATCGGGGTTAGGGTTAGGGTTAGGGGTTCAGCTATTCCACACAGACATGCTTGATTATTTATATTTATCCATTACTACCATTTGATAGCGTTTTATTGAACCTATATAGACAATCGGCTTCCCAAAGTACTCATAAAAAGAAAAAACAACAAATATATGTTATAAGAAAGTGTATAATTCCCATCTTAAAAACCGGTAACTGGATACCATTAAAGATAAACACAATATTCTTCCACATTTGCCATTTGCTACTGGTATTATGTTTTTTTTTCTAGATAATACGTACGAAATCAAGTCTTGAAAAACCCAACATAATGTTTATTTTTGCTGATTAAATTCAGGTTATCTCCCTTTCCACTTTTTTTTTATTCCCCAAACCACTTCATTTAGTTACCTCACTCCGTTATGGATTTCTATCTGGGTGTCGTCTTTTTGCATTTTCAATTGCAATTAGATCCAATTTGGTTGCAACTCAGTAAAAAATTAACCAATTAAAATGATTTAACAATAGTAACTATGAAAACAGTTTTTTATGGTAACTTCAATGTCCGGATATTTTGGTCTCATGGTCTCGAGTGGACGAGTAATACTGTACTGTCCACCCCGAAGGATGATATCCGTGATCAACAATATAATAATAGAAACACCCATCTAGTGATATGCAGTTAGTGCTGTATACTGTTCCATCCAGTGATCGTGTATCCAGTATAAGTCCTTATTGTTTGTAAATAATAACAATAATATGAATTTTCAAACGCTATTTATTTAGAGAACATAATACAGAGGTGTACAAAAAATCGGGCTAGGTGGGGGGGGGGGACGAAATTCGGTCAAGGTGTCTGGGGACCGCAGCACCCTGGTTGGTGAGTAGGGTGGACGAAGCTCCCAGAAGCTGGTGAGATTAAAGCAATTGAGAGGGTGTTGAGGACTACAATTTTTAACATTTTTAACACATTCGCGCTCGCTCTTTCTTTTCTCTCTCTCTCTTTCCTTCTTTTTTCGCTCACTTTCTTTTTCTTTTCCCCTTTTTAGGGGGGGGGCGTCCCCTCCGCCCCCTCTGGATCCGCCACTGTAATAATAAATATAAAGAGACGATTCCATTGGATATTACGAAGCTAATTCGGGCAACTTTGTTGTGGGAAAACATATTTTGGACCTTTATATATATGTAACAAATAAAGTTGGGTGATGAACTTGCAACCATAAAAAGTGTGACATGATGCTGTATTGTAATGGCTGCAGCATCAGTGAGATGTCTATCATCACGAATCTGTAGTCAAGGAACACATCTTACAACTAAAATTATAATTGATATGCCATAAGTAGTAATTGGCAAATAAATAGAAAATGGCAGCACTGGTAGAATTATAATATAAAGATCTTAAATCTTCAATTGCAGCAAACTATAAGACAGAAAACTTTATTTGAATTCGGCATGAATATATAACAATCAGCATAAGCTCTACAGAGCTGTTAATTGTTAATGGTTCTAAGCACTCGGACATAAACGTAAGCTGGTTAAGATATGAGAACTAAGCACATCCACAATAAACAGTTAATACAAATCAGCTTGTTAACATATAAGTTCTCTTAAAACAATGATAGAAGTTAAGAAAAAGAAAGTAAATCTGATTTGCACAAACACGTGTAGAATCAGCTTATTTAAACATATAAGCACTGACATGCATAAATAAAATATATGTCATCGTAATTAAAACAGAGTGTTTACATCATCCTCACAAGTCAGGGTTTCTGTGTCCACGTGGACACATGTGGGCACAGAAACCCTGACTTGTGAGGATGTGTTTACATGAACTATATAAAGCATCACATAGAAAGAAATTAATAATTAAAATCTATACAAGCAACAGCAGTTGATCAAAAATAGACGTATTTGTTATTAAAGGGAGGAAGAGTTGGCAAAAACAGACAGATTTAAACAACTCAGAAGCATATTTAGTTATATCCAGGGCTGAATAAATAGTCTTTTAAATTAAACTATACTCATTGATTTTTCGTAAATTCTGATATGTTTCGTCCAACATGTATTTTTTGTTTTGTATAAAAGGTCTGTTTTTTCTTCATCTAACTATTTTTCTTTGGTTTGTTGATTTTTTTTAAGTATCTATTTTATTGAGAAAAGAAAAAGGAAGGGAACAAACTCCAAAATTTAGTAATCAGTTATATTTTATGTCAGCTGATCGGTTGTTAACCAATCACATTTACTAATTTATGATGAGTGATGTGCAATATTTCCAATTTTCGCTCATTCGAATCGTAGAGGCAGAATTCGGACCATATGAACTTTATTCTATAGTACTATAGGGCAAGAGCCAGGGCGACGGGCTCTGAGTTGTTGTATTACTTTCATATGTTTATGAACATGATTCTTGTTTTGTGCCTAGTTTATGTACTTCGTTATAAATCTTTCCTGAGGCCGGTCGTTGTCCGTCCTCCCAAGTCAGCATGATGGCGAACGCGGGACTCAGAACCCCTGACTTGGGAGGATAGTCGTTGTCGTTTTGTCAGATTTGTCCTGACCTTGAATAAGAAAAACGTTTCTTACTTCTTTTTATTCGTTGTTTCATGTTCATGTTAATTAGCAACAAATATGAATATACCTACCTAATCTACAATTTGAATATGTTGAAATAATTAATACAAATATAAAAAGCTTTTGCACTTTCTTTGGAATGTACGACATCGCGACATCGACATCGTCGTTACAAACATGACGTCATAATAAAATAAACGGATGCAGTAACCGGACTAACACTGATTTCTTGCTGAAAGAAAAGAAACTTTTCTCCCACAGTTTCAGTTTATAATATTATCCCATCATTTCAGCTAACTGTGCCTAGTTATTACGTCTAAGGGTTTTATTAATATTTTGGTTCACCCCACTATTGATTGTTTAATCTTTAATGCAGTGGGCAATTTATTTCAGCTTTAAATACTGAATTCATATTCAAGGCGATAATAGTAAGTTTACTTTTTAAAACATAAAATGTTGGGTTGATGGATATGGTCCGAAAATTAAGGCGCATAGCCTGTCACCTATACGAACAAGCTTCTAAGCTTCTAAGGATCGTCTGTATGCAGATCAAGCGCGCTGGAATTCACAACACGACAACTCGATAATGAACGTTTATTTAGTTTACATCAGCAAACAATATTCCTAGATTGCAATTGATTGATTGATTGATTGGATGTCTGCTTTACGCCCAGCGAACAGTATTTCAGCTATATTCAGGACGGGAACAAGTTAGCAAACAATAAATCAACGGAAAATGGGGGTGGGATGGGTCACAGGGAATACAATTTTGACTGCCACTGGAAAAGTATAGAGTTTTGGGAAGGGGCGGAAAATTTAGCCTTTTGTAGCGGCTACAATGAGCCTACTCTTTCTACAAAAGGGGTCTTTATCGTGGCACTCTCCAAACAAGTTATCCACTACGGTCCGCGGTCAGGCTTTCCGTATTATGACCTGACAACCCCCCAACGAGAGGGTCTCCCCTATCCGCCACCCGGGGACGCGCTGTGCAATATTCCTAGACAAGAGTTCTTAATTATTTTGATCATACATTAATTCTACAAGAACTTAAAGCTCGACAATATTTGTTTCATTTATTTGAAGAATTAAAACTCTTACTAGGAAGATATACTGTTATAATCTGTGTATAAAGGGCCCAAAGAGAAAGTTATAAAGTTGATATTTCAGATCTGTGTTCTCTAAAATAGAGATAAGCTTACAAAATTTGATTTTTATTATTATAATGATCTACAGGATAAAAAAATTTGGTCTCGAAATTATTTTTAAAAAAGTAAACGTATAACAAAGAAAAAATTGTAAATGTCTCTTCTGTTCTAAAATTTGCATCAAAATAATATGCTACATTTAAAGAGAGGCACGTGTATTCGTGAACAAGAATGAATATAAAATTATTTTGATAGATTTTAATCGAAGTAGTTTTCTTGCTGTATGTTTAAAGGAAGATTCTTTTATGAAATTACTACTCGTAAAAATTGACATGTAAGATTAAACCTTAATAATAGCTTAACTAACCATGAAGAATTAAAATGATATATTTTCTGTTAAAAGTTTGCCGTTAGCAGTCTCTGCAGTTTTATAGAATCCCTAGAAAACCATGAATGGCTGTGAAAAAGATTTGTCGCTACACTGGCCATGCACATGACGAGTTCCCGCCAAAATTGCGCCTCCGGGTGCAGATGGCGAATCGTTTTCTAAAAACAATTGAAGCTTTAAATCGGTGACATTCTTGTCAAAATAATTACCATAAAAGTCTCGACGGGAGCAAAGAAATGTTAGAAACCTTAAGGTTGTGAATTAAATACGCTCGAAGAAATCTTTTGTCGCTTAAAATACTGTTTTCTCTATCGAATGACACAACAGACATGTCAAAGAGGGCGCTCGTACCCGGGGGAAGTTACCGCGAATCGGAAGTCAGCGTGATAAATTCCCATATTATCCAATTTTGAAAAAAAAGTTCTTTTGATCTGAAATCAATGCCAGGAAGTACAATACATAAAAATATCATTGACTGTTACTTGAGTAAAATCTCTTAAGCTATTTCATTTTTGTGTGCATATCCTTTTAGCTGTTTCTCCACCATGCAATTCGTTCTAAATGGAAATTATGGACTTACTTGTCCAAATCTGAGATGACAAAAAATATTGGACACCAGTAAGGTGGAATTCGCGGAATCTTCTTTGCAACATACACATTTTTTTATTTTATAAATAGTTATAACGGATTCCATAATAATAACGAATTTCGGAATTCGTGACGGATTGTTAATTCGATATAACGAACTTCAGAATTCGCGTTTACGGATACAGACAGACTTACCCGACTTTGATGACAAAAGGGACAGTAAAGACATGCTTAAGTTTGATAGAACTGTCCGAAACCACTAACATTCTAGCTGTGTTAAAAACCCGAGAAATTAACATGGAATAAATTTGAGTGAAAACAAATTGAAATCCATTATCACTTATTATGTTATCCATTATAACAAATTAAAAATCCGTGATCACGAATTCCGAAATTCGTTATAGCGAATTTAAATCAGTGATCACGAATTCTGGGATTCGTTATAACGAATTAAGCCGTGATCCCGATTAAAAAAATTCGTTATTACGAGTACCATGCAGAGAAATCGGTCTCATTTTGCGCGAATCGAGTGCTCCATTTATGCTGAAGGGCAAGTGGTTAATAGGTCACAGTGATCTATTCATTTTGATGACAGACAGGGCACCAACAGAAGTATGACAACTTTCTGCTTTACCATAACGCAGCTTAACGAATTTCAATTCAATCATTCGTACATTATCCTTTGTTTTTGAACCTCACAAGTAGATATCTTATTCCCTTTATAGGGACAAAATAATTTAAGGTTTTGTGGTTTTAATTACACATGTGATAGTTAAGCAAACACAGTTATATTGTAACATAGTCTTCTGATGTCTCCGTGTTTACAATTAATATAAAGTAAACATAATCTCACGCCTTTTATGAACAGAAATTCGAGAACGCATTCATTCTAGTATATTTGAATTCGGAAATGTCAACTTGATTTAAGATGAAAGATTGCTAATACGTCACGTAAAAAGACATCAATGGATGTTCCTGTATAAAAAGGATGATTTGGACCTCTGAACCTTGTCTAGATTAAGGGAGATAATTTGTATACACAGGGACTTAAATAACCAATCAAATGTAAACGTTCTATACATCGTACTTAGGCTGGTGTACACTCAAAACACATTGCACGCAAATGTGCGATTGTTACTCACATCGTTGGATTAGGATTTAGCCAACTGATTGATTGATGGATGGATGGATGGATGGATGGATTGAATGGTAAAAGTATGGGGTAATTAGAAGGAACGGAGAAGTTAGCTTATTACAATACGCATACAATGCGCTCTTTTTTTCGAAATCTACAAATGGGGTCTTTATCATGCAAGGACACAGACCAAATGCATTACCCACAATGGGCCGATGTCAGGCTTTCCGTTCTTTTCCTGACAACCCCTTCAACAGAGGGCTTCTCGTATTAGCCATCTGTGGACGCGCTTTGCTGTTGTTTGGGTCGAGTACTGGAAATCCTCCCAGTATGGTCCATATTTGGAAGCCTCGTGCTCTCGCCGGGCTGTGGATATGGCATTTAGATCGTTACTTAATTAATGATTTGTTATAAGAGGGTAATTTTTTTTTTTTATTTTCAGGGCGGTTTATATAGAGCTTATTTGCCAGCTATCCTGCCGAAGATCGGGGTTTTCTCCTGGTACTACAGCTTTTCCTCTCCAGTTAAAACTGAATGTCATCATTTAGCTAAAGCATTGCTGAAAGATAAACGTTCAAACAAACAACTAGTGCAGTATAGCAAAGTCACTAAGGATGAAATTATAAGAATTTTATTCTTTTTTGAGCTCATGCACTGGTAAATTCCATATATAACCATGTTTAATTCCTTATATTCCACACCTGATTTAAGAATAAGTTTCATTTACACACCTTTTATTTTATTTAAAGGAACACTTTTGAAACATATATTCATTCTATATCCGTTTATCAAAAAATGAACGATAAAAGTTGACCAATCAGAAAATGACGAAATAAATGAAAATTGTAATTATTCATAATACAATTATAAAGGTATTTGGTAAGACCTAAAGTTACTTGCTGATTTCTCTCTACACTCAAAAGCCTCCACCCCACCGCCTATAAATATTGCTAAAAGTTATGAAAGTGGCGATTAAAACATTTAGCCAGTTAAAATCCATTTGCAAAATAGTTAATGTTTTCTATAATTTACGGGGAAACAAAACAAAACAAAAAACCAAACGTTAAAATGGTTTTGCATTTAAAAGAAACAAAAATAACAATATTTGTTTATTGCAATCTATAGCTGCCAAACCCAGCGTTTGTATTTTTTTTTATTTGTTTCAAAGTGCACGTGCTTTCTCTTAGCATTTGAGTAGTTTTATTTTTTGTTTCTTAGAAATAACAGACGCTAATGTAGCTGCACGTGCTGTAAAATATTAAAAATGTTTGAAACAAATTATGTTATTGTTGCAAGTGTTCCTTATTTTGTACAACATTGTGTTGTGGATTTCTGGTACATGCAAGAATAGAGAGGAAGTGACAAACTTCTAATGTTATTTTATTTTGATTGGTTAGTAGAAGTAATTAAAGTTGTGATCTTAAATTATAAGGTATCCAATGACAACTGCTGTTTGCTGTAATGTATTTCTACTTGTAGTTCAACTGCTAAAGTTGGTTCGCTTTCAAGGGACCCATTGCACTATTTAAAATGTTTAACACATACAAAACTATTTTACGGTACACTATTTCTTTAATATTTTTTAGCCTAGCATACTTTCTTCAAGAATAGAAAGCTTTAATCACAGCCTGCAGTTCCGGACCTGCCAGACTTTAATACAATTCGATTACGAACCTCAAGGGTTCAACCTAAAGAGAGTACACTTACATATTGTTTATGAATTCGATACAATGCAACATATTTTTGATCTGTTTTACAAAACTGTTACGATATTGACACATCTGTCAATCATGATCAATATCAAATCCATCTGCTGTATCCACACCACGTGATTACCTTCAGATGTATCTGAATACCAATGCAAGTTATACAGTAATGTGAACAAGTGCTCAGCGATGTTTTTGCTGTCTGTTTATTTATCTGGTAGCTGACGATATATAAACAAGTAGCAAAATATCACAAAATAAGAATCTAGCGTTTGATTAAATATTGACAGATAAGCTGATACGCAATACGAAAAGAGATTACATTCTTCGATTTATTACCTCACGCCACGTGCCGCATGCGCTTTTTTTGGAAATATTTCCGCAATTTTACGACCTTGGTAAAACAATGTTATAGTTTAACACGTGAGTAATGAAAGCATTAGATACTGATACACAAAGCAAAATAAAAAGAAACATTAGGCATTGTCGCAACAATGAGTTACAAAACAAACCTATGTATCTATTTTCTCTAACAACAAAGACCACACAGTTACAACTGAGGACGAATATGAACGTACAAACAAACATAGTCTAATGTCAAACAACAACCCCAAGGACTTAACGCTCTTCAGTTATTTTGTGGTTACTTTATTCAGATTTTCTGTAAAACGATGCAGTATTTGCACACGTTTTAATTGCTACTCGACCTACATATATAAAAGTCGAATTTCTTCTCATTTCAAGCGAGTTACAATAGGACAAAAATTAAACGCTTTATTAAATGCTGTATCTCCCAACTTTCTATTATTCATGTGAAACAATGTCAAAACTAAGGTCAGTGACTTTTTGTTTGAACATTCTATACCAAATAATATCTTTGTGTTGTAGTTTCATTTATTACGTATTCATTGAAAGTATATCTTATTAAATAAGACAACGTTAATTAATTAAAGGGATCTACCTATAACCTCAATACACGTTGTTTAACCACCACGCAGTCTCTAATACAACATTCTATCATGGATCTGACATTAACAATAATTTTTCATTCAGATCGCACTGGTTTTGATACTATATAATTTAACCAAAGAATAATAACAACAGAGATGGAAGGCCATTTAGACATGTAGTCATAGTGTCTCAACTCTGTTATACACACACAGACACGCCTGCCATGGTTTCATACGATACATTTAAGTGGACATTCCTATATGTTATATATTATGTATTTCCTGTGTTGAAAAGGGTATACAAATTTCTGTATTAATTATTTTTAATTCTTCTGTTTCATGAAATGAAATAATTTAATTTTTGGCAATCATCTAGTTATCACTGCTAACTACGAAAGCCTGTATAAGATAAACAGTAACGTTACTTAACAAGCAAAACGTCGTGTCTATTTAGGGTTGATCTTCTGGCCTGCAAAAAAAAGAAATGTTATTACTCATTTATTAGACAAGAATTGCCAGTTTTCCTGTCAAATGTCGGAGGTTTTCACCAGGTACGTCTTCCTACCCCAATACCTGGACTGAAAATTTCTTGAAGTGGCGTTAAACCCCAAACAAACAAAATAAAAAAACAATAATTAATTTAAATTGTTAGAGTAAAAATTATCAGTATCTTCAGTGGTCAGAAATGAAAATTAAACACTATGAATGTAAATATCATTAAACGAAAATATTTTATTTGCACTTCAAACTAAATCTTGTGGCCTGGGCGTCATAAACATATTCTTTGCTGAGAATTTTTTATTCCCAATGTCACTTAATCGTGGTTTTCTATTTTCTCTGTTGCAACTTAAACAATGTTTTATGGCGTTGGGACCTTTTTCACATTGAAGACAGTCAGCGCCTCTTGATACGTTCCAGCAGTTCTTTGGTTTTCAACTCGTTATTGTTGGTGCTAAAAATTACATTACTGCATATTAGTCTGTTTAGAGAAAACTCATTCTTATTTACAAATTTGTATTTACACTTATTTATTGAAAATCATTCAATTATAATAATATTTTTTCTGTTTATAAAAAAAAACTATTACTACTATTTTACGAACTGGCTTGCTTGTATCCCAAAAAAGACCTTCCTGCTGACATTAAACTATGATCAATAAAGATAACTTTAAAAAAAACATTGTCTCATATACTCATATATAAGTGTGTTTTCAAACGAGCAGTCGTTGACATTTTACAACTCCAATTTTTTGCATTTTGTGATAATAAAGGACTAAAACTGTAATCGATGTAGAAGTACCAAAGGAAAGATAATTTTAGACTGTTCCGTTTAAATCTAGAATTATATCAGGGCAAAAATCTTTTTAGCATTAATACCGTCTTCTTACGTCGGATGTTATAGGTTCGCGATGTTGGATAGGAGTGTAGAATGTTTTTATGGTCGAATAACAACTAAAAGTAAATAGATGTTTTTCGCTTGTTAACATGTATTGTTTGAGATAAGTTTATGTGAAATTTTTTTTTGAAGTATGAGTCGTGAAGTGCTTAAAACTGAAAGACGATTTACGATTTAGTTTAAACATATTGAAAAGTTTCTTTTATAAAGCATGTAGATTTAAAGAATATCTCACAATTTACTATAAAGAGAAAGAATTATTCCCGCTGTTTTTTTGTTAAAAAGGGAGATTAAAACGTCTTAATCTGGATTTTCTGGTATTGTGTAAGAATTTAAAATATATTATATAGAAATTCTGAAACCTTTTTCCTTCCTGTAGATGTGTTATGTGATTTATATTTAAAATTTACCGATATTAACATAAAAAACGAAGTGTGTGTATATATAGAAAGTTATGTCTAAATACATTTCACATTTACAATTAATGATATTTAATGTTAAATAAAATGTGAACTCCTCCTCGTCCGCAAAACGGATAGGATAATCATCCAATGAAAATAAAGTATTGGGTATTACGCTGGCAACTGTCATATGAAAAATCTGAAACAAGTGTTGAAATCTACATCATTAGTATAGCTCCTCCCCTTGTATTATCAGAAAGCCGTCGCTTCAGGCGTAATAGCACTACATTTTGAGAGTAAACAGAAATAAGGACTATTGAGCTAAGACAGTTTTAGCTTGCAGATTTAAATTTTTTGTCACAACAAACTTAAGTAAATATTGTATTAATCTTTTGAAATAGGCTTGCAGAACGTAAACTTTAAAAAGTGATTTTTAAAACGACAAACAAAATCGTTTGCGTATATATTTCTCGCGTGGAAGTGTATTAAGATTTCAACATTTTAAAAGTTGAATCAACTGGAATTGAATGTTTATATGAAGGGCGACGAAATGGTAGAGAAATCGAACCTTGCCTTGTCCGAGGGGCCGGGATTTGAGAATCCCCATTACTATGGGACTGAAATGTCATACGGTGACCATCATACAGGCAGCAGGGTAAGTTGCTTTTAGTCATTGATAAAAATATAATTCATTTCGTTAAAATGTCATATTAACTTAATTAGTAAGGTATTAACAGTAATATATTCCCAACAATTATTTCTGTTTTATACCTCCCTCGCAAGGTGTACTTTTTCAAATTATGGATTTTTTTCAAATATTTTTTTACATTTTATTTTATTTTTTTTAAAAAGTAAAATAAATATATATATCCTTAATTAAAGTTAGAAAAGTCTGTCTTCTTTTGTTTGCCTTGCAGTGCAGTATTTAAACGTGAAACCCCTGTTTTTTAAATATTTTAAATGGTCAACAGATTATGGCAAAACTTTAGCTAAAAGTAAAATTATACCAAACAAAATCCTATTGGACCTGATTTATCTTGTACAATATTGTGTTAGTTTTCTGAGTGAGAAGTCCAAAAATAACGTGTCTTTTATGTACAAATAAATATATAAAAATTAAAATAATTCTCTATATAGATTGGAAGTATATTTTTAATTTGACATGTCAAACGCGAAGTGTTTAATACGACATTGTTTTGATATATTTTAACGGAATACACTTTACATAATAACATGATTCAATATATATTTTAAAATTCTATTGTATTGTAACACTCGATAGGACGATTGGAAAATGAGAAATAATTGCATATTCAATATAATTGGACTACTGGTGAGCGAAAATTAGAAAAAAAGAAACCCGAATTGGCTAACTTGTCGGCATGTTGTGTGTTGTTAAATTTGCAATAATTGGTACAAATGAGATTAATTTGACCACAATCAAGGCGATAATAACGTTTTCTACACGTGGTTGGATTATATGAAGTAGTCATTTCCCCCGAACCAATTGAACAAAGACAGGATTTAAACGTTTTTGTTTTTAAATTTCTGCCTGTATCTCATATAATATATTTTTTCAATATTTGTAACAAATAATAATAATAATAATAAACATTTAATGTGTGATGATAATAGCCGTTTTAAAGGATTGTTTTGTATTGAATTATATTTTGGTTGTTTTTTTTATAAGTGCAAATGAAGTCTCAAATTTAATTCTTAAAAGATTGAATTTAATGAAATTTTGTAAGACGAATGTTTAGGGTAATTTGGCAAATCAAATGGTAACTGGTTTAAATTATTTCAGTCAAAGGTAATGCACACTTTTCGTTAAATAATATTTGTATTTATCCAAACCAACAGATAAAATCCCAAATAATTTCGAGTTTTTGTTAGTAAATACATACATATTTGTTTAGGAATTAAAAATATGCTAATTCATTTTACTGCGAGTGCAAGAATTTGAAGTAAGTTTCATTTTAATGTTTTTGTTTTTGTTTTTACAGATGTTCTTAAATGTAAGCAAAATTAATCCTGACACCTATTTGTATATTACGTACTCGTTTTGACAAAACGCAGAGATTTGTTTTATGCATGTCGATTTTTTCTTTCGTTTTGAAAGTTTGCATTCCAACAACTTTTCCTGGGTGTTTTCTCTTATCAGGAAGTGTCACCTTCGAAATTCTTCGGCATTTATCACTCGTGTTAGATGCTTATCGAAAGTCAGCAAATCTATCAGAAGCTTTCGAAATGTGACGCTTGAAATTAAGGAGAGCAGATTGTTGATAAAATTTATGTTGTTTCGTGACATTTGCGATCCTTGCAGGTCGAAAGCTGTAAATATTTATTTGCAAAATACGAAACATGCACCTGCATCAAAATCAATAAAACCCACAATTTTTTTAGTTAAAACTAATTTGTTCTACACATGTTCTCAAATTGAAACATGCATCACGTAAATTACAAAGGAATTGAAACAAAAGTAACGACCTTATTAAGTTAAAATGAAATTTAAAAATTATATATTGTTTAATGATTCGATTGACGAATATCCTACGGACGTTTAAGTCGCCTCGATGGGCGTAACACAAATTAGAGTATTTTAAGATTTCCTATCTGCAGAGAGATTTTTCAACTATTTGGTCACAATCATAAGATAACAATAACATTTTAATTTGATCAAAAGCAGCTGTCTGTGTTTGGAACGAATGCCAGTAGTATCCGATTATTTACTTGAAAATTAAGTAAAGATGTGTCACGTGCCGATAATAATATACTCGAAATATTTTAATTACTAAGCACTTTCAGTTAATTGCTTTCAGCATACGTTACAGTTGTAAATTAAATCTAAATTGACTCGGTGGTTTTTGACAAATAAATCAAATTCATCATCGCGATGGTACCCGTAGTAAAAACGTCAAAAATAGTTCAAGAATTAATTCCTGATCGAGTCCTGTCGTCCGCAGTTTTAGAAAAAAAAGAATATGTCAATGTTCATTACACGATAAGAGATACATCTCGTATTTTTAATGCAATCTGATATTATATTTAAAATATTTCAACCCTTTGCCCAGAAATCTGAACAATGAATTTAATATTATATTTAGCAGTTTAATAAAATTACTTTGTATGTACTGTCATTGTGTATATATTATGGTACAAGAACAAAAAAAAAATAAAAATAAAAACAAACAAACAAAAAAACAAAACAAAAAAAACCAAACAAATAAACAAACAAAAAAAACAATAAACAAAAACAATTCAATTACTCAGAAAAATATTCTATTTATTTATAGACTATGCCAGTTCTGAACAAGTTCGAAAGTCAAAGTTTCTGTGCGGGATGTGGAATCCGGATTTTGGACAGATATTATCTGTTAGCTGTTGACAAACAATGGCATGTTTCTTGTTTAAAGTGCTCCGACTGTAAAATTCAGCTAGATTCAGAACTTACTTGTTTTGCAAGAGGAGGAAATATTTTTTGCAAAGACGACTATTACAGGTAAGATTTTCTTTGCTTTCTTGTATTTATTTAGTTCAGGAAGTTCTTGCGGGAAATAAAGCAGCCATACTTTTAGTAATGTGCATGAGCATTTAGGAGTATGTAAATGGAACTATTTTCTTCATTTTAGAGGGTTTTTTAAGTTACGAGTCAAAATTCCCCAACGAAAGACCTGTTCACATAGAGCTCTACAGACTATTTGACCCTTTATTAACCTTGTCAAATACGTATACATTGTACAATGTATATTGTATTTATTCTCCACCCCTTTATCAACACATATAGCAAAAACGAATTTCGATCTGGGATAGTAAAACGTACAGTTTTTATACGATATTTTACGAGGACCGATTTATCGTATCAGTTTAGCCATCTTTATTTTCTATGGCATCAGTTGTTTATTTGTGGGTGTCAGATTGCTTTCGAAAAGGGTGGGGATAAGTAGTACGTAAGTGTATGAAAACATTAATTATTGGTGGTTACTTATTAATTGTAAACACCATGAAAAAAAAGAGTAAAAAGCCATATTTTGGAATCATGTACCAAAATACATGTATTACTATTTATTCTTTCTCTTGTTTATGAAAATTGGTAATAATAATAATTACAAGACTTTCATTGATACTTCCTGATTCATGTTTGAAAGGGTTTCAAAAAAGAAAGCAAAATGTGTGCTTCTTGTTACATGTCAAATGAAATGTATTTACCATTTTTATAACATTTATGAAAAATTAAATACATATTAAACCCATAAACACGAATCTTTGTACTGGTTCCTGTTATTTAAAGGTCATTAGAACAGAGGACAGGGAACTTTTAAATCTGTGTTTTTATAACTTCATGTTTTTAAACTTGCTCTTTATTTAACTGTATATATTCTTTTGTTAAAAACCAAACAACAAAATTAGTCGTATTGATATATGGGAGAACATTGGTTCACTAAAATAAGTCCAAAATAAAATATGTACGTTTTCTATTACCCTCTCTAACCTTAAATTTGGTCTTACGCTAGACATTTTATGTTCATTTGAGCTCAAGCGCTGATAAAGGCTACATTGACTTCTCATTAAGCCTATGTAAAAATTCCCTCATTCTCTTTCTCCCTCCTTCCCTCCCTACCTACCCACCCTACCCTACCGATTTTCCAGTTGTAATAGGAGACAAACACATATATTTTATTTTGGCCTTATACGACTGAAATATGTCATTAATACTTGGTACACAAGCCTATGTTCTCTACATTATAGTGTCATGTTTCCTATTTCGGTTGTTCAATTTATCTATTATTAAATTCAGTTCAAATTTTTGCCGTCATTGAACTGTTGTTTGAACTATCTTATATTTAATTAAAGAAAATACTTTATAAACATCTCCTTGAATGGCAAAAAGAGCTTTTCTTTTATATACATATTGTCACTTGAAAACAAATTTCTATAAAACAATTTAAAAATTGTAATAGAGAAAACCACTTCTCCTCTTGTTCATTAACCCGATAGTTCAAAAGGGATACGGATATTTATCCGGAAATTTGTATCCATCATCAAAGATTTCAATTCATTTCTTAAGTTAAATATTTGTTTCAATTTTATGGATGTCGAAGTAGTTTTTAAATTAGGAAAATAAATAAAAATCAATTTCTTGTTTGTTTCAAGTGAGGGGGGATTAATTTGTAAAATTGTTTCAATATTTGTCCTCAAACATTTCTAATATAAACTTAAACTTCTAATTTTCTTTCTTTGTATATGAAATAATGTTTCACATAATATATTTCTAAATTAAACATAGCTGTTCCAGTTTTATTGTCCAGGGTATATTCCGTTTTTATTTTATTTTCAATCCTGTCTAAGAAGTTGTAGAGTAAACAAGAAACAAAATACACTATGTCCGCGATTGAATTTAGTGTTTAGTTTTGACTGTAGCACTTCTGGGAGATAAAATTAGTGCACGTGGTTCTGAAGGACCTGCACGTTCGCCGTCCCTTGATTTTTACAATAATTTGATGTGTCATGGAACAAAAATCTTGCAATTTTTTTCAAATGAATTGAAACCCTCCAAATGGAAACATGAGGGTTTAACAAAAGACCACAAATATCGATTAATACAAATCAATTTGTAGTAGAAAATGTCCTTTTAACATCTCCTACTTATCGACTCCTGTGTCGGCGGGTCTCTTTTGTATACCGTTGGTAATCTGTATTTAAAGCTTATAATTTCATATGCCCCGCTTGGTTAGATGTCTATCGCCCATACAATATACTCATTTTCCAGTGGCATTCTCAGTTCGCCCGTTTATTTAACCTTACATTTAGATTCTTGGTGGTCTCCTTTCCCCCTTTATTCTGGGTAAATATTTAAATACGTTCATCTTGTGGTATCATATTTTTGATTCAATATTTTAGGTAGAACTGTGTACTTTAAAGTAAATACTTTCTAAAACTTAAGTTCGTTCAATTATGTGTAAGATTGCAATTCAAATTTTAGATATGGTTTTTGTTATTTGCTAGAAGTGATCTTCAAGGTATGAATTATTTTCTATATATAAAGCCTTCATCCAACCCTCGATTTTTTTTTAATTTACACACACAATCTAGTGTTAATTTAATAGAAAATTATATTGAGCGTTGATAACTTCGATCAGTCATATTTTATTTTAAGTTTATTAATATTAAATAACACGCATTTTTTTAGTAGCAAATGTTGTAGAAATTTTTTAGAGCGCGTGCCTTCATTCTCACCCGTAAAGTGCTTTCGTTTAAATTAAATAAGATTTAAATTTAAATTTGAACTTTTTTTATTATTAGATTCTGAAGATCTTATATGTTTGCCAAATCAGCCGTTAGCATTTTAGCATTATCATTTTGTCCATTTTTTTATAGTGAATGAGAAGTAAAACGATAAGTATATTATCTCCCTTGACAGTTTAAATTACATGCACGAAGGTAAAAATAAAGAGCGTTTACACTACAACGTTAAATAAGTCCCGTTTTATTCAGATTAACAAGGGTATACCTTTATTTAAAACGCAACAAAAGTTAAGCCAATCACTTTAACATTAGATATGATGACGTTGGGAAAACCGTGTACAAATTAAGATAATAATTCCTTTTCCTAACATAGGGTAGATGTTTTTGTTTAGGTCATTTATAAAAAAAAGTTAGTTTTTTTCCGAACTGCTCGTAAAGTAAGGTCTCAACACCCTAATTACATGTGTATAGATTAAACAACCAGACATGCAGTGAATTTTATGTATTGCACCAATTTTTTAACACTAGAATCCTAATAGAACTCACAAATGTATATATATGTGTGAGGTTTTACGCTATGGGTTTTATTTTCAAGAGGAAAGTAAAGAAATAGGATAGTTTTCGTGACAAAGATAAATATATTTCCGTCAAAATCGTAAGATGAAGTATTTGTAAAACGTCTTTAATCTGTAAAATAAACAAAAACGAAATCTGATGTACTGGTTTAGAACTCAGCAGATATTTTTGATTCTCAAAAGAGATTTAAACTTCTCAACCTTGGACTATATTATATTTTTACTAAAGGATTCATTTTGAAAAAATCTTCATTCATCGAATATAATTTAATGAATACCTTCAATAAAGAAACGTTTGCAAACAGAAAAACTGTCACAAACATCCATAAATCCTACAAAGGTTTGGGGCTTGGTATTGAAGCAGGAATCGGTCCATTTTAATGTTAATGTTTATAGAGGAAACAAGTTTTACCATGCGCAGTACACCAACAAACGTAGACATCGTCCACAGCTATAGCCTATGTAGTAATCAACAAAAGTGATTTAGCTTTAAAGGCTGTGTGCATTGTCCAGTGAATAATAAAAATTAAATTCTTAACACGATATTTCCCGCATACAAATGTACATGTATGACAATCGACTGCTAGTTTACTCTGATTTGAAATAAAATGAATGTACAGGTAGTATATGTGTACCAGAACAATTACCATGGATACGATTCTCTCTATTATATTATAATTATGCACATATTGGCTTTTTCCTTGTTTACAGTTTTCCGAACCAGGACGACATATATGTAACTAGATCGGTAGTGCAGAGGGTGGATGATTTTTAGTTCAAAAAGAACGGGAGATTTGTATATGTGTGATTGGTCGTTTAAAAATATTTAAAAAAATTTCTCAGTTGATATTACGAAATAACGTGCTTAATACTGTATAGTGATTGGTTGTTTTCAAAGAATGCAAGATTTGTCTTGCTAGATTGCTAGATAGTGCATAAGACGGACGATTGGTTGTACACAATAAACGTAAGATTTGTCCTGCACTATGCATACTCCTGATGATTGGTTGTTCATAGCGAACGCGAGATTTGACCTGCTAGATAGTACAAATGGCATATGACTTGTTGTTCACAAAAAACCGCGAGATTTGGCCTGCTAGATAGTGCAAATGGCATATGACTTGTTGTTCACAAAAAAACCGCAAGATTTGACCTGCTAGATAGTGCAAATGGCATATGACCTGTTGTTAACCAAAAAAAATGCGAGATTTGACCTGCTAGATAGTGCATATTGCATATGACCTGTTGTTAACAAAAAACTCGAGATTCGTCTTGTTGATGCTATTTAGTGAACACATTGGTTGTTCACAAAGTATGAACTGCTAATTCATGAACACATGCTCGTGCATATCTCAAAAAGATAGTGGAATCAGCATAGCATATTTGATCGTTTGCACAAACATGAGCTTTTTTTATATGCGGGTATAAATGATGGATTATTTACAGTTGATGTGTCTGGTAGTTTATTGCTAACCGTATATGAGAAGGCGAAGTTTCATCGAAACACCGCTGTATATTGAGATGACTTTTACGCATGTCATGAACGCTTAATAGACATCCTGAATAAAGCTGAAATATTGCCTACTGGACGTTAATCAATAATCAATCAATCAATCAATGAACGCTTAATGGATGTTTATATACAACTTTCATATGTACATATTACACAATGTTAAGGCCCCAAATTATTCTGATGTAGTTTGGAAATGGATCGCATTTTGAAGATGGTCAATAACAAACAAAAAAGTCTTGACAAGCCTCGGTTGCTTGTCGATTATAATATAACAGTCGTGTATGAAAATTAAAATTAACTTATTAGAAGTAATAGAATTTTTTTTTATCACACATGGGTTTTCTTTTGACAAATAATAAATTAGGTCGAGACAAAAACAACTATTTTCCGCGCTTCTTATCGGAAAGACACGATATGAAAGTAATAGTATTTCTTTTTCAATAATTAGAAATACCCCGTGTCAGTCAACTGTGGCCAAAGGCACCACGTTTTCTAGTTTTTCAACATTTTCAATTATGAATTTCGAAATATTGCTGATCCATAACTCAACATGAATCGATAAAAAGTAGCTTAAGATATGATATGCTGTATGAATTCGCTATTGCTGTGTGCTAATCTGTCACTTCTGAAATTATTACAAAAATATTTGGTTATAATTCTCCGTTCCAGACCACCAACCTTGACGAACTTTTTCGTCGTTTTCCTGCTTTTTTAAGCATTTTAGAAGCAGATTGTATCAATACTTTTGATACAATCACAATTGCAGGAATCATCGAAAATTTTATTGACAGACGATACTTAAAATTCATTGGCGGGAAAAATGGCACGGGGCGAAACTGAGCTTGAAAATGTCATTTGAAACTTGATTTTTCATTCGCATGATTTAAATCTTTGGTTTTGTCAGTTGGTAAAGAAATCGTACCTAAGTACAGTACCAAGATGAACTGCTGATTGGAGGGAAAATTGTTTTACCAGTGGTGGGAATCTTAGGTACCTCGGTGCGCTACAATCCAATATGACAATAACAGTCGCTGGATTATATGTTTTTATACAACGAAAGAGAAACATATTAAGAAGAATATCAATATTTCTCTAGCTTGTTTTCTGTTAATTTAGGATCTTTTTCTGGTGTAATAATAATAATTATTAGTATTATAAGCTTGATTATTATAAAGTTAACAAATGTGACCAATAAATTTACTGACCAGTGAACGATTGACATGAAATTTTATTGGATAGATTTATTTTCTGTAGATTTGTATTCAACTAGATTTAAAGTGGTCAGTGCATCTGATCTCTCGATTTTTTTTTTTAAATTTCTATGAAACTTTCGAAGGTAAAGAAAACATGCGAACATCACTGCAGATGTTCAAATTGAACGGAACTAGATGAAATTCTTCATTTTCAGCGTAGGTCAAAGATCAAAGACTGTTAACGTTTTTAAGAAATATGATGAACATAGTTTCATACTTAACTAAACATTAATCAAATTAATATAAAGGCATTCCATTGAAAGAACAATACAGTTCTGTCCAGATGGTCTGCCAAAGCCGGAACAGATGACGAGTATGTTCGGCCTTGGTGTTTGAAATTAGTCTTACCAGATGCAATTTTTATTTTGAGATTCTTATATTAAATCCAACAAATGAAAAGTTCTTGAAAATTTAATAAAAACAGAATGAGAAAGATTCAACATAAAGTCCGATTTCCTAGACTATAAGAAGTTGGCACGTGCGCATCCCCGCCCCAAATAACTCCCTATTGTCATCAAAGTAAGCGCTTCCAGATTCGATGTGGATTTAATAAACTAGAAGAGTATTTCTTCAGTAGTTGTCTGATAGTTTTATATCTTTTGACATAAGTTTGTCGTGAAAAAGTCGTCAAAACGAACTTTATTTCCCTCAGCACACTTAAAAAATTATTAATGGTTGGGTGAAACCGAAAAGCTATACAATCGGATCATCTCGGCTAAATTCTGTTCGCGGTCTGAACTGTGGTAATAAATCAATCTTTGCCAGTTATATATGACATCATTAATAATTCGGGCGTTTTGTTCTTGTCGTGGTACAGCTAAATATTTGTCCGTGTTGAGTTAAAATACGATTTTTCCTTAATAAATAACAATAAAATATCAGTGGCATTTTGAAAGAGGATGGGCGACGATGCCCAGGTGGAATTCAGTTACTTCCTGTCTCACATTCTCAGTAAGAGGCTGTTTATTCTAGGTGCATAGAACTACGTTGTTCCCCGGGCATCACGCCACTATTACTTTTTCGCGAAATAGAGCAAATAGAAACGAAGTGGAAGAATAGCATGGATAATCATAAGTATTTTGATCATTTTACCATTATTATTGTATACATCTGTATACGTATCAATATGTTTTATGTTGTTATATCTAGTCCTTTTTACTTATGTAACAGTATTAAAATATTTTACTTGTCTACCCGTTTTACTACAACACCCGAACTAAAATTGAAACACGGTTTCAAACTGTTGCATTTAGCTCTGCTCGAAAATATCAGTGTCTTGTTTTAGGTAAAGACCTGTTTTACTTTTTGAATTACCACTCGGATTATGACAAGAAGTTTTATGAAACCGATAATTTCAAATAGCTAGCTATTGATGCTAGACAACATATTTATTATGTTGACACTAATTTTTATCAACACTACTGGCATTCTCATTTGTAATAAGTATTAATTATGCAGCTCTTTTTGTCTACATTTTGATATATTCTTACTGCGCGAAATTGGTACGTGTCCTACGATGCCCTCCACAGAAACGAGAAGCGAATCCTTTAATGTCAGTTTCTTTTAAATAATCCCAAATTTGGGGATTTTGTGCATCGTATCTATTCATGATATCGCAAAAACTCTAAAAATGGCTACTTGAATAACCTAAAATGTGACAATTAGGACAGATTGTGATCCGAATTGTATGAGGTGCATGCATACCTTGGTTTGTAGTGGGGTTCGTGATCTAATCTTCGATTTTATACGTTTCTTCCAGTGGTTGTTTTTTTAGTTTTCTGTTGCTCCTCATATTTTCGTGGGAGCCTCGGTGGTCGAGTGGTTAATAGTAGTTCGTCTACTATTGATCACGTGGTCTGTCAACACTGAGGTTGCGGGTTCTAGTCTCACTGTGTGTACTCGACTCCAAGATTGCCAGTTTTTCTACGCAGGTCGGGGGTTTTCTCCCCCGATAAAATCTGGATGCCATCATATAGCTGAAAATTTTCAGAAAGTGGCGTTAAACACTATTCAAACCAACAACACCTTATATTTTCGTTGATTAATTCCTTACATTGAATTAGTTTATGCTTTGAAACTCCAATATACCAATCAAAAAAATATATCCATTAAGCAAGCGTTAGGGACCGACCATTTAACTTGCAGGGGGGGGGGGGCCTTGGTTTTTTCCTAAAAAAATATTTTGAAAATGATTTTTGATGAAAAAAATATTTTGGAAGCAGAGGTTAAGAAAAAAAATATTCTGAAGAAGGATTTCTGCTATATAAAATAATGCTTAGAATGAAAAAAATATTCTGTCGCGACGCCTTCAAAAAATAAATATTTTGTCCGCGATTGGCGCGGAAAAAAATTTTCTGACCAAAACAAAAAACCTTTCAAGTTAAATGGTCCGTCCCTTAAGCATTAAGTTGTGGTACAGCTTTTGTCTGTGGTACTAAAGCTTGGAGTACTTTCGTAGGTAATGCATAGGTTACGCCCCTGCTTGGACAATGCAAGTATTATATGGATATTTGGACATTTCTCTATACTCTGTTACAACCGCCGCATAACAAGCTTGAAACAAAACAGTAATAAAATTACAAATTAACATCAAATTAACATCCAAAACGAAAATGTCAGTTTAAATTTACCTTCACTTTATAAATATTGAGACACTCCTTCAAAGTATGTTATAATATTCAATTCAAGTATGACATTTTAAAGCATGTATATTGAAAATGTAAATTAAAAATATATTTATGATAATATGTAACTATTGAAGTGTCATACAATTATTAAATGAGATTTTTAAAAATTAAATTGTTTATCTGCAACAGGGTGGTCCATCTATTAAAGTGCTTCGTGACGAGGCATTTTTTCATGTTTCCTTTCAGAGGCGTTCCATTATAATTTCCGGATGTAACAATGAGCTTCCAAGCTGAGTTAAAAGTTAGTTAAAAAATAAAACATCAAAAGTTTATTCCCTGAAATATTCAAACTATTTTTGCTTTTCAATTGTCGCAAACAGGAATACCAGATTTATAATGGCTTACATATGAGCTTTGTATAGTGTAATTTTTGCACACACAAAAAATAAAAATAAAAATAAAATAAAATAAAAAATAATAAAAATGAAAATAAAACATAAATAAGTAAATAAAATAGCAAAGAATAATTAATTAAATGAATGTTGTCTTTTTACTACGGTAGGACGTGGGTGGATTTTGTAGAATGTACATGTTTCCTACTTCAGACCAATTGTAATAGATCTTGTGTTTGTATTATATATTTTGTATATTTTATATTTATTATAATTTATTTGTTTCATTTTTCAGACGATTTGGAGTTAAAAGATGTGCAAGGTGTCACCAGGGAATCGCAGCAAACGAACTTGTCATGAAAGCGCGGGAATTAGTGTACCACATTTCTTGTTTCACGTGTTCGTCTTGTCATAAACCACTTTCAACTGGAGACCAATTCGGAATGAAAGAAAATCTTATTTACTGTCGGGATGACTACGAATTATTATTCCAAGGAGACTATTTTCAAAGTATAGCAGACGATTTGTCTTGTCACCAAGAAGGACATTTGCCATTTTATAATGGCGTTGGTACTGTGCAGAAAGGGCGTCCTAGAAAGCGAAAGAACCACCTATCGGACAGTGACGTGTGTCCCCCTGGAATGGGTAAGTGTTTTTACGTCAATTTAAAAAGTTGAGAAAAATTCGAAACGAAAAGTGTTCGTGACATGTATTAATAACAAAACTTATCACATTGTCTATGCATATTGCTTTGGCGTTAACCGTTGTTTTTTCTTTACTCTGTGTTACTGTATATTTTACAAACAATTCATTACCTACTGGCACCTGTAACATTGCTTTATATTTAGGGTATATTGTTATCCTGACTGTTCCCATTTGCTTCTGGTCAATGATCAAACTCATTTAGACAGATGGTTAGTGATTTTATGAATCGAGGTCCCAGTTAATACGTTGATGTTCAAAGAATTAAAATTTGAATCAATCTTAGGGTGCATCTCTAGTATTCGAAAGCTCTTTATAACAGATCGGTAGCGTCAGAAATGTTGCATTCGGAAGCATTTCTTACTGATGAGGCCTGAAAGTGACGAAAGATTGCAAACTAAATGACGACTTATTCGCAGGAATCCCGCGAGATGTCAAAATCTCAACAAAAGTACATTAATCATCGACAAAATCAATAAATGTCTGCTGGCGGAAAGTTTAAATTGTGCAGTTTTTAAGTATGCACATTGCATGAATTAAAATTTTAGAAAAGCAAACGCCAGATTTAGATGTAACGAACTGATTTTCCTCAATATCGCAGTGACGGGTTTTTATGCAAATGACCTGTTTTGCTTTTACTTTTGTTTCTGAATGCTTGTGTCAGTTGGTGTTAAAACTAAGCATCATCGGGCAGAAAAGGTGAAAAAGCTTTTCCTGGTTCGACATTTGATTTTAACTTGTGTTTGTATTATTATTTTCTAGAAAATAGGTCATAAAAATATTATATGTTTCTGTCGACTTAGCTGTAAGGATATCTCTAGCATATCACCCTGATTTTTCGACCCGAGATAACATGGCGCATACAATATCTATAACGTACCGGGGTGACACAGAATTTGTTTTCTTAACTCTTATGCAAGTTTATTTAATAGATGTTTTTCATAATCCATGGTATATTTTATTTCTGATAAAACTTTTAGATTTTTGGGATAGCGTGTGCATTTTGATAAATATTTCATCAAATTTCTATTTTTTAATCAGGAATGAGATATTTTTATATTTAAAACAACAAATAATGACTTAGGGCAGATTTTAGAAATGTTGTATTACTTAAATAAATATTGTGTTGTATCAAGTGAAGCCGTTTGAACATTGCAAGTCCACCTAAACACATGATGTAAATCATTTATGCCGGACAAAACGGATCCGTAAAAAATGATTGATTTTAGCTTTAATCATGGTCACAAAAACTTTCGAATTCTGCACAGAACAATAAATTTGCAAAAATTATATTTTTTTTTCTGTTAAACAGATGCACAGGCGAAATGTTTTGAAATCCTTCAAACTAAAAAGCTGAAAGAATGTCAAAAACTTGCATCTGATTTTGAAAACGACAGAATCTAAATTGCATTTAAATTGAAAATTAATGACTTTGACTCGCTGCCATTTTATTATCTGAAGGTTAATGATAGTTGTAACGTAAGAATGACGTAACGTTGAGATACCCATTACCTCCGTCACGCTTCATTGATTGTCGTAGCATCTATCTGGCTAATGTATCTCAGGCGATAACATTATTCATGCATGATACGCAGATTGTTTGCTCTTATTTTCTTTAAATAAAATAATTTATATATGCTGATTAGTCATTATTTAAGATATTAAATTCTAGACAAGTTTTTGTTTACTTTATTGGAGGAGCTTAATTTGTTTCAAAGTAGCGGAATTGTTTATGAATTTTTTTATATTTTTATTTGTAAGTTCTGATTTATAAAGTCGTGCTCCTGCTAACAACACTACAGAAGATTTTATGTTCTTAATTTCCATTTAGTAAAATTTTTCTAAAACAATTTTCACAGAACCTGTGCATAGATCTTGTCGACAACATGCAAGCCGATCGATATAAATTAATGAAAATTGATTGGAGGAAATTGACTATCAAAAGAAATGAATCAAATGAAATATGCATCATTGGATTTCATTGACAGTTCTGCGACCCCATTCTTCTCTGTTTAAACAAGAGATCAGTTGTTATTGGGATGACAATAATTTAAAACGATCTGGTTCATTGTTGTTTATGCGATTATGAAAAATCAAATCGGGATGTTATAGATGTCTGAATATATTTGTTTATTTTTATGCACAATTGAATAAACTTGAACGAGTTGGGTGGGAATTGAAAACGACAGTCAAATTATCAGATATTGTCAACGGTGAACTGCCTACAAATGACGAAATATTTTGTGATGTTGAATTGTATGAAGGAGTTGCATTCATAACTAATTCAAGAAGTAAAAACTTTTTAAATAAAATTATATAAATGTTGTCGCTTTACTTTTGAAAAATTTAATCGAACGTTGAAAATTGCGTCCCCCAACCACGTGCCCCCAACTTAACACTCACCAACAAAATAGGGTAGCACTTTAAAGAGTTTTACTTTTCATATTTATATTTATTTATATATTTATAAATCAAGATGTCACGCATACCTATATTATGATGCATTGGATCGTCAAGATTTGTTCTATCTTTTTAGGACTTGTCGGGTAGTCGTTCTTGATACGTCCATTGTTTGTTATTAGTCAAATTTTTGATAGAATTTCAAAATGTCAACTGTCTTAAGAAATCAAGATATAAACGTCATAAAAATGTATAATTATCGCGTATTACAAATTTTAAGCATGTCAATGCGCGTGCCATATTGGGTTTAATAGGCAGAGAACGTTCGCCGCGTTTAATTATAGTTGATACGGACAAATTATGTCCATTTTATTTTCGAGTCGAGATCGCGGACAGGTTCGTGGCACCTATAATGAATAACCCCCGTCATTACTGATTTCTCCGATAAGAAAGCAGATACGGATAAAATTCCTTCGACAAGATAGATTCATTTTATGCGGACTTGAATAGACATTTCTTTTTTCTTTTTTATACTTTTTAAAAATTTATTATTGCTCTGTTGGAATTTTCTTTGTTTTTACTCTGGGTTGTATTCTATCCTGAAGGTGTGTGTTTTAAATATTTAAAAAGAATTGTTTTTCATCGAAGAACTCCATCATATAATTTGGTTCCTGATTCCTTATAGTGAAATATTTTAAGTATTTGAAATGCACTCAAACAAAAAAAACAACATTTTTTAAACGTGAGAAAATCATTTCAAGTTATAAATTGTGCCACCCTCAAACTAGACAAGTTTCCACACCTACAGTGCAATTTAAAATAAATTCTGAATAATCAAGCGGATCCCCCAGTGGCCGTGACCATGGACAGTAAATAATCTTGTCCCAAGGCTAAAGCCGCGACTGTTGAAATATAATCCACCATTGTTTATTATTTTTCTCCTATTTGGATTTTACAGCAGGAGACTATGACAAAATTGTCACAATTTTTCTATTTGTTCACTGTCTCTAAAAGAAACACAAAAGCTTCACAACGGTCAAGCACACTTGAAAATGTGTGTACTTGTTCAAGCGTCAAGGTGAGAATCCAAGATGGCGATCGCGGACATTAAACATTAGATTTGACACAGTTGTAATAATTATATAACTGCCCTGCTTACAATTTAAAACAGTCCTATGTTGATTTGAATTATCCGTTTAGTTTAACAAATATCCGGCATTGGTTGTTGCTGTGCTGGCTGAAAGGTCTTGAAATCATAATAGACTTTATCCTTTCCTGGGTTTAAACACTGTAAAATGTAATGCTTATATTTAAGTTAAATAAACACTTAATTTTGTGTGGGGTTCCGGCGCTCAAGTTATCTAGAAACTGTACTTGTTCACACTTTAGTTCTGATAAATCTAATTTATATAAATCAATTTTCAAATGTTGATTTAGTATAATGAATGATTCTTTGAAGTCAGTTGGAATTTTACAAAGTAAAAACATATTGTAGAAATATGGCTGTGATTTGAAACAAATGTCTTGATCGTGATTTCACGAGAATTCCCAATGCCTGCTTAATAAATGTGCAAGAATATGTATCTGTAATCATGAACCTCTGATAACCTCATACAATAACAAATTGACGCTAAATTGTTATAGTAAAGATTGCGCTCATATTTCTCAAAATACTTCTACAAAAACCACGTCATAAAGACGGCAACATTATCGTATCGCATTCGCGAGTATGACATTTCTTTGAAAAAAGCGTTTTATTGATAACGATTTGGATGATACGCTCTCCAAAACTAAAGATATAAAAGAGTGATTTTGAATTATGTTCAAGCCAGATGATCTGTGCGATATTGAAAACGTATAAATTTTGGTACAAAACATCTGTATTTAACAGAATAAAGGCTGATAATGTTGAATTTATAGAAGAAAATGTCATCAACGGTTCTATTTTTTGTTTTACTGCTATCAACTTAAAGTTCACTTGTTTTATTGAGGATATAAACTACCGCGATATTTTGAGTTACAGACTTATAAGTTACACGAGATATTGCTGAGCACTGAATTTGTACCAGAGCCAGTTTTTATTTAAAAAAATTAATTCAGGGGCAATGTGCAAAAAATATGTATATGTGACAGTGAATGTCACAACATATATAATAAATATTCAACTATGAGCAACACCTACCTAACCATACAATTTACTTGAAACTAGGACAAAATCAACAAATCACCGATTTACGAATTAACGAAAAACAAAAAGGGCAAATACGGCGGCATAAATTACTCGCTTGGAACAGTTAATTAATTTGATTATAGGATTGAACACCGTTTTCAATGGATTTATCAAGACCAACTCACTCACAAACAAATAAAAGTCCGACGTTTGTGAGTGAGTTGGTTTTGTTGATATACCGATAAATCAAAGAAAAAAATGTTGATCTTAAAAACGGAATTATACAGTCAGTCCCTTACGTGGGTAATTAGATATACCTAAAAACTTAAATTAAAAAAAAATTGTTAAATAGTCGACTTTAAATAAAACCCAACAGTTAAAGATGAAGTTAGTTACTATGGAAAGTGTCAAAAAATTTCCTAAAAATTCTTGAATTGAACAATGGTGAAAAGATAAAATCATTTTGTATTGTTCAAAAAGAGATTTTTCGAATGCGTGCGAAATAATTATGTTGTAACCTAAGGTAAAGGTGACGAGTCGAACAGTCCGACGCCTATTTGACGAGACGAATGTAACTTGCTGACGTTTCGAAATTCGCGACATTTATCCTGCTTCCGGACAAACTGCTAATATTCCTTTGTAACAAACATCCTGTAATACAACCTAGGATATATTTCCGGAAGCGTTGAGTTGAGAGGTGTGGGAGATGGCTTAGGTGTTTGTGAAAATGGTTTGAAAATAAAATCAATAGCTCAAATAAAATAAAAGCTACAAAATAATGTTCGAGTAAATAGTAAAAGACCAAAATATAGATGTATTTTTGTCAGAAGAAGATCGCGACTTTATCGAATTGCCCTTAACTATATGTATATTCCGCACCTTGTTCGGAAAGTCACGTTTTCTAATAATAATATAGGTCAAATTTGATTGTGTCCGACAAAACTGATCTTTTTACTTAGATATTTGACATACTAAACTATAAAGAGTTCAGAAAGACCGGTCTTTCCGGAAGAAAATTTGGGTTACCAGAAATCAGCAATTGACCGGTCTTAACACCTTCATATATGTACAGTAGCCGACAGGATATGTATAGCAGATTTATCAAGAAGTGGTATAAAAGTGAATTGCTCATATCCTTAGTTGAAACAAGTGCCCTTTTCCTTCATAGCCAATCTAGACTAAGACTGAAAATTTCAGAAGTTTATGCATACTGATATGTAGGCATCAAGTGAATTTTATAGGTTATGCACATTTTTTCACTTATTTAAGAAATAAGTTACTTTATGCTGATTTCAATAATGTTTTACAGTATTTGATCATATGAATATTCTATTAATTTTCCGGTATGTTTTAAGCTACTATCGGACTAAGTGAATGTCAAGTATCGTTTTCCTATAACCGCCCATTCATAAAATGAAATCGGCTTTTTATCATAGTTTGAACTATATGTCTTTTTCACACGGACATCTAAAACCGATTTCTTTAAAAACTTTTCGATTTGTTCATATCTAGAAATAAACAAATATGATGATTTGTGATGTATTGACAAAACGGGGCTTACATTTTTTGTTTGTATTTTAAATAATTGATGAAAATAATTAAAAACTTGATTATTTTTTTAAAATGTACATTAGTTCGGAATAAGCCGATTTCCTTTGTTTGCTAAATGGGCGTAAATAAACTAGTTTCACTGCCTTAGAATGCCGCTTATAGTTAAAATACAGATTAAAGCAAGACACATGTAGGTTCATCAAGTTTAGTACTTTGCGTTCGTCAATGATTCCATCATAATATTATCCTTTAATATTCCTTAGAGTTCGGAACAATTGGTACATACTTTTCATTATCTATAGGTAATGAAATGAGAGAATATTGTCCAAAACAAATTCGGAAAAGACTTTATTCAGCGTTGTAGATACATGAACATTTCTTACAAAATAAAGAGAGTCATAATTTGTGTGTGTGTGTGTGTGTGTGTGTTTTTGTTTGTTTGTCTAAACTGATTTGCCTAATAAAATTACCATCGTGTTTTGTTTAAAAAAAAAATCTTTTCAGTTAGTGTGCAGAGCAAATACGTACACTTTTTGTTTTTAAAGCTGATTGTAAATAAATGTTTTTAAAATGTTTTTATTTTGAATAACAAGGCAGATATATGACTTTTTAAACTACTTGTATTTCTTCATTTTGTAAAAAAATTTCATGCACGGACACAATATAATATAAATGGATTATTTCGATGTGTACAAATACTTGTATGTTAATTAAAATTGCACGCGGTGGACTAAATTCGAAAATGTATTTTTCAATCGAGAGCTTTATGGAAAGTAATTCAAATATTTGTTTATCTGAGATTCTAATATTTACAAGGTGTGTTTGCCATTAAATAAACGCTTGCTTCTTTACATTAGAAAAGAGAATAAACACAATATTTTAGATCCACACTCATTTTGTAAGTAACGGCTTGATGTAAACAAAATTGATTCAATATTGAACCAACTAAACAAAGTAAAGACGCCTTCCTGTCGATTTTCTTGCTCTTTTCTTTTAAATAATATCTAAATATGTAACAACATGAAATAAATTTAAGACGTATTTATATTTATTGGATTTTTTAAATGGAAGGGTACTGGATGTGTATACATTTTTACTCAAAACGGTAGCATAATTACCGGTATTGGTTTTTTTCAACAATACTAGATCTTGAGAAAAAATGAGGCAACCTTTTACTTTTTTCTTACATGCCACAAAGAATTTTACAGATTTGCTTTAAAAGAACGAAACAACAATGTGTTAGGCACATGCTATATATGCTTCCATATGCCTACGTTGATGCTATTGCTGGGTTTAGTGTTGGTTCCGCCAGTGATATCACCTTATTCCGACCGATCATACAAGTTCGAAGTTTCGTAATTTTAATAATAAATTATTGTGCATGAAAATAATGTATTTCTGCTTTATTTGGAAAAGCTTGGACTAATTCATTTTTGACTTAAATCTTAATGCAAAAAATATATACGAGTTTAAAAAGTGTATAAATTAAGGATCCTGTCTTGATGCACAATGTAGATATCTCTCTTTTTCCGTGAAATGTTCTTTTCTTTAACTTATGGAATGGGTACCATTGTGATATCAAAACCTGATGCATTTCAGTGATATAATGATCACGTTATTTACTGCGGAGTTGATGATCTTCATGGAGCGCAATAATTTGTAGCTGATGATTTAGAGTGTTAAAACTATTGCAGAAATCCTCGCTTGCTCTGCGGGAAAGTTTGGTACGTTGTTATCACCGATAACGAGCTCGTGATTTATTATACTCCTAAATTGACATCAAAACGTCAAAATCGTAAAATTCGGGAATGGCCACATGTAAAATATGGTATCGATAATTGCGAGGCATGCCTTATGTATTGACGTTTTTTTCCAAATATTTTTTTTAATATTCAGCTTTATTGGTGTTCTTTAAAATGTGTAGTCTGAGGGAAACAAAACAAAATAAAGTAAACGAGAACAAAGCTGTAAATAAGTTTTTATTATTTTAAAATTATCCTCTGTTAACGTCACTAAAATTTTTGTTGGACAAGAAACGGTATTCACTTTGAAATTTTTTAATTGATTTATTGTCGTTGTCGAAAATAGACAAACACTGCTTCATATTTTCCAGATTGCCTTTCACGTGTCATAGAGTTTATAGTTTTCTTTAATAGCAGATTTTGGCAATGAAAATCTAATGAATGTTTTGTAGTGAACACGATACACTTAGTAGTTTTACAACTGAAAAACAGAATTAGACTTGACATGAACATAAACTTTATCTTGAGCTGCTATCAGCTTTAGTTATTCTATGTGTGATTTGCTGCTTTATGTCTAGAGGGGTTCCAGAGTGAAATGGCGGACATGAAAAACAGTTCGAAGCACACCCTAGCATAGATTCAGCTAAAACTGTAAAGCTTTAAATTATCCATTACTGTAGTTATCCCAAGAGCAAGTCCATCATTGGTTCTAATATTGCACGATTCCGTGCATATCAACACTGAGGTTGAGAGTTCATGCCTTAACTAGTATCGAAATAGACCAGGATTAATACAGAAGGTCGTGTGTTTTCTACGAGAACTCCGCCTTAATTCGTCTCCAAATAGGAAATGGAACGACGTGATGCATGTAGATGAAAAATTGCTGAAAGTGGCGTTAAAACCGTTTCAAACGAACGAAAAAGCCCCTTCCCTAAAGGGTACATAATCTGGACCCATGTAAATAAAATGAAGTTAAACGACTAAACAAGGCTATGCATGAGATTGAAATATTTCATATCAAATGGTACATAATTAGGACACAAGTAAATGGAATGAAATTTAACTACTAAACACGGCGATGGGATTGAGATACCTTTACAACTGAAAGCTATCCAATATGAAATTTAAGGCAGATTATTAAAACGTTTTGTCTAATTACATGTTTTGAATCATCGAGATACTTCTGCGTAGTGATCAATTTTATACCTGTATTTAAATTCAACCTTAAATCTTCCTACTCCAAAGAGCTCACCGCGATATAACATAAAAAAATTGATTAAATGGCTTTACAGTCTAATCTATCTCGCTCATGTCTTCACGAATTCACACCCATTGTATATCTTGCGGCCAAGCTAAATGGTGTAAATAAACTATCAGTGGGGCCCAAATTGAGCGGAACGGAGTAAAACACATAGTAGCAAAGTCAATCTAGAAATAATGTTTTATGATTGTATTGGTAAAACATTAATGGATGAGGGTTCACGAAAGTCGGCATACTGACGTGAAAACCATACTGGCGATGTTTAATGAATATATGTTATGTACCATTGTTTGGAATAGCAATTAAGAAAAACAATGTAAGGATTGCTGGATTTGATCGATTGTTAAATGCTTTTTTATGCCGTTTATACGTTTTTTGCAATGATCATAGATTACAGCGAGTCGGACACGTTAATTGTGGTTTGCTTTCTCTGGAAATCATTAAAAAGTACTGTTTTGTTTTCGGACCTACTTTAACTACTATCAAAGGGATTTTTGATTTGTTTACTAATTCATTAATTGTTTTTACTACAAAAATGTGTCTTTTTAGAATTTTAGAAGAAAAAAACAATTGGTCTTTGAAAAACCTCAAAGGATAGCCCCTTGAATAATGTTCGCTAACATGCCAGTTGTATATTTTACACTTTGAAGCGAAAACAATGACATACAAACCACACATGCATATCTTACTTCTAATACGTTGCAGCTCTGTTGTACATAACAATACACGTACCTCGTGCGTATTTCTCTGCATTGAAAACATCTTATGCGTCCCCAAAGTAGATATGACGAGAATGTATAACATTATACAGTTATGTAACGTTACGATAAAGTGTATTTATTTTATCTAGTTAAATTATGCGCATAATGTATTAATTCTTTCGAGGACTGTTTGGCGTCATCAAATATATGACGTTCACGCATATGGTTTTGTCATCAAAGATACATTATGAACGCCTAGTGGTGATGGACAAGGCGCGAGAAACACGGTGGTCTGTCGTAAATGAAAATATCTGCAGTCTGAAAAATGTCAAAATCTATCAGCTGCTACGGAAGATATTCCATGTTAGTTGTGACATATGTAATTCAGTTCGATTGCAGAAGCAGTGAAAATGGATCTTTCGATCATTCGTATCGCATTCAACCAACCGTACGATAACATCCGTCACACCGGAATGCCACACAACCCGAAGCATGTTGCATCGAAAAAAACCAAAACTTTTTACAGCTTATTTGAATTCATCGGCATAAGTGATTTATAGATGCAATTTTAACAAATGAAACCGATCTCCCGGAATATGTATTAACCGCGTTTATGTATGTCAGCACATTTAAAAAAAAGTAAAAATCGACTGCTGAGCGAAGATGCAGTTTTGTATGATTGATTGATTTATTGAGTATTGTATGATGTGATGTAAAACGTTATACCACGATGAATTCCGGTCGTTCTCCAACGTTTCTAATATTACAGTCATAAAGTTTTGGAAATATACTATGAACATTTAATGTATAAAAAAATTTTATATTTATTTTTGATATCCATCTGTACTTTTATAAATACCATTATTAATTTTAATATTTATTTTATCAACAAAATTGTTATATTTTTTCAGGGTTAGTAACAGGCGATGGACTGGATAGAGGGGGAGACATGATGAGACAGGACGGTTACTGCAATGGTCAACAACCTCCGCGACAGAAAAGAGTCCGAACGTCTTTTAAACATCATCAGCTACGAACGATGAAATCGTATTTTAATCTCAATCATAACCCAGATGCTAAAGATTTAAAACAACTATCTCAAAAGACTGGACTATCAAAACGAGTTCTTCAGGTATGGTCATTTTAAAAAAAAATAAATCAACGTTATACAAGCAGACAGTAGAACGAATTTATATTTGTAAGTGGCAGACAACTGCCGAAATACACAGCTTAATAAGTAGATGAATATTTCCAACGTATATATTTATTTATATTTGCAAAACACACTATTAATATTTTCCATTTAATTTTTTAGGTATGGTTTCAAAATGCACGGGCAAAACACCGACGGAATCAAATGAAAACAGACGGCGACAAACCAGAAAAGACAACTGATTCAAACGACCCCTCCTCTGAAAACATGGAGGACGATAAAAATAAAGACTCATTATCAATGTCAGAAATTACAGACAGTCAATCGCCTTTAATGTCCGACATCAGTTCATCGCCTTCACTGTCAGAATTGCAAGGCGGCCATGTTGAATCTGATCATTCTACAAGCAGTTTGTCAGACTTGTTTACTAATTCAATAAACTCTATAAATTAATGTTATAAAGAAATATACTGGATATTACAGATAAATGTGCTTTTCTGTTACAATTGTCAGTGCTATTTTATTTCATTTACATCTTTCTTAATATTTGTTTGCTGTTTTTATGTATATGTTAATGTATTTTTATTTTCGCTTGTAAGATGGCGGTCATATTTAATGTTTTTCTTCTGCTTACTCTTGTCTTCAACAACCTTGTTATAATACTAATACCAATTTCTCGGAAAACTACTTTCCAAAAACCCAAATATCATAACAAGTACGATATATTGACCTTAGGTTAGTTAATTAAAATTAATTGTCTAATCATAAGTGTAGTAATTGAGCAACCTTTAGAGGACTGCCATGTTTTAGATGTTAACAGTTGAGCAACTTTTAGAGGTCTGCCATCTTTTAGTGTTAACAGTTTAGCAACCTTTAGAGGACTGCCATCTTTTAGTGTTAACAGTTGAGCCACCTTTAGAGGTCTGCCATCTTTTAGTGTTAAACTTAAGCAACCTTTAGAGGGCTGCCATCTTTTAGTGTTAGCAGTTGAGCAACCTTTAGAGGACTGCAATCTTTTGGTGTTACCAGTTAAGCAACCTTTAGAGGACCGCCATCTTTTAGATGTTAAACGTTGAGCAACCTTTAAAGGACAGCCATCTTTTAGATGTTAACAGTTGAACAACCTTTAGAGGACTGCCATCTTTCAGATGTCAACAGTTGAGCAACCTTTAGAGGAAATGCCATCTTTTAGATGTTGATAATGTTAATGTCACTCAATCCTTTTAATTATGCGTTAACTGTTTATTGAGCTAAGCTTAAGTATCGTCATGAAAATAAATTGTCGACAGTAAAATCGCAAATTAATCTTACAATTTATGCTATATTATTTGATATTTTACAACTGTTATAGAGTTATTTCCCCATTATAAGTTACCCCCTTGGTTATTTCATAACAAACGCTAAGTTTGTCATTAATTATTGCACAGAAAGATTATTTCTCATAGGATTTTTCTTTCAACCGCGCAAATTGCTACCTAGAATAGTATATGTACTAGTCAGAGGTACTACGAACTATTGCGATGTTATACGCTTTGCTTGTCGGAACTACATCGAAAGTGAGGCTAATAACATGTGTCTCATATTTATCTCAGCTTATAAATACATGTTCAAAAGATACAAGGATTGTGTAAGAGGGGAACGAATGGCGTACTGGAGATTAAGTATTTAGCTGTGTTTGTTACTTATCCAACATAATCATCTGCTTAATTTAGATAATTTGAAAGATGTTAGTGTTAAAATGAATTTAAGTTTCTTATGAATTTGAGTGATTCGGTTGTATTCTTGACAATCATTATATATGATATTTTTGGACGTGTGTAAATGTGGCGTATTTATCTTTAACTTGTCTCATAGACCAAGATACTAAGATTTTTCTTATAAAAATTTTGATGTATCTTTTTGTTGAATTTTATAAATAAACGAATTTAATATTTATGATTTGTTCGATTCAAAGTTAAAGAGAATGGTTGATTATTAGTCAATCGTCATATTACTATTTGGTCCTGATTGACCCAGTAGTTATCTTCTATTGATCAATGACGTGTAAATACTGAGGTTGCGAGTATGCCCAACTTTAACTTTAATTGTTTTTCTGCTGATGGTCGTTGATTTTACTGGGTACACCGGCTTCATCCGGATCATGAATCAACAATAAAAACTGAACAATATGAAATAGCTGAAAAAACTATGAATTTGTCATTTTCTCCATTCAAACAAACAAAACAAAAAACAAAACACAACGATCTTCAACGATTGAATTCTGGTTCTTTCATCGATTCTTTAGTTGCTTTTCGCATATTCATACCAAGAACCAATCAATTGAAAAATGAATATGAAATGTCATTGCATTGTATTGCTTGACTGATTTTTTTTTCAGTTTTCGTGTTGACAGCCGTAACTGTAATGGTTTGGAGTTTTGGTTGCATTTCATTCCCTAACTGTAGAGCAGCTCTCATCAGTGTGTCAGTAGTTCTATTAAATTTTCAATGTACTTCGTTAGTACATGTATAAACTTATTTTTTTTTCGTTGATTTTCTCTATCGTTTTTAGGTCGTATTTCTCGCTGTTGGGTTGACTACAATGTTGCGTTTCATGTCTTTTGAACTTTCCGAATTACGATAGACAATGTTTTACTGCAGGGTTAAAAAGGTGTTCGTGTTTTTTTTCATTTTTAGTTTCGTCTGTTCGTTTTCTTTCATTTTTTTCTGTCATTCGAGTCTTTTTCTAAAATTGAATTACTATCTATATGTCGGGGTTTTCAAAAAATTCCTGAAAGTCGCGTTAAACACCAAGCTAACAAACCAATCAAATAATGTGTCAAATATACCAATGTTTATACACCACACGTAATCAAGAGTCATCAGTGGCGCTAAAACCCAGAACATATTTAAAATTCAGATGTTAAGGTGTTGTAAAGCTGTTATATATCTCTAAAGTCCAAATCGTTATGCTATGAATCCGGTAAGGGTCATCTACACCTTGCGAATTAAAAAAACCTTAGAATTAAAATCATTTTCGAAATTTTATAGGGGAACATTTAGAAAATGACTATAGTACTGAAAGAATCAATAATATTCAGCACCAAAGTGTGACTACTGGCGATACCCCCGAGGACTAACACTCCATCAGCAGAAGCATCGAGCCGGTGGTTACAAATAAAATATCAAAGATAGCAAGGTTATAACATTTGCTACGACAAACGCGTGTTTCTTCTAATCAAGACTCAGTATAGTGGCGCTTAGACTTGCCACAAGTCCCTTTGAATTTGCTATTAGAGAGATACTACTTCATTATCAACATTTCCTATACTATCAGCTTGTGTACAAAGGCTTTGTACATAAGTGGATAGTATAAGATATGCTGAAATCTATCTCTCTGATAGCAAAAAAAAATTTCAAAGGGACTTGTGGCAAGTCTAAGTGGCGCTCCAACAAAAAAAAAATTAGATACGAAAAATCTTTTCAATTGTTTACGTATGACATCGTGAAAGCGGAGCAGCCCCGTGCATTGATAAGGTTTCTTTGTTCTACGTGTACTACATATGAAAAATGTTTTCTTCTGCCTTTTTCTTTACATTTTTATTTAGTTAAAATTATTACATACATTTAATATAGGATTTTTAACACCGTTTTCAATGGCTTTATCGGTATATCAACAAGACCAACTCACTCACAAACATATCACAAAAGTCAAGACCAACTCACTCACAAACAAATAAAAGTCCGAATGACTTTTGTGATTATGTTTGTGAGTGAGTTGGTCTTGTTGATATACCGATAAATCTATTGAAAACGGTGTTTAATCCTTATAATTCTTTAAAATTGCATTAAGAAATTCATTTATCTAAGGTGTTTCTCAACTTCATATATATATTTCTTGTGTATTTGGTAGCGGGATTGACTGTGAACGTATGAATATTTTGTTTATTTTTCAGTACGATTATTCCATAAACCATTTTCTGATTTTAATAAACACAACTTAGTTTATATCAATCTATAACTTATTTTTTGTATCGAACACAAGGAAAGTTTTAAAATTAAACAAATCATTAATGATAATTGATCATACAAATAATTTGTAAGTTGATCGTTACTTCCGATATTGAAAGCCGTCATCTTTGTTTACGTTGGTTACGCTAAAAATAGTTCGGTCAACGTCATTTATCTAAAAATAAATTAAGTCAACTTGATTTATCCAAAAAAAAATTCCGTTCAAAACCTCTCCCGGAAGTAATCTCGACCAATGAAATAAACGTATTTCAAAATATGCAAATCATATTAGAATTATGTGGAGGTACAACTCCCTGTCTCAAGTCTCGGCAGTTCCATACATTCCGCATAAATATAATGTAATTAAATCCAAACTATTTGTTATATATCATAATAATTATGTTATTATTACTATGCCCATTGACCTGTGATGGCACTGGAGATCATCAAGAATCTTGACATATTTATGAAAATTGAGGTTATGAACATGCGTATGCACATGAAATGAGGCGCAATGTTCATGGGTTAATTACCCTAAATACTTTATAAATTCACAGATATGGAATGACTAAGTGAATTGCTGAACTTTATTCACTCCAAAAATGATCTAAATTTTCAACTCCGAAATTGACTCCAAATTTCTCTTAACACCATGCTATGACTCCACTCTGTAAAATACATGGTGCCATTTCAGTATAAATTTATAAATTTTGTATAAAAAACATCAAAATCCATTTTTATGATAGGCACACAATTCTACTCCGAGTATGTATCATGTATATTTTTTTTTCATGTGTATTTCATTTGCATGCAAGAGAACTATTTATGTGTATAGTGTTGTCTGCTTGGGCCTTTTAGTAAAATCACTGGTGTCATTGCTGGTTTTATAGGAATTTGTATGTTTTTATTTTTAGTTTTTGTTTCCTCGTCATAGACTTGCCACACAATCAGACAAGGATTAGAAGGTTAATAAACAATGGTTGTATTTATTAAGCTGCAGATTAACGAAACATATACGCTTCAGGAAAAAAAATTGAAAAATGGATAATAAAGGAAAATTTAAATCTGCAAACTTCTCATTATTTTATTAGCTACATTGAATCATTAATGTACAGAGCAGTGTCGAAACACCTGGCATTGAAAGGTCGAGTTATGTACCCTATACACTCCTAAAAATTGGAGCGATCTAGCCCAATAGCTTGTGAAGCTGTAACAAGGCAACGACCAGCCAGACGGGACATAGACGTACATAACAGAACAGAAATAAACATGCATTGCTATCATTACACTGTGTTAAATGTTGTCACGTAATCTTAAAAACCACATAGGAAGTACAGAACTGCACAAAGGAATCGACAATACCAAGTAGATGGAATAGCGACGAAGTATTAAAAAAAACGAGAAAAACTCCATATTAGTATATGTTAAATGAAACCAAACAAAAAATGGAGACTCTTTATCATTACTGCGAAATCTAAATTAATTTAGGAAACGATAACAAACTAAAGAACAGGTCAATCAGTATATAAGATTCTTAGTAATAAATTTTTGAAGATTCGACCAAACCTCAAATCAAGTAAAGAAGTACCCAAGTAACCCGAAAAGTAGATTCTAAAATCGTCACCTAAGTGAAAAGGTGATTTTATCTTTTTGTATAAAGTGCTTGATATACTGTTAGTTTGATGCCAAAGAATATTGAATATTGAATTCCTATGCTTTAATTTGTTAAAATCGTGTTTAAGGGATGTGACATACAGAAAAACTATAAATATAGGTTCCATAAAACTTTGTTCTAGATAAAACACTATCTTATTCTCCTCAGCTGAAAAGTTAGAATTATCATGTCTGGGCATTTAGTGAAAGCATGTGATAACATGTGTATTATCAGTTCCGTAAAATTGATGAAGAATGGTCTTGAGTTAAGATAAGTTTCTTGTTTGATAACAATTTGTTTGCAATGTCGGAATGGTAATGGATTATTTCCGACCTAATGGTGTAATTAATTACAGACCAGGAGACATTTCACATAACCAATGTAGCAATTGACAAGCACGCAGGCATCACTTACGCGTCACTATCGATACCAAATGACGTTCGATTTGTCAGTTGTATGGGGCTTATATGACAGAATAGAGATGTTCCGATGACAAACAGAAAGCAGGTACAGGACTTAATAAAGTTTGAAATTGTTAGTTCTGTCACCAATACATGATTGATGAAATATTTAGTCAATGTGTGCCTAAAATGACTGTTATTTTATACCACTCATCAGAATTACAGATTAAGAATGCTACGGAAATCTTTTGACATGAAGAGATAGATTTCAACATGAAAATAATTGACAAATTTGTGCATTGTGCCAAGGAAATGTGATTGTGATGAATAATGGATTATAGGTTATTTATTTATTTATTTATTTATTTATTTATTTATTTATTTATTTATTTATTTATTTATTTATTTATTTATTTATTTATTTATTTATTTATTTTTATTCATTCATTCATTCATTCATTCATTCATTCATTCATTCATTCATTGGGCGCTCTGAAATTTCTGGTTTGGTACTCAATTAATAGTTATGTTTAACTTTTACTTTCTGATCATTTTTTTAAATCTGGAAATTGGTTTACCAATTTTTTTACTTTTTTCTTTTTTGTTTGTTTGTGAAAGTCTTATTAAATAACTATTAACAATTACAGAACGGAAATAAACAAGTTATAGTCGGTGGACCTGCATCAAAAAGAAAAACAACATGTCCATATCACAAAATCGGAAGTAAACTGGATTCCCAATGAAAACGAACATTTTTTCAGTTGTTTCTACCCTTGAGAAAAATTACTTTATTCACACTGATCAGTCTACAAAAGGCATTTTTGCTGACTTCAATTTTAATCCAACATTCAGACGATTTTAAAACTTCTTTGGCATCAGTAAATAAAACTTGGTGATAGAATCAGATCAGAATCAGAATCAGAATCAGAAATTTTATTGGAATAAAATCCAAACAATTGGATTGTCACCAAAACTTATATACACGTACATATATAACATATCGCAAGACCATGGCAATGTTACATTAATAAGACATACAATTATAAAAAAAAGTTCACATATAGATAGATTATGATCATGTGATGATAGTATTATCTTAAAATAAACTGACCATTTTACCATTTACTCGTTGCTTGCCTCCTACCAAGAAAGTTGAAATAAAAAAAGAAAAAAAAGACATTGTGAACGTAGCACCCCATTATAGTTGAATAAATTTGAAATTGGTATCTAAGATTGCTTTGCTAGTTCACATCTCTTAAGCTATCACCTTCGTTTATTGATTTATATATACGTGGTGACATTTTATTATCACAAATGTATTTATGAAAATACAAATATTCTACACATGTTTCCCTAGGCATTGAGATGTAAAACGTCTTCACAATTGAACATTGGACAAGTTGTTACGATGGTAAGATTTAGTAGAGCTTTCTATACAAAATTGACTTTATTAACATAAGGTAGTACTATACCTGGAATTCTTGCATTTTTCAAAAACGTATTAGGTTTTGATCGGACATGATACAGAAATACAATTTTTTAACATTTTAAAACTCTGTCAAATACAAAACAACGACTCCAGATGTGAATATATATTAACAATGTTTAATAGAATGTCTTCCTATAATAAAAAAATGTTCATACTATTATCCTGAACAAATGAATGACTTAATGCTTTTGCTCCCCTTCATGATGCTCCTAGGGCTGTGCATACTAGTCAAGACATGCTAATTGCATATCGAGACCCTTTTAACAGTTTTCATTGAAGACTATTTAACGTGTCTTTTTGTCAGATTGTTTGGAAAAACTACATACCATTATATGGTGTTTGTTTCTGTTGACTTGTATATTATATTGAAATGTTAAAACAATATGTTGCAAAAATAAAAAGTGTTAATAGATTGAATTATTATTTAGTAAATTGTGATATTCTATTTATTCTCATAACCCCAAACCAGTTACAGAGAAATTAGGAGCAAGCTGGCTTCAGAATAACACTATAGAAAGACAGAATAAACTTATAACGTAAAATGATTGATTTGTATACCTGATCCAACAAACCACTGACTATAGAAAATCGTTTAAGTACATAGGCTAGCCCATTGCTACAGAATTTTATCGAAGAAAAGATGCTTACGATTATCCATTATATTATGTGTATGTAAAGTTTCTCAGCTTTTAATTTTATAGCAATAATGTCGTACGCGAAGGTGAAAACTTGTCACCGGGACTTTTTGTACCATTATAGACGATCTTTTCGAGTTTATTTTACATTCATGTGATGATTTAACAATTGTTTGTGATGCTGTTCATACATTCTTGACATTGACGACTGTTCTCTATCTCCCTGAAATTGTATTTCTTACTTTATACAGACGATACTGTGTAAAGTGTAAGTTAGTAAGACAAGATAAAAACCAATGCATTGTAGTATAATAAAGAAAAGTATATAACTGCAGGGGATATATTTTCGACTGCACTTAAAATAGAATATTTTTGTGCAGTAAACAAGAAAAAATTCGTACTATATTATATGTCAAATATAATCAGTTTATGGATTTCTTATAGGGAATGTGTGGTCACTCTGAACACTGGTCATCATAAAGTGTTCCAGAAAACGAACTTTAAGCAGATACTATGTTACCAGTTTAGGGTAGAACGTGACAATAGAATGTGTGATGTCGGTTCCTGCATATATATAACGAAAATAATATCGATAACAAATATTATATGTTCGAATGTTCCTTCATTAAAGAGGAAAAAAAAATTATCAACTGATAATAAGATTCTTATTTTCTTCCGTAAATGGCCTATTTCCGATACAGATGACCAAAGAACAGATGAGCTCACGCCCACTTATATGTACAAACAAAACGCCCAAAACAAGAAAGCTATACCAACATTAGTGTTTAACGTTCTTGTTTCAGTGTTCTGATGTCGGATATTATAAACAAAGAAGAGTCTAAAGGATATTGCGATGTGAAAGTTGTGTGTTTATGGAAGAAATAGGAACTTCTATGCGCTTTAAATTTTAAGAAATTATAATTGTAACCGTGATGTTTATAGCAAATTCTGCAAAATTGTATCAATTGTAAACAAGAAAATTTTTGATGCGAAGCATCAGTTCGCCGCCGATTTGTTCTGCATTCTGCACGCGTTTGTCAAAATGATTTGAAAAAAAATTACGGGATGCATTTTAAAGCATGTTTATACCTACGTTACAGAGATTATTTTTATGTTCTTTGCAATTATGTTGTAATGCGTCAGAGCTTTAAGTTAATATTTTGTTCAAATTATACATCAACAGCATATACTTTAGACCCAATAGTGTGTTTTGCTTAGAGGCTGTATTATGTATAATCAAACGTTTCGAACCTTGAATATGTGTTTTTCTGTCTGTTTGCTTAAATGCAAAATACATATCATCTCGACAATATGGCAATTAGAGAAAATAATCTCAATTTTTAGATTGGATTAAAAATTGTACGTGTAGAGGACCAGAAGAATAAATAATCACAGTCAAGTTGTTTTTATATAATATAAAAGCTTGTGTAGCAGACATCTCAGATTTTCAATCGAACTAAAAACACACAATTTCTAAGGACTATCTAATGAACATTCGCTCAGAAAGAATTATAGGATAATTAATTGGGCGGAGTGAATATCCAAAATATAATCACGAGTGCCGCATAACGCATCTGATTAAACGAGTGCGCGGAACTTGTTCCGCGCACGAGTTTAATCTGATGCTTTATGCGGCACGAGTGATCATATTTTGGATATTCACGATGCCCAATTGATTATCCTATTTATTATATAGATCAAAATTGTTTTTGTAAAATTTTAATGCTTAATCCTAAATTGTATGAACGGCGGATGAATATCTGTATAGTACAAAACCAACTGCAATTTTGGCGGGAAAAAACCGAGAGTGAAAATAAACGATAATTTTCACATGTGATTTACCGTAATTTCTGTCACTCGGACAATTCGATATTTCATCTCTATCTATATAATAATTGCAATTTCTAAACAGAAGGCATTTTAACTTTTCCCCCATAAGGTTCTATGTAAAGCTAAGGCCTGCTGTTGTGGCTAATTTGAATTGCCGATTTCTAAATTTGCGCACATGTAATCTTTTGTCATATATTAAATCACAAATATACTTGAATAAAAACTAATATTTAAGTTGTTTAATTAAATTATTGACATAACATTTATATATTGAATCTTACAAATGCGGCATACTCCAGAATTGTATAAACAAAATTGCCCTTTGTTCTGGTTTCCGATTTTTCACACCTACGCTCTTCGATAGAACTATCACCAAATTATACAGGTTACAAAAGCGCAATTATTTACAATGCATTTCCCATATGGTACCCCTGGCAATTAAGTTCATTTGTGCGAAAAACCTCAAAAATGTCCCCCCGGAAAACAGTTTTTTGTGTAAATTGAAATGAAAAACTTCCTTATTAACAAATAAAAAAGTATAGGTCATGCAGCAAAAATTTTGGTTGAAATAATGACATTTAAATGGCACTGACACAATTTCTAACCTCCCTCTTTAATCGTTTTAAGCTTAATTTTCAAGGCTCTTAAAAATTTCCGTCCAAATATCGAACATTTTCAATAAATAATGTTTATAATTTTTAATTTTGCTATTTTCAGAACTCCAACATCCAATCAGATGCCTCCGTGTATTTTCTTCTGCATACTATCTTGGGTTAAAAAAATTCCCGTTGTCATGTAAACAAATAATTGCGCAATTGTAACCTATAGGCAACATTGGAAGTGTCAGAATGAGCCCAAAATGTTATGGTATCATCCTTAGGCAATATCCAAATGTTTCCCAAAATGAAATAAAGTTATCTTCAAGGGTTGTTTGTTCGTTTGAATTTTCTGGAGGGCACCCTCTATCAAAATTAATCGCATTTTTCATCATGTTTGCCGACAATAATGTGTTGCTGCTTAGTAATATTCGAGTTATTGTACTTGTTTTCGGTCGTTATTTGTATATTTGGTACACGAGTCAATTCTGGGATAACTTTCTTCTTCAACATTTTTTCTCGAATAAAGATCTGAAGGCCGAAAACGAATTTTTCGTAGAATCTGAAAAACCACATTTTTGAAACAGACTATAACTAGCTATGATAATACTTGGCGAGTCCTATTTTATGTCCGTATGTCAGAAGCAGTCCCATTAAAGCCAACTGCATTCAAATTCAACAAAGGCGATGTCATTCGTGGATACAACATACTAAAATGCTTAAAATCCCAAAAATTCAATTTGGCTGAAAAGAGGTCAAAACAAAAAAAGTCGGCTAAGAGACTAAAGCCTAGCATAAAATATGTGTTTTTCATGTCAAACGCTGCATTTAAATGTATTAAACAATTTCCCCCAAAAACGTCAGCAACAATGTTTACCTAAAAGACCGCACAAACTCGTCATAGTAGCCCACCCTAGATTTCCTATGAAAAAATACGTATATTTTAGAAACAGACTATAATTTTTTAACAAATCGTTATTAATAAACAATTTATACATAACTTGACATTCTGTGACGAATTCAAATTTTAGAATTAAAAATGGGTCAATAAATCAAGTATTCTGGAAGAAATCTCAGTTCCATATAGGTTACAAAAGCGCAATTATTTACAATGCATTTCCCATATGGTACACCTGGCAATTAAGTTCATTTGTGCGAAAAACCTCAAAAATGTCCCCCCGGAAAACAGTTTTTAGTGTAAATTGAAATGAAAAACTTCCTTATTAACAAATAAAAAAGTATAGGTCATGCGGCAAAAATGACCGAAAATTTTGGTTGAAATAATGACATTTAAATGGCACTGACACAATTTCTAACCTCCCTCTTTAATCGTTTTAAGCTTAATTTTCAAGGCTCTTAAAAATTTCCGTCCAAATATCGAACATTTTAAATAAATAATGTTTGTAATTTTTAATTTTGCTATTTTCAGAACTCCAACATCCAATCAGATGCCTCCGTGTATTTTCTTCTGCATACTATCTTGGGTTAAAAAAATTACCGTTGTCATGTAAACAAATAATTGCGCAATTGTAACCTACAGTACCAGGATAAAAATGGTCTCCCTCTATTATTAACTTCCGTAAATAGAATACCAACAAAATTTATTATTACATGAAACTTTGATATTACCCAAACATTTTTGCAGTCGACACTTAGCTATCATCTTGTTTTTTTCACTCAAGTTAAATGATTGACATTCTATAGCAAATTTCTGTTCATTTATGGTAACTTAGTGTACTTAGAAATATTTTCTCCTTTATCCATCGTTAGCAACGAAAGTGAATACAAATATATCGCCGAGGGCGGCGATCATAAGCTTTTATGGTTGTTTTCTATGATGTTAACACTTATTTATCTTAATTATCTTTTTAATTTTTTTTATCTGTGTTAATAAATGCTTAATTATTTTAAAATGATACTATTTCGTGCATTACCATACCTGCTTATTGTCAATTTTTTTACATACATAAGTAGAAGTCTTGAGAAAAAAACAAGTTCAAGTTCATGTTTTGAGAATAATATTGCAGTGTTTTGTATATTTCTTGTAACATCATAATGTCGCTGTCTTGAATACTGTCAGGTAATGGAGAAGGTATACAAGTTACTTATCAATTTTTTGTTATACTTATATTTCTATACTCATATTTATTAACTACAATTATTTTGTAATTAAAAATTGTTTTCATGAAACGTTACAGCATTTAAGACTATAAATTCCGTCATAAACTCTTGGGTCTAAAGACTTCGCAGTAGTTTAATGGATTTAATTCCATATTTTAAACTAAGAACATTGAAAAATACTGTTGATCAAATATGTACGAGTGCAAACAATACGGCAATTTGACCGTTTATTAAATAAAACATAATTTCTATCAAAAGCCCATAAAATGGATGATATATGTAGCGTGTGCACATGTGGCTATAACTTATTTTATTCCGTACAAGCTGAGCATCCCACTTGACAGTGCAGTCTATTTATCTCATATTTCAGTTGATATTTAAGATGTTTATTTCTTTTTCATTTTCCCTCGGGGAACTATTTTCCTCTTTTCATAGTGTAGTTTTATCGATGATAAGAGATTCCCTAAGTCCCATTCATCCGTTAGCACAAGACATTTTCTTGTTTCTTTGCGAGACTCAGCTGCATTTAAAAGAGTTGTAATTAGTGGCGCAAAATTGCCGTTAAACATCCGGGTCCTATGATTTGATATCGGACATTTCTATAATTTCTGTGACGAAAATGCAGGAAATACCCAGTTGTTCCTCATAACTGCCCCGCCTACATTGAAGCGAGCGAAACGCTTTGCACATTACCTTTATTTATCATCCGTTTATAATTTCAAAAATGTTAAAGCTTTACGATGGCCATGGAAACATCGCGTGAAGGAAACGTCAGCTTTCCAGAACTTCGTGATGAATGAGTTTGAACACAGCTGATACCAATAAAGATACTTCCATAGAGAATACAAAGCGATTGTCTTTCCCGCTGAATCTGTATCAAACTGTTCTTTTTTCTTTTACTGTTGTTTGAAGAGGATTTTTTTTTCTCAAAGGAGGAGTAATTTGAATGATATAAGAGGCAGGAAATCTTTAAACATGGAATTAAAGTTCGTTGGTTTGTTGATTGATGATTGTCTTCGCGTATTTATTTCGAAAAATACATACATAAGACATAAACTTTGAAATTAAATCTGGCTGATAATTTCTCACAGATTGAACAAAATGATTTCTCAGGGTAAGATTATACTTGCTTTAAACTGAGTGCTCCGTGCCAATGGGTAGTCAATGCCCATTTCCATAAATGGAAAAACGTAAATCAGCGCACTAGTCTGAATTTAAAGTCAGCAAATCGTCATCAGAAGGATTGGAATTTTGTGTAGTAGTAAAGTGACAGAAATATTTAAAATTTAACACTGAAACCATCCAGAAACCCACGTTGTTGCTGGTTCAAAGGAGTGCGTAACTAAAAATGGTATCGTCAGAAACAAATATTTTTGTGTAATTAAATTTTTATATTGTTCTGGGTATAATATAGAGGTTTCCAATGCTCCACAGAAGGGTCAAATAAGGAAAGTCTTTATGGCTTTTAGGCGAACGTGTTTGAAGAGTGCTACTCTGACTCATATTTTAAAAAGAATCGGCAATTCTCCGTCCCTACAAATCAATGCATACTTTCCCAGTGGCAATTAACATTTCTTATTTTCTTACACATTAGCCTGACCCATTCTCTCAGATTGGTTTGTTGTTCGTTAACTTGTCATTGTTCTAAATTAAATATAGCTAAAGTACTGCTTGCTTGACGTCAAGCAATCTTATTTATTGTTTGATTGTTTGTTTGTTTATTTATTTATTTATTTATTTATTTGTTTATTTATTTATTTATTTATTTATTTATTTATTTATTTATTTATTTATTTATTTATTTATTTATTTATTTATTTATTTATTTATTTATTTATTTATTTATTTATTTTGTTTTTATTAGACAGCATTTCATTATAGTGATGGCTGCAAGCTGTGTTACACAACTAAAATGCCCTCTAATTCAAAACCATTGCAGCTGACCAATCTTTTGCAGTTCATCAAAACAGGGTTATGAGAAGGTCATACAATCATTAATTAAGCACTGTTACATAATGTATTGTCGGTTTCATTTTCAATTGTCGATTTACGATCTGATCAGCACATAAATATGGCGGCTATTGTCGTCTGGTCGCACATTATCTCGTTAACAAATTACGGAAAATGTTGGTACAAAGCTTATTGACAGATATATGATGCAGTTTGATACCGATCTTCACACCCAATAACATACATGCATGTCACTGTCTATTAGTTCTGTTTCGATTCGCCCACTGTTAGTATCCAATTAGGCTCCGTCACCCTAAGGTATCAAAACACAATAATGTTTTTCTATATATTTCGTGCAGTTATTTCACCCTGTCTGTCTGTCTGTCCGTCCGTCTGTCCACATCCCTTTTAAGCGCAACTCCTCCTAAACGGCCTGATGAAATTTAATGAAACTTAGCATAAAGGAAGTGCATTATATGTAGATGTGCTTGAAGGATGATTTTTATTGACCTCGGATATCACAGTCCACTCTTGTTTAAATTGTTTTTTGTCCGATTTATCATGTTTTTTAACTACTGAATAGTATAAACATGACATATTACATGAATCTGATATTATATAAAAAAAACTTATTTAAAAATATCTCACATATAACAATCAGTTGACCATAGCAAAATTTTCTTAAACGCTGAGAGTCTATATTTTGAAAGGGCGGGGCGCCCATTTGCCAAGCGGCCCGAAATAAAAATATTTTTGGTATATAAATTCCCCTTTTCTGCTCTGTACATAAGTAATTACATATAACCTTTATTATTATTATTATTTTGCTGGTGTTAGACACCGTCGGAACCTCTAACCACATTCTACTCGTGTCTATTTTAATAAAAAAAAGCAAAATACGAATATTCGAATAGCAAATTTTTGGTTCTTCATTGATTAATGTGTAATTTTGTTTTTCATATTGCTTACAATTCTAGCATCTGACAAACATACAAGAATATACACACGGTGCCAGACTATTGTTATTTAGCCTTACACTTTATGAATTACAAATATAAGGTTCTAATGTTTGACTTTCTGTTTTCACCAGAAAAAAATAGCATGAGAACGATTTTCAGTATCTGAAATACAACATGACGGATAAAAAAATAAAAAAGATAAACGATGATTACAATAAAAATCATCTGAACATTAGATTTGAAATTATTTATTTCTGTTTAAATTGTAATTATGGACAGATTTTCACCAAACGAGACGACGTTTCAAAGACGTCACAAACAATCCCAAACAACAGACACAACAACCGTCGCCAATGTCAACGCCCCGGTAAAGTACACACAACTAGCTTATTCTAAACAGATGGATAATTTCCCGACATGAATTCGGAAGAACCTGAGAGAAAGAAAAGAAAAATGGAGCCTCACATAGGCGGAGACAATTGTCAGATCCAAGAACAGGCGCCATCTAAATCGCTGCACAATTTACCATCAGGTTCGGCAAGCGGGGACTTCAACGATGTGGCAGGTCACCATTTTGTGTCTGTTTCAACATCGAGTAAAGTTGGAGAAAAGGATAATTTAGTCATATTCCGACAAAAGTGTGACCTTGGAGATGAATGGGAGTACAAATATCCAATCCCACTCAGTAAATATCCTAACCGACAAATAAAAACAGGAAATGTTCATTATGATGCGATGATACCAGAACTCTCACTTTTAGGCTACCGTCCATTACAAGTTATTGCAAAAGGTCGATCAGGGACAATAATTCTGGCACAAGACCTCCACAGAAAACAGAATTTTGAAGAAAGTGAGTTTAATCCAGTAGCCCTGAAACTAAATACAGCAAAGTCACGAAGCAGATCTCGATATTCATGGAAAACAGACATGTCCTTTGAGTTAAATAATTTGAGACACCTAAATCATCCCCACATTGTGTCGTGCAAAAACAGCATATGTTACGATGGTCGCTTTGGTGTTGTTTTGGAATTTTGTGATAGTGGCACCCTTGAACAGCTTTTAAATGTGCATGATGCAAGATTTTTAACAGAACCTATTGCCAAACGATACTTTCATCAAATTTTCTCAGGCGTCGAATATTTACACCTTCAAGGAATTGCACATCGCGATTTATGCACGGAAAATATTTTAGTTACTTCAAAAAACTCTTTGAAAATATCAGATTTCGGACATGCAATATACCATTTCACAGGAGAACCGTTGCGAACAGACAATTGTGGAACTACTGGATTCCAATCACCGGAAGTTCTAATGAAAGTTCCATACAATCCTAAACTTGTGGATTTGTGGTCTATGGGATGTATTCTCTATATTATGTGTACTGGGAAGTATCCTCTTGGATTAATTAAATCCGAGTTTTTGACTCGAGCAACCAAAGAAATACAATTTCCAGAACAACGAGTTTTATCACTATCATTTGAAGTGAGACAATTAATTAAAGGGCTCTTAACGTTTAGTCCAGATTCAAGATTTTCACTAAACAGAGTAAAGTACAGTGAGTGGATGGTCAAAAACTACAGCAAGGTCCAGATTGGCAATTTTTTTATGATACGTCAGCCAAGGAAAATCCGAGAAGGATCCAGGGAACAAGAGATCAAGCTTCAGTATGGAATATAAGAAAGAACCTAAATGAATCTGACGGACAGGATATTTCGCGCTTTTAAAGGCTTACATGTGTCTCAGTTGCATACAAATACTTATTAATTTTATGAAATTCTGTACACGTTTTAAACCATGTGTAAATATGTATGCACATAACTCAGAAGACATCCAGGCCGATTCTGTCCGTTAGTTTCAGTTGCCGTTTAATGTACAAATCTCATGCAAGGTTCGATTTTTAATAAATAAATTATTAATTGTTTTGTTGTTGAAATTAATTTATTTTCTTGTGTCATGCAGAGAAGAACAAACATTAAGACAGACATAAATTGATGATAGATCACTGTTTGGTCTCTATTTCAATAAAATTTACTTACTTACTTACTTACTTAAGCCTAAGAATATTAATACGATAACCACGAAGGCAGCTTGACTGTTTTGATATGTTTTTAATTAAAAAAAATAAAATTAATAGAAGATAATTTTTTTGCGCTCAGACCCAAGTCCGATTTTTGGTCACCATGCCGAAAAATTCTAGTAAACTGTTTCGTTTCATTCATCGGCAATTTTATAGAATATGCAGAGATCATATCTACATACCAACCAGGGCTTAAAACTAGCTAATAAAAATATGACCCTCTTTACGCGCACCAGTTTGAAATCTAATTATACAGACCAGGTGCAGAATTTATCTGACCGGATATAGTTGAAATTACGTGTGCTTTATTTTTCATTCACAAACCAAACAGTGCATGTAGTAAGAGGAGATTTTAACTGTAACTTATACTTGTAAAATAACATCATAGCAAAATAATCATCGAAATATGTCACTTTAGTATTCGCGATTTTTGAAGAAGTTTTAACTTGCAAAGAAGAAATCTACATTTTTATATATTTTTACCGCTGTACCAAATACCAAAGATACATATTATAAAATATCCTTTAATGGATGGCCTCAAAAGGGTAGGTAATTTTGTAGAACATATAACTCTAAAAATCTATAACTGGTATTAACAGCCATACATACATGTACTTATGTTTAACATGAATTCATGCTAATTGAATTATAAGCATTTTTTCCCTAAATACTGTGAATTGGACGCGGAAAAAATTCGGATATCGGACAGAGTAAAAAAATACAAAATAACTTTTGCAGCAAAAATGCGATCAAATAAAAATACTTTGTGTTATGAAAAATTCAGCAAAAAGTAGGTCCTAATGAATGTGCTTTTATATCCAATTATAAAAATATGGTGACTTTATAATTTCTTTTTAAACTTTTTACATTTAGTATATTTCTTATATATAATGTGGAAAGTCGAAATTTTTACTGAAAAAAGACTCAGTTGTTACTCATTTTTTACTAAAAACTTAATTTTTAAATCAAAATCGCTAATTCTCACTCTTTAATCATAAACGTACTTGCCGAAAGTTTCGTTTGCAACTTATTATTGAACACATTAATTTAAGTATTGGCCTCAAGACCAAACTGTTATGGTAGCATATGGATTTCTCTGAGAAAACTTTAGATTTTGAATCAATAGTTTTCAAAAGGATGCTCTCTAAACATCGTATATAGCTCCAGGCTATGCGAAGACCTCAGAATATTGTCTTTCAAACCAGCACATATGTACCGTTTTGAGACTATTATCAGCGCAAATTGGTGTCGAAGTGTGGGGAGTTTTTGTTTTCAAAACAAGTGAATGCGAAATATGAAATTATTATAGCCATGCTACTTCACTGGGATATCGGTCAACCTGAAAAAAAACACAAAATACAGATCTTTATCATTTTTTCCTATTTCACTTTTTCCCAAGATTTGATAGAAATATGTGTATTATGTGTGTACGGTCTAACTAATTATTGTATGATTGGTGTGCATTCAAGAATGTAATAAAACTACGTGGATAGCTATTATACCAACATTTGTTTATCCATCCAATAAACTCGAACTCTCTGTTGAGACATTTCATATTTCTTTCGTAATTAAAGGCGGTATTCCGGACGTCGTCCTTCACGTGCATTCATCAGATGACAATCAAACGGTATTCTCGGGTTTCCGGTTACCTGGGTGCTTCCTTGAACGGTAGTCCGTTCGTCAAGAAATAAAATCTGTTGACAATCTCTAAATCATTGGATTATACTCGTGTTTTCTTGTAACGAAGCCACTTATTTTCATTAGTTAACGATCGGAAGATTCTGACTTACGGCTGTGAGAATAGAAACCCAGCGATTTTACTCATGGATGGAAATATAAGAAATAACAACACACCGACTTAATGCTTGCATAGTCATGAATTACTGTTGGTTCCGAAAATTATTAGTGTTTTTTTTAAATAATACTTCGATAGAACAAATGCTGCGTTGTATTTTTTTTTATATTTTAATTATGCCATCAATTACATCATAAATCATTTCCCATAATAAACAAATTGAAATTTTACATGTTAAAAAGTCCCGATATCATTTTCGAGAAAGCTGTGTTTCAGGAAAGGGTTATATCCTTCTTGTTTTCTCCTTTCATCATATGATAAATGTTTTTGCTGGGTTTACCACATTTTTAAGTGAACTTCTGTTCGCCTGAAATTTAGTATAAAGGTTCTTTGTTTCAGTCAGTGGTATACAGGGCTTGTTTCGGGGTACATGCGCTGAAGAAATAATCAGTATTTATTAAGAACTTTACAACTGTTTACTTGAAAACTATCCCTGTACGTGCGCAAGTATTTAATATTAATTAATAAACTACTTTAACAATAGTAAGTTACAGACATAATATTGTTGCGTAAATGAGATTGCCCGAATATATTTGCAAGAATTAATTCTTACCTAGTCCGAGAATCCTCTGCCGTCCAACGCTTTTTTTTGTGTGTCCCACGCAAAAAAAAAGCGTTGGACGGCAGAGGATTCTCGGACTAATTCTTACCGAAAGATTCAAGTTCCGCTCCTTAATGTATTAATGTTTACAGTAATGTGAAAGAAGAAAATATATAAGGTGAGCATTTATCTGTAAGATTTTTCTTAAATATGCCCTAAAAGATTTTAAAACTTCTTGGCAATATTTAAACAACATTCTCACAAGTCAGGGTTTCTGTGTTCGTTGACACATGTGGACATAGAAACCCTGACTTGTGAGGATGTTTAAACAATGAAAACTGTCTTTCTATATTTGTTATATTTATACCTAAATTATTTATTTTTGTAATTAGCTCTCAATTTCATCAACCGGTTGTTAGTTGTATTGATTAAAGCTTATTCGCCTGCAATAAGACGTCAAGATTTTGATATGCACTTTCCGTTTAGTATAAAAATCGTTGCCAGAAAAAAAAACATACTATCCCAGTTGTCGATCACATACTGTAACCTCGGACTAAAGAATGATGGCCTTTTCATTAAAATATTTGTAATAGTTATACTAGTCCCAGATCAAACCTAATAATAAACAAGTAAATGTGCGCTTTACAGAATTCTTCCTACTCTAAACAAACCGTCACAAAGTAAAAATTGTCATAAGGTTGGAAGAGTTACAGCCCCATTATTATTTTTGAGTTACCTCCCGTATACCATATATTTCGTTATGAATGCAAGATGCTAAACCACTTCTATTTTACAAGCCATCATATCCAGGGCTTACAGCAAGATTTTCACCAAATCCTTGTTCGACTTAAAGAGCTAACTGTCCATAGCTATAATAGTTACAGAAAACCTTACATTGGACCATCGTGTGTAACGTGTTTGGAGGGTGTGATGCACCTTGCATGATACACGATAAAAATACTGTATTGCATAATAAACCCCAAGAGGTTAAGCATACATAAACATACAAAAACAATGAACATGTTACTGTACATATACAACCTAAGATAATATAGTATTTACAAATATGTATGAATTTGACCAATGTGGATCTCATTGTCGCAACTCAAATGATTGCTTTACAAAATCAACAACCATGGGTAAAACATCCATATTTGGGTTAAGAACAAAAATTAATTTATCAATGGCATCAAGCTGGTTAAAATTAACATATTTTGTTTGTATAAAATCAATAAATGTTCTTCTTATATTATTATTAATTTGACAATGAAAAAAGAAATGAGCTTCATCATCAGTTATTTTACATGATTTACAGAGTCTTTGTTCTCTTGGTATATTCTTGTATCTACCAAGTTCAATCTCTAAGTTATGGTCACTAATACGTAGTTTGGTAAGCATTCTTCTACTGTTAAAGTTTTGAAGATTTTAATAGTCTGAAACATTAGCATCAGACTTTAGCTTGCTGTAAAGGTATAATTTCGAAGAAGCGTCAAAGCTAGATATTTTATTTATTACAAGTTCATCATATTTCTCTTTAATAGTCATTTTGATTTCTCTTTTTATGTGTAACTTAATTTCCTTAAAACTTTTATTATCATTTTAAAAGTTTTCATAATCTATTTCAAATTCCGTCATTACAGATCTAGCAAAGCTATACCAAGTATACACACCATCTGTGTGGAGATTTTTATTCAAATAGAATGCTTCTTTTACGAGAGGGTTAATATCTATACAGTTTAGTCTAGAAAAATAGCAAATAACTTGTTTTTTAATAAAAGAATCTAGTGGTAATCTACCAAGTTCAGATTTTGCAGCATTATTACATGATGTTTTTCTTACACCCAAAACACTTTTACAAAATTTATTGTGTACTTTTTCAAAAGCAGACTTATCAGAAAATGATAGAATATCGACATTTTTTCCACTTACATTCGATCTTTGAAGTGCTTTATACATTGACAAATAATCATCCATATACCAGATCTCACTGTTATACAAAATTATAGTTCTGATTAAATTGTGAAATAATTTACATGATAGTTCTACTGGTATATGTTTAAAGTTAGACATATACTTTTTAATGGAAAATAGTGCTTTTAATCCCTTTTTGGAAAGTTCCTGAGATGACCTAAATTTTCCTGTATGACAAATAATGGTGCCTAAGAAGTTAAATTCTTTCACTTCATTTAATATATTATTTTTATAACAGAAATTATTAGAAATTTGACTTGCCTTGGCGTTCTTTTGGAAAACAATAATTTTGGTTTTACTTGTATTGACTGTTAATTGCCATTTATGACAATACACTTCCAACTTATTAAGTGCTTGCTGTAGTCCTGAGGCTGTTTCTGATAAAATTACCAGATCATCAGCAAAGCTTAATGTACTAAGATATGTCTTATCTAAACGTAAAGGATCACAATTGTTATCAAATTCTGAATGCAAGTCATTCGTGAAATAATTAAACAATGTGGGGCTCAAGCTATCACCTTGTTTTACACCTCTTTTGATTGGAAAATAGTCTGAAAAAGTGTTTTCAATTTTAATCGAAGACTCACACGATTTATAATATCTTAAATAATGCTAAAAAGTTTAATAAAACCCCTATGATTTCGAAAAAGAATAGTCTTATTGCAGAAGTTACAAAAAGTAAAATTCTAGGTCCGTACCCAATACTCCAAACTTCTCCCGCGGCTATGAATCAAAATTGTGCTCCGGTTGGTCAATCCTCCATCGATGATTAATTACCTGAATACAGGTTGAATATTGCTCACTTGACTTTAAGCAATCAATCTTATAATTTGATCGGTTTATTATTTAGCTGAGGAAAACGTCAAACAGAAAATTATATATTACTAGTTTACATTTCGGTTCTCTGTCGGGTACTGTTTGTGCCTCCATTTATTAATCTCTTGGCTTAAAATTTCATTCAAAAATCAATAGTGTCGTAAAATCGGCTTTAAATACCTGAAGTTTAATAAAGATAACGATTAAAACATGTCTATATTCTTATATAATTATATTATGGAGCATATTATCAACTATTCTAATTTTATGTCTACAAACTTATTTCTGATGTAAAATCATGTAAGCAATCTATGGTTCCTCCGCACATTCAAGATACCAGTTAAAGTTAAATCTATTTTTAAAGCCAAATCCTGTTTAATTAACTACAAAAAGTTAAATCCTTACCACTAAGGCTATCCTTCATAACCAAAAATTCACGTTAATTTGCTCCCTCATCATGCAGGCTATGTGTCCACGATCGCTCCTACATCTAGGGGATTCTATACGTCCACGTTATCTTACACTGAAACATCATAGGTGTTCTGAATCCTTTCCCTCAAATATGCCACTTCTGCGGCCCCGTTAACTCATATGTTGCGTTCTGAATCTATGTTTTCTTCCGTAATTTTAATGAGAACACTCAATTTTGGCTATTGCATCACTGGTGTTGTTTTCTTCTGTTGGTACTATATGTTGTGTTCCCGTATACAGCCAACTCCCACGTGATTATATCCATTTGTATCTAACTGCATTAGAGCCCTGTAATACATACAGTTTTATAACAATGTGCAAATTAGAAATTCATACACGTAACTACGGAACCATTTGCAACATTTAATTGATAAATGAAAATCTAGTGTCAGTGGTCATTGTCCATCCAGAGACACAAACGATGCTGGGGTACCAGAAAAAATATAGTGTCAATATCCTATATGGTCATCTACCAAGTTTTAAATTTGGGTTCAGATCAGTGCTGCCCAAGTCGTGTTTGTCGCAGACACATGGCGGCCTCGTGATTGTCAAAGACACAGTTCTGCCTCGTGTTTGTCACAGATTACTTTAGCTACAAGCTGCAGGCTCCTTGGAAACTTGGGATATCAGTGCTTCTGTCGCTATTCGCTTTCCACGCGTATGCATAAATGTACTACATGTAAAACATCAGGCTATAGACAACAAAGGGACTGTGTCAATTGATTATTTGATTTGTGTTTTACGCCCCTTTTTCAGATAACTGAACGACACGTTGTATAATGGCCCCATTCATGTTAGCGATTACACAACGCCTATGTGTAACTAACGTTTGATTAGAAGCTATTACGATCAATTTGCATGCTTCTCGACAAAACTTTGCGTTGGTATGGACCCTACCAATACCGTTTTCAATATCCATTAATTCGGCCCATTTGGTCGCAGTTAGAAAAATTCTGCACAACCAACTAAAATCTGTCATGTAAATAAATAGTATATATACTTTCATTTTATTCAAATGGAGAAACCCATATTATACTAAATAACTTGCGTTGGTCACCTGACGTAGTTGTCCGCCGTTCAGTAAAATTCAAACAGTCATTTTTTCATTTAAATAGTAAAATAATCTGTTAAAACAAATAACTAATTCGTTATAACAAATTACTAATCTGTTATAACAAATGAATAATCTGTTATATCAAATGTATAATATGTTATATCAAATTAATAATCTGTTATAACAAATTAATAATCTGTTATATCAAATTAATAATCTGTTATAACAAATTAAAAATCTGTTATATCAAATTAATAATCTGTTATAACAAATTAAAAATCTGTTATATCAAATTAATAACAAATTATAAAAAGTAAATTTCATGGCCCTAAAAGTCGTTCGTGCATTTGAGAATAAGATTATTTCATGTTTTTTGTTTTGTTTGTTTGCTTGTTTTTTATTTCTTGTTTTTTGTTTTGTTTTGTTTTTGTTTTGTGTTTGTTTGGTTTTTTTCGTTCTTTTGGGGGTTCTTTTGTGTTTACCGTTTTCATATGTTCGATCTCTTTTTATTATCTCTTAATGATATATAATTGTTTTCGGGTAAATTGAGCAAAAAGGTAAAAACCATACTCTACAATATAGTTCATGTTGTAAGTGATAAAATGGCAAATTTAATATTAAAGGAAATATTTCAATTACAGTTTTTCGTATTTGTTAAATCCTTCAAGCTTTAAAATACGTTTTTTTTGTCCTGATCTAATAAGAAGAAGTAAAGATGTACATAATTGCATATTAATGCGCGCTTTACCAGTATCTCGGTAATATGAATAGATCCGCTTCAATTTTTATTTTTTGGATTATTTTACTATCTATAGGGTAAGCCTAGTATTTTTATTAATGCATTCTATTCTTGACATAATAAAATGTATATACTTGAGTTTCTTTTATTAATTAGTCATTTAATTTGATAAGAAAAAGGCATTTAAAAATTTTGTTATGTTACATTACGTAATGTATTTCATCGCTTCAATTGTATTTCTTGGATTATTTCGTGATTTATATGTCAAGCTTCGTAATTTGTTATGCATACTTATTTTAACATGATAAAGTGTAAATTTTTCGGTTTCTTTTATTAGTTACTTAGATAATTTGACAATAAAAGTGCATTTTTAGATTTTGTTTAACGCGCCTGTGACCACTCATCCAGAAAACTTATTTCTGGATTATTTCATAATTTATAAGGTAGAAAATGGAACTTTAACGCAGAAAATTAGTCATCTTGAACATTAAATTTAATTTCCCTGTGTTTTGTTTATTGACGATTTCGAAATCCCAAACTCTCGTGAACGATTCGTGTGTGGTAGTGGTGGTTTTAGGGAGGGGACAGAGACATTTCTGTGATGTAATTGTATATTAGATGTGCCTTGTTTATTTGCTAATTGATTATTTATTACCTGACACTGAACTTTGATGAAAGGTAAAAATGAAAGACCAATCAGACTCGCATGATAAGCCGCTAAAATGGCTAAATTAGATTATAATTGTGATATATATTGTATATAGCCTGTTGTTTTGTTTGTTTATTTGTTACTTTCTCTGTACCAATTGTATTATTGGCTGTGTGAGAAGAAACTATATATACAAAATTTAATTTTCCAACAGGCACGTTATTTAAAAAAATTGATGTCTGAATCAGTGAAAAATGTGGTAGAAATTAGTAGGGAAAAGAAATTTCTCAATAATAAAAAAAGCACAAAAGATATAGATTTTTATTTAATTCAAGATTTAAAAATTTTGATGTTAAGATATTTTAACGAAGCAAGTTATATATATAATAATACAACAGAAAAAAAATTCAGTTACGTTCGAATAGAGGTCGTCAACAGTTTATATTACATATGGTGTGTTAAGAAATAGTAACTTAGATAGACTTCGTCCTCGGTCAATATTTTCCTCCACGGTCCATATAACTACGTATTGACCTCGTAAAAAGTCCATATTTGATAAATATTACATATGGTGTGTTAAGTCCTAAATTTGATTGGTTCGTGTAGACAATGTCCCCCCAAAATATTCTGTGTATATATTCTATTTCTAAAGCATATTTAAGGCTTGTTACTATTTCTAAGGCATATTTAGGGCATGTTACTATTTATAAAGCATATTTAAGGCTTGTTTCTAAAAATAGATCCGGATATGTTACTATTTATAAAGCATATTTAAGGCTTGTTTCTAAAAATAGATCCGGATATACTCTTCCGACTCATTATTCTAAATTTAAATAAATAGAGAAAAATTCATATGTAATATAACAATTAAGGACTTTTTACTCTGTCAATACGTAGTTATATGGACCTCGTAAAAAGTCCTTATTTGATAAATATTGTTGAAAATAATTGTAGAAGTTGAGATATTATAATCAAGATGATTATTTCTTGCCTTTCACAATCGTCTATATTTGCATCCCTTTACAGCATATGATGGAATTTTAAATAAAACAAAATGAAAAAAAAACTATTAAACCAAATGGGATACACCTATAACATATAAATCGAACATCTCTGGATATGGGTTTAACCCATATCTTTTCTTGTTATTGAAGTCAATGAAAAAATCCGTTACGTTTTCAATTTTTTCGACTATAAACTGGAATGTCATTAATGTCAAGGAACCAGTCAAATGAAATTAATTTTACCCATCATACATCTGCAATGGTAAAATGGCGGTGATATTTGGAGATTGTCGAGGCATGTTTGTTTAGCAAGTGTTTACATTGTTAAATGAAGACAGAACATGTTCCAATAAGATAGAAGTTTGACATTCTTTCATTTACAACAGAACCGCAAATTTATTTTCCTATAAGTAAGTGACAATATTACTGACAGTTGCATTACATGTAATGAATGTTTGAAATCGACCAGTTCATGTTTACATTTCCCACCGAAATACATGGAGACCATTTTAAACAAAAACAAATGCAAATGTCTTTAAATGAATACAGATGATTAAAATTCACACCGTTTCCAAGCAATAAAGAATCGATTAAAAAAACTGTTCTGCATTTCAGTTGTGAGCTTGTAATTGTAAACAATTTGAGAGAGCTCAGGCACTCGTGCTGAAGGGGTCATTGTCGACCTGGGTACTATATCAGCGTACCCAGGGTACTTAAAATTTGAGAAATGGTACCCAGGGTACTGTCGCTTAACATAAACGTACCCAGACCAATATTGTTGAATCAAATCCATTAATTTTCAACAGTGTTCATAAACATGCACATAATCAAAACAAACGTAACTGTAAACTGTAACAAACCGCCATTCTTCTATTTATAATTGTGGACCAAATACGGGAAGGAAATGAACGTAATCTCCTGATACTTACCACACCGGGTACGTTTATGTTAAGCGACAGTACCCTGGGTACCATTTCTCAAATTTCAAGTACCCTGGGTACGCTGATATAGTACCCAGGTCGACAATGACCCCTTCAGCGGCACTCGTGGATAGGACCCCCTCCCCACCTTTTGTAATTCTCTCATAGGAAATCTTTTAAAGGCCTTAAATTATGTTGTGCTCTTTATTATATTCATTTCTAATGAAATTGATTGGTGTCCCGTGAAGCAGTTTGGTTTCAGCATAGCTGCTGAACCGTAGCTCTTTACTTTTAGACAAGTTTTCTTGTTTTGGGACGTTTCGGCTATAGTAGCTCTTTATGGAGAGCCAATTCGCCCATAAAGAGATATTTGAGCCGAAAAATATAATGAAAGCGACCAAAATATGATGGCACAAGTGTTTCAATGCAGATATTGGATGTACTTAACTTCAGTTTTATCCAATTGTCCCAGCACTCCAGTGTGAGACAGAGATTGTCGGTCTTTAGTGAGCAACAGCTGACTAGGCACCAGAACATTACATACAAAGCCATGCATGTTCGTTGTTTTAAATAAAACAAGCTTATTCATGTTATTGCATTTAACAGTTTGAGAGGGGTGGGAAATTTTGATATTGTAAATTTGTCAATCTTATTAAAATTAAATCTTTCACTAGCTCCCCCTTTTTAGCTCACATGACCAGAAGGGTCATGTGAGCTATTGCCATCACTTGGCATCCGTCGTCGTCGTCGTTAACTTTTCTTCAAAAATCTTCTCCTCCAAAACCACTGAAGGGATTGCTTTGAAACTTTGCACACATCATCAGTAAAATGTCCTCTACCAAGTTTGCCCAAATCATGGCCTCAGACCAACCAACATGGCCGCCATGGCTAAAAATAGAACAGGGGGGTCAAAATACAGTTTTTGGCTTATAGTTCAAAAAGTATAACAGATACAGGAAAACCGAACAGACCTTCCTTCTTCAGCATCTAAAGCTCTACAAAACACTCCATTTGGTCAAAGTTGTATGATGACTCCTTGTAGGAGTTATTGCCCTTTAATTGTCAAAATTGATGATTTTTGCCATTTTTGCCTCAAAATCTTGAAATTTATTAGAACAAGAGAAAAAGTTAGCATTGCTTAATTGTTCTGCTCTATGAGGGCTACAAAAAAGACTTCAGGGTCAAGATTGTTTGATTAACCGTTTAAGAGTTATTCCCCTTGAACTGTTTTTTATAATCGGTTTTAATTGCTTTGAAACTTTGTACACATCATCCGTCAAATGGCCTCAACCAAGTTTGCACCAACCATGGCTGCAGATTAACCAACATGGCCACCATGGCTAAAAATAGGACGGAGGGGGGGGGGTAAAATACAGTTTTTGGCTTATATTTAAAAAAGTGTAACAGATACAGGAAAATCGAAGAGACATGCCTTCATCTGCATCAAAAGCTCTACGAAACACTCCATTGGGTTGAAGTTGTATGATGACTCCTTATAGGAGTTATTGCCCTTTAATTGTCAAAATTGATTATTTTTGACATTTTTGCCTCAAAATCTTAAAAATTATTAGAACTAGAGAAAAAGTTAGCATTACCAGTGATACTTGTAGGATTTTTTTATGGTGAGTCCTGGACTCATCACTTTTGAGAATGGTGAGTCCCAACAAATTTTCATGAGTCCCACATATCACAGATGAGTCCAGCTAAGTGCATGCATACACCCGTTTTCTTTGATGACCGACCCATTAAATGTCTTTTTATAAAAAGATATAATATGGCTTACTACATACTAAAAAACTTTATGTCATGCTATGTTATATTAGTAGTTAATGTAGTGGAGTTTTGCAGTCTTCTGGAGTATGATTGAACTGCATTCATTACTTGAAACATGCTGATGTTTGCCCATTAAAGAGAGACTTGTGTATTACAAGTTACCTGGCTCTTCTTTGAATTGAATTTCAGATGCTGACATTAATATTTCTTCCAAACAACTCATAACCCCTCCCCCCTTTTTCAGATCCTAGTCTATAGCAGATTATCTTCTTGATATATACAAAAATTAAAAGTTTATAAGATAACTAATCTAATGTTCATATTGAAGATATCTTTTACCGGTCAAGAATTCTTACTTTAAAAAAAAGCGTAAGAATTGCAACTGCAAGGTTCCGACCGTGTATTGAAATTTGAAAACACGAGTGTATTATCAACGCTTAAATTTATCTGTAAAAACTGTCAATCAATACCGAACGTTTATTGTTTAATAAACATCTTAAAAGGCAAATTTGCCGCCCGAGTGATTGCTACCTGCTGAGAATCAGACGAAACAGGTAAACATCGATCGCCATTTGTAAGAATATGTAATCACGCATCAGAGACGGAATTGACATGATGGAAATTCGTACGCGTCCGACAACTGACATGGACGCGTACTGGGACGCGTTAGATGTTGAAAAGGCGCGTCCAGAACTGAAAAGACGCGTACAATACGCATCTAGACGCGTTGCGAGGATCCCTGCATTACTTAATTGTTCTGCTCAATGAGGGCTACAAAAATGACTTAAGGGTCAAGATTGTCTGATGAACCGTTTAGGAATTATTCTCCTTGAACATTTTTTTATTCAATTTTACTTGATTTTAAAATATCTTCTCTTTAAACAATGAAAGGAATGCTTTGACATATTGCACACATCATCTTTAGATGTCCTCTACCAAAATTTTGCAAATCATGACACCTGACTACCTACATAGCTATTTTGGCTTAAAATAGAAAAAATGAAAAGGGGGGGGGTTGGAGTCGAGAGAGTTTTCGACTGATAGTTAAAAAAGTATTACAGGTACAGCAAATTTGAAGTGAACCTCCCTTATCCCTCTAAGCATCAAAAGCTCCTCCTTATCTGAGTTATTTCCCTTAAAAGGTCAAAATTAATGATTTTTGCAGAAGTGTTGGGCAATTCCTTATAGCAACAAAAAGCTGAATAAAAAAGGGTTGTTTGGTTTCAGGTTCAGGTGAGCGATACAGGCTCCTGGGAGCCTCTAGTTGTTATTGTCGCTGTCACAGCGACAATAGCAAAAGGGGGGGGGAGCAAAGTGAAGATATAATTTTAATTAGATTGTAAATTTTTGAATCTGCTGATGTTTATGTAAATATATGTATATAAGGTGTAAGAAGGAGAGTGAGGTAACTACATGTGATTACTGTTATATCCATATTTGATGTGCACATAAAATAAATTGTTTTATTTACCTTTAAATCATGCAACCACCTTCAGAAAATGAGTAAAACACAAATCATCAGTTAGCGCTTGATCTAGGTTCTAAAAGGTTAACAATTGTTAGAGGCCATACACTATGTGTAAATTGTGTGCAACTTTAACCCTTATGTGTGAGAGTGATCTAGAAGAATCCCTTTACTTATTAATGGTCTTATTTGCGGTCATTTTGTTCTGAGCTTGCAATTAATATGAACTGGGGCAAAAAATCCTCAAAGACGATATTTCGTCCATAATTGAAATAAAAAATAGCAAATGGAGACATTGGAAGCCCAGTGCACCCCCTTGATTATTTCTATGAATATATTATATGTTTATAACGGTAAGCTTTAAATAACATTTATATTTTCTCTGTTTCATCATGACTGGTAATTAAGTAAATATTTAACAAAACATATTCTAATGATACTAATTATAATATCCAACAGTTATACTATAAAAACTACAATACTATTAATATACTATGGCGGAAATGTATTATGGACAAGATGGACAAGGACCGAAACATCCAGATACCATTTTTTTAGCTCACCTGGACCAAAGGTCCATGTGAGCTTTTGCTATCACTTGGCGTCCGTTGTCAGTCATAATTTTTTTTTCAAAAATCTTCTCTGAAACCACTGGGCCAATTTTTTTAAACTTGGCCACAATCATCCTTAGGGCTCCTAGTCTCAAGTTTGTACCCAGGGTGTTGATCAACAGACAAAGATGGCCGCTGTTACTAAAAATAGAACATGGTTGTCAACACAGGTTTTTGATCATTATCTAAAAAATTATAATAGCTGTAGAGAAAACCGTTACTTCAAATTGATCAGCACTTTAAGGTCTACAATAGTTGCTATTAGTGTGAAGTTGTTTATTGGCTTTCTTGTAGGAGTTATTGCCCTTTATGACGATTTTTGACAAAATTTTCTCTTTTTGTCCTGTAACTTAAAAACTGTAACAGCTATAGTGAAACTGTATATAGCAAAAATCATCAGCAATAAAAGCCCTACAATTCACTTAATTGGTCTGAAATTGTCAGATGACTCCTTATAGGAGTTATTGCCCTTAAATGACAGTTTTTTACGAAATTTTCCTTATTTGTCCCTTAACTTTAAAACTATAACAGCAAGAGTAAAACTGTAAATAGCAAAAATGATCAGCAATAAAAGGCCTACAATTAACTTTATTGGTCTGAAATTGTCAGATGACTCCTTATAGGGATTATTGCCCTTAAATAACAATTTTTTTATGAAATTTTCCATTTTCGTCCTGTAACTTGAAAACTATAGCAGCTAGATTGAAAAGTTCTGTAAAATGCACAAATGATCAGCATTAGAAGCCCTACAAATGATTGCTTAGTCCAAAATTGCAAGATGGCTCTTTATAGGAGTTATTGCCCTCAATCTAATTAAAATTATATCTTCACTTGGCTCCCCCTTTTTGCTATTGTCGCCGTGAAGATCTAACAACATTCCATTAAAGGTCATCTCAGATTGAACTTATGTATTGACCAATCAAAAACTGTCTTCCCTAACCTTTAATGTTGGGGAATCCTCTGTCATTGTTCGGAATCTCTCTGGCATTATTGTACCATTTTCATAAATAAACCCAAAATTAAGACAAAAGCTTACGTTTGATTACCTAAGTTTTTGGGGAATACCCAATTTTTTCATTGGATAATATTTATATCAAAAGTTCAATCTGAGATGACCTGTAATGGGATGTGGTTAGATCTTCAGGGCGACAATAACAAAAAGGGGGAGCTAGTGAAAGATTTAATTTTAATTAGATTGTATTGCCCTTTACTTATGAATTTGGACAAATGAACAGTTTTTGTATTATAAATTAGTCTATAACACACCTAGAGTACAACTGTAAATTTCTAAATTTCCCTGAAGGACATGGCCTACAAACCATTTGATTTTCAGAAATTGTCTGATTGCACCTTATAGGAATTATTGTACTTAACTAAAATTGTTGAAGACTGAGATTGTGGGTTCGAGCCTCACTGTGGGCAGGATGTGCTCGACTCCAATCTTAATTGACAAGGATTGCCAGTTTTCCACACAGCATTTCAAGGGTTTTCTCAGGGTCATCTGGCTTGCTCCCCCCAATAAAAACTGGACGCCAAAATATATGTGAAAAAAAGTGGCGTTTTTTCTCTTTTCTGGTAGGTCTTTTATATTTTGCATGTTGGTAGATCATTTCAAGGCCATATGGCAAATATTATGTTTGGTGACCTTTTCAAGCCAGCTTTTTGCATACCATGGTTAGTGAAGATTGACCTTGGACTTTGACTTCAAGGTCACATTTCCATCTGAATGACAAATTTGTTTCCAGGCTTTAACTTTTTTCTCTTTTGAGGTAGACTTTGAATATTTGGCATGTTGGTAGATCATTTCCAAGGGATGTGTCATGGTCAGTGACCTTTGACCTTGAACTAAGACCTCACAGTCCCATTTTAGTTTTTTTAATGACATTTACTTTTAATTTCTATAAAATTCAAAATAATAATGAAAGACATACCTTTAATATCATATAAATTTATAATTGGTTTATAAGTTGTAGCTGTAACTAGTTCTGTTAGGCAAAATAATGAGACTAAAATTTGTAAAAGGAGTAATACTGTAAAAAAATCAAATTTTTAGTGCTGTTTGACTAGTTTTTTTCCATTGGACAAAAATTGAATTTGAAGACTCTTATTTTACTGTCCATCAATAAATTTTATATCAATTGCTAGACTTGGTAAGCTTTTTTTTTTAATTATGATTGCAAATTTGCACATACCAGTCCCATGACCTGCATAAAAAAGCTAACAATTCCATTAAGGACCAAGTCTATGGGAAGTTTGAAGAAAAATCCATTACAATTTTTTTTCTGCCTATATATGTCTGGAACTCTTAACCATTGTTCTCTATTGACATTGTTTACTGTTTTAAGTCAGATATAAGAATGTTTTTATTTGATTTTAGGAACATAAATCACTAGGAATTTCAGACTACTTGATCTACATTATTTATAATATATTTATGCCTTTTTCCACCTACCCATCAGTGTTCTAGGATTCCCATTTCCTGTCACCCGTGGAAAGTGATTTCTCAGCACGGGAAAGCCCACTTTTTTGTCCTGGTCACCCGTGGGCAAGTATACATTAAAAGTCGGGATTCTTGAAAAAATGTTCATACTTGCCCTGTCAAGATACAAAAATACATAAATTTGTTCAACAGTTTAATTTTGTAAAATCAAGATAAAAAATCAAGTGTGGATGATTTGATCAATGTTATACAGGTGCTTGTAATTTGAGTTTTCACCACTGCTGCAAAACATTTTTGAGATCAAGTATGAATGCAATAAGTACCACATCAAACCCGGACAAAGCGGCAAAATCCGGTTTTTGGGGAAACAATTTTTCTTTTTCTTTTATTTTTGTTTGTTTTTAATTTTTTAAATTTGGAAGTGAATTAAATAATATAATATAGTTTTTCTTACTAACATTGACTTGTATAAAAATATACAAGGATGAAAATTTATGAAAGTTTGTTATGTACAAATATGCGTACATTATAGTTTGAGATGTATAGGGGTTTTGTACTATTTGTTTGTTAAAAAAATTATACAAGAAGAAACCTAAGCCAGCTTCTTAGACAGAATTGCACAATAGTCGTTGTTTCCAAATATAAATGTACTGTAAGTACAAGAAAAAAATGTTCTTCAATTCGTATCTGTATATTTTTCATTCAAAAATTAACATGTCATTAAAACTTTGTGGGAAAGTTTACTTGAGATGTGGGAAAGCCAGTTTATAGAGGACACTTTCCCGTGTAAAGTTCAGTTTGCAAAAAAATCCTAGAACACTGCCCATACCCCATATATTCCAGTGCCATTCAAAATTTGTACCCTTTGGTTCCTTCCCCAATTGATTTATTGTCTGATAACTTGTTCTCCTCCTGAATATATCTGAAATACTGCTCGGTGGGGGCAAAGCAAACATCAATCCAATCAATCAATCAGTGAGTAATGACCTTTAGAAAAACCATACATATAAGACAGATGTGTTCTGTTATTTCTATTTATATCACTGTTATTAGTATCATTACAAGTTAACTATCAAATTTTTCATGATACATGTTCAGACTTTGTCTTCAGTTATAAAATTCATCCTAAGGATAAAAAAGCTAAGGATTAACATGGCACATTTACTAGTTTTGTATTGTTATAATCATTTATTTTATTATTTTCACAATCACTGATTATAAAATAGATTGTGCATTTTATCATATTTCTTTACTGGTCAATAAAGTATTTGATTTACTTCATGTACATCTCATTTGTTGATTGGGATAATATTGAATCAATCCAGAGTTGTGTATTGGAATCCAGCTGACAATGAAAGGTTACCTGTTATAATTTCCTTGGCATTAGTAATTTTTGTAATTTATAGTTTACACATAGTAGATGATATCAAAGGCACCTGCTGAGATTACAGTTGGTAATTCATAAAGGTGTTGATTATCCTTATGCAGTGAAACTCATTAACAATAATATACAGAGTTGTGAAAAAGAAACATGAAATAAAATAGGGAAAGGTAATACCAGTGGAATTATGGGATTGTAGTTTAGCTTGATATTTAAATTTTAATTTAGTTTTATAATATGAATAAATTTCTACAGAAGTCCAAATGCAAATAGTTAAAATTTTGCTCATACTGTAGATTGGCTTCATCAGTGCTTTGTAGTTCTGGAGTTAGCAGAGGGGTTATATCAGAGTGGTTAAGTTAGCAGAGGGGTTATATCAGAGTGGTGAAGGTAGTTAATCACCTACAATATTGATCACATGCCTGTCAACACTAAGTTTGTGGGTTCAATATTAATTCTACCACTGTGTGCTAGTCTTCAATCACTTACATGAAAGCATGCTAGTAAGTACATGTTGATGTACTTCATTTTTCATCGGGGCAGGAAGCAGGAGAAAACCCACAACTTTTGGTAGGCACTGCTTGTCAATAATGTTATATATGATAACATTACAAGCAGAATTAATATCTGATTGTTAAATTACATGTAGGTGTTTATCAATCTCTATCCATACCTTAATTGCAATTTTGTTCTCAATATAGTAGTTGTAGTGTTTGTACTGATAATGTGGGTATTAAAGAAAGAAAGCAAGTTGAGGCTCCATCAGGGATGGACTTTTTTAAGAAGGAAGGCAAGTTGAGGCTCTATCACTCATGTTGTGCTCGGAATTGATTATTGTTAAGTTTTTTTTTTTGTTTGGTGCTTAATGCCACTTCCAGCAATTTTTCAGCTATATTATGGCGTCCAGTTTTTATTGTGGGAGGAAGCCTGAGTACACGGAGAAAAGCCCCGACCTGCGGTAGGATAACTGGCAATCCTTGTTAATTAAGATTGGAGTCAAGTACACCCTGCCTGAAGTGATAATCAAACGTGCAATCTCAGTGTTGACAGACCATGTGATCAATAGTAGACGAAATACTTTAGCCACTTGGCCACCGAGGCCCAGATTATTGTAAAGAAATGATACATGTGATCTTCCCAAAATGAATGTGTACAGTACATGATCATAAAAGGATATTTGTATTGTCACACTAATGCAGGATCAATATACATTTTTAGTGAACACAGTGTACATGTGTTTTGTTAATAGTGTATATTTGGTCATGTTTGTAAAAAAAAACTTTAAATACAAATATATTAAATTGAGCTGTTTAAAATATTTTGGCAAAAATATCCTGGTAATTGATCTGTAGACAAATTAACTTTGTCAATACAGTGTATAATTGAAGGCCAATTCGACTTAGCTTTTGGGAATGACATTCTTTTCTAATTACTTCTCTCCATTTTATGTTCAAGTAAAAACATGGAAATATGAATAATGTGGTAAGTCATCATTTCTTATTTAAGAGTTTCAAAAAGAAAGTGATCGTTTGAAATTGTAATGTAGGCATACAATGTAACATATACCAGTACATGTAAGGGATGCAGTGGAAATATTTATTTAATTAATTATAACACAACAGTGGATACATATGTGTATACTGTGTAGCTAAATCGGTGAACTAAAATGGCATACATGTGTATTGTAAGGGCAATATTTTAGTTGCTGCAACATTGAACATGTAAATATATGTGCAGTAGTCCATATTTGTCTGCTGTAGTGCACTGTAACAGTACCGCAGTCTACTTAGATAAGCCCTTGTGTGTTATATATCTAGGTTTTGTCGAAGAAAAACGTAAATAGTAAATACAGAATGGCTTATGTTAATTAGACAGATAGTTCGGGATGGTTGATTTGTTATTTTCCTAATTGGACATAAACTGGTTTTCAAACTACAGCATACAACCCATCTGACCATATGGTATATAAGCCTAGGTACATATTATCCAGTAAGTCAGATTGATCTTGTACTACAGGGTCTTTTACACAAACTTTAATGTCTACTAAAGTCAGTGTTAAGTCTTTGATAAGAATTTCAATTCGATTTCTATTGACATAGTGAACAAATATATACAGAAAGTTTGTATTGATTGGTCTTAATTGATTTTGTATTGCTTAGATGTAAGATTTCATAGTATTCACAATAATACAATGTTCTGTTTGTTTAAAACGTAAAATATGGAATGTGTATTTAACATAAGTCTTTACTTCAAATTCGGGTATAAGTATGTAGATCATTGGTGTGTCAGCACTTAACTTCGTAGTTAGGTTGTTAGTTCTGATCCTACCTGAATGCAATGTGGGTCTTCAAGAGTTTCCAGTTAAACATGGATTCTTATTGGGTACAGCTGCTCTGTCCATGAATTTAAAATGGGTTGTCATAATAAAGCTGAAACATTTATGAGAATGGTGCTAAACCCTTTTTCTAAGAAATAAACAATTACAAAAGAACTGTACCAAGAATGCCTGTACAAAATACATGTATTACATAAAACATTTGTATCTTGTTGCAGACATATGAGAGTAAATGTATTGTATGTGTTTGATAGGAGTCCAGTAATATACATCATGTTAATTTCTTTAACATTTAGTTAGTGTATGACAGATAAATATTCTTTTTTATTCTCAATATCCATAATCCTCCAGTAAGATTAGTAATGTGTAAAGATTTATTTTAAAAGTAAAAAAAAACAACTAAAATTAAAAAATGAAACGAAAATAATTCATAATTTTTAAATTTATGGATTATATTGGATTTACATTGTAATAATAAGGTGACTAACAATAATGAGTTTTACTGGATATCTTGATGACTGGTAAGGAGTTGTTACTGGATATCTTGATGACTGGTAAAGAGTGATTACTGGATATCTTGGTGACTGTTAAGGAGTTGTTACTGGATATCTTGGTGACTGGTAAGGAGTTGTTACTGGATATCTTGATGACTGTTAAGGAGTTGTTACTGGATATCTTGGTGACTGTTAAGGAGTTGTTACTGGATATCTTGATGATTGGTAAGGAGTTGTTACTGGATATTTTGGTGACTGTTAAGGAGTTGTTACTGGATATCTTGATGATTGGTAAGGAGTTGTTACTGGATATCTTGATGATTTGTAAGGAGTTGTTACTGGATATCTTGGTGACTGTTAAGGAGTTGTTACTGGATATCTTGATGATTGGTAAAGAGTTGTTACTGGATATCTTGGTGACTGTTAAGGAGTTGTTACTGGATATCTTGATGACTGGTAAAGAGTTGTGACTGGATATCTTGGTAACTGGTAAGGAGTTGTTACTGGATATCTTGGTGACTGTTAAGGAGTTGTTACTTGATATCTTGGTGACTGGTAAGGAGTTGTTACTGGATATCTTGATGATTTGTAAGGAGTTGTTACTGGATATCTTGGTGACTGTTAAGGAGTTGTTACTGGATATTTTGGTGACTGTTAAGTAGTTGTTACTTGATATCTTGGTGACTGGTAAGGAGTTGTTACTGGATATCTTGATGATTTGTAAGGAGTTGTTACTGGATATCTTGGTGACTGTTAAGGAGTTGTTACTTGATATCTTGGTGACTGTTAAGGAGTTGTTACTGGATATCTTGATGACTGTTAAGGAGTTGTTACTGGATATCTTGATGATTTGTAAGGAGTTGTTACTGGATATCTTAATGATTTGTAAGGAGTTGTTTCTGGATATCTTGATGATTTGTAAGGAGTTGTTACTGGATATCTTGGTGACTGTTAAGGAGTTGTTACTGGATATCTTGATGATTTGTAAGAAGTTGTTACTGGATATCTTGGTGACTGTTAAGGAGTTGTTACTGGATATCTTGATGACTGGTAAAGAGTTGTGACTGGATATCTTGGTAACTGTTAAGGAGTTGTTACTGGATATTTTGGTGACTGTTAAGGAGTTGTTACTGGATATCTTGATGATTGGTACGGAGTTGTTACTTGATATCTTGGTGACTGTTAAGGAGTTGTTACTGGATATCTTGATGATTTGTAAGGAGTTGTTACTGGATATCTTGGTGACTGTTAAGGAGTTGTTACTGGATATCTTGATGATTTTTAAGGAGTTGTTACTGGATATCTTGATGATTTGTAAGGAGTTGTTACTGGATATCTTGATGACTGTTAAGGAGTTGTTACTGGATATTTTGGTGACTGTTAAGGAGTTGTTACTGGATATCTTGATGATTGGTAAGGAGTTGTTACTGGATATCTTGATGATTTGTAAGGAGTTGTTACTGGATATCTTGGTGACTGTTAAGGAGTTGTTACTGGATATCTTGATGATTGGTAAAGAGTTGTGACTGGATATCTTGATGATTTGTAAGGAGTTGTTACTGGATATCTTGGTGACTGTTAAGGAGTTGTTACTGGATATCTTGGTGACTGTTAAGGAGTTGTTACTGGATATTTTGGTGACTGTTAAGTAGTTGTTACTTGATATCTTGGTGACTGGTAAGGAGTTGTTACTGGATATCTTGATGATTTGTAAGGAGTTGTTACTGGATATCTTGGTGACTGTTAAGGAGTTGTTACTGGATATTTTGGTGACTGTTAAGTAGTTGTTACTTGATATCTTGGTAACTGTTAAGGAGTTGTTACTGGATATCTTGATGATTTGTAAGGAGTTGTTACTGGATATTTTGGTGACTGTTAAGGAGTTGTTACTGGATATCTTGATGATTGGTAAGGAGTTGTTACTGGATATCTTGATGATTTGTAAGGAGTTGTTACTGGATATCTTGGTGACTGTTAAGGAGTTGTTACTTGATATCTTGGTGACTGTTAAGGAGTTGTTACTGGATATCTTGATGACTGTTAAGGAGTTGTTACTGGATATCTTGATGATTTGTAAGGAGTTGTTACTGGATATCTTAATGATTTGTAAGGAGTTGTTTCTGGATATCTTGATGATTTGTAAGGAGTTGTTACTGGATATCTTGGTGACTGTTAAGGAGTTGTTACTGGATATCTTGATGATTTGTAAGGAGTTGTTACTGGATATCTTAATGATTTGTAAGGAGTTGTTTCTGGACATCTTGATGACTGGTAAAGAGTTGTTACTGGATATCTTGGTGACTGTTAAGGAGTTGTTACTGGATATTTTGGTGACTGTTAAGGAGTTGTTACTGGATATCTTGATGATTGGTAAGGAGTTGTTACTGGATATCTTGATGATTTGTAAGGAGTTGTTACTGGATATCTTGGTGACTGTTAAGGAGTTGTTACTGGATATCTTGATGATTGGTAAAGAGTTGTTACTGGATATCTTGGTGACTGTTAAGGAGTTGTTACTGGATATCTTGATGACTGGTAAAGAGTTGTGACTGGATATCTTGGTAACTGTTAAGGAGTTGTTACTTGATATCTTGGTGACTGGTAAGGAGTTGTTACTGGATATCTTGATGATTTGTAAGGAGTTGTTACTGGATATCTTGGTGACTGTTAAGGAGTTGTTACTGGATATTTTGGTGACTGTTAAGTAGTTGTTACTTGATATCTTGGTAACTGTTAAGGAGTTGTTACTGGATATCTTGATGATTTGTAAGGAGTTGTTACTGGATATTTTGGTGACTGTTAAGGAGTTGTTACTGGATATCTTGATGATTGGTAAGGAGTTGTTACTGGATATCTTGATGATTTGTAAGGAGTTGTTACTGGATATCTTGGTGACTGTTAAGGAGTTGTTACTTGATATCTTGGTGACTGTTAAGGAGTTGTTACTGGATATCTTGATGACTGTTAAGGAGTTGTTACTGGATATCTTGATGATTTGTAAGGAGTTGTTACTGGATATCTTAATGATTTGTAAGGAGTTGTTTCTGGATATCTTGATGATTTGTAAGGAGTTGTTACTGGATATCTTGGTGACTGTTAAGGAGTTGTTACTGGATATCTTGATGATTTGTAAGGAGTTGTTACTGGATATCTTAATGATTTGTAAGGAGTTGTTTCTGGACATCTTGATGACTGGTAAAGAGTTGTTACTGGATATCTTGGTGACTGTTAAGGAGTTGTTACTGGATATCTTGATGACTGGTAAAGAGTTGTGACTGGATATCTTGGTAACTGTTAAGGAGTTGTTACTGGATATTTTGGTGACTGTTAAGGAGTTGTTACTGGATATCTTGATGATTGGTAAGGAGTTGTTACTTGATATCTTGGTGACTGTTAAGGAGTTGTTACTGGATATCTTGAAGATTTGTAAGGAGTTGTTACTGGATATCTTGGTGACTGTTAAGGAGTTGTTACTGGATATCTTGATGATTTGTAAGGAGTTGTTACTGGATATCTTGATGATTTGTAAGGAGTTGTTACTGGATATCTTGATGACTGTTAAGGAGTTGTTACTGGATATCTTGGTGACTGTTAAGGAGTTGTTACTGGATATCTTGATGATTTGTAAGGAGTTGTTACTGGATATCTTGATGATTTGTAAGGAGTTGTTACTGGATATCTTGATGACTGTTAAGGAGTTGTTACTGGATATCTTGATGATTTGTAAGGAGTTGTTTCTGGATATCTTGATGATTTGTAAGGAGTTGTTACTGGATATCTTGGTGACTGTTAAGGAGTTGTTACTGGATATCTTGATGATTTGTAAGAAGTTGTTACTGGATATCTTGGTGACTGTTAAGGAGTTGTTACTGGATATCTTGATGACTGGTAAAGAGTTGTGACTGGATATCTTGGTAACTGTTAAGGAGTTGTTACTGGATATTTTGGTGACTGTTAAGGAGTTGTTACTGGATATCTTGATGATTGGTAAGGAGTTGTTACTTGATATCTTGGTGACTGTTAAGGAGTTGTTACTGGATATCTTGGTGATTTGTAAGGAGTTGTTACTGGATATCTTGGTGACTGTTAAGGAGTTGTTACTGGATATCTTGGTGAATGTTAAGGAGTTGTTACTGGATATCTTGATGACTGGTAAAGAGTTTTACTGGATATCTTGGTGACTGGTAAAGTTGTTACTGGATATCTTGGTGACTGTTAAGGAGTTGTTACTGGATATCTTGGTGATTTGTAAGGAGTTGTTACTGGATATCTTGGTGACTGTTAAGGAGTTGTTACTGGATATCTTGATGACTGGTAAAGAGTTTTACTGGATATCTTGGTGACTGGTAAAGTTGTTACTGGATATCTTGGTGACTGTTAAGGAGTTGTTACTGGATATCTTGATGATTTGTAAGGAGTTGTTACTTGATATCTTGGTGACTGGTAAAGAGTGATTACTGGATATCTTGGTGACTGGTAAGGAGTTGTTACTGGATATCTTGATGACTGGTAAAGAGTGATTACTGGATATCTTGGTGACTGGTAAGGAGTTGTTACTGGATATCTTGGTGACTGGTAAAGAGTGATTACTTGATATCTTGGTGACTGGTAAGGAGTTGTTACTGGATATCTTGATGATTGGTAAAGAGTTTTACTGGATATCTTGGTGACTGGTTAAGTTGTTACTGGATATCTTGGTGACTGTTAAGGAGTTGTTACAGGATATCTTGGTGACTGGTAAAGAGTTGTTACTGGATATCTTGATGATTGGTAAAGAGTTGTTACTGGATATCTTGGTGACTGGTTAAGATGTTACTGGATATCTTGGTGACTGTTAAGGAGTTGTTACAGGATATCTTTGGGTCTGGTAAGGAGTTGTTACCAATTACTGGAGTTTTTGCGTGATCATCCATGCACATTGTTAAATACATAGAGGTTTTATAATGATCATGTTACATGTTTTTAATATGTGTTAAAGTTTTTTTAATATTTTACAATGTTTAAATATTGCATGCCAACTGTTATTAAATATTATATTCATATACAGTTACTGTTTTTTGTTTCAGGTGCAAATGAAAGAGTTAGATAATGTTTAAAGGAAGAAAAGTAGCCAACCCTGTGGTTCAGGGTGCTGGCAGTGGGGCTTATCCCAAAGACTCAGGTTGGTAATAATACTTATCTTCTTGTTTTGCCAGTCAGAAATTGGCTGAAAAGAACTTTGGTCTGAAAAAGCTTTAAACATTCAAATTGGTATATTTACAGAAACAGCAAAATGTAAAATGTCCTTGGTATTATCTGATTACCATAGAAGTCAAGTAATTTTCTGGGTATTATCTTATTACCATATAAGTCATGTTTTGTTACATATATTGAATTCAATATTGTTAGTTACAGAGTAGTTGCTGACCTAATACAAGATATCAATGGCTAGTCAATTTTATTTTTGGTGACTGAGTAGCGTGAGTTACCATATGAAATGTACCAACCATGCATATGTTGCAGTAGGTTAGCAACTGACTCGGTAACTTATATATTCTAGATGTCCTTAAACATTGGCATTAAAGTGAAATCTTATTTATTTTGTGTGTTTTAATGCTGACAAGACGGCTTCTCTTACCTATTGCCAGCGTACTAAATCTACTAACCATGTATAGAAATATTTGAGTCACCATGTGACACTAATATGCCAATCCATAATGCAGGTACTAACCAAAGGAGGGAGGATATTATAATATGCATGCAGTGGGCCTAGTTTAAAACTTACAAAGGAAATAAGAAATATTAGATAATGAATGGAACTAAATATAATGCATTGATGTAGGATGAACACATGGTTTTTTTTTGTAAATATATTGGGACTCCTAGGGTAAATGTGACAAGCTATTTAAAAAAAAAATGTAAAATTCACCTCATTAATCTGACTAGATGTTTATTAGGGCCCTGCCAATTTGTAGCGAACGCACTATAGTGATCAGTCTGTCCATGCATCCGTCTGTCACAAACCAATCGTGTCCGGGCTGTAACTTTTTTATCTTTCGAGGTAGGCTTTTGATATTTGGAATGTGGGTAGATAATATCAAGGCGATGTGCCGCATACCATGGTTGCTGACCTTTGACCTTAGGTCATATTGCTTTCTGAATGACAAATTCATGTCTGGGCTGTAACTTTATTATCTTTGAGGTAGGCTTTTGAAATTTGGAATGTGGGTAGATAATATCAAGGCAATGTGTCGCATACCATGGTTGAAGACCTTTGACCTTGACCTTAAGGTCTGCGGGGCCCACAGATTTGGGTACCATCTCACTGATATCTAGTTTTGGAAGTCTCAAATAGAACAAGATTTGTGTTTTTTATTCTAAACTACTTCAGAACCAGTTCAACATCCGGTGAACAAATTGTTGAAATCATGTAAAAGAAAGCATTTCTTGTTGGACTAAAGGGAAAGCAAGTAGGATATTGTAGATCAGTTTGATTTCTGCATAACAGAAATTGGGCTTATTATATAAAAATAAGACTGAAATATTAAACAAGGAGATAATGTATGGATATAATCAAAAATAAAAAATCGCTGATGTCTGTAACTTGGAAAACTGGAAACTGAAAAAACCTGGATTTTTGCAAACTAAACAGAACCTTAATAAACTACAAAGTGGAACCTGGACAGACAATGAGGGTAATAAAAACAATGATAATGCGAATAAAACAGGAACAGAAACATTCACCGTTCAGGAGACTTAATATATTTAGCTCACCGGACCCAAACGGTCATGTGAGCTATTGCCATCACTTGGTGTCAGTCGTCGTCGTCGTTAACTTTTCTTAAAAAATCTTCTCCTCAAAAACCACTGAAGGGATTGCTTTGAAACTTTGCATACATCATCAGTAAAATGCCCTCTACCAAGTTTGCCCAAATCATGGCCTCAGACCAACCAACATGGCCGCCATGGCTAAAAATAGAACAGAGGGGTCAAAATACAGTTTTTTGCTTATAGTTCAAAAAGTATAACAGATACAGGAAAACCGAAGAGACCTTCCTTCTTTAGCATCTAAAGCTCTACAAAACACTCCATTGGGTCAAAGTTGTATGATGACTCCTTGTAGGAGTTATTGCCCTTTAATTATCAAAATTGATGATTTTTGCCGATTTTGCCTCAAAATCTTGAAAATTATTAGAACTAGAGAAAAAGTTTGCATTGCTTAATTGTTCTGCTCTATGAGTGCTACAAAAATGACTTTAGGGTCAAGATTGTCTGATTAACCGTTTAAGAGTTATTCCCCTTGAACTGTTTTTTTTATCGGTTTTAATTGATTTTTTAAAATCTTCTCCTCTGAAACAACTTAAAGTACTGCTTTGAAACTTTGTACACATCATCTGTCAAATGTCCTCAACCAAGTTTGCACCAATCATGGCTGCAGATTAACCAACCTGGCCACCATGGCTAAAAATAGGATGGGGGGGTGGGGGCGGTAAAATACAGTTTTTGGCTTATATTTAAAATAGTGTAACAGATACAGGAAAACCGAAGAGACATGCCTTCATCTGCATCAAAAGCTCTACGAAACACTCCATTGGGTTGAAGTTGTGTGATGACTCCTTATAGGAGTTATTGCCCTTTAATTGTCGAAATTGTTGATTTTAGCCATTTTTGCCTCAAAATCTTGAAAATTATTAAAACTAGAGAAAAAGTTAGCATTGCTTAATTGTTCTGCTCTATGAGGGCTACAAAATTGCCTTTAGGGTCAAGATTGTCTAATTAAACGTTAAGAGTTATTCCCCTTGAACTGTTTATTTTAATCGGTTTTAATTGATTTTTCCGACACAGTCGGTATATTTTCGAATTGTGACCTTTGAACTAAAAGTCGCTTACCCAAGGTAACGTACTGTTATTGAAGACAAGCTTGCATTCTAATTGGACAAAAATAGTATAAAATTCTGCGTTCGAACAATCAACTATGGTATACTCTGAAAAGCATCTCTATTTGCATTTCTCAATTATTATTTTAGCAGACTGGTGTTTTAAAACAATTGGTAGTCGTAATTAAACGTTAGAGAATGATTTTTATGCCAAAGAATGGCATTCAGAACTGATAAACAATAATTACATAATAAAACCTATACGTCGTGTATTTTTTGCGCATTTCGTCTGGTTAAGAATTATATTTGCTTGTTGACCGTCGTAAACCATCCTCACGCCAGTGATTTATTTACACCATATTTTCTTGATTTGACACACGCACTCTCCATCATGAATTATTGTCATACAAATGATCCTACATAAAGGTAATTAGGTCATTGGTAATTGTCACAACGCCAAATGACTAGAACGAGACACTGGTTCGATAACACATTTTATTAGCCACACACACACATCCCATAGAATTAAGAGTAAAATTCACTCATGATGGTTCCATTGCAATTATTTATTTGGACCTTAATTACCCATACGGTTTATCCCGCCCCCACATAATTTTGGAATGGCATACACATTACCGATTTCAATTCACATTAGCATTGAATTGACATCTTTTGTTCATGTTAATACAATTCTTATTAAAATATTTTACTTAGAAGTTCCCATTTTAAAAGATATTCAAATTAATAAAATAGCAAACTTAGAATACATGTGAATGAATATTTCTTGATGCATGTAAGTACATATTTGCTTATGAAATTTATTTAAAAATAGGTGTTGTTTTGAAAATTTAAAATGTTAACTAACTTGTTTTCGAGTTAATATATACGATACATCGCTGGAAAAAAAAACTACAACTCAGACGGTATGTATGTTTTACTATTGTGGTTTTCAACATCTGAAATAGCTTTTCATTGGGGATATATAAATATGTCTATTGTTAGCCCTATGATTTTAAAATCCATTAATGTTTACCTTCTTTCTTTGCGTCCGTCGTCATTCACGTGCAGACAGGAGATGGAGCTCTAATTGCAAAGTCTCTTTTTGATAATACCCTATTGTTTAATAACATGTTTAAAAAATCCATGATTATTACATCAATGTAGCAACCTTCTTATGTTATAGCCTTATTTCGATTGGATACAGTTGATCACAGTTCGCAGCACGTGAATTATTTACCTCCCGCACACACATTAATGAAAGAAAATGTTAATGTTTCTTGTCTCTTTCTTTCGTTTGATAATTTTTTAAAAAGTTTTTTCTTATTGTTGTTTGTTCAGTTTCCGTTCTACTTAACATATACATCTCTAAGAGTTAAATGCGTCGACTATCTTTTTTAAAGATAGTACTTGTTTAAAATCTTCTCCTCTGAAACCACTGAAAGTACTGCTTTGAAACTTTGTACACATCATCCGTCAAATGTCCTTAACCAAGTTTGCACCAACCATGGCTGCAGATTAACCAACATGGCCGCCATGGCTAAAAATAGAATGGAGGGGGGGGGGGGGGGGGGGTAAAATACAGTTTTTGGCTTATAGTTCAAAAAGTATAACAGATACAGGAAAACCGAAGAGACATGTCTTCATCGGCATCAAAAGCTCTACGAAACACTCCATTGGGTTGAAGTTGTATGAGGACTCCTTATAGGAGTTATTGCCCTTTAATTGTCAAAATTGATTATTTTTGACATTTTTGCCTTAAAATCTTGAAAATTATTTGAACTAGAGAAAAAGTTAGTATTGCTTAATTGTTCTGCTCTATGAGGGCTCCAAAAATGACTTAGGGTCAAGATTGTCTGATGAACCGTTCAGGAATTATTCTCCTTGAACATTTTTTTAATCAATTTTAATTGATTTTAAAAAATCTTCTCCTCTTTAACCCATTAAAGGACTGCTTTGAAACATTGCACACATCATCTTTAGGACGTCCTCTACCAAAATTGTGCAAATCATGACACCTGACTACCTATATAGCTACGTTAGCTTAAAATAGAAAATGGGGGGGGGGGGGGGTGGGTGGGAGTCACGAGAGTTTTCGACTGATAGTTAAAAAAGTATAACAGGTACAGCAAATTTGAAGTGAACCTCCCTTCTCCCTCTAAGCATCAAAAGCTCCTCCTTATAGGAATTATTTCCCTTAAAAGGTCAACATTAATGACTTTTGCAGAAGTGTTGGGCAATTCCTTATAGCAAAGAAAAGGTGGATAGAAAAGGGTTGTTTGGTTTCAGGTTCAGGTTAGCGATACAGGCTCCTGGGAGCCTCTAGTATTATTACACATTCAATTTTAACAGATAATAGCAGCATGACTCTTTTATTTATACTGAATAATAAAATATAAATATTTGTTTGTGTGATTGTTGATCACTTCACATTTCTTGCTGCTGATCAACCCAAAAAGCTGTATTAACTGTAACTCCCCTATTATAAGACCACTTTCAAGACTCACATGGGATGGTATTATAATAGTGGGACTACTGTAGAATTAATTTTATTATCTAACCCATTTAAAAGAGTAACAAAAATATATTTATAAGAAAAATACTGGCCTTATTTATTTTTTATCAATAGTAGATTTGAACATTATCTGCATAATAAAGTGTGGTAAGATTTTGCCAAAAGTTATAATTAGAAAAGGTGAACTAACACCTGATATCAGTGTGATTCACTCATGTTGTTAATAATGTTAGAGTTATTTCCCTTGGTATGTTTTATATTAACACCAGACATAAATAGCTATTTAGTTACAGATGCATAAAATATGTGTTCTGTTGAAATTTATATTGGAACATTTGATGAGAATCACTTTCTGTGAACATTTACATAGTCTCCTTTAAACTTTAGGTTAGCAAACAACCAATGAAAAGTAAATTAAATACATGCTTTATAAATAGGATCAAATATGCATACACAATTTATTATGAACTCGTGTATAACACTATTAAATAGTTTATAGTAATGGGTACAGATGTTCTGGAAATTATAATTACTATAAATCCCACATGTATGTCAAAATAAGCTAGAACTGAAAAAAAGGATTTGATTTTTAAGAATCTTCTGTAACGTTAAAGTATACCACAGTACACTGTGACAGGGGCCTCAGTGGTTGAGTGGTTGAGGTAGTTAGTCATCTACTACTGATCACATGGTCTATCATTATCAACAATGTGGTGACGGGTTCTAGTCACACTGAGGGCGTTGTGTTCTTGACTCCAATTTAAATTAAAAGGATTGTCAACTTTCATGCAGAATGTCTGGGTTTTCTGTGGGTACTCTAACTTCCTGGATGCCAGTCCCATAACATGCATAATATAGCTAAAAATTGCATTTTTAACAAACAATATATATACTGATACATGATTCCCTTTACAGTATTGTTCATATTATATATGTAGTGTTTGAATTGAAGGTTTAAATTAGTATGCCATTTATGGAAGCTGTAAACACAAGATTTATTTTATTGAAAATATAAAAACTTTAATAAACACAATATCACATAACTACTAATACATTTTTGAAAGTTGGAAAATTGTACTGTAACAGCATGAAAATCCCAACTTCAATGTAAATTATATATGTGAAGAACATACAACTGTATAATGAATTGGTGCCCTGCTTATTAAAAATGCTTCATACCAATTATCACAAATTTTACAGGAATTTTAATCATACCATTTAAATATAAATTGGGGGTTTACCTTTTTAAAATAAATTAGGTCCAGACAAATATATGAAATAAAAAATGTCTTATCCAGAAACAAAGCTAAAAAAATAAAAATAAAGCCAGGTATTTTTTGTGCTGTTTATTATTAATGAAAATGGTTCTAATCTTCTTTGCATTTAATTCATTGTAATAATACTTGTTTAGTTAAAAGTTAAAAGAAAGTGTGTTAAGATTATCTAATGTTAAATGTATATATATAGACAGTATAGTTGAAAATGTGCATTAATAATATCTAATGGTACACTAGTATATACAGTGTGTGTGTAGTTTAACATGTACATTTTTGTATGTGCCAATTTTACAATGTACATGTACATGTAGATTGTTGACAAAGTGTCATCTCTAAGACTACGAGTTTGAGTCCACTTCAGAGCAAGTAGTGCTCAATTCAAGTTTTAATTGACAATGGTTGTCCATATTTCTGCTAAGGTATTGGTTTTTTCCAGCAAAAATGCTTAGAGATAGAAAAAACATTCTACTTTCACTTTGCATTAAACTCTTATCTTAATTACCATAGTACACTCTTGCTGATGTGGAAATACTTTAGAAAAATATATGATGCAAAATTTGTTGTTTGTATGACATATAACTTTTTTTTGCAAAACATATTAGAAATCCCGGGAGGGATCCCAGTGCTCGACACACAGAACAACCCAGCATGTCCGCAGGTGGCAGATAGGGAGACCATGTGGAAGGGTTGTCTGGTCATAATACTGAAAGCCTGGCCCCAGACTAGTGGGTAACATGTTTGGAGAGTGAAACGCTCCTTGCTCGATAAAGCCCCCTTTTATAGATTTCAAAAAAGGCTAAATCTTTTCCCCTACCCAAAACTCCTTACTTTTCCAGTGTTAGTATGAATTGTGTTCCCTTTTTCCCATCCCACCACTTTTTTTCCATTGATAAATTGTTTGTTAACTTGTTCTCGTCCTGAATATATCTGAAATACTGCTTGCCAGACATAAAGAAACATCCAATCAATCAATCAATATAATAGAAATCTCAATGTAAAATCTTCATTTTAGAAATAATTTTTTAGTAATGTCATGAATCCCTTATTAGGCTGAATTTAACAGAAGTTCAGATATTTTTACCAAAGACATTGTATATGTACTTTGATTGTTTTGTTGTTTGTTTGGATAAGGTTTAATGCCATTTTCAGCTGTTTTTTAGCAATATATTGGTCCAGTTTTTATTGTTTGAGGAAGCTGAGGTACCCCAAAAATGCCTAAATTCTGTAGAAAAACTTGCAGTTATTGTCAATAAAGATTTGCATTAAAGATTAAAGAAGTAATGCCCACCCTGCCAGCAGTGAGACTCTTACACACTACCTCAGTGTAGACAGGGATGTGATCAATTATATAGATTTAGATGGCTAACTACCTTAACCACTTGGCCACTGAGGCCCCACCCCCATGGATAAAATTAGACAATGTTGATACGAGTGAACTTACTATGTCTGTAATTTTGTTATTCATGAAAATGTTAGAATTGTCATCTACATCACAAACTGAAGTGAAAGTCAACCATAAATTAGAATAAAAAATAAAAATGTCATAATTTGTTCAGGGATTTTGTATGTTATAATATATTTTGAGTTCTGCAAAACTGAAGGATCATTATTTTAATGTAAGTTTGCATGTATTTTGTAATAGGTTAAATAAAAATAAATTTATAATATAATATATCCAAATTAATTTTTATAATTAAATGTTCAGGATCAGAGTTATAATTTAATGGATTGGTAGATTACAATCCTCTTGATAACAACATTGTCCCTACATTTCATGTCAAGGATCAGAGTTGTAATGTAATGGATTGGTGGATCCCACACTTCATTATAGTGGAGATTCCATTCTCTAATGATAGTGCATATTCCACACTTCATTTACAGTGTTTGTTCCACACTCCATTATACCACATACTTTTTATATTGTTATATAAAATTCTAGCTTTTTGAAAGATATCAAAATGACCCTACTTCAGTTACTTCAATGAGACTGATTGGTAAAGGATACAAATATAATGTCCATTTATGCTAGTCAGAACACCTGTCAACATTTTAGGCATATTTGTATGTACTGGTACTGATCATATTAAACTGGACTTCATTTAAGACAAGCAAACTGTATGGGACATGCCAACAACAATAAGTGTTGTCGGTCAGTAAATTTAATTTAGGACAATAAATATAATTCAACAATACAAACACACATTGACATAGACAATGTTTACAAAGGTTATTTCTATATTAGAACAGAATATAATAGTATAACCGCATAATATTTTCTATTAAAAGCGTGCAATAAAGTCCATATTGCACTAGTGCAATTATACTTCAAAATTTATGATGTCATCAATATCAACATTGCACTTTCACCCAAATCAATGCTTTGCTATTAAATAAAAGGGTTATTACATGAATATTGGGAATATTATCCTTTCTAGAATATTATATTGCACATGCAAGCTTATGCAGCATAAAAAATTCTACTACTTCCCTTTATTACTTGAATAGAATTTTGCCCGTTTTCATTGGTCTAAAAACTGCTTTACGCAACAGTACTAAAATTGCATTAAAATATGGGTATTTTTTATTCACTGCATTGTTCTATTTCACACCTGGTGAAGCAGAATTTTCTTATCTATCTTATCTTATTCTTATTTTCATATGCTCTTGTAACATAAACATCTTGTCAACATCAATGGACGGGGGTTCTCTCCGGGTACTCCGGCTTCCTCCCCCAATAAAAACTGGACGCCATGAAATAGCTGAAAAATTGCTGAAAGTGGCGTTAAAACACCATTCAAACAAACAAAAACAATCAACGTCAATGGAAGTGTCTACTGCTAATAGATCTGCTCTGATATGTGAGGAGTTGTTGGTTTTATTCATATAATAAAACAGTAACTGACTTTGATATGCCATACCTGTTTATTTTTGTCAACTCTCAAAAATGTATATTCACCTGGCATGACGGCTCGTTTAATATTACATTTTCTCTAGTTGAGAAATCCCCAAATAATTATATTATATACTCGTATATAAATCTTTATCTTGATTCGCGTAGACGCCGTCACGTGACATGTGATATTTTGCTGGATCAACCGGTAACCGTTAGGTCGCGTGGTAAGGTCACCCTCGCGTGAGATTTTGCACTTGGTGTCCATCAATCTTCAAGTGCATAAAATAATGAAACATTTACAAAATTGAGATGTTTGGATAAATGAACATGTACCTAATAAAACATGCAAACAAAACAGCAGTATATGTTAACATGTTTCTGTCTGGATTTTTTCCTGTGGAAAAAGGTTAAAATGTCCAAAATATGTTGCAAATTGTTTTCATTTAAATATTTGATATAATCTAACAGTTATCACCCTAGATGATTTGTGACCCGGCATTTCTTTCCCCTCGAAAAGTAAGGTCACCCTTGGGGCAAGCCCTCGGGTGACCTTACTTTCTAGGGGAAAGAAATCACCGGGTCACATATCATCTAGGGTGATAATTGTATAATATCAACCTATATCAAAGTCAGTAATTATATAATATTTATTCAATAACCCTATAATATAAAAATATGTGATTTATAAGGGACTGGGTAGTGAGGCATGTGTTTTATCAATAAACCAACTTGTCACTACTTGGGTTGTGTGCTCGAGCGTGACTTTGGCCAAGTGTGCTCATCTCTAACCTGTATTATAAGAATTTCAGGTTTCCTGTAGTCAAACGTTACTTCTTCCTACGACCAATTTTATGGACGACATATTCTGGCTGAAAAATTGCTTACAGTAGGAAAAACCTGATCTGACAAAGTAGTGTCGGTTGAGCATGTGCAGTACCTCACATGGATCGTCAAAATTTGTTCTGTCAAAATAGGTGTAACATATGGCACTGTTATATTATATGCTGAAAATAACAGCAATTTATTGCTTAAAAAAATAATCATATCCAATTTAAATTACTTTGTTAAAAACATATCCTGATATAGGATTGAAAGGTGCATTATGACTGTTATTTCACCCTTTGTCACCAGTCATTTTCTAATTGCCATCGACAGCTGACTTTTATAATGTAAATATCTCATTGATTAAAATATTAATGTAATGACGAAAAAAATGTCTTCACTATACTAACTTCTTTGATTAGATTTGTAAAGAGATCAAGAATTATTTATATAGGTATTTAATCGAGCATGTTTATACCAACCGAACAATTTCTTAACTATTCAATTCATTTCTAAGTGGATAGGCCAGTAAAATTCTGACAAATTCTTGTGGTCCCAGTGGCCATATGGTTGGGGTGGTTTGATTACTGTCATGTCACCACTAAGGTTGTAGGGAGGGAGGGTACTTAAGTCTTTACATATTTCTATGTGCACTACATAGTTATGTTTGGCTTTTTCTACCCCTCCACATCAAGGGTGGGTACAGAGTGCTTTTTCTTCTTGTCCACATTGAGGTTGGGTTTGTTAGTTTTTTCTCTTGTTTGATGTTGTTTAACGCCCCATTCAGCAATTTTTCAGCTATATCATAGTGTCTAGTTTTTATTGGGGAGGAAGCCAGAGTTTCAGGAGAAAACCCCCAACCTTCGGTAGGTAAACTGGTTGAGGGTAGGTACAGAATGTGCTTTTTCTACTCGTCCACATTAAGGTACATAGTGGGCACAATTTTCAAGCTAGCCTGATCTGGAGTGACTTTACCATAAAGGTTCATGTAAAATCTATTGAAAAGCAGATAAGCATTTGTTATTTTCACACAAGTAGAGTGGACATTGGTGTGCTGCCAGCCATGTGATCAATGAAAATAAGCCTAGTGGACATGGGAGTACCAGAGTGGACATGGTGGATTTATTGATTGATTTTATGTTTGCTTTTCATCCATGGAGAAGTATTTCAGCTATATTCAGGATGAGAACTAGGTAACACACAATAATCAAAGGAAAAAATGATGGGGTGGGATTAAAAAAAAATACTGACTGCCCACTAGAAAAATATAAATGCAGTATTGGGTAGGGGCAGTGAATTTAGCCTTTTGTAGCGGCTACAATTAGCTTACTCTTTTTCAAAATCTACAAAGGTTTCTTTATTGTGCAAGGTGCATTACAAACTCCGAACCATTACTCACTAGGGTCTTAGGCAAGGGTTTCTTATTATGAACTGACAACCCCACAACTTGGGGACACAATGGTCTGCTCTGTTGGTCGTGCACTGGGAACCCACCCAGTATGGTCCCAGGAGATCGGTGGAAATAAGCAGATTGGACATAGGTGGGCTGCTAGCCATGGGATCTGTAGACATGGGTGAGCTACCAGCCTTATGATTGGTGGACATTGGTGGTCTGCCAGCCTTGGGATTGGTGGACATGGTGGGCTGCGAGCCATGGGATCAATGGAAAAGCCAAATAAGCCAGAGTTATAATGGATGTCATTTTTAAGACTGCTAGCCTTAAGTTTTAAAAGAATCCCTTATTATCTTGCATTTTTCAATCTCAGGGATTAAAATAATCTAATCAATTACTTGTGCATCGATATATTAAGAGTCTCAGAACTGGTGACAGTACATGTATTTTTTGTTTTTGAGTATGTTGAAGTGTGTATACATGAACATGATTTTTAATCACAAAAATGTTTTTTTTTTTTAAATGAAATAAGTGTACAGATAATATTTAAAAGTACCACATCTAAAGGGTTTATAAAGTCATGTATAGATGAAAGTAGAACAAAAAATATGCATGCAGACGCAAAGGAGGAAAACACAACTTTGACCATACATGATATTATACATGTGTAAAAGTTGGGATAAAAATAACCTGTATGATATAATATCCTTTAATTTGGCATTGCCTAAGATTTGCACCTTAAATGTCAACAGGTCAAACATATGATGTTATAAAATTTTGTTGTCAGTTTTTATCTGTTTATTTCAAATACTGTTTTTGTCCAAATTCAAACATGGTGAATAATACATCTTCTTTCCTTTGGCACTCGGTTTGACATCTGGCATCTGATCAAATTTGTTCTTATTAAAAGATTTGTGTGCACACACTTCAGTAAATACTATCAACAAAATTCAATGTCTCTGTTTGGTGGTGAAAGAATTGATAAAAATAGAAGTCCTTCTATTTAATTTTCACTTTTCATTTCTCAAATTTTATTGATTGTACCTTTGTATCTTTGCCAAGAATTGAGGGTTTGTCTGCTTGTGTCTGGTGAAACTAATGAAGTACTTTTATTGCTAATTATTATTGTTTCGATAAATTTATTATAAACAAGGTGAAAAACTGGGTTGTCTGAAAGAGGTTTTAAAGGCCACTTACATTGTCTCTAAAGAGTCTTACTGTGTGAATGGTAAAAGTACAGACCTGATCTTAAAATATGCAGATGACCTGTATTTTTGCAATGATTTTAATCTCGCAGGAAAAACTTTGAAAATGTTTGGTTAGATACATCACACAAGGGCTGCCTTCTTTAGTCAAACCTTCTACTTGTATTTTAATACCCTGCATGTAATAAATTATAACCCCTATCCCCATAAGGGATCAGGGGTATACTGTTATTGGTTTGTGTGTGTGTGTCCCTACATGTATGTAATAAATTTTCATCACATTTCAGTCCAGATTCTTAACGCTTGATTGAACTTAGAAAAAAGGGCAGCATTTTACCAATACCGGTATGTGCCAATCGGGATGTCTGTTTTGTCTAGATATTTTTTTGTTCTCAGCAAAAAATAAATGATACTGAAATTTCGTCACATCTGATACATCATGCCATAATTTGGAATTTATATTTAGACATCTTTGTTACAGAGTGTGGATGGGTATAATCATTGACTCCATTAATAGAAGTGTCTTCTTGTGCATTATATGGTATTTATAACATTTATGTATTCATGGCGGGTGATTTCAATGGTATCAAATATGGCCGCCATCATGGCTGTTAAACATTGAATAGGCTGAAAATTTGTGTTGCCAGAAAGCGGTAAACTGTTATGTATAGGATAAGATGGCCAAAAAAGACAGAAGCAACTATTATCTGACTCTATTCCCACTAATAGAATCCAAACTTTTCAGAATTCACAGAATTTTTATGCCAAAGTTTGGTCCCATCTTACTCTTAAGAGTCCTAAAGGTAGCATAGTCACCCACCCTCCCTCTTTTCTACAGTTTAAATTTTTACCTTTGGTTCTTGTGATTGAAAAACCCCCAAAAAACACCAGTTATTTAAGATTGTTTTGTACATCCTATGCACAATAGAGAAATGACTAATATAGATGCTTATGTTTTTGTTGACAAGATTTTGCATTTATATAACAACACAGGTTTGTCGGGTATCATACAGTTTTTCAATTTGTCACTTTAATAGGTTAATGGCATATAAAGAAAATATTTTTACTAGTTTTTTATTGCCAATAAAAAGAATGCTTTACCAGGGGAAACCTATATTATATTTACCTTGCAGTGTTAATAACAGTCAGAAATTTAAAAGTTTTCACCTTGTTTGTGGGTTCTGGTAATTCGTAGAGAACAACTTAATTGACAAAAGTTGTATGTTAATTTTCCTGAACCAGAGGTGTTCATAATGGTACATTAGCTTTTTCCTTCAATTTGACTGAATGGCATTATTAAGCCTAAAACTGGCTGAAATAAGCATCAAAACTGCAGACAAACAAACTTATGCTGTGTTTATTAACCATGTATGTGAACAGAAGAAAATAATAATGTAGTAAACTGTTGATAATTGCCTTTTCGATCAATTTACTTTATACACAGTTCTCTAATCCAGTTTCTCATGTCCAATTTCATTATGTTTTCTTAAAAGTTTAATTGTGTAATAAAACATTTATAGAGAAGAAAATTGTTATATAGAAGGTCAGGATGATATACCTTCTATTTACCTAGTTGGAATGTCAGGGACAACAAACATGCTTTTACATGTACCTTAATGCCCAGTATAATATGAATGTAGGCGCAGCCTTAATGCGAGCATCGCACATTGTCGTTACTTCAGAGCCCCCTAACAGTGCCTCTACATTCCATTGATGACGTGACGTCGTATCTAATGTGTTGGTGACGTCACAAACTCAATTTCAAATACAGCGTTTCAGATTGAGAAAAATTTGTCTGGCATTTTTGTAGTAATTTAAAAAATAAACACTTTAATTTTATCGATGTCAAAATTATTTTTGTCTACTTTTAAATTATATATTTTTTCGTTCGTCTACAATATTTTCTTCGGATAGCTCTGCTACCATCTGAAAATGATTTGTTCATATGGATCACGTGACTTTTTTTACACACACGCATGTAACCGTATAGCTCGCATCTGCGATGCTCGCTAATATGTGTATGCTGGGAGCCTTCACTGAGCACAAACAGCAGCACTGCTCGGCATGTCCATAGGTAGCAAATACAGGATGCCCTTGTGTTAAAAGCTTGTCAGGTAAAAATATTTAAAACCATGGCCTCAGGCCATTGTTGGTGACAGAGTGAAAATCTCCATGCATCTGAAAAACCAGACTCCAACAGTTAGTCTCATTGTAATCACAACAAACTGCGGCTAATACACAACTTATTACTCCTGGAGTGGTAGACAGTATTTCCCTTCATTTTTGTTTATTGGTTCTGTTCCTGGATATATCTGTAATACTGCTTGCTGAATGTTGTTTAACCATTCAATCTGTTAGTCAACAATCAGTATATTCTTCGTGTGTTCTTTAATGTACACACTGTACTGTACTTAACAGATTTGATTATGTATATGTATGTCGACTTTAAATAAAGGGTCCGAATAAACAGAGGTTTTAAGAATTGGGGCATATTCAGTTTTACATTATGTCCTTTGATTTATTCTTTATTCTTATATGACATGCTTTAAACACTTTGTGACCACAAGCAAAAAGACGATTTATGTATGAGCAGTGTGTGACAAGGACGTGTGACAAGGACGGCATGTTCCAATAAGCCTATGAAATATTAATCTTATAATTAGAGATACTGGCTATAATTGTCAGTTGCAATATATTTTGTGTTATATTGAAGGAACAGCCAGTATATGGCAGAAATGGTGGTGGCTATTGGTACATTTTGTATCATGCAGTCATTGTCTTATTAAAGTAAAATAATTTACACTCAGTTGCTCTGGATTAAATGATACTGACATACATGGACATCTTGTTGTAAAAAACTGATAAACCACAGCCTCTGAGAATTATTTCACCCATCTATGTATGTCAATTTCAGGAAATTGGTACCTTCAACATAGAGAATTTTTAATAGGGGTTTTGTGGGTACAAGTAATTTGCTAGAATTGGTGCCTACAACAAGGAAAACTTTTAGGAAATCATAGATATTTGTCAAATTGGGGGAATGGAAATCATGAACAAGCAATTTCTTCTTGAAGATTATTGTATGAACTGAGTTGAAATAAAAAAATTATGTTGTTCAATCATTGTGGGTCTTTTTCAATGATAAAACTAAATATGACATTGTTCATTGTAAATAAATCAGTTTGTTGGTCATTAAGCTCAAAAGTTCAGTCCATCCATCACAAATTACAAAAATAATATTTGATTTAGGAATTACAAAAGTAGATCTGTTTGAATTTTGTGTTATTTAAATAGACATGTCTGTTTCTTACCGGTAACTCTGAACCAATGTTTATTTCATTTCCATAATTTAAGTTTCTGAAGTTTGATAAAAACATTTCATTCACTTTTAAATGAAAATCTTTCAGGAGTTTATTCAGTCTTCTATCTGTATGTACATGGTATAAGTATTTCTATTGATTGCAGAAATATTCTTTCTTATATTAATTTTCGTTATCTGACCAGACAACGCGTATCTTTTGTATACGTAATTGTCCATTATTTTACAACACTGTTAAAACAATAGTGAATTTGCCTTTAAATCTCCAGTGTAGATTTCACTGAAGTGGCAGTTGTAATATAAAGCGTGCCGGAACATGTTTTCATAATGTTCTGTTAGGTATTGTATTATGTACCTTTAATATAAACACGGTATGTGTAAAAGCCTCTTTTAAGTTCTGTTTGTACAAATATTTCAGCCTGAGTTTTAAATATATTAGATATTTCGTTGACTTTCGACTTGTGTGTCATTGTTAGACATTCAGTTTTTTTCCATTTCTGGTTTAATTTCGGTATTGTTTGTTTGGAATTATTCTTGTGGATTTTGTTTCATGGACTATAATTATCTACAAAGGTAAAAACTTATTAGGATTAAATATATGGATTTTTAGAGTTTGGAATAAGGTTCAGAGAATGTTATCATGTTTATTTTATTTTAATTGATTTAATTTTTTTAATTTTGAATTTTGTAAGGTTTCTTTTATTATGGACCAGTATTCTGGTGCATACTTATAATTTAACTTATTTACAATTTTAGTATTCCTCGAATTGGCGGGGTTCTTGGCTTTTTGTACATGCATATTCACTAGAACAAAATTTATTGACATAATTGGAGTGTTTGTTGGTTTGTTTGTTTTAAATATGTTTTATGTTACTTTGATCAATTTTTTTCCGTACCCTTTAAAAAAATTGTCCAGAATTAAATAGCTAGAAGTGGGAAGTGGCATTAAACCTATTAAATCATGGGGTTTGGTATTCATAAATAAGCAAATAAATTCTAATTATTATAGTCTAAAAATCATAAAATGTCCAGTTTTTTCCACTCATTATTTGTCTTCATATATTTGAATTTCTTTAATAACTCAATTTTTTTTTCAATTTTCTTAGACAACAGAAGTTTTTACATGAATGTTTAACTTGGTCTTCCTGTGATATAAAGTTTACAAGTTTAGATAATGTGTTTATGACATCACTTGATATATATTTGCCCTGCCATGGACATTGTTTGTTTTTACTGTATTATTACATTTTGGACAAATTGAAAGAGGTGAAAAGGGGGTTATTCAATAAGACTAAATTTATAGAAATAAAGACTGATTAAATAAGAGCAATGGCATACTCTCTGGATACAGTGATGCATCAAAATAAACTAAAAAAATTAAGTCTGAAAAATACTCAATTTTAAATAGATTAAACTAATGATAATAATACATATATGTCTACTAAATGGAGTGGCCTTTTATTTAGTATTTAACCCTAGGCACTAAGTTGTTGGGTATTTCTACCCGTGCAGATTAATGTAGTTTAGGATGTCTTAGAAGTGTGTTTGCATCCAATATAATTATACCCCCACTCGTAAAAGAGGGGGCTATATTGCAATCATCTTGTGGTCTGGTGCAAATTTGTAAGATTTCTCAGCTTCTACTAAAGGGATTGGATGAGTTGTACTGTGCCTCCCCTTTCCAGTCACTTAAGACTGTTTCAAGGGTCAAAATAGGAAATATTTTTGTAAAACAGATTTCTCAGCTTCTAATTAAAAGATTGATTTCAAATTTGATTCACAGCTTTAGCTTGATGAGTTGTACTGTGCGTCCCCTTTCCGAGCTGAAAAATGGTCGAGTGGGGGTATACTTAGCATGACTTAGTGCTGGTCCATGTTATAGAATCGGTAGTCGTGACCTTAATTTCCTTCAGCTGACAAAGCTTCTTGATGCCATGTAGCTGAAAATTGCTGAAAGTATTTTTTAAAACTAATCTATCAATAAATGACTTAGCCATACACATGTGCAATAAGGAAAATGGACAGGAATTGCCAGTTTTCTTTCATTACTTTCTGTATGGAACTGATTATTACAATCATCTGGGTCTGACATGTATGCTGAATGGTTTCTTATTGTATTATAAAGTGGGGGTCTTCATTGAGCTGAAAAATTGCTGAAAGTGGCATTAAACAACATTCAAACAAAAATACTATCGATCACTGGTGTGTCAACACTTGGGTTGCTGGTTCGAATATGACTTCTGGTAAAGTGTGCTCATGTTTTTTCCCAGGGTATTCAGGATTTGTTCCAAAGTAAAAGTGAATGCCATGAAATAGCTGAAAGTGACATTAAACACCATTTAAAGAAGCAAATAATATAAAACTTTTGGGCAGATAAACACTACTGATCAGGCCTTGGGCCCATGTAGTACATCTACTTTTTAATGCAAATAATAATAAAAGGTACATTGGTGGAATTACCAGATTAGTTAAACAATATATATGGTCACAGATTTAGTTATACAGTATATATGGTCACAGATTTAGTTTTAACAGTTATTAAACATTTTTTATTTCAGATTTTGCTAGAGCATGGAACAATGTGGGGAAAGCAAGGTCAGAGGTCAGTACATTATTGTATTTATAGAAATATTATCATGATCATTGAAATGTTTGGGCGTAGTTAAAATTTGAAAGGGTTTAAAATGAAATGGATTAGACTGAATAGATGCAGTAATATATATGGTAAACAGAAACTTCACTTTTCCATTTTTTTTTCAGAGGTAGAATATTGGATAATTTGATTTTAAGAAAGATTATTTACCAACATCATGATTTATTAACTTAGAATAAGTTGTATTATATAATATTTTACTTCATAAAAATCTTCAGTTTTCATTAGGTAATTTATATGAGTTTAATTCCTTTCTATTCCCCACTTATTCCACAATCTAAAGAATGATTGGTGCAACCTTATTGCATCACAATAGATCGGCCCAATATATTATGCTCCTCTCTATATAACACCCTCTGGACAAGAAGTTGTGTTAGCACATTTTCACATTTGTTACATTTTATTGTTGTTACTTTATTAAATGAATGAAATACAAGATTTACATTAAATTTTAGTTAAATAGCATAAAAATAGACCTATAGTGCCTGTACTCTAGTATTTTACTCATAGTTGCATACTTGTGTAATATACCACTCTCGAGTACGTCTGGAGTCGTAGTTTTTTTCATGTGTTACTCTGGCGTAACACCTTCCATTACAGGCAGTATATGTATAACATCTAATTGGTCCATACAAAATATAAATACATGTGAAAATCTTTAAAAAATTTTGTCTCGTCACAGGTCATCTCAAATTAGAGCACTGTGAGATTTTATTATATCTCTTTAATTCTGCATCAAAAAATTCAAGCAATGTGAATTTTGTATTGGAAATGTCATGTATGTGATAGGTGGATTTTGTTTTGTCCATAGCCTCAGCAGGGCCTCAGTGACTGTGTGGTTAATGTAGTTCATCTACTATTGATCACATGGTCTGTCAACACTGAGGTTGCGGGTTCGAGTCTCACTGCGGGCAGGATTTACTCAACTCCAATCTTAATTGACAAGGATTGCCACTTTTCCTACAGAAGGTTTAGGTTTTCTCTGGGTACACTGGCTTCCTCCCACAAAAAAAACTTGAGTTCATGATTTAGCTAAAAAATTGCTGAACACGGCATTCAACATTCAAACAAACAAACCATAGCCTGAACTTGATTTTTTTGTTTGAATGGTGTTAAATGCCACTTTTAGTACTTTTTTTAGCTATATCGTGGCGTCCAGTTTTTATTTAAGAGGAAGCTGGAGTACCGATTGGTAATACTTGTCAATTAAGAGTCTAGTACGCACTGGTCGCAATGAGACTCAAACCTGAAACCTCAGTGTTGACAGACCATGTGATTAATAGTACAAACTACATGACAAACTACCTTAACCCAATCGGCAACCGAGGCCCCTACCTGAACTTAAAGTGGACACAGTATCAAGCTTCTTTACCCTGTCACTATTTGGATCTGTTTATTGTGCTTCATCATAAAACTTACAATTATAATCCATAGAAAAAGAAAATACCCATTAGTACTAATAAATAAAGGTTAGTAGACTGGACATTGGTCAGCTGCCCACTGCGGACAGACCAAAGAAGCAACCACATGACCAGTATGAATATGAAAAATATTCAGTCACTGAGTTTTCACTAAGCAGTACATTTAAAGCTTTCCTGAAGATTGTATTGGGTTCCAGGACAAACAGTCTATGTACAATCCTAGCCTCATCATCAGAAACCCAAGACAGCACCACACCTGGTCTAACCTTGCTACCTATGAAGGTTGTATTGGGTTCCAGGACAAACAGTCTATGTACATTCCTAGCCTCATCATCAGAAACCCAAGACAGCACCACACCTGGTCTAACCTTGCTACCTATGAAGGTTGTATTGGGTTCCAGGACAAACAGTCTATGTACATTCCTAGCCTCATCATCAGAAACCCAAGACAGCACCACACCTGGTCTAACCTTGCTACCTATGAAGGTTGTATTGGGTTCCAGGACAAACAGTTTATGTACAGTCCTAGCCTCATCATCAGAAACCCAAGACAGCACCACACCTGTTCTACCTTGCTACCTATGAAGGTTGTATTGGGTTCCAGGACAAACAGTTTATGTACAGCCCTAGCCTCATCATCAGAAACCCAAGACAGCACCACACCTGGTCTAACCTTGCTACCTATGAAGGTTGTATTGGGTTCCAGGACAAACAGTTTATGTACAGTCCTAGCCTCATCATCAGAAACCCAAGACAGCACCACACCTGTTCTACCTTGCTACCTATGAAGGTTGTATTGGGTTCCAGGACAAACAGTTTATGTACAGCCCTAGCCTCATCATCAGAAACCCAAGACAGCACCACACCTGGTCTAACCTTGCTACCTATGAAGGTTGTATTGGGTTCCAGGACAAACAGTTTATGTACAGTCCTAGCCTCATCATCAGAAACCCAAGACAGCACCACACCTGTTCTACCTTGCTACCTATGAAGGTTGTATTGGGTTCCAGGACAAACAGTTTATGTACAGCCCTAGCCTCATCATCAGAAACCCAAGACAGCACCACACCTGGTCTAACCTTGCTACCTATGAAGGTTGTATTGGGTTCCAGGACAAACAGTTTATGTACAGTCCTAGCCTCATCATCAGAAACCCAAGACAGCACCACACCTGTTCTACCTTGCTACCTATGAAGGTTGTATTGGGTTCCAGGACAAACAGTTTATGTACAGCCCTAGCCTCATCATCAGAAACCCAAGACAGCACCACACCTGGTCTACCTTGCTACCGATTACTCACTGACCATTGGCACTCACTTATTTATATTTTCTCTTTTTTACTTAAGTATATGGGAATGCTCTTTTTCAATGAATACAACAATACCAATATATAGTCCAGCTAATTTGATTATTGATAGTATTTATAAAAATAAGAATTTTTATGCTATGAGTACAATCAGAAGTCAGAATAAGTATGGAGAGCTAATCGATGCTTTCGTCATTTACCTTAAAATCTTCTTCAGGCTTTTCTTATCTTGTAACTTTAATGATAAAACAAGAGGTATCCATAATGATCTAGCTTTGCTTAGTTGCTTATGTTGCAGTGTTGAACAAACATTTAAATATTATTCAAATTTAGATCACTGTAGATTGAGTTAACATGAATGGCAGGTTGTAGTATTTATCTAATTATGTATAAGATATTAATCGCTACGTGTACAGAGTCTAATTAAACATAACAAATATTTTCCGATTCAATACACACATGAAAAATTCAGTTACGTTACGACTGATTTGACAGAAATATAACATTTTACGACCTTGACTTTACACAGTATGTTTATGATTTTAAACAAGTTCTTTTTGTATGAAAGTAAAAAATTTGAAATATTTTGATACTGTTTTTATAATTAAAAAAGTTACACAATTAAATTATTCGTATGAGGTAAGGAAGTTTAATGGATACATAATCCTTTTAACAATTTGGGTATAAATTAGAGTTTGATTTTTTAATAAAAAATATAAAAATCAAGGACAAAAAATTATTGAATCCAGGGAGTAACTGGGAAATTAATTAAAAAAAGACAGAAATGATAGAATCTAACTTTAATAAAGGCCTCCCCAATGTGAGCTCCTTACTGGAAATTTGAGCTGATTCTTGTCTGTTTTCTTATTCATGTTTGTCAGCCAGCCTGCTGTTGACAGAGGAATTTAAGTACATACACATTAGAACTAATTAAATTTGAACTTTATGTACTGAGATATTTGTTGTACATTTTATTGACCTGAACCATTGTCAATTTAATAATCAAGTTTAAACAGATCAATATACATGTATGTATAGGGTAGATATATTATATATTGCTGCAAAGTATGAATTGTGTTAAAAAAGCATTGGTTTGTATAGGACTCATTAGGCAGAATTTTACTGCCCCTAAAATCTGAAGTTAGATTTGTGATTATTTGTTCTAAGCATTCATTAGCATTATAACATATGTCCAGAATATTGTTATGTGTTTCAGTTGAGAAAGATTGAGCATCGCTTGGGAGAGATACAGAGTGCTCCAGTATTCCTGAATGAAACTGGAAATCCTAGTGTCAGAAACTACAGTTCTTTGATGGAAAATCCCAACCTCAATGAATTTCGTTCTGGAGTAAGTTTTCTGATGTTAAAGCATAGAAATACATAAAAATTGCAGTTCTTCATTGGAAAATTTTAACCGTAACAAATTAGTTTGGTTTGCTAATGTTAAGCATAAATAATTAGTCTCTATTGAAAAATATAAGCCTCATTAAATTCTCTTAAACAGTAATGATAGCTCTATAAAGGAAATCCATACCACATTGAATTTCCTTCAGGATGCTTATGCTAACATTAATATAAATAATTTCATGCTAACAGAAATGTTTCAGAAATAGTTCTTCTATTCTAACCCCAATTAATTTCTTAATAGAGTAAGTATAATAATTATAAGTATTAGTAATTATTCAGAACAGTTCTGTCACGAAATTCTGACCTCAATTATAATGTTAAACAAACTTTAAACCTTGGTGGATTATGAGGCATTTATGTGTTCTACAAATATTTTACTGTAATCCACGAGATAAGTGGAATCAATACTAAAATAGATTCATGGTAAAGTGGTCAGCATTAGGCATAGTTTATATAGTGTTTTTTGTGTAAATGGGGTTTTAGGCTTTAAGGCAAATCTTGGCATCCAGTTTTATTGAGGGAGGAGGCAGATGATGAAATACAAAAATATGTAAACAGGTACCAGTAAAGTTTTAAAAAATCCAGTGTTGTGTATTAAGTAATTGGCCGGATTTCAACGGAGTGAAAATCCAGGTATTAAAATGGTGAATGTCGGCAGGCGGTGCGGGGGCGGGGAAAATATTTTCGTAACAGTTTTCTCATCACAGCCTCATGAAATTTGGTATGCAGCATCAGCATGGCCTCTCATAACGTGGGATTCAATTTCAGGTCTGGCGCTCACCTACTTCCTGTTAAACCAAATCTGGCCATTTCTGTCTTTGATTGATTTTTTTAGCGGATTTCACAGATTGAAAATCCTGGTTATAGAATGGTGAATGTTGGGCGGGAGGGGAAAAAATTTTCATAACAGTTTTCGCAGCAACTACTAATCACATTCTCTTGAAATTTGGTATGCAGCATCAGCATGGCCTTCCATAACGTGAGATTTGATTTCAGGTCTGTCGCTCACCTACTTCCTGTTTAACGAAATCCAGCCATTTCTGTCTTTGGTCGATTTTTTAAACTTTAAAAGGGGATTTAATTTCCCTTAACTAATTAATAAAAGTGTGAGTTGCATTAGACGGTCATAACTCTGTTTTGAACTCTCATTACATCAGACAGCCAGACTCTGTTTTGAATTCGCCATAAATTTAACTTTTATCCATGCAAGGTCTAACAGTTGATGGCTTTTATCTTGTGGTAGGTGTAATGGAAGGGACGTAATATAAAATTAATGAACAACAATCCATCAAAACTAAATTTGTGTTGTTAGACATAATCTAATAAAACTCTTTCAATGCACAATGAACATTTCTGTTTTTATTGGATTTATTTCGTTTATTTCAATGGATTCCATTTTATGATAGATCATAGGACTTGTTTGTAAATTTTGACATTTTATATGGGAAATAATTAAATGCTCTGAATTTGAATCTCCCACAAGTAAAAAACCCAATTTGTTCTTTTATTGATCATGGCGACAGGTACAAATTATACCTAACTTCATTTTGTTTGTTTTTTAAGTGCTTGTGTTCATAATTTGTGTTTACTAATAACCTTGAACAATTTTTTCTTTTAAGATACTGTGGAATGCTCATATTATAAACTATATAAGGTCATTCATTAATAATTGTTTGTTTGATGTTACTTGATATAGCTTATCAAATTTGGTTCTACTGGAAAATTTAAGTTTTAAAAAAATGTATTTTTAAAACAATACTTGCCAAATCTTAAGTGAACTGACAGAAGTTGGCATAGATATTTATTTTTTGCACATCCGACCTGAAGAATCATGTGAGCTTTTGTCATCACTTTGTGTCCATCATGGTAATTGTCAGCGTCTGTAAACACTTTACAATTTAATCTTCTCTGAAACCACTGGGCCAATAAAAACCAAACTTGATCACAATGTTCATTGGATGGACCTTTACAGAGTTTGTGTTTTTTATACTGATAGGAAAACCACACCACACGTCTTAGTTTAACATATTACCCTATAAGAAAAATTTTTAAAAGGCTTCTTCTCTAAAACTGGTTAACCAATGAAAACAAAACTTACTAGCAATGTTGTTTGTATGGTCCTCTATAAAGTTCCTGTTTTTTTATGCCAATCCAAAAGTCAAAATTGTTGCCACTGAAGGACAGTTTGACATAGGACCCTTTGGGAAAAAGTTTTAAAAAAGGCTTCTCTGCAACTGGCTACCTAACCAATTAAAACGAAACTTATCACAACTATTCATTGGATGGTTAAGGTAGTTAGTCTTCTATTTATCACTGAGGTTGCAGGTCTAAGTCTTACTGAGAGCTGGGTGTGCTCAAATCCAATCATAATTGCCAAGGATTGCCAATTTTCCTGCTGACACACTTGGAATTTTTTCCAGGTACTATGGCTTCCTCCCCAACAAAACTGGATGCCATGCCAAATAGGTGAATTTTTGTGGTGTATATCATCATTCAAACAAACTAAACATATGTCATTTTTTGAAAAATATTTTCTGCATTTTATAGGCTGTTGTAGACAAATATGGCAGAAGTACTGTTATGAGAAATAGAGAACATAGAAAAATAAGTAGAAAAGGTATTCAGTGTTAAATGTATTTCAGTTTATAGTATTGATAAAGAAATAGGCAAAGTGGCAATCAACTCTAGAACACTAATACAAAACCAAGAAACAAACAGCAACAAACACAGGTCAAAACAACACATAAACAAAAGCCAGCAAAACAAACTCTCAAGAAAAGTAGAGTAAAGGCAGGTGCTCCTTAATAGTAAGCAGTTCCTTTACTGAAGGTTGTAAACCAATATGTCAAAATTAATGATATGAGAAATAGAGCACATGTTAAAGCTGTAGTATGAGTGGCTTTGTCTAATAGAGAACAGGTTAAAGCCATATTATGAGTGGTTTTGTCTAATAGAGAACATGTTAAAGCCATAGTATGAGTGGCTTTGTCTAATAGAGAACAGGTTAAAGCCATATTATGAGTGGTTTTGTCTAATAGAGAACATGTTAAAGCCATAGTATGAGTGGCTTTGTCTAATAGAGAACATGTTAAAGCCATAGTATGAGTGGCTTTGTCTAATAGAGCACATGTTAAAGCTGTAGTATGAGTGGCTTTGTCTAATAGAGAACATGTTAAAGCCATATTATGAGTGGTTTTGTCTAATAGAGAACATGTTAAAGCCATAGTATGAGTGGCTTTGTCTAATAGAGAACAGGTTAAAGCCATAGTATGAGTGGCTTTGTCTAATAGAGAACATGTTAAAGCCATAGTATGAGTGGCTTTGTCTAATAGAGAACATGTTAAAGCTGTAGTATGAGTGGCTTTGTCTAATAGAGAACATGTTAAAGCCATATTATGAGTGGTTTTGTCTAATAGAGAACATGTTAAAGCCATAGTATGAGTGGCTTTGTCTAATAGAGAACAGGTTAAAGCCATATTATGAGTGGTTTTGTCTAATAGAGAACATGTTAAAGCCATAGTATGAGTGGCTTTGTCTAATAGAGAACATGTTAAAGCCATATTATGAGTGGTTTTGTCTAATAGAGAACATGTTAAAGCCATAGTATGAGTGGCTTTGTCTAATAGAGAACATGTTAAAGCCATAGTATGAGTGGCTTTGTCTAATAGAGCACATGTTAAAGCTGTAGTATGAGTGGCTTTGTCTAATAGAGAACATGTTAAAGCCATATTATGAGTGGTTTTGTCTAATAGAGAACATGTTAAAGCCATAGTATGAGTGGCTTTGTCTAATAGAGAACAGGTTAAAGCCATAGTATGAGTGGCTTTGTCTAATAGAGAACATGTTAAAGCCATAGTATGAGTGGCTTTGTCTAATAGAGAACATGTTAAAGCTGTAGTATGAGTGGCTTTGTCTAATAGAGAACATGTTAAAGCCATATTATGAGTGGTTTTGTCTAATAGAGAACATGTTAAAGCCATAGTATGAGTGGCTTTGTCTAATAGAGAACATGTTAAAGCCATAGTATGAGTGGCTTTGTCTAATAGAGCACATGTTAAAGCTGTAGTATGAGTGGCTTTGTCTAATAGAGAACATGTTAAAGCTGTAGTATGAGTGGCTTTATCTAATAGAGAACATGTTAAAGCCATATTATGAGTGGTTTTGTCTAATAGAGAACATGTTAAAGCCATAGTATGAGTGGCTTTGTCTAATAAAGGAACATATTAGAGCCATAGTATGAGTGGCTTTGTCTAATAGAGAACAGGTTAAAGCCATAGTATGAGTGGCTTTGTCTAATAGAGAACATGTTAGAGCCGTAGTATGAATGGCTTTGTCTTATAGAGTACAGGTTAAAGCCATAGTATAAGTGGCTTAACATGTTAAAGCTGTAGTATGAGTGGCTTTGTCTAATAGAGAACATGTTAAAGCTGTAGTATGAGTGGCTTTGTCTAATAGAGAACATGTTAAAGCTGTAGTATGAGTGGCTTTGTCTAATAGAGAACATGTTAAAGCCATAGTATGAGTGGATTTGTCTAATAGAGAACATGTTAAAGCCATAGTATGAGTGGCTTTGTCTAATAGAGAACATGTTAAAGCCATAGTATGAGTGGCTTTGTCTAATAAAGGAACATATTAGAGCCATAGTATGAATAGCTTTGTCTAATAGAGAACATGTTAAAGCCATGGTATGAGTGGCTTTGTCTAATAGATAACATGTTAAAGCCATAGTATGAGTGGCTTTGTCTAATAAAGGAACATATTAGAGCCATAGTATGAATAGCTTTGTCTAATAGAGAACATGTTAAAGCCATGGTATGAGTGGCTTTGTCTAATAGAGAACATGTTAAAGCCATAGTATGAGTGGCTTTGTCTAATAGAGAACATGTTAAAGCCATAGTATGAGTGGCTTTGTCTAATAGAGAACAGGTTAAATCCATAGTATGAGTGGCTTTGTCTAATAGAGAACAGGCTAAAGCCCTAGTATGAGTGGCTTTGTCTAATAGAGAACATGTAAAAGCCATAGTATGAGTGGCTTTGTCTAATAGAGAACATGTTAAAGCCGTAGTATGAATGACTTTGTCTAATAGAGATCATGTTAAAGCCATAAATGTGCTTGACCAATGGTCATTACAGAACAATAAATTAAAATTTAATGCAAGATAAATTTGCCCTCTTGAAGTTAGCAAAAATATATCTGTATTAACCCTTAATAAAATTCTCTAATTTTATTTAGATGACAAGTATAATGATGAAGATGACGATGATGGTATAATGTCCGGAGGAATAAGTAACAGCAAACGAGTCGACTTTAGGGAAAGACAGGAATTAAGGGAAATTAATCCTGATGGAACTTTTACAGATGTTCCTGATGGCCAATATTTGAACTCAACTTATGTTCGTCCCAATTCACCATCAAATACCTTTCAAACAACACTGACTGACTCTCGCGCTATCAGGGAAACAGAAATTAGATTTCTAAACGAGCCTACCTCACAAGTTCAGCATGATCAGAGGCGTGTTGGGACTGAAAATAAGTTAACTCACGTTGATGTAACTGTTCCTGGCGCCACCAAAACTTTGTCTTCCAATAAATATTCTACGCACTATCCAGCAGCTACCAATGCTGTACAGAGTAATGGCAGGGAATTAAACAATGAGATGAGAACTGCTGAAAATGAGAGACTATGGGAAACAGCCTCTACAGATTCTGCACAGTCAGACGATGCTCCAATGAAAAGAAAGTTGAAGAAAAGCATTAAAGATATTGGAGAAGGTCAGTATTCAATTTGTCAGAAAGCATTAAGTCGAAGTTTTCATCAACATTGACAACAAAAGGAACTTTTAATAATACGACCTAATTGATTTACATGAACAACTTCTTCATGCTGTAGTGCATGTGTAGCCAAGTTAACAGGGTTGTTCTTTTATTATATACCTGTTGATTTCAACACTTACACAAAATAAATTTGTTTCTGACCTTGTACAGTTATAAACAAGGGTGTGTTTGACTGACAATATGATGTTATATTTAACTTTTTCTTAGGAGTACTTGTGTAGACATAATAATGTGTGTCTATCAACATAAAATGTTATTTGTTTGTCATACAATTATTGAAGTTCATGTACACACTTCTACATACACACTTCCCAGAACGATTTGTATTTTTCCAACCATCTGTCGTTGTCAGCCCACCAATGTTCACAACCTTGACTTGTTTTTAACGAAAAAAAAACTTAACATAAATGCTTAATATCAGCACTTTTAAATAGTCTTACGATAAAACAATAGGGAAACAGTATGTCCATTGACCCGAAAGTTGGGCAGAGTAGACCAGGATGAAATTTTGTCTATGTTGTGCCCACAGCGACAGTGAAGGGGCGGATCAAGTAAAATGAGCTGTAATGAAATATACATTGGAAAAGTGTTGGAATGTTGAAGTATTTAATTGGGTATCCCTCCTAAAATTGATTTGGGATCAAATTTTACTGATCTGTCTATATTTAAATTAACCGTTAAGTAGTGTTGTCATATTTGTACACCACCCAGCATTGTCTGTTATTGGTAAAAAACAATTACACAGAAATGCTGAAATGTGAAAAACACCCAGTTTCCATTTAATGAAATTTAAATACAAATGTAGAATAAAAACAACATGGTGCCTACAAATTCAAAATTTTGTGAATTATTTTAAACCAAGGTCTGCTAGATCATTATCTAAAATATGCCATGCTGAAATATTTAAAAATTTTGAAACAGTTAAATGTTGCTATTATAAATTTAAAACATGGATGTTCTTCCTTGATACCGTGATCTCAGCTATATAACAGCCCTTACTTAGCAATAGACAAGTAGACCTTTTTGAAATCATTTTCATTTAAACTGTACCTTTATAGGACCTTCATTTGAGTTAAACAAATATACCTTTTAATTAGATATATACACTGTTTAAAAACATTTTGCTATATTTGAGATGTTTCTCTCAAGGATTGATATGAATATTGTACTCAGATTTGGAATAGTTTTTGATATGAGACATAACTGTTTCACCAAAACAAAATGAAGTTGATAAAGTGTTCTTGAGTTTCATTATATGAATACCTTTCTTATAACCACATTGTGTTTTTGATACAGTGTGGGTGACATTAAGCTTCAGTCCTATTGGTATCTCAGTACTGATGTAGAACTTTGCTGGGGGACTTTACTTTAGTCTCCCTAGTGGTAAAACTAGATTTGTATGTGTTGTATCAGTATTAACGTAGATTATCATGGAATTTCCTTGATAAAACCTGGGGTTTAGTAAACAAAATGTTTTTCACGTTTTTAACGAATATGAGACTCATTAAATCTTGACATTCAAGCAATTCTTTAATTGAAATGGATTGGTAATTGACATTCAGATAAGTGTATGTAAAATAGTTTGACAATTTACGCACATTGATGACGATTAATTGATTGAATTTATCTTGGCTTCCAACATGACAGGGTAACTAGGATTCTTTTCAGGGTTCCAGGATATATATCTTACCCAGTGTTTATTTGGTATCGTACAAGATTTATTGACAAAATCAAAATAAATCAAAAGTATTGGATTTCATTAAAAGCTGAGTCAGTTATAAACAGTTTTAAAATTTGAAATATTTTGATTGGAAATGATAAAATCGCAAACCAGTTTTAATTTCCAAAAGTGTCAGGTACCAATTTGTTCAAATGCTAGATAAAATACACTGAAATGGACGAATTCAACTTTCACACATTGAGAAAAACTGTTATGATCAGATTGGAATCTGTTGACAGTATGTCAGACTTTTATTGAGAAATAAAGTGAAAGGGACATAGCTTGGATATTACTATTCAATCACTGATTAGCAAGACATTGAAGTTGTTTGTCTTTCAAATAATTCCTATCCTCAAAAATGTGTTTTTTATGACTTCATTCATTCTGTTATAATTAACTTTTAAAGTTGTCTGTTGAATTAGATCTGTTGACGTTTTGAACTTGTTTGAAATGAAATTTGTCCAATTTGTTAAATGTGAGAAGACTTTATTATTAAGTGGATTCGACATGCCAAACAGTAAGATAAATCAATATTTGATCAATTTCAGTATGATGGGTGAATTTTATGCATTATTACATAATAGTTCACATGTCTATTGGAATTTACATTGAGACTGTATATGGAACTTGTTGACTTGAGTTTACTTTGATGTTCTCTATACATAACAATGTTGTCATCTGAGTAGATATTTAAAATATTTCCTGGTTTGTAATTTTCCTTGAAAGCTACTTGAAAGCTATCAGTTGGTGAATTCTGTTACATTTGGTGTTAATGAGTAACTATTTTTTAACCCAAGTAAGCTGTACTTAAGCATTTCCTGGTAGGACCCAACAAATAAATTGCTTAAAATAATAAACCTTCACAGTGAATAGAAACACGACAAGGACAGACAGTCCTCAAAACCCAGCTGCTACACTCTCCCACTTGGGCTATCTATAACATCCTATTTATCAGTCTATATTATGTTTTTATTTTACATGTGGTAGCCAAGTCTTCATGCACTCACCTTGCACAAGCTATTCAGACTTGTCAAGTTCCAGAAGTCTAAATGAGATTTCACTAAACGACCAAATAATGGAGAAAAGTATTAAAAGTTGCTTAAAGCATTTTTGTTTAAAAAAAATTCATGATATATCATTGAAATTTATGTCTCATTTGGGTAATAACAGCAATACTTTTAGTTCATGTCAAAAAGCTCTAAAAAAATCATGCTTATTTTCACTAATTACCAAAGACCAACAAAGTTCACACTACCGAAAATTCTATAAGCCTATTGGGCATTTAAAAGAGCAACATAGTGGTTTCATACGACAGGTGGTTTTGTTGTACAGGTTCAGTTACTTTAATTATGGAGAATTATCTGGCAGCTTCAGGTCTTTAACTCAAAAATAAAGAAATGTCTCCAGCCATTTAAAAATTAGTTTGACACCAGACAATAGACAATTCTGTTGTAGACCAATCAGTTTTAACTCAAAGCTTTATGAAAGCGAGGAAATAGACAGAATATATTTGTTTAAAGTTGCAATACATTGTTTTTGGCTGCAACCCCAAAATATTACAGTGTCGAGGAAACAGAATATGAAGACAAGTTATATAAAAGTAGAACCGCTGTTTACTAATTGTTGATCTATTCAAGATTTTATTACTCACGGTCTAGGTCTTAGTTTACCATAACAAATTTTGTGTATTCCTTCATGAATGTTGTTAGTTTTCACAGTTTTCACAGGTGTTAATCAGGTGACTAACTTGATATTGTCTTTGTTTTTTTAAACTTGATAATAAGCAGTTTGTAAAAGCTGATTTTGTCTTTGAAGAAAATTTAACATATGAATGGTGAGTACATGTACATTTAACATGGAAACTAATTTTGTTTTTCTACTTGATACATGTATACAAAGCTGTGAATGGTGTATGGTGGCTTCCAATGCTCAATATTTTAGATTCAGTTGAATAAGTTATGTCTGTTGTAATTCAGAGGAAATAGGGCTATACTTTTGAAAAGTAGAAAATATTTTTATCACATTTAAAAAAGATAACCTCTGTGTTTACAATTTGGGCTAGGGCTGTGGATTTAAAACAGAGACAATAGGGTTGTTTTAAAAGAGATAACAAATAGGGCTAACCTGTTGTTACAGGAAATATGGCTGTAGTGAAATGTAACTGCTCTACATAGCCTTAAAGTTACTTCTGTGTATATGTTGAGTGATTAAAATATATCTGAAGCTGTCCATTGAAGAGCAGCGCTTTGGAGTAGAAAATATGAGTGGTTTGTGTAATGATGGCTTGCAAGCAATGAAATAGAGCTGTTCTTTGAAACAGTCAAAATAGATGTGTTCTTGAAAGCCTTATAAATAGAGCTGTTCTTTGAAACAGTCAAAATATATGTGTTCTTGAAAGCCTTAAAAATACAGCTGTTCTTTGAAACAATGAAAACAGAGGTGTTCTTGGAAGCATTTTGTCATTATTCTTTTATTCTACTTTATTTTATCATAAAACAAATATATTATAACAGAACCTTGTACATATCAAACATGCCCAAAGCAACAACCAACCAGGGAAGTATAACAACACAAGCAGAAAGAAATTTATAGATATAAAAACTACTGAAACAGTCTTATTGCTTTTATTTTTTTTACTTCATTTTTTTAGTTTCTAGTTTTTCTTGTTTTGGTGCTTCAACAGCTGGTTCATATTTTGAGAATAATAAAACATTTACCAGTACAAACTTCAAAGGACTGCATAAGAACATAATGTTAATCAGTTTTACAATCAGATTTGTACTTGCCTACCAGGAGACATTGGATGTTTGTAAATAGGATTTTTATTCTCAATTTCAAATTGGAACTAACTCAGTTGTCTGTGGGATACGCCTTAAAAAAATCTAAACATTTGGACACCTTTGACAGCATTTCAAAAGAGGAAAACAGTTCAGAAACTTTTTTTGTATTATTGTATGTTAACAACAAAAAACGTACAGAAAAAATTTTGAAATTAAAACACCCTTCCCCGTACCCTGCACTTTGTGCAAACTTGTGAAAAATGTTGACAAGTATGTCTTTGACCTCTTACTTCTTAGTGATTTTCTTCTTCTGTGTGTTTATTCATTGTTGATGTTTGATACATTAAGTTTATTTCAATAAAGTGTATTTTCTGACATAACAAATGACATTCTACTCTAATTCACATGGCCTTGAAAATATTCTGTTGCTATATTTTGTTTTTAGCCTTCTTGAATCACAATTTTTTTTAAAGGGTCGACTTGTTTTGGACTAATTTCCTGGTCTCGGTTGATGTTTACCTATTAAAACCCTCACTTAAGGCTTTAAATAATTGAATTGTATTATTTAAATTAAAAATATTTTAATGACATTCACAGAAGCTAGGACTGTATGTCGGTCTATTCATTGTTACCCAATAACTTCTTACAATAAGTGGATTATTTCTTTTCTACCCAAGATCGAAATGTCATTAGAGTAACAAACTGGACAGCTAAATAGATTTAAAGACCTGATTGTTACATTGAGGGTTCTAAAGAGGGTGTAACAAGGTTGAAAGTCAGAACTGAATGACTGAGGGTCTCAAGGATTATTAATATTATTTTTGTGGATTTGCCTGAATTCTTCCAGAGATAATAGTGATGCGTAATGACTTCCCAGTTACATTATTCTTTAATTCATGAAGGATCTCAAAGGCTGAATGACGGAATACATAGACTAAGAATTACAAAGGATTTTATTACAAAGTTGTTTTTTCTATGAATCAGTGTGGTATACAGGTAAGTTTTAGCCACTATTGTGTAATTTTTTTTGGGGAATATTTTTCTAAGATTGGATGGGTTTGGTATATTTTGCATAGCAAGTTTGGAATAATTTTCTTTGCTTATACAAAATTTGTGCCTTTTAAATTGGCTAGGTGGTGTTTAACACAACAAACATATATTTTTCTTGTGCCTTAGAACAGAATTGCTTTGTTTAATTCTTATGAGTGGTTCAGTACAAACATAAACCTTTCTAGAATGTGTTTATATCCTGTGAATCTAACTATGACTGCAACAATCCCCTCGTTATAGCTTAAAACAAATATATTTTTGCTTACGTAGAGTATATATTTTCTGTTAAAAAAAGAGAGTTAAAAACCATTTACAATTGCGAACAAAATTAATAAATTAATGTTTCAAACTGGCTAATTCAATATTTTCTCAGTAGAGTTAAAATCAATTTTCATAAACACACTGGATGAACCAGCTGACTACAATGAAGTCGGCCTAGACTGTCACACAAGGTCTTTGGTAGTTATTATTTAATTAACACAAACAAGTTGGAATTATATTGTATGTAGCTTAGTTATTGGATAAAGTGTTCAGTCAATTTATTCTTCTGTTGTTATGCAGTATGGTGGGCTCTGGACTTAGATTTGTGCTCTGAGATTTATAAACCATCCTTAGGTGAATGTATTTCTTTTATATATAAATATATTCAAGGTTGAGAAAGATAAAGATATTTGGAGGTAGGATTGTAGAAAAATGTAAAGATGTTTTCCGATTAAAGACATGTTAAGAAATGGGAAGTTTGAAGAAATATTTATATTTAAAATAGATACTTGAAATAGAAATGAAAAATAACGTCTTAAATAAATAAAATCTATGAAATAAATTTTTGAAGTTGTCTATCAGATGGGTTTCAAAAAATGTTACAATTCTATTGTTTGGTCAGGCAAATTTTTGATATATATGTATGCCTGATCCATGTCAGGTAAATTTTTGATACACCTTTGCCTGAACCATGTCAGACAAATTTTAGATACATGTATGCCTGATCCAATATCAGGCAGATTTAAACTTTTGTCAAGTCAGTTTCGTAACTGTTGGTAATGTTATCGAGTAATTTTACTGGGTGTAAAAACACTGTGACGAATGCTTGATTATATCTCAATAGATTTTAATGAAAATATAAATTTTATTTGTATAGTACGTAATTTTAAAAGATTGACTTATTCTACAAAATTTCATAGTATAGCAACTGTATTCTTATAAAGATATGCGTTGTATTTGCTTTTGAAACATTTGCCATTTAAACTTTCTTTTCCATTTTGATACCAGGGTTGGCTCTTACCATTTCAGATTAGGGTTGCATGTTACCTCATTGGAACTTTGGTTTCCTTTACAGATATAACTGGTCACACGATTCATAACAAACACATTCGACTAATCTTGTACTGTTTTTTTTAGTACATTGTAAGAAGATATTGATCTTAATTCACAGTTTTTAAAGTTTACTGGAAGAATAAACACATACCAAAATGAAGGCCAAACTTTTCTTAATTTAAAGTGATAGTGTCTACGATTTTGATTAAAAAAATGAAACTGTAATTTTAGTCTCATACTTCTACTAAAAGATTATAAAATTCAAATCTCTGGTTAAAAAGTAATATTAAAACTGTCTTTTTATGTAAAAATACAGTTTTGTGATCAAAATCAATTTTTGTCTGGTAGACAATAATTCCAACGAAAACCCGCCTATATTCACATCACCTTTGTTCGGCCGGTTTACCGCACATGCGTAGTTGCAGACTTGAATGTAAACAATGTCGCACGTGCAGCAAAATGCAAGAGGGAGAAAGATAATTTTGACCGATTCAACATGAAAGAGAAAAAGACAGGAAGTGCTTGCCAAATATCATTAAGGAAAGATAAATATTGGAAGTTAAATCAATCGTTGGAATTAAATTAAGAGCGTTCTTCGAGTCGACAGTCATGCTGAAGTTGTCAAAATTGTTGTTGGATGGGTATGCGTGTACAACGATTAAAATCACTGTAAACTACATATAGAATTGAAGAGATTTGTAATATATATCGTTCAACTACTTCTAACTGGAAGTGTCTCTTTTGATAAATGTGCTTTTCACAACGCAATTCGTTCTGTTTACTGTAAAATAAATATCGGTATTTATGGGGTCTCCGCAGGGGAAAATCTTCCCACAATATGAATGAAATTTTTATTTTATCGTTTTCTGCAAGTTGAAATTAAATTATTTATTATCTGTTGTAGGTAATATATGTTACTGTCAGTTATAGAAATTAGTTATCAACGAAATATTTTCTCTGTTTGTAAAATGCACGTGATTACCTCGTCATCCATATTTATGTGCACCGCCAATCAGCTGAATCGGCAATCATCGGAAACAAGGACCCGATGCATAATTAATTAATTGTTATGGAAAGACTAGCGATGTATTTTAATGTTTATTTAATAATATATGTTTAATTTTTGACATTTTAGCGTTTTTACTGACTTATTATGACATTATCAATCAATTTCAACTACTAAAACCGCTACTAAAAAATTTCCAAAATCGTAGACACTATCACTTTAACTTGTGTATATTTTTTATTCTTTTGAACAAAAGTAGTCCCACACATGAATTCCAGCTGTTTAGTAGAATTAGCCAGATCAACCATCAATGTTGACAAGATAATTGTGTCATCGATTTCCCTGATAACATAAATTTCTGGTCATTTATTATTTTCCAGTGGAATTTATGGACAACTCGTTCAGGTAAGAGGCTTAATTATGAGAGTACTTGCACTTCCCAGGAGTTTGAGCGTTGACCTCGGGGTCATGTATTTGTAGAACCCCTACTTGGGATGACATATAAAGACCAAGGTCAAGGGAAAGAATGAAAATCGTGGTGTCAGAAATCACTTTTTATTACCTTTTATGAATAAAATGTTTATTGATTATGTATTAAATTTGTTTAGTCCGAAATAGTTCTTCTGTGTCACTTAACTATGTAAACATTTCTGGGATAGCCATAACCTTGGGTCTGGTTTTCTGTCACTATGACAATTCTGAAACAAGTTTGAGTTCTCTGTCCATTTATACTACCAGTATTCAAATGAAGGATGCTCTGTGTTTTAACAAGGCAGTAGCAGTGTCCATTTGGTACCTCAACCTGTCTTCTGGCCAGGTTACTGTGATATACAGGCTAGCTGAACAATGGCTCTCTGTGGCAACCTCCATCCATTGAATTCATTTCTATTTCTGTAACAGTTTGTTGTAAATGGTCATTAAGTCAGATTCATGTGGTGGGATAATGCCAAGCTTTTTGCTGCAATTTCTTGTGTGGCTAAATTTTTGTGTTGCATTATTTCTGTCTGCTCCCCCTTTCATGGGGTAATTAACAGTTCATATTAAATGATATTTCATATAATCCTTGATATGGCAGCAATGCCTGTTCTATTATAAGGTAAAATACATTATTGCTTCTACAATGGGATTTTAATGGTTAACAGTAGTAGGTAACACAAAGGTATTCTGGTAAATGGGTGTATTACATATAAGTCATGTGCAGCAACATTCTGGTATGCATCGTATATATGGCTGAATGCAGTAATTGTAACGACAATGACTGCAATTGTTAGTTTTAATAAATAACTGATGAAGATGGGTTTTTTTTGCTCACAGCTCCATGAAATGAAATGGAATTTTCATGTAATTCTCATTTTAAATTATCTTTCACATAAATGTTTTAATTTGTCATTATTGTCAAGTATTAGATAAATATAGTCTGCTGCTTCCTGTAATTATAGTCTGATTCTTTTGAGTGTTTTTGTTTTTGTTGTTGTCTGGTTATGCAGACTTGCATTTAACTGTGTTATAACAGGCCAATACAAAAACAGGCGAATGCAAATCATATATCATGTTTGCTCCCCAAGGATTATGATCCTCAAGATAACGGGCAGATGTAATTATTATAAAGCAAAGATGGTTATACATTGGCTTTCTTGTAAATGATCTGTAGAATTCACCAAGAGCTGTTGATTAGGGCTGAGAAATACAAATGCATATGGAAACAATGCCTTCAACCGAAATCGTAATAATTTCTGGCATCAATTTGTTTTGGTTTGTGCAGTGTTTTCCTTGAAAAAAAGATAAAGTTGTTGACATATTTCACTGATATTATGCTCACATGCCTATCTTTATCAAGAGTAATGGAAGTACATAGTTGATCCATTGAATCAAGGGAGATTCTCAGGTTTTAAAGGTGTACTGTATATGTTAAGTCGTTTTAAATGAAGGTAGGAAGGTTGTAAATTTGGAGACTGGAGTCAAGGCCTATGTTGCATATGTATATACGTTGCATCACTCTTGGATACTAAACTGTTCTATAAAAAGTTTGTCCATGGTGTTACCATAATATAATTAAATGTAAATAAAATTAGTCTGTAATGAGAACATGGTGATTAAAAAAATTCAAGCAGCATCCACAATATTGTGTAAATTTATACAAATGTGGTCAAGCAACATTTTGAAGTTTTGGTTCATTTTAGGACATTTTAGCTATTTGTGACATGATGAATGGAATGACACTAAACTTGGATCAAATTATATTTACAAATAATGAGAAAATTCCCAAAGTCCTTCCTGTAAATTTAAATTCAGTTAATCTTAAATTCAGTTTGACCTTTGTATACTTTCTTAGATGATCAAAGTAAAAATAAGTATGATTTTATGTTGTGACTGTTATATACTGAAAATAATTTGTATTCTTGGGGCGTGTACAATACTAACATTGTAATGATTTTTCAGGTCTTATCCTTTATAAGTTTCTTAACTAAACTTATACTTACCTGTTGTGTTGGTATGTCTTAAAATTCTGTATGTCATCTGATAAATTTCATCTGTTATTAAACAGTGGTTTTGTTTAAATCAGTTGTGTTTGAAAATAAAATTTGAACAAATTTAGACTTGGTATGCCTATGAATTTTTCATATGCATGTGGGTTGTGCTTAGCAGTGTTCACTGTTTGACACTGGACTGTATCCAAAATTTGTGTTTGCCCAGCTGTGAACTATTTAGTTCAATTAAATTATTATATTTACCTTATTTTTCTTTGCTTTGTTTATCTTTTCTCTACAGCTTTGAGGATGATGGACTAGTTACTATCTTTGACATGTGTAGTTTGGGGTAAAGTGTATTGAACAGCTTTTGGTCAGATTCTATCTCTGATCTTTTTGAAGGAGACACAATCAGAAAACATCAAAGAAATGTCATGGTATACAGTTATATATCAAAAATACTGAAATTTCCTATTGTAATCAACATTTCAAGAAAATCTATTTGGTCAGAATTATGTGCTGTCATCATGTAGGTATAACAGTCAATTAAATGTCAGCTAAGATGGATTTACCATTGCATAAGAGTAGAATTATATTTGAACAAGTTTAATAGGACTTCAAAAATGTGTTAAGTGCTATCCTAGAACTTATCAGTTACTGGACTTGTCAAATATTGACTCAAATTTTTTGGCCTTCTTGTAACAGTCTATCTGTCATGTTCGTAAATTCTTGGGATAAATTAACAAATTTTGTGCAAATACAGTTTAAATGTGTCTTCTCTGCCTATCTGCGTTGGTGCACTGTTTACATAACTGTTATATCCTTGTTTTTATGTTTGCCATAAAGTTTATTCCTTGATATATTAAATTTTTAATAGATGGCCATTTTTTGCGAAAAAACAAAAAAGCTTTTTCACACATCCATATCTTTCTTGTTTTTTTAATTGTCCTTATCTGTTCAAATTGAAAATTGTTTTTCTGAGCACACTCGAGAATTGATGGTTTTTAGTCTGTATTGTATTGCAATCCACCAAAATGAGCATCTTAGTCATAATGTTGAATTTACAGCTTAGATTAAGTGTTGGATTTTTGTTTGTTTAAATGTTGTTTTTTTGCCACTTTCAGCAATATTTCAGATATATCATGGCGAAAAGTGTTTAATTAGGGTGGAAGCCAGAGTTCCAGAACAAAACCCCAGACCTTGGGTAAGAAAACTGGCAGTACTTAAGACAATTAAGATTGGATTCGAGCGCACCCTGCCCACAGTGAGCCTTGAACCGACATTCTCAGTGTTGACAGACAACATGATCAATAAATAGTAAATGAACTACCTTAATCACTCGACCACCAAGGCCCCTAAGTGTTGAAAGACATTCAGGCCCCTAAGTGTTGAAAGACATTCACTAGTGACCATCACTTTTGTTAGGGATGTGGCTACATGATGGTGTTATGTTGACAGACTCAGTGGTACCTCTGCCTTTTCAATTCGACCTGCAGTAAACATATAACCTCTTGGTATACAGTTTACACTTCTCAGTAAGATGGTGACCTGCAGTCACTACTTTTGTTGTACAGTTAAAACATATGAAAAATGTTAATATTTGTCAAGTATATTGTTCAAATAAATAAATGTAATATCCTATAAAACACTCATATATAAAAACATCCTGAGTAAACCAGGTGCCACAGAAAGCAAGCATTGTCAACACTTAAATTTTTATTTAGGGAAAAAGTTAATTTTGGGACAAAAGTAAGACAAGAGGTTAACTGTGTGTAACCTACATGTGTATTGTACATATAACCAGGGAGTATAGATTAGAGCTGATAATTATATACCTACAGTACTAGATTAATTTAGAAAGAATGTTGTGCTTGGTATTCAAATTTAAATTTCTAAGTTTAAATTGCCAGTTTTTGTAATAAAATTCTCTGAAGAGTCTTTTTGGATATACTGCAGGTGGCATTGTGTTTTGCATTAAATGATCATTAATATGCTATTTTGAAGTAACATGAAACTTTTATGGTACATGTATACAGCCATTACTTGTCCTGGTTGGCATAATTAAATAATCTGGGCCGACATTCTGGCATTTCTGATTTCAAAAGCGTGCCTTACATAAGACTTGTGTAATTGCTGTAGTGCTGTTATGACGTAATAGAAAAATTAACCTCCTGCTTAGATTTAGTTGGTCCATTTTAGTTGAGAATAATATGATTAGGTGTTCCCTAAAATGTCAAAACTTATTTATAAAAGGTTAGTTTCCTTATTGTCTCTATGGCAGATTTTAATACATATAAAAAATACTGGTTCTGTTCACCATGGCTTGGTAGTTATAAAATAAGAGGTTGTCCTGATGATAGTTTGTTTATATTATTGATACACAGCATAGTTTGAAGGTGGTAACTACCTGGACTTGCCATTTTTGAAGATATTAACTTTTTGGACTTGACATGGGATATTATAAGTATTTTGGTAATCATTGTGTTTTGCATTGTTTACAGCATTAGGAAGTACAGGTAATTCTGCCTAATCTTATAACTTTAAGGACTAATTAAAAATAAAGAATTAATAGTTGTTTTACACTGGATTTAGAATGATTTAGACTAGTTTCAGTATATTTTGGTTGCATGGCAGAGTGAATCATCTCAAATAAACACCATTAACAAGTCAAACTTGTTGAATTCACTACATTTTATTTATATACCTTTGGTTGTAATTTATAGTAGTTACAGTATATAAATTTTATAACAAGAGCTCCTTTAGATGATACCGTTTGTCTCTTTGTTTACCTTGTAAGGTATATAACTTAACAGTGTTCACATTAAGGGCAACAAATTTTTAGGGTTATCAGAATGAATTATTAGTACAAGTGATACATTTTTATTTATTTTTACAAAGTTGATTGAATGGACGGTCTGCCATTATTCATCAGTTTTCTGTTGGGACTTTGATCAAGCGTCTGTTCTGTCCCAGTTTACGTATCTGTATTCTGTGTAATGTCTGCTAAGTGACTGTAGTCTTTGTAATGTCTGCTAAGTGACTGTAGTCTTTGTAATGTCTGTGCTAAGTGACTGCACTCTGTGTGATGTCTGCTAAGTAACTGTAGTCTGTGTAATGTCTGCTAAGTGACTAGTCTGTAATGTCTGCTAAGTGACTAGTCTGTAGTGTCTGCTAAGTGACTATTCTGTGTAATGTCTGCTAAGTGACTGTAGTCTGTGTAATGTCTGCTAAGTGACTGCAGTCTATATAATGTATGCTAAGTGACTGTAGTCTGTGTAATGTCTGCTAAGTGATTGCAGTCTGTGTTATGTCTGCTAAGTGATTGCAGTCTGTGTAATGTCTGCTAAGTGATTGCAGTCTGTGTAATGTCTGCTAAGTGATTGCAGTCTGTGTTATGTCTGCTAAGTGATTGCAGTCTGTGTAATGTCTGCTAAGTGACTGCAGTCTATATAATGTATGCTAAGTGACTGTAGTCTGTGTAATGTCTGCTAAGTAATTGCAGTCTGTGTTATGTCTGCTAAGTGATTGCAGTCTGTGTAATGTCTGCTAAGTGATTGCAGTCTGTGTAATGTCTGCTAAGTGATTGCAGTCTGTGTAATGTCTGCTAAGTGATTGCAGTCTGTGTTATGTCTGCTAAGTGACTGAAGTGTTCATAATGTCTGCTAAGTGACTGTAGTGTTCATAATGTCTGCTAACAGGGATTTTCCTGCCTTTATTTTGGGGCCGATATTCAGCCCCTTTCCCAACAGCAAAAACCCATATTTTTTCCCAATTATGAAAGTGAAAATTCCCATTTCAGGAGGTTTTGTAATCCGGTTTCTAAAAATAAATTCAATCACGCAAAGCCGAAATATTACAAACAAATTAAAAATCTGAATAATACGCGAACTTGGTTTATAATTACTGTTCCCGGTATCTTTAGTCATAACGGCAACCAGTTTAATATTAGAGCTTGCTTGTTTTATACCAAACGCAGATTCCGGTATGATATAAAAAAACCCTGAGATTTGGTAAGTAAGTAAGTAAGTAAGTAATATTTATTTAAAGTCGGATAAACATACATAACAATAAACATAAGCTCTCAGGAGCTTTTATACCGACAATACAATAAAATAAATCAACAAAAACATCAAGACGCATATTAATAGTAAGACATACAAAGCATGTTAAGACAGGATTATATAATCTAATATAAGACAGGCACATACATATTTATACATAAAGCTAAAGCAAATGTTAGAGCTAAAAGCACAGCAAGCATAAGCAAGAGCAATGCATATTACAGACAAAATATTTAAAATGATCATGCATTTAAATACAACAATAAGTAAAAGTTCATGAGCATAGCACCAGTTCAAAGCACTAGTAGGGTAAAAAGCAATAGACTCTAAAATAAAAAGCAAGTAAAAAGCAAGGCTTAAAATATAAATCTTAGCAGTGTATCTCTGGCACTAGGTCCCTAAGATCTGCAAATAATAAATGTACATGAAGGTCCAGTCCAGGTATTAATAATGGTAAGTCGCGTAACTTTGTTCAATAATATGAAAGATAATTGTATGCCGCAAATAAGACAAATTACTTTATTTTTACGATGTCCAGTAATATGGGCCGTTTTTTTGGTTCAAAAAGCTTTGTCTAGAAAAGAATAAGTCGGAGGAATACATTTGGAATGAAGCGTGACCCTTCATTAACGTTCAAAAATGGCATTACACAACGCGAAATACTACAGAAGTGGAACCATGACGTATTGTATCAAAACTAGGAAATTTAGTTTTTACGAAATTAAATATTGACCAGAGCCATCCATTATCGGCATTCAACCGAACCTTTGACCGTAGGTAGCGAAGGTTCGGTTGAATGCCGATTAGCATACGAATCAGGGTAAACTAAAATGCCAACGCAATGCACATTTTTAGAGTTATGTATATCTGATTTAGTTCTTATTCAGTCATTTATTAAGACCCCAGAACAAACGAGAGTGAAAGTAAAATCTGATGTTTGCAACTCAGTTTCTATTTAATTCCACCAAGATTCATGGAAATTTTTCTCTTAGAGTATGATGTCAGCACAGTTGGCAACATATGTAAATTTTGATAACTTTTTCCCAAATATTTATGAAAACTGATTTGAATTTGTCAGTTTTCAGGTCACGCTTATAGATTCCATCTTGTCATTCATGACTAATTTATACAAGAAACATTTTCGTCAAAAACATTGATGTTTAAAAGCAATGTTTTTACTTTATTCATATTTAAGACTTTTCCCAATTGTGGAATTTACGTTGTAATTTTCCCAATGAACAGGGGCCCAGGCCCCATTTGAAAAAAGGTAGGAAAATCCCTGGCTAAGTGACTAGTCTGTGTAATGTCTGCTAAGTGACTGTAGTCTATGTAATGTCAGTTAAGTGACTGCAGTCTTTGTAATGTCTGTGCTAAGTGACTGTAGTCTGTGTAATGTCTGCTAAGTGACTGTAGTCTGTGTAATGTCTGCTAAGTGACTAGTCTGTGTAATGTCTGCTAAGTGACTGTAGTCTGTGTAATGTCTGCTAAGTGACTAGTCTGTGTAAGGTCTGCTAGGTGACTGTAGTCTGAGTAATGTCTGCTAAGTGAATAGTCTGTGTAATGTCTGCTAAGTGACTGTAGTCTGTGTAATGTCTGCTAAGTGAATAGTCTATGTATTGTCTGCTAAGTGACTGTAGTCTGAGTAATGTCTGCCAAGTGAATAGTCTGTGTTATGTCTGCTTACCGACTGTAGTCTTTGTAATGTTTGTGAAAATGTGCTTCCAAAAATATTTTGGTCCTGAACATAGCTAAAATAATGTACACTGTTTGTTAAGCAACCATTTAATATATCATTCAACAAAACATCGAAAATCTTTATAATAAATTGTTCCAAGACAGATAGCTTACCAAGTCAGCATGACATGTAATTCAGTCAATTGCTTTACTTATGCCTTGTATAGGTATGAACAACTTTACCCAGCTATAATGTTGAAACATTTCCTTGATTTTTGGTGCATTTTTGTAATGGTCAAAATGTAGTCTCCCTATCATTATATATCATTGATTCTTTCAGTGATGTAGTCATTGTCTAAATTTTCTGCCCTGAAATTTAAAAAATATATTCAATTCTAAAGTTTTCCCATTTTCAAGGTGTAGATCCTGCAAGCCAGATTAATATTATGTTTTGGAATTTTGTGATGGAAAAAAAAACTGTACAACATCTTAATCATTTGAATTTTAAATATTGTTTGGGTTTTGATGAGTCTTGATTAGACAAAATGTGCATCTGCCTTAGTAAATTCTATTAACCTTGGTGTCATTTTATATGTTACCATTGGGTCGATGCCTCTGCTGGTGGACTGTTAGTCCCTGAGGGTATCACCAGCCCTGTAGTCAACCACTGGGTTGATGCCTCTGCTGGTGGACTGTTAGTTCTTGAGGGTATCACCAGCCCTGTAGTCACACTTTGGTGCTGTCAGGAATATAATTGATTCCTTATGTGATTAGAGTCCACGAAAATAATAAGAATCAGACATGAGGTAAAGTACAGGATGACTTTCTGTGAGGAACTGTTTAGTTTTTTATAAACTATTTTACTTTGATCTTATTACCCATGCTATTTTAGGAAATTATTTTAATTTTAACTAGATATTTGATATGATACAAAAACTTTCTACCTGCTTGGACAACAAAGACTTTATTGAGGATTTTATATTCTGCTAAAGAAAGTGTCAGTTTTCACTGTTTATTGAATTTCTATATAGTTTTTGACACCTCCTTTTAATTTCTGTGGGAAAAAGAACTAACCAAAGAATTGAATGATTACTATCAGAAAACAATTAGCAGCGAAAGTCTGAGGAGATTACAAATTAATATTTTTGTCATTTATGTAAATTTAAATATTCTATTTTTGATGAAGCACTCACGATAGTTAAACCGGGAATATTTGTAAATGATTTATGAAATCAATTTGTCAAAATATTTATTGATTTTAAGATCAAATTAAATGTCACAATGGTTGTACACTTGTGTATTATTTATTGTTGATGCATGGTCTGGTCTTTGCAGGTACATTTATATTGTAAAGTTGACTGATTGCAAAACAGATGATCTTTATAATAATTGCTTATTGTATACAACACTTTAAGTATGCACAAATATTTTTGTCGTACTTTGGGAGTTTAAGAAGTTATAAAGAATAATTATCTATTATTATCTATGTGTAGTTATAAACATCATGCAACGAAGTGTGCGCACATTTGTTTTGCATTGTTTTTATATATAATGAATTCTAGACAAAAGTTTTGTTTGTTTGTTTGATGGTGTTTAATGCCACTTTCAGCAATTTTTCAGCTATATCATGGCGTCCAGTTTTTATTGGGGGAGGAAGCCGGAGTACCCGGAGAAAATCCCCAACCTGCGGTAGGAAAACTGGCAATCCTTCTAGACAAAAGTAAACAATTCCAGAAGTCAATTTTTGCAATTGTATGTCATAGGAAAAAAAAGTTTTCAGTCTTTTTGTGATTATCATTGTCATTGTTTATCAGCTGTCTTGACAAATGACAGAAGAAAAACTATAACATGGAGATCAAAACTCCGTGCAAAAAACCATGGGATGATTTGTTTAGTCTTGTTAGTACAACCTGTTTGCACATTAAGTTACCTCTGCTGGAAATAGTCCTTGAAGCAGATTTCACATGCCTAGAGTGTAGGGATAGTCATATTAATGTTTTCAGTATAAAACAGTTAATTCTGGCATGGTCATTGGACAACACACATCAAATTTCTCCATGATAACTGGATCTAATTATTTTGAAACCCACCAAGGGTGTTGTAGTTGTTTGGGCCCAGGGAATTTGGATCCCATTCCACAGATGTTAGATTTGGATACCCTTTGTGTTGTATACTTTTGATAGTAAATTAATGTAGGAAGACTATAAGGTGTTGAGCAGTAAGCACTTCTAACCTTCATGTTAGTAATTGATGCACATTTATGGAACAATATAATTTATTGAAGAATATGGGTATATGTAATATTGTACAGTAATGTTAGAATGTTACAAATGATACAACATAATTATATGACAAATATTTATTTTTTGCATTCAGTTGGTATTAAGTTATCGATAGAGCTGACCGTTATGATTCCTCTACCCTTGAAATTTTTTCTGTGGTGAACCCTGTATATATACAGATCTACCAGTATTGGATTTTTTTATATTGTTTGGGGGGAGGGGTATATATTAATCACCCTGTCTGTCTGTCTGTCTGTCCACATCCCTTGTAAGCGCTACTCCTCCTAAACCACTTGCATAAAGGAAGTACATTATATGTAGATGTGCATGAAGAATTTTAATTGACCTCGGATATCATTAAGCGGAGATAATTGGACTTGAAAACGAAGTGTGGGTATCCCTTTGTGAGCATGCTGACAGTCCACACTTGTTTTTTGCATAATTTGTATGTCAAATGCTCTACCAATACAAAAATAATTCAATGTAATAATTTGACAGAAAATATTTACGGATTTTAATTTAAAACATTCAGTTTAAAACATCACAGACTATTGAAGTCCTTGGAGAAACATTTGATGGTGTAAAAAACAATCAAACTGATTAAACTTAAACTTCACAGGGATGGTTCTTTAATGGTAATTTGCATAATCCCCATGATGGCTAAACAGTTCATTCATCTGTTCATGTAAATACCTAAGTATGTTTCAGCTTGGAAATTCTTACACAAAGAATTAATAACCCAATTATTTATTCCTGTTTGTTGTTGATGTCAAACAATTGAAAATAAATTAATTTCTGAATTATATTGAATTTAGCCCACACAAAAAACTGGGTCAGAAGGTCAGTCAAATCGTGGTAATGTCAACCATGTACGACCTTCAGAATTTACATGTGTTTATTCATGTCAAATTAAACTAACACAATTTTGGCACTTTTCTATTAATAATTTATATATTCGTTGTTACCCACAGTTCATTTCATTACGATTTTTATGCTTCTTTGCAAGTTGAGAGAAATGTATATGAGGCACACAGCATGTCTTGATGTAATTTGACTTTTTTAACTTCGGATCATGAATGATGTAGCAGTAGGTAGCTGGACTAATCTCCAAGAACACTGTTTAGAAAATTAACATAACGCTCCAAATAAAATCTTAACTTTACAAAAAGTGTACTTCGGGATTATAATGCTGAATTAATTTTTAGAAGTTTATTCATGTACTTACATGAACTGTTATAAGAAATTAGCTTATTTACATGTTTGTTGACATTGGATAGGGCTTACCATCTTAAGTCTGGTTGCTTTAGTATCAGCTCATATAGTTAAAATAAATATAGATCTGGTTAATCTAGAGTGAACTGTGTAAGAGAATATTTAGATCCCTATATGTTTAGCAAGGTCAAAAGCAAATTTTTAAAATTCTCTTTGGATAATTAAATTAGTTAAGGAAATCAGACCAGGTACATAAACATGTAGGCCACATTTCTACTAAGACTGTATTGGGTTTTAATTATACACATGCAATGAAGGTATAATGTTTTTGACAGGTCCATTTGTCTCTTCATCTGTCAGTCCTAGTCTTATAAGTGCAACTCCTCTATAATAACTAATCAGAATTCTGTGCATCTTGGTAGGAATGAAGGACACCATATGTAGTTGTGCATACCAACATGATCATATATTTTTTGTAAGATTTATGGACCTTTGAACTTAGAAGTTTCTCAAAATATATGTATGAAACAACTTATAAGAGCTTAGACTCGGAAACTACTGATCAGAATAGGTATGTGGGAGCGTGGTGTATGTGAGCGTGCTCACTAAGGTTCTTTAATTAATCCTGTGGAAAGAGTCTGTTTAATGTTCCATTATATGTTGGAATTAAATAGTAACAAAATCCACAGTACATGTAATTGAAATTTTACTAGGAAGAATGGATATTTTAATAACAGTAAAATATAAATTTGCTACTAAATTTATTGCTAATATCTAAATGGAGACCTTGATATATTTGGCAAACATCCCATGAACTTTCATAAATTAATAAAATTAGCATTTCAAAGCATGAAAAAATAAATATTTTTAGACTCTGCATCAGGGGTTTAAAATTTAAAAAGGAAAAGTTTTGTAAAAGTAAACCAATCATAATATAAGTTAAAGTGGAGCCAAATTTACTGTTAACACCCACGTTATACTGAACAATTTTACAGATAAAAATTTCAATGTCGGCAGTAGCTATTTATGAAGAAAAGGTGTATGGCAAAACGTGAGCTACAGGATGGCCAGACAATGTTTGTTTTCTGGATTGTATATAGTTTGTTATCAGCATCTAGAAGAACTTGGGCCATCATGGAGGCCTTTACTTCAATCAACATGCATCTTAAAGTATTTGTTTTGCTTGTTTGAATATGGTTCTTAGCCACTTAAAAGCTTTTTAGCTTTTTCACAACACCTAATTTTTATTAGCTTTTTGACCAAAGGTCCATGTGAGTTATTTTCAGCACTTGTTGTCCTTTGTAAACTTTTTCAGCAATCTTCTCCTCTGAAACCATTTGGCCAATTTGTTTCAAACTTGGCCACAATCAATGTTTTTGGTCAATACATCGAAAATTATAAAAGCATAGTGCAAACATGTTACCTCAAATTGATCACCATATTAAGCTGTACAAATATACATATTAGTCTGCTGTTGTACAATGACTTTCTGTAGGAGTTATTGCCCTTATATTACAATTTTTTTAACAAAATTTAATTTTTATCAAAATGAAAACTATGAAAGCTTGATTGACATTCTGAATTGCTCTAATGATCAAAAAGACAATGCCTACAAAACACTTGGTTGTATCACTCACTTATAGGAGTTATTGCCCTTCTATGGCTATTGTTTATCAAATTTTCCGTCTTGGTCCTGTAACCTAAAAACTCTAACAGCTAGATTGAAAATGTAAATTGCTTAGTTTTATTGTGAGAGAAATTCGTTGTTAGTACATGTAATAAATTATATTGAAGCCCTGTATTTAAGGTAGTTATAGTCAGTGTGTGCTTGACTCTAATCTTAGTTTACAAAGGTTGCCAGTTTTTCTACCTTGTATTTTCCTCAGACTTGGTCGTCCTCCCTTAATAAAAACTGGACATCATTATACATCTGAAATATTGCTGTAAGTTACATCAAAACACCTTTCAAACAAACAAAAACAAATGTGTATTCTGAAATTGTTCAAAAGGAGTTAAATTGATTTAATAAGTGGGAGTATTAACACGCTAGATATAAGCTATATTATTTTCTAACTTGATAAAGCTTTTTGGAGCTTAATGACAATTAGAGTCTTAATTTAATTTTGATACAATTATTTCTGGTAAAACCTTAAACATCAGTCAGTCTCCGTTTAATGTACACCTTAGTTTGGCCATGATCAGTAGTAACTGTTATCTTCACACTTTGCTCGATCTGGTTCTCCGTGTATATGCCTTCAATGGTCCCTCTGAGGGAACTTAGCATTCTCTGGTTCCCTGTGTATACCTTGTCTTTTCTGGTTCCCTCATACTTCTAGTTAATTAAACAGGTTACCAGCATATGATTAAAATATTGCTGGAATTCGAAACAACAGTCCTAGAATAGTTATAATACTAAATCAAATTCTTAAATACCAGCCAACAGAAACTCGAGTACCTCTTTGGTGATATTATGGTTGTATATATGAAATCACACATTAAAAAACAATTTCAAGCATTCGGTCAGAAAGTTTTTAGACAAAGATTACAAGAAAATTCAAATTTCAAAGAGAGTTTGATCAAATACAATTTTAATATATTAATTTGGAACAAACTACACCCTTCACCCTTCACACGGCCTTTCAAACAAAATTACAGTATAGGTAAATAGGATTTTGAATGTGTTCCAAATTTAAAATCTGTGGAAAAATCTTACTACAAAAACTAATGATTAAATATTGACCATATTGTATAATAGTTCAACTCTAAATAAACGGTGTAAAATGCCAATACTGTAGGTGCAAGATACATTTTTGTACCGCTGTCAAAAAACTATACAGGTATCGTATTGTCAATAATTATATAGTTTATATTTAATTATTATATCAAACTCTGATCAACAATTTGTGTACAAAAATAAACATAATTTGCTGAATTATATCCAGTATGTGAAAGCCACCTTCTGTTAAAATTGTTTCCTTACATCTCATTCATATTGCCCTTAAGATAAATGAAGGGTGGTATTTAGCCATATAAACTGGAAAATCCTGAACACAGAAACACAATATCACTCATAAGACTTTCGATGTGGGGAGAAAATTAAAGAATATTTCTTTCTATTATAATATTTACCAGTGTTTTTTCCTTGAACAGTGGTCCCCTTTATGAGTGCATCTAATCAAAAATGCACAACAATGTAAACATTCTGTAGTTTTAAGGTATTTCATAGAAGATTTATTAGACTAGAATTACACATTTGTTTTCCTTAACCTTGTTTACTTAAAGACTCTACTGTAAGGACACTTACCTGTGTCGAGTCCACAACAAAACAGTTTGTAAACCTCCATTCAGGTATACCAAATGTTTGTCATTTTCATTAACTTTGGCTGAAGTATTTCTGCTCATGAAAGTATTATTAGGGAGCAGTTTTTAACCTTTTATGTCAGATTTCGGAACTGCTCTAGTGTTATCCTTTTAAAACAATTTCCCCATTGACCTCCAAAGTAACTTACATATACTACATATATCTTAAAATGCTGTCTGTGAGATGGTTATGAAATACAGTGGAATTATTTCTTCAAAATAATTTGTCTTTGCTTACAAATAAACAAATCCAGGGAAATATCAACATAGACCAGTTCCCTTTTAAATTTTCAATTACATGGACTTAATTTACACTTGGGGCCTCCGTGACAGGGTTGTAAATCTACTATATATCTCGTGTCTTTCACACACTGAGATTCCTGGTTTCAGTCTTTCTTTGGCAGGGTGTTCTCGACTCCCTATCTTGGTGATTTTTTCCCCCAGCTTCATCCTCCAATAAAATCTGGAAGCCATAATACCACTGCAAGTAGCATTAAACAACAACCAAACATTTGTATACTGTATCTAAAATCCTCATATAGATTAGATAACTTTGCTTGGTTTTTTTCTTTCCTTTATCAAATTTCTTACAAATTATCACAACTATATGAAAACATGAAAAAACTACAATCCACAAATTGATCAAAGAATTTATTTGAAGAATGATTCCAATGAAAGTATTTTTTGTGGTAGCTAACAAACCTGGTATACAAATATGTCATACACAACAAACACATGGAGCCTAAGGTCTGGATTGTCAAAAGGTACTCCAGCTTTGTTGCCCAATACAATCTAGACACCATTATGTTTTTCAAAATATGCTGAAAGTTGTGTTTAACTGTACTAAAACTCAGATTGCCAGATTTCCTGCCAAAGGCTGGGGTTTCTTTTTACTAGAATTATGACTTCCTCGGTCAATAAAACTGGACAAATTGCTAAAAGTGCTGTTTATGTAAAACCCCACTGAAACAAACATGCCACTCATAGAGAAAGGGAATCTGAATGACTTGTTGTATTTTAGACTTCTGTCAGGACCTCTATCTGTAAAATTCTATGGATCGAGTGAACATTTGTCTAACTCATGGGTTATTTCTCAGATCAAGTCTTTTGATATTTTGTAGAAGTTATCAGACATCAAAAAATTTCACATCATTTTTATCTGAGCCCAAATAAGATATAATCATTTCAAGAATATGTAAAGTGTTGGTTCTTTTTTAATGGTCCATCTTTTTTAATTTTGCAAATAAAGTTGTACGTCATTCAGTTGGTTACAGTATTAAACATGTATTTATAATACTTATCAAAATGAGTAAGCATATTGTAGCTGTCGGTCCCTAACCCAACTCTCTGCAATGCCAGTCAAAATTTCTTGCCTAGATTTTAGTCCTATTTATCCAATTGATTGAACAAATTTGTAGAACTGATCTTGAAAATACCTGGAATTAAGCAGCAATTCAGTCAAATATAATATTAAATTTTTTGTTATGAGAAATATGTGACAAAACAACCTGTTGACTCATATTGTCCATACAGAAAATTTCCAGTGATCATGTTGTACATTAAATTTATACAGCGCCCACCCTGTCATTTATTGTTCTAGACTATTATGTGCTCAAGGCAGTATACCAAACATATGGCTTAGTACCAAAGTCTTATCTGAATTTCGTCAGTACATCCTATTGGCTTTCGATTTTTATTGAGTGAATTGTTTTCTTACCTATTTCATCTTACCTAATCACTCTGTCACTATATAAAATTTACTGAAATTTTACAATGAAGAGTTACTTCCTGTATAAATCAATCTGTGATATTTACGATTTTAATATACTATACAATATTAGAACTTAAGGATACAATATAGTCAAGTTATTACTGGTAGGTACTCGACAGACAGCACTGTTAGGACAACATTCCTAGTGGTATTGTTCTGTCATCTGATGTAAATTTTTTGACACTCTGATTGATAGATTTGTTTTTGTCTTTGTAAGTGTCCTCTCCTTTTGTACATTCAAGTTGTAAAACTTCAATGTGCTTGTTTGTCGCATTCCTTTAAGTCTAGCGATTTAAGGGTGATCAAGTTTAAGACGAGCATTCCGGAAAGGTCTAGCAATTTAGGAGCAAATGGTTAAATCAGTGTAATATGTTAAATTGTACTTGAACAGTAATAAGGGCCCCTTCCACCTACCCCACTATCCCCCGCCCCCCTCCCCCACTCACATAAGAAAACATTTGGTTTGTAATTGAGCCTGATTCATGATTAATAGGTTTATAAGAACTTTTGACATTTCAGTTCTCAGAATTGAAGAGACAGCTTTCTAATGCTCAACAGTTTTTGTTATTTTTAACCATTGTAAGGCCTACTCTCAGTAGGACTTAATTGCTTCATTATACTCAGTTTTTGTATAAGGATTAATTTAATTGTATTTAGAAAATACTTTAATGTTTTCCAGTTTATATTCAGTGGGAGTTTTTTTTAACTCACCAGGGAGTAATCTTCAGCGATTGTCTCTCAGAATAATACCAAACTGATTAATTTCAAAGTAATAAACTTAAAGTGATACAGAAATAGTTCCATCAAAGCTCATCCTTAATTTTCTCAGAAATATACTCTCCAAACAAATGTTTAAATTATAATCTGCCAGTAAGTCGTTTTTTCTACAGTGTTAAATTTCATTTCCTGAAGTAGCTGGTGACAAATATGTTTGTCACTAATAGATAGCTATATCAAAACCATTTAGAATATGATTGAAGAAATTAAATACTGTTTTTTAATGACTGTCAAGTACTATTATTGTATTTGTAATCGAAGCCCTCCTCAAAGTAGAATTCTAAGTAAAGTATCAGTTGTGTTTATATGATTACGAAACATTATTTGTCAAAAATAAGTTTGTATTGACATAAATTACAAAACCAATAATTATTTTCACAATATATCAAAATTCTTTCCTTTTTAAAGACTTGGATAGCAATGTAGTCTAGGTAGATCATCTGCATATTTAGTTCATAGTATCTTTTCAATGTCAGGTTTCATGTCATACTTGACCAACAATGGTACATTGTACTTGTCCAGGATTGTTCTGTCAACATGCCTGGTCTTAGTGGCCATGTGGTCTAGATCATATTTTGTGTCTTTTATTGATCATTAACATTCAACACTAGGGCTGCCATCAGGGTGTGCTGAAATCCAATCCTAATTCAATCGGATTGCCAGTTTTCCTCCATCAGGGTGTGCTGAAATCCAATCCTAATTCAATAGGATTGCCAGTTTTCCTCCATCAGGGTGTGCTGAAATCCAATCCTAATTCAATAGGATTGCCAGTTTTCTTCCATCAGGGTGTGCTGAAATCCAATCCTAATTCAATAGGATTGCCAGTTTTCCGCTTGTCAGGTTGTGCTGAAATCCAATCCCAATTCAATAGGATTGCCAGTTTTCCGCTTTTCAGGGTGTGCTGAAATCCAATCCTAATTCAATAGGATTTCCAGTTTTCCCCTTGTCAGGGTGTGCTGAAATCCAATCCTAATTCAATAGGATTGCCAGTTTTCTTCCATCAGGGTGTGCTGAAATCCAATCCTAATTCAATAGGATTGCCAGTTTTCCGCTTGTCAGGTTGTGCTGAAATCCAATCCTAATTCAATAGGATTGCCAGTTTTCCGCTTGTCAGGGTGTGCTGAAATCCAATCCCATTTTAATAGGATTGCCAGTTTTCCTCTTGTCAGGGTGTGCTGAAATCCAATCCCAATTCAATAGGATTGCCAGTTTCCCGCTTTTCAGGGTGTGCTGAAATCCAATCCTAATTCAATAGGATTTCCAGTTTTCCCCTTGTCAGGGTGTGCTGAAATCCAATCCTAATTCAATAGGATTGCCAGTTTTCCTCCATCATTGTGTGCTCAACTCTTAATTCAGTAGAATTGCCAGATTCCTCCATCAGGGTATGCTCAACTCTTAATTCAGTAAAATTGCCAGTTTTCCTCCATCACAGTGTGCTGAAATCCAATCCTAATTCAATAGGATTGCCAGTTTTCCACCATCATTGTGTGCTCAACTCTTAATTCAGTAGAATTGCCAGATTCCTCCATCAGGGTATGCTCAACTCTTAATTCAGTAAAATTGCCAGTTTTCCACCATCAGGGTGTGCTCAACTCCTAATTTAACAGGATTGCCAGTTTTCCTCCAATAGTGTGTGGTGGTTGTCTAATTTTAATTTTTTTAATTAAGGGTTCATTGTGTTTAAGCTACAATGAACTGAAGTTAAAACATTGTGTAATTTATGTTTTGTAGATGGTTTGGCAAAGATTAAAGAAAGGATAAAAAGGCAACAAGAAAAGGCTTCTCCTAGAGGTAAGAGAACTGCAGATATCACCTCCAAACCATTAATTTTCAGGTTAGCCATTTTGAACGATACCAATCCTTGTTTGTAGGAAATAGTATGTTCTGCAATGTGTATTTCTTCGAAACCAGAGAATAAAACAACCAACCCATTTAAGGTCAATACCTTTCTATGAACCAAGGTCAATCAGCAGTTAACCCTGCATAATCATACAGCTTTGAAGATTTTATCAGTATCATTATATATAAGAAGCTTAAAATAAAATGTATAGCTTAATGGACTGGTCAATAGGACCTGGACTGGTCAATAGGACCATGGATATACTGGTAACTTCCCCTTTAATATTTGATATTGACTGTGCTGGTAATTTTACCATGCCATTTTATACAGTAGTATTAGTATAAGAAATAAGATACATTTTCAACCCATTTTTTGTTGGTTTTTGGTTTGGTCAGTGTTAACTGTTTTTGTGCACCTATGGTTATGTATCATGTGTACACTAGAGAATCTCCCCAGAGCAAAACTGTAATGAATTTTTATACATACATGTAAGTGTATTAACATGGTTAAAATACAGGCAAAGGTTAAATGTGAGAATTCCTTTGAAGGTTTTTTCTTTCAAACATTTCCTGATTAAAAAAATGTGTAATATTTCCCTTCTTTTGCCTTGTTGTCAGAGCACATTGGTGCCAAATGCTTTTGATAAAATCGTTGCCATTCAAAGACCATTAGCATAAAAGTAAAACATTGAATCAAAAGTTCTGCTGATAAATACAGATTTTAATATCAAATAAATTAGAATTGCCTTTTACTCACATTTATTTGCACAAGATTTAGTGCTGAAAAGGTCAAATTGGGCCAAAGAATTGTAGAAATTAATTCAAATAAATTATGACAATAGATGCTATCTTTATTTGCATGCACTTTGATAGAGAATGTATTTGGCTGATTTGGTATTACATGTATTTTATACATTTCAAAAGCAGACAAAATGTTTATGTTGTTATAAATTAAATAAATTATGACAATATCTACTGTCATTATTTTGTATGAAATTTATTGAGATTGAGAGGGGTTCATTACATTTTAAATTATTTTGAGCTAGACATGAAAGCATACATTTTTATAGATGCATTTCATTTTTCAAAGGTTATGAGGTAATCCATAAAATATAGTTGGTTGGTGTTTCCTTACCAGCCATAATTCCTTGATGAATTTTTTTAATATTCATTATGAAAAAGGTCAAAAGACATGTTTTTGATTCCTAAATTACATAAAAATACTTTCAAGGAAAGATACATAACTTGCTCGTCTGCATGCTCTACCAAAGATTTGTCAATATGGTTGACTAAGATATTGTCTGATGTGAAAGAAGGATAGCAAAAATACTGTAAAACTGTTGTGCATATGTATAGTTTTGTTTACAACTATTCTCATTTTTCTACTAATGAACAAAAAAGGCAAATTTTGCTACAGTTTGGAACAGGTCTGTAGTGTGCTAGATTTCCGATCAACATCATATTGGTAACTTTTAGAGGATGTGTTTTTCAGCAGGTAGTCGGAATTCCAATTGGTACAAACTGTACCCCACTTCTTTCTATTTTTATGAAACTTAATATCTTCAACATCTTTTAAAGACTAAAACTAAAAGATAGAAGAAGCTTGGTCCTTTAATTTCATGTATAGATATATTGATGATGTCCTTTCAATTAACAACCCTTAATTTGCTGAGTGGCTTCCATTAATATATCCTTCAGAACTAAAAATTAAAGAAACCACAGAAACAGCATCTTAAGACTTACACCTCCAATATGACACCTGAATTGTCATCAAAGCACACAAATTTGGAACAAATGCAACAAATACAGGTTAAGATGTATTGAAGAAAACTATAATTTTAGATTAAAGAGAATGACAGTGGCATTGAATTTAGAAGTATGAAATCAGAAGTTTCCTTAGTATTTGTTCTTAACCATTGTATTGTACAACTGGACAGAAGATTGTCTCCTTAATAAGCCTAGTGTTTAAATGCTGGCTTTTCATATTAAAAATAAAATGTATATGAGAATCTGAATTGTATCAGGTTCAATGATGTAAAATTGGTTGTTTTATTTTCTTCTCTGACATATTTGACTAGCATTAGTATTGTTCACCTAAGGCTGAGGTTTCTTTACAGAGGTTGGTCTTTGTAGGAAGATTAGTCTTTGAATGCAGGCTTTTTGTATTTAAAAAAATTCATATTTACATTGTAAAGAATCATAATTGTAAAATGCAATCTGTACTTGTTCCACTGTTTTCAGTCTGGACACTGACATATGTGTACTACGGAGGCAGGATATATTATAATACTTTGCATGATATTTTTGGGACAGTACATTTTTTACAACTCTTCATCCATAGCTAACTTACAAATATGACATTTTATTTGAGTCTATAAAAATATTCGATGATTTTAAAACATTACACGTAGGTCGTATGATAATCAAGGGCTGTCCTTTATAAAACACCTTAAAGTTTACGACTTTATGTACATGGCGTAACTTGCAAGCTGTCTTTACCGTTAAAGAGTTCAACACCTTAAAGTTTATGATTTAAATGCCAATGCGTTTATAAGACAGATAAGTATTTATTTAAACCTTTTGTGTGAGTTTCAATATCTGATTGTAGGTTATTGTGAGGTGTATATGATCATATGCCAGGACTTTTTTTTCACCTGATTGCGGCCACATATCTTACCTGTTGAAAAATTAATATTCGCAAATCCATTTAACATTCTCTGTATATGTAGAGTGATATTTGGAACTGTTATGATGTGTTTTATTCATATACATATGTAAATTTTGTTTATTTTATTAACTTTATGGAATTGATTGTGCAAACATGATAACTACAAAAAATTCAAATTGGACATAATTTTGTTGACTTGCTGGGGTGCTGATGGTAATTGTTACCGTTATGTATGAAAGTAATAAGGAGTAGATTGTGCATGTTTACTATTAATTAGTAAAATTCTTGTATACTGTGATTTTTTACCTCTTGATGTACTTGCTGTTACACCTAAGTTTACTTTTAGTTATCAGGTTATATTGCCGATTTGTGAGCAAATATTGTGAAAATCATTTCATAAAAACGTAATTTTACATAACTGTATCAGTGAATGGATTAAAACAAAATATTAGAGAAAAATAAAAAAAAACTCATTTATTCTGTAAACATTCTTAAGGATATTTACCTGTACTTACATAACAACATTATTTTTGAAGTCTAATTTCATCCAAGGATTCAAAACCATGCATTTCAATTAAATTTGATAGTGTTCAGAAATTGGATATATATTCATGATAATGGTAGGTATAAGTTTTATACAAAATTGTTTCGTTGACAATTATATATTTATGTAGGTAACACTTTATTGCCGTCAAAACTCATTTGGATTTAGAAATATATATTTCCGAAATTAAATACGGTAGTTTAAAGAAACTTACTTTGTGCATGGATGTCCAATTTTCCAATTTCTATGCATGTTAAAATTAATTTGATTTTTTATTGGTACTGTGCCGTTTAAACCGATACTGAGCCTGGCACTGAAAAGATTTTACAAACATTCATAATGAAAAGCCTTGTGCAATTTTGACCATTATAAAAATACCTCAGGGTATAAATTTACAGTAAATTTATTTTAAAATTAAAAGCAAAGATTTAACAGCAGGTCGTGCCCCTAAAATATTAAGACTTGACTATTCCATCTGTTTAAACCAGGGCAAATAATAAAATAAAATTTAATGTCTAGTAAACAACCCCTTTCATATAGATAGAAGTGTATAGCCCCCCTTAATACTAATCAACATATCACAATGAACAACAGAAATAAAAATAACAAATGTTAATAATCGATTCTCGTTAAGCTTTCATTGCAGAGGTCTTGTAAGTCTGCCCCTCCCAATCCTTTCAAGGCCAATAATTTGGCGTCATTTATTTCCACCCAGTCTTTTTGGAAAGTCCTGTTTTAGCCTCTGTTATACAAGTCACTTGCACTTTATGAAGATATAACGGTAACTTATTTTATGACTTCATAATATATATATCTTCAAATCAGTATTAAGTATCACTTAGTTCGTGACCTGTTATACTAAAATTACTTACAATATACTTATAGAAATATCATTCTATGTAAAGGTGGCCATAGGTCAAAATAATTTGTTCAGCTTTCAATATTAATAAAATCCATTTTTCAATGGTTTAATTAAATTCTTCATTTGAACTGTATTAATTTCATGTCTTTACCTAAATGTAGAATATCGCTGTATTGTAAAACAAAATTACTTTTTTTAAAGAGCTGTGATGTCATTATTCATGACATATACCGGTAATTTGATGTGTTTCAATACTGATTTTTTTTTTACTGAAATCTTTTGAGAAATGTTGAAGTATTGGTACAATATTCAGAAAAATAAACAAAGCTATTGCTTGAGCACATACTTGACATTTTTAGCTCACCTGACCCAAAGGGTCATGTGAGCTATTGTTATCACTTTGCGTCCGTCGTCGGCGGCGGCGGCGGCGTCTGTAAACTTTTTACATTTTAATCTTCTTCTCTGAAACCACTTGGCCAATTGAAACCAAACTTGGCCATAATGTTCATTGGATGGACCTTTACAAAGTTTGTGTTTTTTATTTTGATTGGTAAACCAATATGGCCGCCACCTCAAGACTTAGTTTAACATAGGACCCTATGGGAAAAAAGTTAAAAAGGGCTTCTTCTCTGAAACCGTTTAACCAATCAAAACAAAACTTACTAGCAATATTGTTTGGATGGTCCTCTATAAAGTTAGTGTTTTTTATGGCAATTGGAAATTCAAAATGGCTGCCACCGCAGGACTTGGTTTAACATTCAACCCTATGAGAAAAAAGTTTAAAAGGGCTTCTTCTCTGAAACTGTTTAACCAATCAAAACAAAACTTACTAGCAATATTGTTTGGATGGTCCTCTATAAAGTTTATGTTTTTTATGGCAATTGGTAATTCAAAATGGCCGCTACCGCAGGACTTAGTTTAACATAGGACCCTATGGGAAAAAGTTTTAAAGGCTTCTTCTCTGAAACCGGTTAATCAATGGCAGGGCTCGCGTTGGAGGGCGACTCGGGCGAAGAAGTCGCTTTATCGTGGTCCCACTTCGCCCTCGATCATCTTCCAAAGCGAAGTGAAGTCGCCCTATCATTTTGTAGAATCGCCTAATGTCGCCTTTAAAATTTTATTCCCATTTTGGTAAGAATCGTCGTATTTTTGATACCGTGTCATGTTGATTTTGTTTACGCGCCACAAAGTCAACTGGTACCCGTTTAATTGCATTAAGTATATAGAGCGTAGGTTTAAAATACGACCGATAACCAGTTCAGTGCAAAAAACATTAAATTTTCCGGAGCGGATATGAATTTGGTACCGGAGATTGCAAATGTACTACGCTGATAGGTATGAAATGTGTATTGCAATGACAGAAACGTAGTAAAAAAGTATTTCAGCAGTTACTTTAAACAAATTTAAGTGAAATATTTTAAAATAATTTTAATAGTGAATTTTACCATTTTACATAATATAATATGTGTCACAATGATGTAATTTTCTACTTCTACTCTAGTTCTTAGTACTTCATTATAATTCAATCAATTTGTGTACCAATGACAAAGAAACATTTATTTTAATGAACAGTTTTGTTACAGTTTATTCTTTTTTTATTGTTATGTTTAATACATGTATTTATGAAAATGTGTGAAATAAGTATACTGAATAGTGAATCAAATCTTTGATACTTTATCCTCAATAAATTAAACTGCTAAAAAAACATATAACAATAAGAATGCAAATGCCAACACTTATTTAAAAAAAATCAAAGAAAACAGGACGCTTTCGCGAAATATACCGGTAATGCAACTTCTCCCTGTTGTCCACCCACTTCTCCCTGTTCTATCCTCACTTCTCCCTGTCAACCACCCAAAAGAGAAGTGACTTCTCCCTATAATTTTGACCCAGCGTGAGCCCTGAATGGAAACAAAAACTTACTAGCAATATTGTTTGGATGGTCCTCTATAAAGTTTATGTTTTTTATGGCAATTGGAAATTCAAAATGGCCCCTACCGCAGGACTTAGTTTAACATACGACCCTATGGGAAAAAGTTTTTAAAGGCTTCTTCTCTGAAACCGGTTAATCAATGGAAACAAAAACTTACTAGCAATATTGTTTGGATGGTCCTTTATAAAGTTTATGTTTTTAATGGCAATTGGAAATTCAAAATGGCCACCTCCGCCGCAGGACTTAGTTTAACATAGGACCCTATGGGCAAATATAAAAAATCTTCTCTATACAACTGGTTAACCAATGAAACAAAGCTTTCTAGTAATATTGTTTGGATGATCCTATTTAAAGTTTATTGAAAATTACAGGACTTACTTTAACATCAGGGAAATGCCATCTTCCTTGCCTATAAAATCAGGTGAGCGATACAGGCTCTTAAGAGCCTCTGGTTTGTAAAAATTAAAAGCATGCAGAATTGCCAAGCGTGTGTTAACTTTAAATGTTAAACATGAAAATGTGTTTAGTGACCTCCTACCACGGGTATGTTGTTATCAGCATAGAATTACCACAAGCCATGTACCCCTTAAAAAGCAGATAACTATATTATAAATTAATATAGATTTTTTTTTAATCTTAGGTTTCAAAAAATGTATTCTGACATTGCCGTTTATTTATTAAATTTGAACTCTATTTACAACTCCTTTAATAAACTAGTATGGACACAACATAATTTTTGAATTCCAGGTTAGACACTGTTCCCATATCAACAGATTATCTCTAATAATTTTCTGATATAAATATCCCTGTACTTTTCCTATTAATATACATGTGTAATGTTATTATTTAAACCTTTAGAAGAATCCGTATTTGTCACATTGAATTACATAGATATGTTACAGATTGAAAAGATCCCATGATGCATTGCTTCAAAAGGACTCTGTTAATCCTAGATCATAGTTTAAAATGTTACCAAGTTTTAATAGTTTAATTGAGTGCATTTACAATTTAAATTGTAAAGAAATGTTGTTTTAATGATCAATATTTTATGCTAGGATGCTAATCTACAGAAAACACTCATAATAAAAATGAAAAAAAAGAAACCAATGAAAAAATGGTTATTATTATTCATTCAATAAGGTTTGAAAATTGCAAGCGGTAAAAAAAAAATTAAACTTCAATTAATTCTTGTTTTAATTTATAAAGGATCATCTAGTTGTAGAATCCTATTCTGTTAAGCATGGATTAAGATTTTTATGGCAGTGTAGAATTTTGTAGGTCTCCAGATGTTATAACAATTTTCATGCAGTTGATCTTTATATAAATCACGTCTTAAGGTATCCGGACCATAATTGACCACGTGATCATATTTGGTGTCCCGGATGTCAATTGTTTTTCAATGAAGCAGACCTTGGTAATGCTCGGCAAACATCGGAAATACTATTTGAGTAACTAAATTTTTTCCTCAAAATTGTGAACATTGGCTCAAGTTATATGATATATTTTACTTTTATTATTAATTAGCAATACATTGATTTAATAAAGCTGTATTTCTTGGTCGACAAATAAAATTAAACGGTAACTTCAATTATGGGTCGGATACCTTAAGGTAATTTTCTCCATTAACATAATCATCTTACCTTCCATTTTTACAATCCTTTCCATCACATATCTTACTTGGTCATTTTTAGGGTCTTGATAGAAACAAGCTTAGAAATGGATTAATTGAAATCAGGATGATTATTTTCACGGAGAAATATATCTACAGAACCAATTGTTAACAGCTTTTCCACATGAACATAGTTATAACATTGGGTGACTAAACTGTGCCTACCCAGACCAATGTTGTAAAACCTTCTGTTCTGACATCTTACACTACCATCAAAGTCTAAAAAAAATAGTGGAGGGCAAACAATTCTCAGACTAGGGATCATGAAGACTTTCATATGAAACCTACATGTACAGCTGTGTTCAGTTAAATTCTGGTAAATTATATAGACTCCAACATATTATGGTATAATTGAGTAATGTGTTGAGCTATTTTTTAATTACTTAACATTTTCTTTTCCTTGTAATGCTGTGTTCAGGTCACTTGTGATAAATTTAGGAGACAAACATACTTGCATGCAAATGATGTTGTGAGCTGTATAATAATTGTTTGACATATTTCTGTAGACATTTACATGGTTCTTTTTCCTAATATTGCCATGTTTGGTTCATTTCTATTGGTTAAGACTCCATTTTTCCCCTAATATTGCAATGTTTGGTTCATTTCTATTGGTTACGATTCCATTTTTCCCCTAATATTGCCATGTTTGGTTCATTTCTATTGGTTAAGACTCCATTTTTTCCCTAATATTGCCATGTGTGGTTCATTTCTATTTGTTAAGACTCCATTTTTTCCCTAATATTGCCATGTGTGGTTCATTTCTATTGGTTAAGACTCCATTTTTCCCCTATTATTGCCATGTTTGGTTCATTTCTATTGGTTTAAACTCCATGCATACCAAAGTGTGTGCATTGTGCTGAGCAACATTAACTTTGTTAAGCATATTTGTTTTGATATTTTCATGTAGTTTTTTTTAATTGCCTTGTTTGGTTGAATTATAGTAAATTGCAGAGACTAACAAATATCTGGGTCCTAGTTGTGTGCTAAGCTGTTTTGTAATTTATTGATATATTCATATAGACATTTACATGTATTTTTTTTCCTGATATGGCAATGAGTGGTGTACTTGTTAATATTTTAGGATCAATGTCAAGAGCCATGTTTGGTTACAATTCATGTGTATATATCTGGGTGCGAGTGATGCACTGAGCAATTTTAAGATCTTAGACACTGGAAAATATTTAGATGTATCTGGGTGTCGTTTGTAGACATTAAAAATTGTAGTTAGTACAGAAGCTATATAGTCATAAAAAATGTGGACATCAGTAATTTGTTTTATTGCAGTAAAACAAACCTAAGGTGGACATATGGGATCACTTTACACAGGGTACAATAAAGCCAAGTATTTCATAGGTTCCCATGTATGTTAATTGTCAGGTTTTTTGTTGTGATTACTAATAATAGACATGCTTTCATTGCCAAGTTATCATATAAGATCTCTTGCTTTGGGACTTCATCCTTTTCTGCCAGTAACTTAGAAATTAATAAAAGTTGGATAACTGATATCAATAAACCAACATTTGGATAAATCTGTGATATATCCATAGTAAACATAGCGTTTATTCCTTTCAATGAAATCATGCTTTATTTATTTAATCAATCTATTGCCTATGTTACAATTTTATCTCAAAACCACATGTATTGCTATGGTTAGATATCTGTGTTAAATTCTTTGTTTAATAAGAGAATTAACTTTAATGTGAAAATATTAGTTTTCTGAATTTTTAAAAATTTAAGTGTTCATAAATGTGTTGTACAGTAAGAATGGGTCACCATTGTAGAGCTGACAAATTGCTACAACAATATTAAAATCAACAGAAACTTAACCTTATATACATGGTTATTACTTAGAAATTTTCTTAAAAGGTTAAAAATGTCTTGGCATTTTTTGAGCTACAAAATTTAAGAAAATTAATTTGTTCTGTAAGTAGTTACTTGGCTTTAATTTGGTCTTGACAAATAATTTCTGTCCTGGTATTCTGTTTACTTACTCATGCACTTAAACTTGACTTTTGTGCATACTTTTGACAACGCCTTTTTATTAATAAAAATAGAACACCACCCGTTTTTGAAGTAGGTAATTTAAAACAAATTACACCCATAATAAATAGACTCACTTATGGAATGCTATAAAACTTGGCATGACTGTCTTCTATAATGAACTTATATTTATTACTTGTTAGTTTTGAAAAGTAAAATTAAGCTTCAAAACATGCACTTTACATAGCGGATTGTGGTGACACCGTGCTAACATGTAATGTCCGGTTTTATAGTATGCCTGTAAATAATATGGCTGTAATGAATGCCGATAATTATTGTTATGCTTGATAGGTGTCAGATCTGAATAAGTTTCCGTTACAATTAGGTTAATAATGGGGTGAATTCACACAAAAAACAGTCTTTGTAAATATTTCTTTTCTTATTTGTATTACTTGACATCTAAAAATGGAACTTGGTAAATAAGAATTATGTAACTTGAGAACCATCTTTAATAAACAAATTTTCAAAGTTTACAGATATTTTATGAACTCAGTCATTTTAAAAGGTGACAAATATTTAATATAACAAATTTACTGGAGATTGGTAGTTGTTACTCACTACCTAGGAAGATTAATTTTAGAATTGTCGTTTTGGAAATTGATGGTTGTCGCATACTCCCTGGGAAGTTAAATTTTAGAATTATAGTTTTTTGTGCCATAATACATTTAATTTAATTTGGCTTGTATCAGGAATCTCAATCCTTCCCTAACTGAACAATTTGAAATTACCAACAATAAATTCACTTATGCTTTAATCATTTTTTGCCCGAAGGTTGGGGGTTTTCTCCGGGTACTCCAGCTTCATCCCCCAATAAAAACTGGACGCCATGATATAGCTGAAAAATTGCTGAAAGTGGCATTAAACAATATGATTTTACAAACAAACAAAATGATTTTTTGCAATCACTTTTAACAGCTTAGAAATACAACATTGTTTAATCCGATGACTAATTTTTTTAGAGTTTCACATTTTTCTTAATTTTGACCTTCTATCTAATCCCATCTACCTCTAACCCTGGCTTCAATCCACTTTTTGAATCCCCCCCACCACCACCAAAACCAATATGAAAACTGAAAACATTTTTAATACCTGTGCCTTTTATGCATGATTGTGCCCTTCATCAGCCAATGGATTCTCACTAGGATTTGTTATGGTGAGTCCTGGGACTCTTCACTTTTTGAAATGGTCCACATCTAGCTTGATGAGTCCATAGATGAGCCGCACATATACACAAATCGGGTTTACAACTGCATACAAGAAACATTTGGCACTTTCATTCCTCTAATGAAAATGAGTAGTAAAATTTACGATATATCGATGATCTTGCTCTCACTAGGATTTGTTATGGTGAGTCCTGGGACTCTTCACTTTTTGAAATGGTCCACATCTAGCTTGATGAGTCCATAGATGAGCCGCACATATACACAAATCGGGTTTACAACTGCATACAAGAAACATTTGGCACTTTCATTCCTCTAATGAAAATGAGTAGTAAAATTAACGATATATCGATGATCTTGCCAAACACATTTTCTGGACTCAACTGATCTGACAAGCGCATGGAATTCTGTAATGCTGCGTCCTGCTCAACTTTGCCTTGTCTAAGACAAGAACCCTGTATCCAATAGTCTATGTTTGAAAATTAAAAAAAAATTCTGTATCAATTATTATTACGTGATGATATCTGTATTCATTAACTAGACCAAAACAATTGTTAGCTTCATTATTTTAACAGTTAAATACAGGATGTTAATCGAATATTTTGTCATATTCAAGCCAATACAGGTCAGAATCAGGCTAGTACAGGTGAATCAGTCCAATACCATATTGTACTAGTTCTGCAAACTTTCTTAAAATCTGCTGGGACATCATGTAGTGCCCCCACTGTTGTGTACATGCAATTTTCTATAGTAAACCTCATAACTGACCATGACTGGAAGAAAACAAAATTTAAGTGTAAAAATTCTTAAGTTAAATGTATGAATTAATTATCATTAACTTATTAACCAATAATAGTGACCTGTGTCCTGGTGTAATAGTGACTAGTGTCCTGGTGTAATAGTGACTAGTGTCCTGGTGTAATAGTGACCAGTGTCCTGGTGTAATAGGGACTAGTGTCATGGTGTAATAGTGACTAGTGTCCTGGTGTAATAGTGACCAGTGTCCTAGTGTAATAGTAACTAGTGTCTTGGTGTAATAGTGACCAGTGTCTTGGTGTAATAGTGACTAGTGTCCTGGTGTAATAGTGACTAGTGTCCTGGCGTAATAGTGACCAGTGTCCTGGTGTAATAGTGACTAGTGTCTTGGTGTAATAGGGACCAGTGTCCTGGTGTAATAGTGACCAGTGTCCTGGTGTAATAGTGACCAGTGTCCTGGTGTAATAGTGACCAGTGTCCTGGTGTAATAGTGACTAGTATCCTGATGTAGTAGTGACCAGTATCCTGGTGTAATAGTGACCAGTGTCCTGGTGTAATAGTGACCAGTGTCCTGGTGTAATAGTGACTAGTATCCTGGTGTAATAGTGACCAGTATCCTGGTGTAATAGTGACCAGTGTCCTGGTGAAAAAGTGACCAGTATCCTGGTGAAATTGTGATCAGGTCCTGGTGTAAAAGTTACCAGTGTCCTGGTGTAATAGTGACTAGTATCCTGATGTAATAGTGACCAGTATCCTGTTGTAATAGTGACCAGTGTCCTGGTGTAATAGTGACCAGTGTCCTGGTGTAATAGTGACTAGTATCCTGGTGTAATAGTGACCAGTGTCCTGGTGTAATAGTGACCAGTATCCTGGTGTAATAGTGACCAGTGTCCTGGTGTAATAGTGACCAGTATCCTGGTGTAATAGTGACCAGTGTCCTGGTGTAATAGTGACCAGTGTCCTGGTGTAATAGTGACTAGTATCCTGGTGTAATAGTGACCAGTATCCTGGTGTAATAGTGGCCAGTGTTCTGGTGAAACAGTGACCAGTGTCCTGGTGTAATGGTGACCAGTATCCTGGTTTTTGTTAGATTTAGGATGGAAAAGTTTTATAACCAGTAAACTAATGTTTGGCCAATGTTTAGTGACCATTTACTGAGGTAGCCTGTTTGTATGAGGGACCAGTTTAGTTACTAATATACTGAGGTTGGCCTGTTTGTATGAGGGACCAGTTTAGTGACCAGTATACTGAGGTAGCCTGTTTGTATGAGGGACCAGTTTAGTGACCAGTATACTGAGGTTGGCCTGTTTGTATGAGGGACCAGTTTAGTGACCAGTATACTGAGGTTGGCCTGTTTGTATGAGGGACCAGTTTAGTGACCAATATACTGAGGTAGCCGGTTTGTATGAGGGACCAGTTTAGTGACCAATATACTGAGGTAGCCTGTTTGTATGAGGGACCAGTTTAGTGACCAGTATACTGAGGTAGCCTGTTTGTATGAGGGACCAGTTTAGTGACCAGTATACTGAGGTTGGCCTGTTTGTATGAGGGACCAGTTTAGTGACCAGTATACTGAGGTAGCCTGTTTGTATGAGGGACCAGTTTAGTGACCAGTATACTGAGGTTGGCCTGTTTGTATGAGGGACCAGTTTAGTGACCAGTATACTGAGGTTGGTCTGTTTGTATGAGGGACCAGTTTAGTGACCAATATACTGAGGTAGCCTGTTTGTATGAGGGACCAGTTTAGTGACCAATATACTAAGGTTGGCCTGTTTGTATGAGGGACCAGTTTAGTGACCAGGTATACTGAGGTTAGCCTATTTGTATGAGGAACCAGTTTAGTGACCAGTATACTGAGGTTAGCCTGTTTGTATGAGGGACCAGTTTAGTGACCAGGTATACTGAGGTTAGCCTGTTTGTATGAGGAACCAGTTTAGTGACCAGTATACTGAGGTAAGCCTGTGTATGAGGGACCAGTTTAGTGACCAGTAGTGACCAGTTTACTGAGGTTAGCCTTTTTGTATGAGGGATCAGTTATTTTAGTGAGCGGTTTACTGAGTTTGTCTCAGCCAGGTACTAGTTTAGAGAATTCTACTGCATTTTTTATTACCTTTAAGGTATTTTATCTTTGTCATGACATACTTACCATTAGTTTTATACACCCACAACATTATTTTCTTAAATTTCACATACAGCCTTGGAACTTGATATATAACATTTCTTTAACAAAAATCTGACAAGATCACTGACGACTTTATTAAACATATTTTTAACGGAAACCTAAAAAATTCTTCTGTTTAAAAAACACTTAAAACTATACTATGTGTAAATTAAACAGGTTATATTCAATGAAAGTTTATATGGACGATTAAACTTGTTGACAGCAAGAAATTTTATGAAAAATTATATTTGAAATGGCTAGAATAATATTTAAATAGATTGGTTTTGGCCAGAAATTTAACTCTTAATTTGTTTTGTATTTGATTTAAACATTATATTGAATATTTACCTGATACCACCAAAGGGTAAATGCTTAAAAGGTTTCTTACTCTTCCTGGCGCCAAAGCTTCTAGCAGGTACTTAACTTTACCAATTCTTAAACAGAGAGGTATATTCATTCATTACTTATTTGAATTGGGGAGAAATCATTTGCTTCGGTCTCAACTTTACAAACTCTTACACACAGAGGAATATTCATTCATTACTTATTGGAATTTGGGAGAAATCATTTGTTTCTGCATCAGTTATCATTATATTGAGTTCATTAAATTAATCAGCATTTTTATTTTGCCCACGTTTTTTACCTATACTTGTAAAATTGTATTGCTATTTCACATAATGTTATATTTTTTACCTTTGTTTAGACTCCTAAAATCCTGCTGTATTATTATACCCCTGCATCCGTGACAAAAATTTCTGTCAGTTTTCTAAGCAATTATAGGATGCAGAAGCCTGATATTTTGCATATGCTTTATCCTATAGTACCATATGGTTTATAGCGATTTTTTTACTCCTTGGTCATCTACTTCCTGTTTACTAAAAACTTTTTGTGAAAGCAGGGGTAACACTAATGAGCATTAGCTCACAGATTTATTTTATTCCTAAATGAATTTCATGATTTTCATTTGGTTTTGTATACCTATAAAAATGTTAAATAATGGTGACGAGACAGATAGGTGATCTTCTATTACTTTGCCTTATTAAACAGATTTAAAGACAGAAAACAATTAACACAGTTAATTAGTCTAAAGTTTGAAGATTGTAAGACATCAAAGTAAATTTTACTGATAAATACTGTCCTGTTAATTTTCTTCAGTGTAAGTAAACATGCAGCTAGCTAGATTAAAGACTGCAGTCAATGGTGTCAATTGAGGGCCCCAAATCAAAAGAGAGAATGAAAACATTATATAGACCAATATGACATCACAAATCCAAGCTGTAATTTGACTTAGTGTAAATAGTGTATTGTACACCTTGAGGATATGTGTTTGTATACAGTATGATGGTAAGGTTCACAAATATTGACACAACGACCATTAGCTATGGATAATTTTCTGTAAATATTGTATTTCTTCTTGAATGGCTGACCAAACAAGTAATGAAGAAAATTCAAACAGTTAAGTCATGTGTTGTCATTCACAAATATTGGATATGTGTTGAATATCCTGTTTTGTTTATGAAACAAATTAGAAACTTCTGTGGAGAATTGACTTTTAGGGAATAAATAAATGGCAGTGTTTGTTGGACAGTAAAAAATGAGAAAATCAACATTTGTGTTACTGTTGGATCTATGTGTTCAATTCCAAGTTTTCTACAAATTCAGGATTTTCAGCTTTGAAGATGTTACATTCTCTAGTGTCTGTATGTAATATTTTTTATTTTATGGGTGCTTGGGATTTGCACACAAAATTGTCATCACATAGAAATGTGCTTTAAAGATGCAAAATGGTGAGTTCAAAGACTGACCATATCTTGAGTATAAAAAGTGTCTTCATTTAACAAATTAGGATTTGCACATGAAATAAGAGAAATTTGCATGAACTCTCAGTAGCTTAACTTAATAAAGTTTCCTCATTTAATAGATCATAAAACCTTTCATTTAAATTTAATTTTGATACTATCTTTAAACAGTGTTGTCATAACAAACTTTGGCTCAAAAGATATTTAGCTCAAACAAGCTTATAACAAACACCAAACATGGATCTCCCTTATATACAGTAAATTGATTTTTGGGAATGGTTTTGATATTTTGTTATATTGTTGTCAAAATAAGAAATTTTGAAAGAAACATATTAGTACCAAGTAGACTTGTGAGTAAGTTGTGTTTCTTTACTATACAGTACCATCATCATGACATGTTTACAAGGACTGAAGGTAAATTTCATGTCCTTTAATTTTATTGACAACAAGCTGAATGTTGTATCAATCAAAGCTCCTTAATGACAAAGTGAATTAACTGGATATTTTCCTGATTACATGGAAACTGATCAAGTACTATCAGGTTTTTTGGTGACACTTTGAAACTGGTGAGAATTTTAAGGTTTTTGATGAAGTTATCAAGTATTTTAAGTTTCCTAATGATATAGAAACTGACCAAGTACTACCAGCTTTTTAGTTACATTTTGAATTTGATAACAAAATGAAATTACCAAGTACTGAAAGCTTTCTTGATTACACTGTGAAATTTTGAATTCAGTACATACCAATTGTAATGTGATGATCATTAGATAGAACTATTACTGGCTAGTGGTGTATGATACCCAACTATTTTATCAAGACACCAATTCACACAGTATAGTAATGGAAGGGGGAGGTTTGGCCCACCATTTCTTTTGAAATGCCTGAACCAAGTTTGGATCATTGCAATAGTTGCTTCATTTTTGTATGCCCCCGTGACGACATGTCGGGGGGCATTAAGTTTTACTCATGTCTGTCCGTCCGTACGAACGAATTTCCGTTAAGCTTTTCTCAGAAACCGTACATGAGAACAATTTGAAATTTGGCAGGTTGGTTCAATATCACAAGTTGTACATCCTAAGCGACTTTCAGACCTGCCGGACAACTACTTCCTGTTTGGGACTTCATTTGTACGTAAGTACGTCCGTCCGTATGTACGAATTTCCGTCAAGCTTTTCTCAGAAACCGTACACGAGATTAATTTGAAATTTGGCAGGTTGGTTCAGTATCACAAGTTGTACGTCCTAAGCAACTTTCAGACCTGTCGGACAACTACTTCCTGTTTGGGACTTCATTTGTACGTAAATATGTCCACCGTTATGTACGAATTTCCGTCAAGCTCTTCTCAGAAACCGTACATGAGAACAATTTGAAATTTGGCAGGGTGGTCCAGTATCACAAGTTGTACATGTACGCCCTAAGCAACTTTCAGACCTGTCGGACAACTACTTCCTGTTTGGGACTTCATTTAGCCGGGGCATCTGTGTCCCATGGACACATTCTTTGATTTTTTTGGCTGGTTTTCAAGTTTGCCAGTTTCTCGGACTGATTTGTGGATTTCTTTCACAGTTTCCTTGGTGTTCGGTATTGTTTTATACCTTCATTTACTCAGTATTTAAATTCTTGGTGACATGTTAAATGTGCTGAATATTTCAAGCTTCTTTATGACACTTTGAATTTACTTTTTTAATCTTCTGCGTGACATGTAGAATTTCTCTTGTTTTAAGCTTCTTGATGACAAAGTCTCAGCCTGGATTGATCCATGCTTAGAAATTTCCCTTACATAGTACAGTGGATTTCTCTTAATTGCATAACCAATTTGTCAGAGAAAAATATGCAATAAACAGAAAAGAAACTTTTTAACAGAAAATAAAACATAAAATAATTCAGGGTACTCTTTTCTAATGCTTTAATTCTTGTAAAAACAATTAAAATATAAAAAAGGTTGTCAAAAAATGCTTTGATGGTTCCACTGCTAGACACTGTAATTACCTCGTTAGCAAAATGTAAGTTTTTGACAAGTAGCAATACAATATCTGGATAATTTTATGCAATAAACTGGAACTTTTTAGTTTCTTAATATTTTTCATACAATTAACAGAAATTTTTAACATGAAGAGTAAAGGAAATGGTTTGGTGTTTTAAAGTCTTATGCAATTAAGTGGAATCCACTGTACATTTATTTCAACTGAGATGCAGACACAAAATTGTATAAAAATTATAACTATTACTTTATTGAAAATGATCTGTGATAGTATGATGGTAGTCATATTTTGAAACATATATAACATTGTTAAAGATAATATTTATATATATATATATATGTATATAATATAACCTAGAAATGATAATTGTAATAATAAGCTGATATATGATATTTAAAGAGTAATACTTCAAAACTGGGCATAATATTGCTAGTCAAATGCTGTTGAATGGTTTCTAATGGAGCCTCAGTCGCTGAGTGGTTAAGGTAATTCATCTTCTATTGATGAGGTAGTCTGTCAACACTGAGATTGTGGGTTCGAGTATCACTGTGGTGGCCAGGGTGTACTCGACGTGCCAACCTTAATGGACGATGATTGCCAGTTTTAACATTGAAGGTAGGGGTTTTACCCTCCCCCCCACCCCCACCCCCCCCCCCCCTGAAAACATCATTCAGACAAAAAAAACCAACATCGAATGGTTTCTCTTACAAAACTTGTGTTTTGTATTGGCTGAAGTAGCTCCTGTGATAATTGATGATTATCAAATAAAAAATACACTGACATAAATGTTATGACAACAAGGGACCACCTATAACAAAAATAATAAGTCTCAAAATGTATCATGTTCACCCAGAAAGAAATAATCCAATTATTCTCTGTATATTTCTGTCATTGAATATTTGATCATTTGATTCTATGTAAATAGTCATAGAGTAGTAGATAAACATCTATGTTTACTGTGATGTTGGAACTATAAAGTATGAAGAATGTTCTCTAATAATCCAAACAGTAGCTAATTCGTGTCAAGTGTTGTGTTTTTAAAACCAGCTACTGTTTCATAAAAGCACTAAGATTTTCACATTTCTTAGGTGTAATTATTTTTCTATCAGTGACCTCAGTTGACACTCTTAGTCAGTTTCAGTAATAGATCTGTAATAATATGTTTCATATTTTCAGAGGTAAATGCTTTTGTATGGTGTCAGTGTGTGTAACCTATTCAGATTGTATGACCCTTTAAATTAATTAGCATTCATTGCAAGATTGACCACAGTGGACAAGTGCTGTAGGACAATTTTTTTTTTCTTGACAAAAAATCAGTAATTTGATGGTCTATAATATCAGTTGACAAACTTCTGATGCACTGACATTAATCTCATGTGTGACAATTAGATATAAAGAATGTCTTTTTGTCCAGCTAGCTGGAAGAATAGCTCCCAGGATATATGTCTAGCCATTTACCATGCCATTTACCAGCAGCAGGAACCCTCATGAAGGACAATGGCTGAAAATGTTGAAATTCAAATTGTGGACAAACATCTTATTAAAATCTAGAATTAGTCTGTTTGAAATTTGCACAAATTTAGTTTTACCAAAGAGATTTCTGTATGATACTGTTAGCTCTACAGACAAAATATTTGTCCAGCTAGTAAGACAAATAGCCTGAGAGCTTCTGTATTCTTTAGCCAGTTATTCTTCTGTCCAGCCAAACAGCATGGGAGCTATTGTACCAGCAAAATGGACCATGATGCATCCTTACCAAGCCTTTAAACAGACAAACACTTGAAATAGTTCTTTGTATTAAGATGTAATCTGAAAATTTGAATTTGACCCTAGCTCAATCTGTATAGAATTCATAGCCAGACAAACATCCATGGAGCTATTCTTCCAGTTTACCGGACAAATAGCCTTAAAAATTTGAGACCAGCCATTATGTTGCCATTGCTTCGGATTTAAATTTTAAAAAATGACCCAATAAAAAATTGTGTTGCAAAAATTATATATCCCTTTAGGTGTCCATATACCTTGTATGAATTGTATGCTGACATTTAGATCATTGTTTTTGGTCCCTTATGCCATTAATAATTACTTTGTATTTAACAGAAAACAAGGAAAATGCTGACAGTTATGCAATGGGGGCCACAGAAATGAACCACAATACAGAAACTCACCGTACACTTCACAATGACAATGACCCTATACAGCCACGGTCACATGACTACCAAATGGAAGGTCTAGATAAGCACCCAAAAAGAAAGGTAGCAGCAGGTCCCCCACCACCAACATACAAAGGTAAATATTGTAGAGCTACCTTATGTCTCTTGTATTAGTGATTTTAATTAATAATATACAGACCAGTATTGCATCTAACAGTGGAGTTTGTATTTGTTAAGCCAGGTTATGTCTCTTGTATGAGTTATTTTAATTAATAATATTGTTGACTAACATTTTATGTCTCTTGTATGACTGATGTTAATTAATAAGTAACAGACCAGCATTGCATCTAACAGTGGAGTTTGTACATGAACATGTGATATGTAAAGCAAAGTTTTGCCAGTAGAATTTATTAAAAACAGCCTTGTTTTTTATTGATTTCCATTCATTACTTATATATGACATTAAAAACTTGAAGCTACAGAAGTCCCTCTCTTATAAGACCAGCCCATCTGAGTCATGAAAGTGGTCTTATAAGGGGGTGGTCTTTCTTGGGGGGGGGGGATACAGTTAAGACAGCTTTATTGGTTGATTGGAAGCTAGAAAGTGAAGTGATCAAGAATCGCACAAATTAAATATTTTTATTTTATTACACACTTAATGAATATAAAACTTGATGTTGTTATTAACTGTTAAAATTAAAAAAAAAATATGTCATAATACTTTCAAATCTCCTTTAGGCTTAACAGTTAATTTTGCTGTTCCTGTTTTTATTCGCTTTATCACTGTTTTTATGACTTTCATTATCAGCTGTTTTTAGAAGAATTTTCAGTTTGATGACTTTAAGTTTCAGGATTAAATGTAATGAATACTTTTTTCCATGAATGGTTGATCAATCTTTAAATTCAGATTTATTAGGAAAACTCAAATGCGTTAATTATGGATTTCGCTGTGCAGATTTCCCCCCAGTAATGATATTTTTTCCTTTTATCTTCCAAACACTGTCACCATGTTATCCTATCCTGGCTAATTGATTGTACATTTCTATGTCTGTTTCCTCTTGTAGGTTTCATATTAAGTGCTGCTTGATTATGTAATATTGACTTTATGCAACTCAAAATGTCTTTTGTGGAAAGTAATTAATAATTTTTTCATGCTGACAAGAAATCTTTCATTGATCTTGTTGATCCAATCTTTTGCTAATTAAAGTCATGACACAAATTTAACGAAGAATTCCTGCCTTTCACTTGTTCTTTGTCATGATTTTATCATCGCTGCTCCCGTTGAGTTTTTTGTGGGAATATTTAAAAAAGTTCTTGGTTCTTTGCCATTATTGGTATAAATCCGATTATCCCTCCCCAGGGAGGTTCTTTTTTTGTAAGAACAAATTAACAGGATTTTAAATCCTATAATTGCATCACCTGGCTAGAGTCTTTAATAAATTTTGTGTATTGGTTATAATTATTAACCATTTGAAAGTCCCTGTCAGTGTCAGAATAAATGTTGGGGATTTTTTAAATCACAAAGCTAATGGGTAATTTTTAAAATCACAAAGCTGAAGCAAAGAAGAAACAAATTAGAGACGATAGGTCATAAAAACTTTTTGTTCGACATTTTTTATTCCTTATTATCTAACACATTCTCAGAAATTGTTACATATATATTTATACTGAACAAGTCTTTCATTTTATTATTTTAAGTTTCGTTAACATTAATAGAAAACCAGACAATTTCTCTATTGGAACCATGTCTGGATATGTTAGAGGCGGATTCATATGTCAACGTTGAGTGGCAAGTCTACTACTTAGATCAGTAAAAATCAAGTCTCTGTTATACTGATAGTAGAGTTATAAGGATGATATTATAACAAGACAATTAATGCTATGAGAGTAACGAGGATGGTATTCTGATATACCACTAGTTGTTCAGTAGTTCTTGCTAGTTAGTAATTTGTGCCGCCTAAAAAAATGTCAGGTCGATACACATGACCCATGATAGTGTTTTCTTTATTGTCTAAAAAAATGAACAAACAATTTTGTTCCTAAAGTCCAGTGGCAAGAATTGGTAGCTGTCGAAATACTCCCAGACCATTATTGGTGAAAAACTGTCCCCGTGTTGAACATTATACACTCATTATCTCAATTATTGCAGGATTTAGTGAAACAGAAGTGAAGTATAAACACACTGAAGTTAAACCTCCTAAAGATGTAAAGAAAAAAGAAAAGAAAAAGAAAATTAAGCCTCCAAAAACTCCAGGTTTGTTTGATAGCTAACTTTTGGTGTTAAAGGAAATAGATGCTAGGAAAATTTAAATTACTATAAATACAGGTTTGTCCATGTCATATGTTATGACAACAAGATATTTTATAACCATAGAATAATTACTACAAACCAACACATTAAACTGTAAGTGTCCAAGGCATACAGTAAGAAGCACTCTAATATATTGTCTGTAGTGTATTTTCCAGCATATTTAGGTCCTGTTTGTTTGTTTTCACTGATAAATACATACATTTTTCATCATTGTCAAGTATTAAACATTTTGCATATCTTTGATAAAAAAAGAATTGAAGTGCAAGACGAGCTCTGATGAGGTCAGGAAATATGTCTCACCTTCAACACAGCTGTTGGAGCACTTTTTATAAATTCTCTGATTTCTTGAAATGTTTGTAAAACAAAATGAGATTGTCAAGTATAATATGAAATAACACAACATGCATGCTTGCTAAAATAGTGGGAAAATGACATTATTGTTTAAGCTAGCCTTATTGTTTTTGATGATTATATGTACCGGCATCACTATTTGTTAGCAGTTAGTTGAATCTTTGAAACATTAACAGACCTTCATATCATTTTGTAGAATCCTTTAAAGAAGAGGAAGAAAAACAAGACAGAAAAGCCATTCGTGTCATAGCCAAGGCCAACAAAAAGGATGTGAATAAGCAAAAGAAAAATGGCAAGTTTTCTGAAATTGTTGGGATGGTGTACAATCTGTCAATAGCTTGTCGTTTTTTGGATAATTGCAAGTGCAACATATAGCCTTAATGGCTGATTTTCTCTTCCTAGTTCTCCCTTCTTTCAGAATTTCCAAAGACATAGTGTTAAACATGGTATAAAACAGATATTTGTGTCCTTATATTTTATAATTTACATAATTAACATGATCATATCTTCAACACATTGATGGATGCCACATATTGTAAACCTGGCAACCAGATATAAAGTAAACAAATTAGACTCCCCCGCTTTCTGTTTTTGACACTTTTTAAATTTTGAATACACATATATCTAACTTAAATGTTGGCATTATGTACATTATATAGTACTCTTGGTGTCAAATTGATTCTATACAGGAAATTAAAGACTTCACTTTTGTTATAACATGGCAATAAAGAGGTTATGATCCATGAAGACAATGAGTGTATTGATATTCAATTGTTTGTCAGTCTTCTAATTAGTATTTATCATATTAAAATTCAATGTGCTTATTAGCAATGCTTAATAAAATCTTTTAAAAAACACCTATTTTTTTAAAGTCTGAAATCAGATGCTTTATTGGGCTTCTAGTACAATGTTCGACTTTTACATTGATCATCTTTATAGATTTCTTTCCATTATGGCAACCTTCTTAAATGAATTGTTTGTATCAAAATATAAGCATTTTAGTGTAAATAGGTCAATTTAAGGTCAACATTTTTCGGGAGAGGTACCAGCACTTCAGTTAGATTTGATATACAAATTATTAACATATATTCAGATAAATTCTGAATATCCTACATGGTAGTCTGCATAATTACCAGTAGGTGGAGCTGCATAGACGTAATTAGCACTGGAATAAATTATCCATCAAATTTGTCTTTTGATATGGGAGGGAACATGTGCAACAGTTTTAGAACAGTTACAATCTCCTAATGATTTCAATGCTTAAAAATGTCTTGCTTGTTCTCATTTCAGAAATCATAACAACATCGTCATGGCGTGCTGGACAAGAATTGGTGATGAGGGAGCTTGGTCCTCTTAAAATAAGGAGAACATCACAGACTTCTCAGATAAGTAAGTGGCTGTTCAGTAGGTGGTCATTGTCATCACCTGTATCCATTGTGTTATTGGTTAAACATCTAAAAACTGTGACAGGATTATAATAATAAAACACAATCATTTAGCCGATTCTCCAGTATTGTATAACACAATATAGTACAATTAATGTTCGTCATACATATCTTGAGTTCAGTTTTTATTGTTGGGGTAAAAAAAAAATTCTATTGAGCGGAGATGATTTGCACAATTTTCGGTTGCACATGTGCATTTCTTATTTAGGTGTTTACTAAGGCTTTTTGTATGGCTGCTATAAAGAATGGTATTGTAATGCCATAATTTATATGTTATTGAATTTACATGATATACCTATACTTGAAAGGTCCCAAATATTATGACTTCTAAAACATGTTAATAATTGAATTTTGACGCACTTTTTCACAAACAGAATTGAAATAAGTTAAATTATAAAGGATCAAGTGAAAAGGGGTTATTAAATTTTAGTGAAAGAAGATCTAAATTTATCAGTATGAATAAAAACGATTACGTTCCTGCGATTAAGTTTAATTATCAATTTAAGAAAATTAAATGCTTATAACGTTCAAAGTGATGTAATGAATAAGTAAGTGCAAGATATGCAAATTTATTAAATGCCTTAAAATAATAATGGGAAATTGTTGATTATACTGAACATGCTAAGAAAGGTTTTTATTGACGTAAGAACATGGAATCATATTTTTGAATAACTTATCATTTTTTTTGTCATTGACTATAAATTTTAATTCTTTCACAGTTTAATGGTTCGGTTTATCGATGGGGAAGGTTTTATATCTTTATGATTTACCAAAATAGTAGAGTGTTTAGTTACAATGGCAATTCGTTCTGATATCAAGATCAGAGAAAAATAACTATTAGTGTGGACTAAATTGTTGTACAGTTGATCTTTTTATTGATCAGAATTTGATATTACTGAATGCTGTATTTTCTTGCCACCAAATATAGGAACAATTTCCCTGCAGGGAATAAACCTAAAATGATTCTGGGCATAGAGACCACCTAATGTGATAGGACACTAGCCCAGGAGTTAAATCATAACAAATCATATACCAGTATTCTTTGGATGGTCCCCTTAAAATTGTTCTGTTTGCTAAGTATCGTTTTATTTGATGTCTAATAGTGTGATCTTTGGTAAATGTAAAAATGTTTGACTTCTACCTCGATCCAAAGATATTTCAATGAGGTATTTATAATAGTTCTGGATGAACTCTTTTTAACTGCCCCTTTTAAATCAAAAAGTGGCAAATAACAAAAAAAAAGACATAAAATATTTGTACTTGCAATCATGTGTTCATCAAAGTTATTGTTGTAGACTTTCTGTTAGTGTTTTTAATAGTTGTTGATAATATTTGACAAATGTTGGCATGTCTAACTGTTATAAGATCCAATGACCTTGTAGAATGTTGGCATGTCTAACTGTTATAAGATCCAGTGACCTTGTAGAATGTTGGCATGTCTAACTGTTATAAGATCCAATGACCTTGTAGAATGTTGGCATGTCTAACTGTTATAAGATCCAATGACCTTGTAGAATGTTGGCATGTCTAACTGTTATAAGATCCAGTGACCTTGTAGAATGTTGGCATGTCTAACTGTTATAAGATCCAATGACCTTGTAGAATGTTGGCATGTCTAACTGTTATAAGATCCAATGACCTTGTAGAATGTTGGCATGTCTAACTGTTATAAGATCCAATGACCTTGTAGAATGTTGGCATGTCTAACTGTTATAAGATCCAATGACCTTGTAGAATGTTGGCATGTCTAACTGTTATAAGATCCAATGACCTTGTAGAATGTTTCTTAAGGTAATAATTTATGCCCTTGTTTAATTGATTTCATATATTCAAGTCACAGTTAATTATTTAAGTTACTATTTGGCTTTTAAGATTTTTATGCCCCTGCGACGACATGTCGGGGGGCATTAAGTTTTACTCATGTCCGTCCGTCCGTACGTACGTACGTACGTCCGAACACATTTCCGTCAAGCTTTTCTCAGAAACCGTACATGAGAACAATTTAAAATTTGGCAGAGTGGTTCAGTATCGCAAGTTGTACGTCCTAAGCGAATTTCAGACCTGTCGGACAACTACTTCCTGTTTGGGACTTCATTTGTACGTATATACGTCTGTCTGTATGTACAAATTTCCGTCAAGCTTTTCTCAGAAACTGTACATGAGAACAATTTGAAATTTGGCAGGGTTGTTCAGTATCACAAGTTGTATGTCCTAAGCGACCTGTCGAACAACTACTTCCTGTTTGGGACTTACTTTAGCGGGGGCATCCGTGTCCCATGGACACATTCTTCAATTTTTTAAAATATTTTTAATAGTAATAAAATGAAATGGAATGTATTATATTGAAATAATCTTCAATTTCTGTCAAAATCTTTCATATACATCTGAAAATATGTGCTGGAACATATATTACTGTATTGCATGACTTTTAATATAAGTACCATCCAAAAATTCACTATTCTGTCAATTTTCTAGATGAAAATGACAGGGGGTCACATCTACCAGATGGAGCTACAGGTGGAAATGAAGAAACAGACATGCAAGAAAGGAAAACGGCTACAGATATGGAACTAGAAAGAGCGAGAGTTTTGTCAGCAGAAGCAAGGCGAGTCCTTAGTGATCTTAATATCGGTAAGATATATGTGTATTTTTATAATTTGTAAGATAACTAGAGAGTCAACTAAAGATCAACTTACACAGTGTTGGTTCACCTCTTCCTCTTTAATTTGTAAGATAGTCAAAAGATTTGCATTATCCAATTTCAGGACATGAAATGAACATTTCATTAGTTTATTAACTTTTACAATTGATTTTTTTATATAGAGAGAAAATTAGAGAACTCATTATGAGATGAATGTCCATAATGATATCAATTTTGTAATGATTAGTTATAAATACATATTTGATATTAACAAGTTAAATGAAATTTTAGGTCATTTAAAAGATATTTATAAATTTGACAAATCTCTATCTAATATTAGGTTGTTTATGTTGGCTATTATCCAAATAAAAATTATCATTCAAGTAAATAAGAAAATGCATAGGTAGTTAGTGTTTGGGGGGTCAGATGGGGAATTAGTGTTTGGGGGGTCATTTGGGGTATTGGTGTTTTGTGGGTCAGTTGGGTTATTACTGTTGGGGGGTCAGTTGGGGTATTCGTGTTGAAAGGTGGCAGGTCAGTTTGGGTATCAGTGTTTGGGGGTATTCAGTTGGGGTTTAAGTGTTTCATGGGTCAGTTGGCGTATTAGTGTTGGGGGGAGGGTCAGTTGGGGTATTAGTGTTGGTGGGTTAGTTGGTGTATTAGTGTCCGTGGGTCAAGTATTAGTGTTTGGTGGGGTCAGTTATGATATTAGTGTTTTGGGGGTCAGTTGGGGTATTGGTGTTTGGTGTTTCATAAAAGTTCAGATTTCCTTCAAATATTCAAGTTTTTTCTCAAATTTAAATTTAAAAAAATTTGGTTTGAAACATTTTTAGTTGAGAATATATTGAGAAATCTTCAAATCTCGGGTGCTTTGAGAAACAGGGTCATTTATATATCGTTACATGACTGACTCTCTATAAACATAAAACTAATGCAGCTATTAACTTAATTACAATCTACCAATGACGTAAATACAAGCCAATTTATTTCATGTTCCATCTTGTTTGCAGGTCATTTTTAGGAATGGAAGTTTTAGCATTCTAAGTTTTTTCAAATTATTCTTTTTTTATTTATAATTTTATTATTTTTTACCGAGTTGCATCATCTGTATAATTTCCATGCCCAGCATCAATAGTTTTCTATGAAGACTTTGTGCTGCAATCAAATAAGCTGAAATAGATGTTAAAATAAAGTCCAGCATTGTTATTTAACTGTCCTATTAGGTGTTTCTTGTTGATAGTTAACCTGTTACGAAAAAATAAAATACTGATTTCCAAAATTGCTTAGTTCATAATGACATTTTTTATTTGAATAGTTTAAAACCATGTGTCTATTACTTGTAGGATCTGATGAAGAAGATAGAAAAAGGGAAGATTTAAAAAGGGCAAAGTCTGCTGTGAAACGTAAAGCACCAAAACCTGCAGGTAAGTGCAACCTCTGTCATCATATAATACAAGTGGTCCTCTAAAACATGATAATAAAGATGAGATAAGATGTAATTTCTGCTGACACAGAATAAATTTATTAAAGTGACCCAAGTGGACAATATTGTTAGTCCTTTCAAATAATGCTTATATTTTGATGAAGATTATCAATGCCACCTCCTCTTCCATCTTGTGTTTGTCTTATTAAACCAGTAGTCCTCCCACAGAGGAATATTGTACAAGAATGGTGTCAATGAATTGTTGTTTTCAAGTGTTCACCTAAGAGACAGTGGTATTTCTTCACATATTTTTCTAAAGACAGGTTTTTTACGGTATTAGCACAGGTACATTACATAAACAAGATCTTACATTCATGTGTTATTTTAATATTTGTTGTACATAAAAAGTAAACATACATATCACTTCAGAATGCTCTTCATTGACTAATGCACTAAAACATATCCGTAGATATTGACTTTTTGACAAATTAACATTGCAATGGCATGTTTTGCGGATTCATTTAATCTCCCTATGGTTTGAAGTTTTTTCATATCTGATTCTTTATTTGTATTTAATATGTTTAGTGTCTAATATTATTATATTTTGAGCATGTTGGCTGTGACCGATTTGAATTGCACAAAGATATTTTGGTGTCTTATCATATTTAATAAAATATTACCCCAAAAAAGTTGATAGAATTGGAAAATGCTCAACAGAATTAAGCTATTTTCAATGACACTTAATGTGTCTTACTTAGGCATTTAAAATACATTGATATTTTTGAGGAAATCTGCATTATTTAAATTAATAAATTTATTATAATATGCTGTCAAAATGTGTGAAAATTTGATTTTCGTCTCTTTTCTTCATTTGACAAGGGTGTGACTAAGGACCAAAAATGAAATTTGAATTAAGGAAGTAGAAGTTTTTAACAAAGTTAAAATTGATAGATACTTCGTGCAAATAAGAAGAATTCTAACAGTGTTTGTGAAGGTCACAACAAAAAATTTGATCCATGTATTTATATTTTGGAGATGAACATGTAAACCGCCATTCTTTTGTAAAATACGTGGTCAATTGATTTAAAATATGTATATGGAGGAGTTGTGGTTGGCTGTCAGGGTAAGGTTGATGACCGGAATAAATTGTTAATTCATTTTTCTGACAAAAACAAAAAGATGTCCTCCAGAATTTAAAATACAACCTCTTCTGCTGTATAGCACATGAACAACGAAGAGATTTCTAACATGGTAGAAAGAGACTTATATGTTATTTCATACATTTTTGGGAAAGACTGGGTAATCTTTGACTAGTGATTGAAATTTTTTGCATGTGGAACACAGTGGAATGATAAAAAAAAATTTAAAATTCCATCATGAGTAGTATATCCCATGTTATTTCCTAAAAATTTCCTGTGTTATATCTGACATCTAATCAAAACATTCGAAAGAACATTGTTATGTAACCTAAACAACGTTCTTGTTTCAATTGTTTTGGTTGGATGTCCCAATGAGTACAGATGAGTGTGCCTGAGCTCATCTGTACTGGGTAATCTGTACCAGCAACCAGCCATTATGGAAAAAGACACTATCTTTAACCTACAATCTCAAACTATGAGATAATCAAAGGAGAACAAATTAATATAAAAATATATGGGAATAATTTTCAGATATAAACTTGTCCTTGTTGTTATACATGACTGTTCTAAAATATTGTTTATTTTAAAAAAGGTCCATTTAACAATTATTACTTATTAAAAAAACTTTTGGATGAAAATTTACATTGATTTTTTGTACTAGGACTCGCGTTTGACCTTGACTTTTTTCATAGCTAATAATATTCCTGTCATGATTTCATTATGTATATCTGTAAGGTTACAATACGTTCCCTTCGCCTCTACATATCAATGATATTAGAAGTTTTATAATCGAATTCATTCAATATTAATTTTCTGTTCCCCCTTGGCTTGACACAAAATATGCTTCATTGGGTCTCCATTGAGATGCTACAGATGACTTTTCTTTCATGTTGTTAATGTCCTATAATTACTAAGATAAATAGTGTTTAAGTGTTTTCATGACAGGTTTAATGTCATAAGAATATGTAAAAGGAAGAAATGTAGTACCCACATTAAGTGCTTGGCTGACTTTGGTGGAGTCGATCATAAAAAGCTTCATTCATTGACTTTATGTATAACGGAAAATGTTTTTGACATCATTATTTCGCTATGTGCGTAAATACAGGATGTCATTGCTGTAATGTCTTGCTTTTTTTACTTTAAAGGGAAATTTATTGTCTATTTATGATGTTCTCAATAGGTTGTTGTAACTTTTCGTAAATTCTATAACCTTGGTATCTTGTGTTTAACTGAATGTATTTTGCTATTATTTCAGTTCCACCCTGCATACTACTTTTACATAAAGTGTGCACTTGATTCACAAACTGATAATGTTTTCCCCAAGTCTGTTGTTCCTTCTTTATTCTCCAACAATAAAACAGGTTGCCACAATATGTCTCAAAATTTCGTAAAGTATTAGTCAAATGATTAAGCAATGAGGCCTAGTTTTATGTTGGTAGCTGGATGTCAAACAACAATCTTCCAAAACTAAATAACCTCAAATATTGTTTATTGAACATTTGATGGCAGCCACTCACTTATGCAAAACTTGCATAGATGTAATACATGTACTTTGTATCAAATCTTGGCCACTCATTCAATTATTGAACACTTGCATTATTGATTTTGGCTTTTAAGACATTAAACATCAATCAATGGATCAATTTTGTAAACTCCTGCATAGCTGAAATTATGGAAACCCCTACATAGCTGAAATTATGTAAACCTCTGCATAGCTGAAATAAAGTAAAACTTGCATGGCTAAAAACTGTAAAACTTGCATAGCTGAAATTATGTAACTTGCATGGATCAAAAATGTAAAATTTGCAAAGCTGAAATTATATAAACACTGCACAGCTGAAATTATGTAAGACTTGGTTGAAATATTGTTTCTTTAGACATTCAACATCAGCTGCTTAATAATGTAAAACTTGCATAGCTGAAATATTGCTTTTTGGACATTAAACATCAATCACGCAATCAATATTGCTACAAGTAGCATCAACAAGGTATTATTTATCCAAATACCAACTACAAACTGTATAAATGCATCATGCTTCTAACATTTGTATCATGTTGAGCAATATTGAAAATATTTAATCGTAACATGATCAGCTTGTTCTGAAGCCAGTCTAAGTTTATTGTGTAAACATTGCAATATTTAAATATTTTAAACAGAAGCTTTATTGATCAACGTTTAATTAAATTTGAACAATAGTAGTTTCTGATTACTATCAGGTTAAAATACAATAGTGGACATATTCTGTCAATGTATCATGTAACTTACTGTGTGGGGATCAGTAAGGGGCAGTGAGATTATGTTTTCTTGTTTATTATGGGGATCAGTAAGGGGCAGTGAGTTTATGTTTTCTTGTTTATTATGGGGATTAGAAAGGTGGCAGCTAGTATATACTATTTTCTTTTAGTCCACTCGACTAATAGTCCACATAGACTTAAAAGTCTACACAGACTTAATAGTCCACATAGACTTAATAGTCTACATAGACTTAATAGTCCACACAGACTTCATAGTCCACAGATACTTAATATTCCCATAGACTTAATATTCCACTTAGACTTAATAGTCCACACAGACTTACAGTCTATTTAGATTTATTGTCTACACAGACCTATAGTCCTACAAAGATAATAGTTGAGAAAAATATGAATACATTGTTTTTTTTTAGCTAAATGATTCAAATAATTAATTATGACTGTCATGAATTTATAAAAGTAAATGCTCATCTTATACAAACATTACTGATGGACATACCTTTCAAATTTTGTACCCCTGAATTATTTTAAGTAGTTTTAAAAGTAGCTGTTTATGTTTTATGATTAACATATGAAAAAACTTTACGTATTGAACATTTAACTGTAAAGTGTTGTGTGTTGTATATAAGTATATAAATTTACCGGCCAAAATATCACTGCCAATATTGAATTTTATCAGGATTGGTGAATCTGAAGTAATTTATTATTATTTAACTAAAAATGAAAGTGTAATAAAGGAGTGCTATTCGTTTTTATAATGTAATATTATGGGAAAATCAGTTAAAACATGAATTTTTATGCAGTCAACTACATGCTGCTGCATATAGAGACAGGAAATGTCCTTAAAAATTCATTAATGCCAGAACACACCTCAGAAATAAAATTGTTTTAAAATATAAATTTAATAAATAGCATTGCTAACCATTGGTTTGTAATGTGTGTAATAAACAACAACATGTAAACTGTTAGATTTCGTCTGGTCTGGATTCATTCTGTTTTTGGGGTGGTGTTATTGTTGAAAATGCATTAAAGGTAAAATTCATGATTTATTTGTTGCACTTAGTCTTCACTATTAAAGTGGTTGATTATTAATGAATAGTTTTTTTTAATTTTTAGTTAAGATTTGTAGATTTTATAAATAATTTTAAATAACAAATAGCATGTCAGAGTCCAGGTATCTGTGCAGTCTAGTACTTGGAGTTGTAAATAACATTACAGAGTCCAGGTATCTGTGCAGTCTAGGTACTTGGAGTTGTAAATGACATGACAGAGTCCAGGTATCTGTGCAGTCTAAGTACTTGGAGTTGTAAATGACATGACAGCTCAGGTATCTGTGCAGTCTAGGTACTTGGAGTTGTAAATGACATGACAGAGTCCAGGTATCTGTGCAGTCTAAGTACTTGGAGTTGTAAATGACATGACAGCTCAGGTATCTGTGCAGTCTAGGTACTTGGAGTAGTAAATAACATAACAGAGTCCAGGTATCTGTGCAGTCTAGGTACTTGGAGTTGTAAATGACATGACAGAGTCCAGGTATATGTGCAGTCTAGTACTTGGAGTTGTAAATGACATGACAGCCCAGGTATCTGTGCAGTCTAGGTACATGGAGTTGTAAATGACATGACAGAGTCCAGGTATCTGTACAGTCTAGTACTTGGAGTTGTAAATGACATGACAGAGTCCAGGTATCTGTACAGTCTAGGTACTTGGAGTTGTAAATGACATGTCAGAGTCCAGGTATCTGTGCAGTCTAGTACTTGGAGTAGTAAATAACATTACAGAGTCCAGGTATCTGTGCAGTCTAGGTACTTGGGAGTTGTAAATAACATGACAGAGTCCAGGTATCTGTGCAGTCGAGGTACTTGAAGTTGTAAATAACATGACAGATCCCATATATCTGTGCAGTCTAAGTACTTAGGAGTTGTAAATAACATAACAGCCCAGGTATCTGTGCAGTCTAGGTACTTGGATTTGTAAATGACATGACAGAGTCCAGGTATCTGTGCAGTCTAAGTACTTAGGAGTTGTAAATAACATATATAACAGCCCAGGTATCCGTGCAGTCTAGTACTTGGAGTTGTAAATAACATGACAGCCCAGGTATCTGTGCAGTCTAGGTACTTAGGAGTTGTATAGCTTAGGATCTTTTTACCTTTTAGGTTTATTGTTGCAACCCACTTTAACTAAAAGTATCTTTTACTAGTAACCAGACCTCCATTTTACAAAAAGTATATGATATACGACTAGTCACAAATCTTATATAAACCGAACCCAGACAACGCGAGTTCTCGAGTCTTACAACATTTTGAAAAACAGGGGGCCTGATGTTCTAAGGTTCTTATGAACAGAGGTTCTGTTATTTATTAGATACTTCCTATTCATCTATGAAATAGATGAAAAAAACAAAAGAACCCATTTAGTCAGTCTATATGTCTGTAGTATCGAGTTGTTTTACAAACTTGCTCTGAAATGTATTATAACATGTTTCGAAATCAATAAGGAGTACATTAGCTACATAGGTAATGAACTCACTCTTATCTTTCAACTATTGTTCTTATACCTTGTTAATGTAAGACCATAATGTGGGATTATGGATTACTGAATCAACTGACTTCCTATTTTTTTAAAGTATACAATAGATATATATCCAGACAATGATGTGTGTGGTTCTGTTCCCTGGTTTAACATCTCCATTAGTCCTGGAATGGGATCTTTCCACGTCAGGTCAAACCTAAGTTGTTACAATATGTCCACGTAGTCTAGTTGTCTGTTTTCTCTGTTGGGTTATAATGGAAATAGACCTATTGTCTGTAAATGAAGGTATTTGCTACACCTATAGTCTGTAAATGAACCTATAGTCTGTAAATGAAGGTATTTGCTACACCTATAGTCTGTAAATGAAGGTAAACACATAGAATCAAAGCAGATAGAGAAAGGTACAAATCAGAAGGACTGTTACTACCATGTGACAGCACAATAATAGTGAAGCACAGCATGTGGGGGGAATAATAGTCCAGTCCAGTGTGTTTGGGCCATAACAATTGGGTCAGATATCAAAAGATATGACCTACAGATGGGTTTGACTTATGTACTACCATAAGTCCAACTCTAAACCGGTTAAATTAGCCCACATGCAATTTCGTTCGTTCCATTTTTGGAATAGATTATTGCTATTGATTACATAATTGTTTTTTAGACAAAGAGAAACCTCTGTTTACTGTTGAGTAAATATATTGCATTAAAGTTTCGTTTATTAGTACCATTGCAGTTGATGTTATAAAAAAAAAATGGCTGATATTTAAAATGAAAACGTAATGTTTCATTTCACTAAGAAACTGCAATAATTAATTGCCATTAAGTTAATGAATTGTCTTGTGTTCCCTTTCATGTTCCTTGTTCATTGAATGGGAAAGAAAATGGGGTACAGCATGAAACAATTTATTGCTGTGCTTGATGCTGTTTTTTTCCCCATCTGATATTTTTTTTTAAATGAAATGGATGAAACTTTTTTGAGAACTGAAGAAAATGTGTTGGATGACTTGACTATTGGTACAAATAAATGGTAAAGATAGCAGAAACATGTGGCCATTTGATTCACTTTTAACATGTTTATTTTCAGTTGGAGAAGTTGACAAACACTCGCAGATAAAGCAGAGACATTATAATACTGATGAAATAAGACATTACATACAAACGAAGAAGGCAGAAAGGATGAAAAAGCAAGTAGAAGAAGAAAAAAGACAGAAAAAAGCTGATGAACTTCGACGGAAACAGTTGGAAGAGCTATACAACAAACAAAAACAAACAGCTCTGCACAGTAAAAGATTCAAAGAAATTAAACACAATTCGAATGTCAACACGACTTTCTCACGGCCAATGGCTTTGTCAGATTTACCTAGGCACCATCCATTTCAAGCTGATCGGAGTCGGCAGATGGTAAGTTGAATTTTTCTTAGATCAGATACTATGTCAATGTTGCATATTGAAAGTTGTGTTGAATGAGATCAGTAGTTAGCAAGATTTTTTTGTTTTATAGTTGTTAAATTGGTTATTATACAGCCTTTATAAGCTTTTTTGATCATAACTAAAAAAACCTTAGCATAACAAGTTATAAACATTTTATATATACAGAAGGCTTCTAGTCACAATTCACGGATAATTAGTTGAACAAACTTTAAAACCAATTTAATTATTCTGTGGAAAATTAAATATTTAACTACAAAATTAATTTTTGTACATACTTAGATCAAAAGTTGAAAAAAGCAGTAAAACCCATTCAGTTATTCCATGAAAATTGAAAATTAAATATTTAACAAAAAATTCTCTCATCCATTACTGAATATTGGGTCAGTTACTGTGGTCATTTTCAGCAAGGATTTACCTTCAAATTATTATATTGTTAGCTAACAAGTGACACAGAACCAATACCAGGCGAAGAAGAAATGGAGATGAGTGATGGAAGTTCCACGTTGACTGGAGATTCTATGGATGAAGGAATACCCGTAACACCTCCTAAAGGGTGAATAAAACTATACATTTACTGGTTATGTTTTACAGTATTTTGCCACCTGAAACTTTTTTCTGAAACTTTGATTTGTTATTCTTCTGAAAAATTAAAAAAAAAAGATAACTTTAAACTTTGGTATTTGACTGGTTTTAGCAAGATGAAGTAAGTTTTTGGTTAAGGCAAATTTAAAAATTAATTTTACTATTATATAACAGTACAGTTCATTGTGATAAGTACCATAGCAATTCAATCTTATGACATGACCATTTAGTAACAGCTTTGTTATTTCTTGGAGGTAAATACAAAAAAACTGTTCTCTAATGTTATATTATAACAGATTGACCGGTATGGAAAAAATAGTTCTCGTCACTACTGTAAATGTAGTTTTCAGAAGTTGATTGGTTAAAAAAAAATTAACATTGGTTAAAAGAAATTAACATCATAAACAAAACACCTTTTTCCATTTACAAGTCATGAAATGTATGAGGTTGGAAGAATTTATACTTTGTTTCGCAATTTAACGACTTTTTAAAATTAGAGAAACAGAATCTTACATTAGTAGCCCCGTGCGGGATCCGGTTGGCCAAAAGAATAGACGGCAGTCGCACTAGCTTGTGGTAAAAGGCGACTAAATAGCGCCCAGTACCCTGACCGGCATGTCAGGTCGGTTTGCCTAAAGACTGACTGGGATGTGTGCCCCAGGTGGTTGAATGGGGTACCCCTGGCAAGCTAGGGTTGTCAGGCCATAATACGGAAAACCTGACCACAAACCATATTAGTGCACCGTGTTGGGAAAAATGCCACGTTCCTCGCATGTTAAAAAACGCTGCTGTAGTATTCGCTATGAGTAGGGATTTTGATCCTGCTACAGGAGGCTGAATTGCCCGACCCTATCCATCCTCCCATTTGCCAGTGGCAATCTAAAATCCGTTACCCCTATTTTTCCTTGTGTCCCATCCCATTTTCATTCATCATCATTTTGGTCATTTTATCATCCATTTCATGTTCATCGCCTGAATATAGCTGAAATAATGCTGCTCTGGCGTTAAACACCATTAATCAATCAATCAATCTTACATTAGTACTCTTGGATTATCAGATTTCTCCAATCATGCTGAAGCAAATTTTGAAGAAAAAAAACAGCTTATGCTTGGTCATGTTAATGCAAGATACTGTGTTTTACTTATTTTTCTTGAATAAAAACAATTTAGTCACACTGAAATCATGTTACATTCTAAATGACTGGCTCTGTCAAGTTTAGTATTCTGCAATGACTCTTTCTGGTTGAGTATTCTGAGATGGTCCCTTCTAGTTCAGTATTCTGAGATTGACCATCCAGTTTGATAAAACTAAAGTAAAACCTTTTTCTGTTAATTTATGTCATGTGTTTCGATATTTATTGGTAATAAGTACTTGTTTAACTTTCATAATTAAATTTAATGGATACTTATGAACATATCTTATGTTCTTAGTCAAGTATTAAATACCATTAAGTGTTCATACAGAGTTTAACTAGTAGTGCTTGAATGGAAAACAAGTATTTAGTATAATGTTAACTGCACGTAAAATTTAATATTAGAATTTTTTTCAATTATTAACCAAACAATTATTTCCATTGCTTATTTATTTTCAGCAATTTTTTACAACTCAAAACAAATAATAGAAAGTACAAATGCATAATTTTGAACTTAAAAACCTATGATCCACATTAGATGGGTTGTACTGTCATGAAAACATTTCACATAAAAGAAATCTTTCTTTTATTTGTGAAGCTGAACATATAAATCTCTCTTTTATTCAATGTAATGTAATGCCACAACACATCATAACACCCCCTACCTTCTTGTACTGCATCTTATTTTATATGGTCTTTCTTTAAAAGTAAACAATTTTGATCTAGAAATTGAGTGTCAAAGTGTACGATCACTTGTGTTTAAACGATTAAACATGCTTTTGATCATGTAAAGATTTAATAAAATATTGGTATTAAAATTCAAATATATTCCTGCCTCAAGATGTTTATTATATTATGCAATTCAAATTAGCATTATAACCCTCACAAAAGGTGTTCGCTGAATTTCTAAACATGAAAATCTTCATTCAAAGTATGAAATAGCTGACAGTCATGTTAATTTTGTTGGACTCAGTAGTGAGATTAAATAATGGAATATATTTATTTTAATCTTAATATCCTTTTTATAAAACTAGTTTATTTCTTTAATATTTGTCTGTAAAAAATATTTGAAGATATTATTATCTTTATTACATGGCATTTGATCTATGTACTTTTTGTAGACTGAAAACAAAGTACATATTTTTTAAGTGAATCAATGTAAAATTTTAGTGAATTATTGATAGCTAAGTTACTTAGTTAATATTCTGCTCCTTTCTCAAAGCTGTTCTCTGAAAAAGTACCATCTCACTGATATCTGGTGTCAGCAATTTTTCAGCTATCTCATGGGGTTCAGCTTTTATTGGGGGATCGAAGTGGCAGTACTTGGAGGAAACCCCAGACCTTAAAAGACTATACAAGAGTGTGAATGAAAGGACTGACTACCGATGTACCTTTTTTGCACGTTTTTGCCATATATAATTATTGTTGACCAACGACCTATGTTCTAAAATAAAAAATGTCTTCTACACTATTACTGACTTTTTAATGCAATAACTCAAAACTTGTTTGCTCAAAATTGGAGGTTTGTAAGGTTACCATTTTTGTATTACTTGACTGCTTTTTCTTTAAAACTCCTTACTGTCAGTTTATTGAAATAAATGCAGTTTTATCAAATTTATATCTCATGGACTACTAAGAGAAGTTTAAATTTTGTTACATGCAAACATATCAATTTCTATTTCAGACAAAATGAGGATAAACCTAAGACTAGTCAAACAAGCCAGTGGAAAGCCAGTCTACAAAAAGAACGGGAATTTTTAATGGAGAATAACAATTCTAAAAATATCGGTGGATTTACATTCAGTTTAGACAGTGTTTTAACAAAGTTTTCTCAGGCAGTTAGCAATCAACAAAGTGAAAGTGAAAGTAGACCTTTATCAGTGAATTCTGGATATGGAGCAGCATCCTTGAATCCTCCACGACCAACTACAGATGGTAGTGATAGAACCAGAGAACAGAGGTTACAAGCTATTAAGGAAACAGCAAAACATTTACAAGAAAAGATTCAGAGTGAGGCTAGAAAGCTGACAGGGGAGACAATTGAAGAGAGTAAGTAACTTTTTCTGATTTTAAGCCTTTATTGGCTTTTGCACAAGGTAGAAGTACATAGATAACTTTTGCCCTATTGAAAAACAAAAACAAACAAACCTTGACATGAACAGGATACAAATATAGACACATAAAATGTTGATTGATTGGTCGATTGTTGCTTAACCTCTAGCGAGCAGTATTGCAACTTTTTTCAGGAATTGATTAAGTTAACAAAAAAAAAACAAAAATCAAGTATGCATGAAAATAAAAATAGTCATGAACAGGACTTTTCATTTTAAATACAAGTATGATGTAAGTATGGTTAAAACTGTACAATGAAAAATAAACAATACTAACAGAAAAATTCAAGGGAAATTTATACCAGCAGTAAAATAAATTCAACCTTTTATCAGGAATTAATTCTTCTGTTTACAATATATTTGTTTGTTTTAAGCCACTTTTAGCAATTATACAGCTATATATACAGCTATATTATGGCATTCATTTTCTATTCTGGTGGAATCGACGTTGCATGTGAGAATAAGAACTTTCGCCTAACAAATAATTTAGTTTATACTGCAGAAACCGTTTTTTTTTTTTTGCCCCGTGACGCCATGTCGGGGGGCATTCAGTTTTACTCATGTCCGTCAGTAGGTACGAATTTCCATCAAGCTTTTCTCAGAAATCGTACATGAGAACAATTTGTAATTTGGCAGGGTGGTTCAGTATCACAAGTTGTAAGTCCTAAGTGACTTTCAAAACAGTCAGACAACTACTTCCTGTTTGGGACTTCATTAGCAGGGGCAACTGTGTCCCATGGAAACATTCTTTGATTTTTTATACAAGTACAGAGTGATGAATACAACCAACCAATTTTTTGTGTGCATGAATTGCCCATATTCTGATTTGTTAGAATTTGTAACATGACATCACAATCAACTGCAAATAGTCTTGAAAATTATTGTCCAATCAGAAAAATGTTGATTGCAATTGTACATTTTGTGCACTTTTGTATATGACTATCTTTGAACATGAACACGTTGTATGATGTATTAACTGGTAAGCAGGGTAGAATTAAGTACCACTCAGCAAATCTTTTCACTAAACAGTAAAAGTTATGTTACAAGGGTCATTAAAAATGGCAATTTTGACATCTTGATTTTGTTACAAGGGTCATTAAAAATGGCAATTTTGACATCTTGATTTTGTTTAGAAGTTTTATCAAAGGTCTACATTGAGATAAACTATAACGTAAATATTAGTAGTGTTAGTATATGCAATTTGTATTGTTGTTTAAAAAAAAATCTTAAAACCAAACAATTCTTTTGCTGATTTGGAACACAAAAAGATGTTCAGGAAATTTATTGCCGAATTCAGCTATGTATGATTTTTTTTAATCATATATTTTTTATGTGAAAAATTTCCATTGAGGGTAACCCAAACAAAATGCACAGTCCAAGGAGAGTTAAATATTTTTGTTTTACAAATGTATCAGATTATTAAACCATGCCATGCATGTACCCAAAACAATTACTTAAAAGAGTTTAGACAAGAAAGGAAAGTGATTCCTATGCTACCAAGTATGGATTCCATTTTGCACAATACTCCATTCACCAAAAGGCCACATCACATTTCGTTGGTACAGTGCTTATTAAGGTATCCAACCCAGAATTGAAGTTGCCATTAAATTTTATTTTCTGACCATTACAGCTTTATTAAATCAATTGATTGTTAATGATAAAATACATATTGTTTAACTTTGAGTCAACAACAAATGTAGTTTATAGTTAAAAAAAAGATAATAGTTGTATAGTATTTCCTGTGTTTGCTGAACATTACCAAGGTCTGCTTAATAAAATATCAATGGACATCCGGGGCACCATTTATGGTCTCGTGGTCAGTTCTGGTCTGGATACATTTACTAATATCCCTGCCACTGCCAGAATCAACAGTTGTAAAAAGGCCCATATTTTCAATGCAGTAGTAGTAGTTTTATAAGAGACGTTTTCACTTAAAGTCAGTAGCAACAGAAACAAACATCAGACACGAATTCAATACCAGCTTGTAATAGAAACAAACATTTTGATTTTTAAATAGGCATTTAAATTTCTTCATAAATAGTTTTCAAAATTTGGTTTGAAGGTTTTACTACTAGTACTGGTATATGTGATGAAGGCTACATACACTATAGTATTTATATTAAGAGTCCTAGACCAATGTTCTGGTATGGGAAATTTGTTTTGTTGTATGCTGCATGTCATTAAGTTCACAATCTGCATTAAAAGGTCTTTATTATGTCATTTGACACGCTGGTGAAAGTGATGGGATCTCCCGATAATTCTTTGGGACCGTGGACTTTTGCTACAATGTCACGATTTAAAGTTTAATTATATGCAAAATGTATTATTTTCAATAAATTTGATTGACAGATTCCAAATAAATAGTAATGTGAATAATAGAAATTGTCAATAAAGTGAGATTGTTAATTTTTTTTTTTGGTATTGAAAAACAAGATTAAGAGATTGTGTGCTTCTCTGTGTCAGATCATTGCATTTTATTTATGTAATATTGAATGAAAATTGTAGAAATGAATATGAAATTGACTTATTTAAGTGAACTTTTTATGAAAAAGCACTGAAAAACAGCTGAGATCCTTAGTCCAAAGGGCTGTTAGTGCCTGTATTAATTAGTCGTATTGTTATGTATATTTTATAAAGAGAACTTTTCATTGTTATGTAAGCCTTTGATATGTTTGTAAAAGTTGAGTAGTTTTGTCTATACAAATGACTAATGTATGTTTTAATTAAATTTGGAGCTGAAAAAATGAAAAGATAATCCAACTTTTTGTAATTGAACATGCCAATTTTTTTTCTAAAATGGGGCTACCAAATAAATTTATGGCCCATGGAATTGGTGCAAACATCGTGAGTAAATGTGAAGGCCACTTAACAATACCGGTTGGAATAATAGAGTATTTGGTCAATTGTCAAACATATTGTTATTACATGTGCACTTAATTAACTTTGAAATAGGGAGAAACAGTTTTTATCTTGAAATAGGGGGAAACAGTTTTTATCTTCCGTATGAGTAAACATTTTGACATAGATCTATTTTTGTTGCACCTTTTGAGCTATTGTTTTCATCTACTTCAAATTTTAAATTGCAAAGTATGTTTCATTCATTTATTTGTTCTTATTTAGTTGTTTTAAATCAACACAAAAGAAGAAAGCGTTTTTTTGTCAATAAAAAGTAATTACGAGAACAATTTTTTCAACAGCGTACTCCCGCATAGTCATTATTGACCAAGTTTCTGCTGGGACTAAATACAATATACTCTCATTGTTAATTGTATTCAAAATTCCATTCAGCAATTATAGATTTTAGTGTAGAGTATGTTTTCAATATTGATTTGGGTTTTTGGCTGTGGATAAACAATCGGGTAGGTGACATTTTATAGGTTTTTCTTTATTTTCAATTGTTCTTTTAGATATCAGCTGATGAAGCATAATTCATTGATATTTCCATGAACATTTTGACATGCATGTTTTTATATTTATAAGTTTGATCATGTCATGACGACTTTCAGATTGTTTTGTTACAAAATTAAAAGATTTTTAATCCAATTAACATTTTAAGTTGACGACCACCCAGGCAGCTTTTTCTTCTGTTAATATTACCTTATAAAATTTTGAGAATGTATTTATTCAGACCATAGATTAGCTTTTTCAGAAGTAAATTTGTTTTTAACCCATTGAATTAAAGTTGTCACCCATAGATCATCATTTACTTCAGAATTCCATTACTACTTATAGTCTTCATGTCACCTTTAAAAAAAGTTGTTTTGGTGTTTTCCAGCCCACAGTCAGAAATATGGTAGGAAGGCAAGTTATCTTATATGTTCTACCAATGAAAGTTGAGGAAAATATCGTCCCATATCAAGTTTAACTTTGCATTGAATTTTTTTTTTTTTAATGACTTCATATCTTCATGAAACTTGGTACATAATTAATACACGATGAGTTCTCTACTGGCAAATATCTGTAGGGCTGTCCCAAATATTTCAAGCTTGAGGGAACTTAGAAAAAAGGGGGTTTTACCAAGATGTGGCATTATTGTAGCTGGAACACATTTCTTTTTTCGTCCAAAAATTCTAAAAGTAACATTTTTGTAGTATGAACATGCTCAAAGTAGCTTTTTTGTAAAGTTACTTTGAAAATTCTTATAATTGTTTAGATAGTGGCAAAGTTGCTTGGTAGGTCAGTGGATGGCCTCATTGTAACACTAGACCACTATTAAAGGAAACCATGGGCCTAATTCTTAGTCAGTAGGGCTGCCGGGATTTGTTCAAGTGTTCCGTGATGCATTGTAGTACATGAAAGAGATAAATAAACATACATTTCACAATTAAATGTTGAAGTGTACAACAAGAAAGACAAATTACATAAAAATTTTTTAAAAACAGTTAAAAGGATTCCATCAAATACAATAACAAAACAGACAATTATACTACATGTCAACGTTTTTGGTGAGGGTTTTTGCGTGACAAATGAAAACTGCTTACTGCAACCAGCTTATGCTCCTTTTGTAGATCAAAAAAGGTTCTTTTTGAAATCAACTATTATTTCCTTGAGATATTCACCATTTTGAAATGCGGCAGTCTGATATTTGTACACAGTTATTAAATGCCAAGTCTAATTTGTAAACATCCCATTATCATATGATGTCTGACGCTTGTAAATTTGGGGGCCTTGATGGCTGAGGGGTAAAGGTTGTTCACCATCTACTATTAATCACATACCTGTCATCACTTAGGTTGCAGTTTGCAGGCTTCATCCATCCTCACAAGTCAGGGTTTCTGTGTCCAAATGTGTCCACGAAACCCTGACAAACTTAGCTAGGAAATTCCAGGGCTAGAAGATTTTCATTTGATGTCATTCTCTTCAAAATATCGACCAATGAAATTGCTTGAAAGAAGCAAGTGTTTGGCAGTATACATTCTTACTCATTCTTGAGTTGGAAGAAAACGTAAAGCAACTAATAAATAACGCGGTAATAACAAACTAGTAACACTACTGTACAAAATACACTGATTTTCACATAGTCTATGCAACACGTCCGTTTGGTTTATTTACAATCAACATCGGGATATCCCCTAACCAAGTTGTGAATGAAAGCGAGCTTTTGATTGGCTACATCAAGGTATGATGTAGCCAATCAAAATAGTGACTTCTAGCCTGGGAATTTACTAGCTAAGTTTGTCAGAGTTTCGTGGACACAGAAAACCTGACTTGTGAGGATGGGCTTCATCTTACTGCAGTCAACCATAATTGACAAGGTTTGCCAGTTTTTCTGCCCAATGTCTGGGTACTCGGACTTAATACCCCAATAAAAGCTTGCATGATATCATGATAATAGTCAAAAGTTGCATTAATAAATAAACAAACATTTGTGAACATGGCAGTACTATATACTGTGTGATTTGTGTAGTGTTATATATGCTTAGTCTAGGCATTTGGCACTAGTAAAAAAGGTGCAAATGAGTACATTGAACTGTTCACAAAAACAGTTGATCTTTTTTGTTAAAAAAAGTAAATTTTATCTTGTTTTATGAACAATAAATTTGTGTTGCTCATGTTGTAGGTGGCAGCACAAATCAACGATGGGCATTTAACAGACATGGTAAAGATGAAGATTTCGTCTCTCGCTATGATAGAATGACTGATGCAGGAAACGATTACTCTGTTTTTACCTCCAATTTGCCAGGTATGGCTGTGTCATTGCTTGTTTACTTTCTACCAATGCTTTCTTTATATATGAATCAACTCAAGGAAGAGAGTATATGCCTGATGCTTATAATTGTTTAAGACTTGAGTGCATGCAAAAAGTTTTCTGGAATTTGAGAGGTTGGGGGTTGCCATTTAAATGAAAACATTTAGAACTACTTCCATGACTTTCACCAAAGGGACTTTGGCAATCAGCAATTTAATCTAAAACTGTTCAATGGATGCTTTGATATTTGATAGGATTTGATGTTGTGATGTATATAGATGTACATACTTTATCACCATTTCGAGTCCTAAATTTTGTAAGAGTAATGGGACTTATTGATGACCATTTTAGCAATATTTAACAATATTGAAAGCAAATTTTATCGAGTACTCTACTAAAGTTTGCACATTCTAATGAAGTGTTATCATGTAAGTTGCTTAGCTCATTCACAAATACTATTCCAAATAATTCTAATATAACATGCTTATAATTTTGTCTCATTAAGTTTATCACAAGCAAAATTTTACTATTTTAGTTTCCCACACCTTAGGCAATACGATGCTGCAGCAGCAGGGCAATATGTAGCTATCTTTGCTTGTTACTGAATCACTGTTCTGTCATATTGCAGACATGATCATATTTCAGTTATTGAGTTTGTATTGAAAATTGATATTTTAAGAGTTAATTTTGTGGTATAAATTATAATGCTATTTTATCTTTTATTTTTTTATGTTTTGTAATGCACTCTATCTAAATGATGTACATTGTATTGATTTTGAAGTTGCCAGATAACAAAATCATATAAATATTGGATGTCGTTGCTTACAGGCTTGTAACATATATTTTATATTCAAAACTAATTTGATGTGCTTTTAACCTTCCATATTTACTATTGGAATAAATTGCGACCACGCATTAAATTTCAAAATGTTGAAGATTTTGTGTGGAGATAATTGTCATTTATTTTACAATTACCGTATATATGTATAAAATTGCTCCAATTCATTGTTTTTATTAAAAAATTGAACGAGATATGTGTCTATGTCATGAATACAAAAGAGAAAAGGCAAGCAAATCACAGAAATAAATATCAACACCAGTTGTTCCCCAATCTCCAGGAAATAGAAAAGAGAAAAAAGGCAAGCAAATCATAGAAATAAACATCAACACCACTTGTTCCCCAATCTCCAGGAAATACAAAAGAGAAAAGGCAAGCAAATCACAGAAATAAATGTCAACACCACTCGTTCCCCAATCTCCACCAAACCATGTAAATATGTTATTTGAATTTCTCTGCATTAAGTACATGTATACTTTTTCATTCAGTTGAAGTTTGATGACCACATATTTAATATCTATTTTGGCAGTGGTCAGATAGTTTCTTCAACTTTAAAAATCAAAATATTTACCTATATCAATTTGAAAATTACAGGACCAGAGATATTCAATTTCTATCCTGTTGTGGTTATGTTTCAATTTTATCTCCACCCTTTGAAGTTACCTGCTAATTGAAAAGAAAAGTCTAAACAAACAACCTAAATTGATTTTAACAGTACATAAAAGTGCTGCTTATTGTATATAAATTCTTGTATAATAACTCGTCTTGAAACACTCTGTTTTATGGATGAGCGACTCCACGGTAACCTAGTTTACATTGTTTAAACAGAAACCAAAAATACACATGTCAATATTTTTTATATAATTTTAAAGGGTCAAAGTTATTAGTAAAACTGTACCCAAGAAGATTTAGCCTACATAAATGTTTTCTTCTAAATTTATCATAGTAATCCTTTCATCTGGATGAACTAGGACATGATTGAGCTTTGTCAGCTAATTGTAATTATATGCTTCTCTCCTCATCAAGAAATTCTTTAACTGATGAAATTGATGTGTCAGATACATTCCTAGGCTTTCAAGGAATGACCACTCAGTATTCCAAAACATTTTAAGAACAGAAAAAAAATCTGAGTCAACAACAACAAAGTTAATTCTGGATATTCTTGCATCTGATTTGGAGGTACAGAAATTGTGCTTAAAATTGTAAGCCATTATGCTTCATTTTAGTGAGGCATTTGAAAAGTCCCAGACCTCAAGCATTTACAAAGTTAATAAGAAATGTGTATTAATTCATTGTCAGAAACCCACTATATAGTTGCATTATTGCTTTGCTACCACATGCCTACAATAAATGGTAGCAAAAAAAACTTGACTGGACGTGACTTCCAAACTGACTAGACGTGGGTTTCCAATCATGGTTTTTGAGAGCATATAATTTGTCCTATAAAAGAAATGCTAACCTTGCTTTTTTGACAAAATTCAACTGTTAAGGAATTTTAACAAATACATTTTATACATGCCATAGTATTTTATTTCAAATTTGAAAAGCATTCAAAAAGAGTCTTATAACAGTCAAACGTTTCTACAGCGTTATTACAATATGGACTTAGTATGCATGTACTTCTCTAAACTTTTTTAACGCTTAGGGTGCATTTTTACAATAAAATATTAATAACCCACTTTACAATATTTAAAAAAGAAACTTAAAAAGTACATACATAAATATTGTCAATGATTGTTAAAGATCAAATGTCAGCTTATATTATTTCAAGTTCCTTTTTTAAGCCATAACTTTTACAAATTGAATGGTAAATCATTTTGATATTTGAGCGACAACTATTAACATAATTTTATTGACAATCTGTATAATATTTATCACACAGTAATTATGGCAGTTTTTTCTTTTCATCAATGTTTATTTTACATTTTAAACCCCTGCTGGGATAATATTCATCTAGTGCATTAATTTGGAAGAATTTTGGCTATACATATTAACCATTTCTGTATTAAGTATATGTGCATGTTATTCAGGATGAAATGCACATATTGGCAGGAAATGTTTGACTGCCACTGGAAAAGTAACCTCAGTGGATCTATGGATGTGGCATTAGTGCATCCACTTTGTACTAGCTGTTTGCAGATTTTCAACTGACAATTTGTGATGTGGATAGGTGGTAGGAGTGGAAATTTTCTTGGTCCAAAGTTCTTAAAATATACATTTTTTTTACAGTAAACACATGCTTGAATAGGACTTGGGTTGTCGGTCATAATACTGATTTGTCTATAGAGAAACAATATAATATTTAACTTGAAGGTCTATAATTTAAAACTTCTTTCATTTATTTTAATTTGTTTGGCATTTTCTAAAACATCTTGTTTTTTTTTTTGTTTTTTATAAAATACCTCTGAAATTATTTCTGTAATCGGGTTAATAAATTTCTGTTTTTTATTTCAGGACTTCAGAGAAACTCTACCTTTAATGACACTGAGGAGAATCCAGTGGAAGCAGCTGCCATCAGAATACAAGCAGCATACCGGGGTCATACAGTACGGCAAAGTCTGAACACATGGAAACTGCCCTCTGGTGGCACTGTTGGTGGTCATATAAGACGACCAAGACAAGATGAGGTACAAAAAAAATAAGAAGTTGATATATGTTGCTTTTTTTTTCTGAAAACTTTTTGAAAAAAAAAAATACCTGAAAGAAAGTAGAGCTATTCCAAAATAATATATGTATTATGGTTGTTTGGCATCTTGGAAAATATATAGAAAGGAAAAATTCTGTGTTCTTATTGTCCTTTAAAAACTTTTATGTTTGTGTATCTTGTGAGTGTAAAAATAATGTGAATCAAACAAAGCACTGGAACAGTATATATAAAATGCAGAAAAATTGCAATGAATGTCTTCCTCAAAAGGAAAAATTTTCCATACTCAAAAATAGACTTAATGGTACTATAATTATATGAATTCTTTATGACGTCAGAACAAAAACAGATTATTTACTTAATGTTTTTACACTGAAAGGACTGGGGTCAATCTGTACATTTGTAATTTGAAATCTAAGTATAGTACCAGTGAGTTATATTGGAACTATCTCACTCAATTTACACATGAAAACAAGGTGAAGTAAAAATATAAATTTGTCTGTCATTTCATTTAACACAATACTGGTATTTTTTTGGCAACTGCTAAATTTTAGTCAATTTTTTAGTATATATATATTTTTTAATTTATAACTTAATTTTATAGGATTGTTAGTTTGAGTTTGTCTTGGAAAAAAATTCGCTTTAGTATTTCAACATATTTTTCTTTGGGCACCATTGTTATGTTTACATGAATATGGTGACAAACTTAAATGTTCTCACTTCGTTTTACTTAAAGTGTAACAACATTTTGTATCGTATCAAGAGCTTCAGTACTTGGTCTATTTCTACATGTTTGCTAATATTTTGTCTGCAGTATTTTATTTTTATTTTAGGATGAGTCCTCAATCACAGAGACTTCAACGTTTAGTGAGATTACTATTACTGAAGACTCAGAAAACTCATTGTCGCCTCAAAGAATGGTAAGTTGTCTAGCTATACACATGAAGTTTTGACTTCTGGGAACTGATCTTGGGCTGTTGTGTTGGTGCATGCTTATGGTCTCATGTGAGTAAGTTGACCTAAGGTCAGTGGCGCCATCTGGCAACTATTGCTTCCTTCTTTAATTGCGGAAAGTAATAAAATGCACTGGAACCATTTTTATTGCATATTTCCCTATTGTAATGTTTTCTACTGATCTTTATTCTCTCGTATAATATTTTCTAATTCTATGTTTCTATATAAATCTTATGCTTTTGCTTTTTATACCCCGCAACACAAAGTGGCAGGATATTATGTGATAATTCTATTCATGCTGTATATTAAGTGCTTTGATTGGATAAAAACACTTAAATGGCGTCTTCTCAGATAATTTATATATCGATATTTCCTCTGAGCGGACTACTTTCAGTATCCAATGTAAACAAGATGGCGTCCTTCTAGCGTTTGGTCAGGGAGAGGGGGGCAATGTTTTCTCTGCCTCAATGATTTCCAATTTAATCGATTGAGATTTCAAACAAAATATAATATAAATACAATTTAGCGTTTCATTTTGTTTTTTTTTCCTATCAATATTCTACAGAACCGCGATTCCTTTGGTACTATGTTTTGCATATCCCTACGCTTTCCGGCCTAGTCATGTTTTGAGGTCTAGATGGATTTCTGTAACTGATTTTGCTGTTTTAAAAATCGCAGCGATTATTTCACAGAATTATAAGAATTAAACACTGTCTTTTAGGAAATTATCAATGTGTAAACTCCGGCGACTCCCTCACAAACTAGACATAAAGTCCTTCGGACTGTATTTAGTTTGTGAGTGAGTCGCCGGAGTTTACTCATTGATAATTTCCTAAAACCCAGTGTTTAATCCTATAATATCCTGCGTATGGAGTGTCCATCCGTAGTCAACAGTTGGTAGTTTCCAGAAAATAACCTGAAAATGTGACAACAGATTTTGTTAAAACATTGCATAGCTGTTAAGTACTATAAAAAAATTAAGATAAAGGTCAATTTTCAGTACAATCCTATGTTTTTTGTTGTTGTTTTTTTGAGTAAGGCAAATTTAAAATGATTTTAATATAAAGGTCAAGATAAAAATTATTTTATCAGATGGACTGTTATCATCCTCAGCTGTTCTTGTAGGATTATTTGTAATTCAGTAAAATGTGTTTATGAATATTATAAGCATTGCAACTTAGGGGTATCATTTACATTTAGTGTTCCATCAGATGCCCTTTTTTTGTCATATGTTCAGACAATCTTTTATAGCTAGATCCTCTATACTTAGCTAAATGAATTTGATATGTTTGTTTGATGGTGTTTATCGCCACTTTCAGCAATTTTTCAGCTATATCATGGCGTCCAGTTTTTATTGGGGGAGGAAGCCGGAGTACCCGGAGAAAACCCCCGACCTGCGGTAGGAAAACTGGCAATCCTTGTCAATTAAGATTGGAATAATTTGATATGTGATTGTTATCAATCCACTGCAGATAGGGTGTCTTCAGCTCCAATTTTAATTTACAATTATTGCTGAAAGTAGCATTTAAAACCAAGTAAATAAACAGTATCAAACATTCTGTTAAATAAAACATGATTTTAAATGTTGAATACCACAGTTTCCTTTCACTTCTTTGGACTGAAAGTAACATTAAATTTCAGGTTTTTTTTCTAAAAATAAATAGCATTATCAGAAGAATCACATTCTAAAAATAAAAATTGAAAAAATATTTTGTGTGTTGAACAGAACTGATAATTCACTCATGGGCAGTGTTCCTGTAACGAAAGTTAAAAGTCATTTTTTCACTATGTACTATATACTGAAAACATGACTTTTAACGTTCCGTAAAGGAACACACTATATAGCTGGAAAAAAAACTTTGAAAATAAGTGTATTTTGTCAGTCGTATATTTTTCACAGTATGAGAGCATCCTAGCATGAAATTCTTGTATCACAAAAGACTCATCTTGTGTCATTGATTTAAAATGATTTATCATGATGAGGTTGTAACCCCCAAAACAAACTTATTGACAATTTCTGTGAAAACCAGATTGTTTACAAAAATATGTCACACTATAAGTAAATGTCTATTTCAGTATAATATAAATTGCACACTGCAGTCGATATGTATTTGTACATTTTAATGACAATGTTTATGTTAATAAAAGTCTATTATTTTCTTTCTCAAATAATGCAGTCTTTACCTTAGAACCTTGGCTTACAAAAGTTCTCTAGGGGTTGATTTGGACATAATAGCTCACTTTTTATTCACAGAATCAGTCAAGCTAATCTAATAAGCATGATGCCTTAATAATTCTTGTGTAAATAATAAATATAGATCTAGAAATAACTCACAAAATATAGTAATTGGAAAGATGACATGGAATAATGTCTTTGTGTCATAATTTTATTTTTAATTGCCTTGATTTATTTCTTTCCTTAGAGACTTGAGGAAAACTATTATTATACTGCTGTAAAAAAATTTTAAGGCATGAATGGCCAGTAAAATCTACCTTTGATCATTTTGTTATAAAAAATGTATTCTGTTTTGGTTATCATTTTGTTATAAAAAATGTATTCTATTTTTTGTGGCCAAGTCTAGTTAGAAAGTCATCTAATATAAGCACGTCAGCTTTGAGGCTGTGAATTCAGAATTGTCTTAGGGCTGTGTGCATTCAACTCGTATCTGGATTACCAGTTTTCCTGCATTATGTCGGGATTTTTATCCTCCACTATACAAAACTGGTGTCATGAAAGCTGTATAAATGCCCAGTATTAAACCTTATTAAAAAAATTTCACTTAATAATCATGAAACTTTGCACTGTGTTGGAAGAATGTCATGATCCTTGCACATTTCTGCAGCTCATTTGAGTTGTCCCAAAGGTACCAGTTATCCATACTACACAGGTACCAGTTGTCCATAGGTACCAGTTATCCATACTACACTGGTACCAGTTGTCCATAGGTACCAGTTATCCATACTACACAGGTACCAGTTGTCCATAGGTACCAGTTATCCATACTACACTGGTACCAGTTGTCCATAGGTACCAGTTATCCATACTACACAGGTACCAGTTGTCTATAGGTACCAGTTGTCCATAGGTACCAGTTATCCATACTACACAGGTACCAGTTGTCCATAGGTACCAGTTATCCATACTACACAGGTACCAGTTGTCCATAGGTACCAGTTATCCATACTACACTGGTACCAGTTGTCCATAGGTACCAGTTATCAATTGGTATGATTTGTCAATATGTACCCATTGATTATAATAGGTGCTAGTTTGTCTTGTTGCTTGCATGATGTTTGAGCATTTTCAGTAATTGTTCTTGCCAGTTGTCAAAGGCAGTGTGAGATGTTAACCACAAGCCCAATGCCGAAGATTAGTCATTTTTATGCCCCCGTTACATGTTGGGGTGCATTAAGTTTTACTCATGTCCATCCGTCCGTACGTACGCCCCAAAAAATTTCCGTCAAGCTTTTCTCAGAAACCGTACATGAGAACAATTTGAAATTTGCCAGGGTGGTTCAGTACCACAAGTTGTACGTCCTAAGCAAATTTCAGACCTGTCGGACAACTACTTCCTGTTTAGAAGTTCATTTGTATGTAAATACGTCCGTCCGTATGTACGAATTTCCTTTAAGCTTTTCTCAGAAACCGTACATGAGAACAATTTGAAATTTGGCATAGTGGTTCAGTATCACAAGTTGTACGACCTAAGCGACTTTCAGACCTGACAGACAACTACTTCCTGTTTGCTACTGGGCCGATATGAAAATTTGTTAACACAAGTATGAAAATTTCTGTAAAGCTTTTCTAAGAAACAGACATGAGAACAATTTTAAATTTGGCAGGGTGGTTCAGTTTCACAAGTTGTATGCCCTAAGCGACTTTCAGACCTGTCGGACAACTACTTCCTGTTTGCGACTGGGCCAATATGAAAATGTGTTAACACGAGTATGAAAATATCCGTCAAGCTATTCTCAGAAACCGTACATGAGAACAATTTGAAATTTGGCAGGGTGGTTCAGTATCACAAATTGTATGTCCTAAGCAATTTTCAAACCTGTCGAACAATTACTTCCTGTTTGGGACTGGTCCGATATTAAAATGTGTTAACAAAGTATGAAAATTTCCGTCAAGCTTTCCTCAGAAACCTTTTGTTTAAGTTATCAATAGGGACTTGTCAAATCAAAATTCCAGTTTTTCTACCAACCGGATTGTTTTCTTCGGTTACCCAAGTTTCCTCCCCAATAAAAACTTTATGCCATGATATAGTTGAAAAATTGCTGAAAGTGGCTTTAAAAACTATTCAAACAAACAACAAACAGGAAAAATTCCTAGCCATATCCATTAATCCTTATGCAATTCTTTTGCCTAAAGACTTATCCTATACCCAGTTTTTAATTATGTATGCTGAAGCAATCGGTCAATATTCTTCAAATGCCTTTGCATATTTTACTACCTATTTATTTTCATTTGGCAGATTGGTTTGTGAAGTATCTTTGTCGAAACAAGAGTTATATAATTTATCACTTTATCTTTAATGTTTAATGACATACCTGATAGCCATGTACCTAAATTAATAATTAAAGTGATCAGAGGCATCTTTTGTATTTGGGGAACAATTACATATGTTTAATTTTTTAACTATTCTCAGCATTCACTGACATTTTTGTTAGGATTCAAAATAAATAATATAATAATAATACTAATATAATATTAAAAATAATGTGTTGGTATGCCAACACTGAAGTAGCCCAAAATCCCCATGGATAGTATTGCATTCCACTCATGACATAAAAATGTACCTACACATTAAATTTCATTCAAAACATTGAAAATTGAATGCAGTTTTTTTGTTTTTTGGCCTTTTGAAAGCCACCATGGAAAATTTTTTCAGAAAGTGGATTTCCACTTAAATCTACCTGGCCTCCACACCAAATTATTTTGCAACTGGAGCATGTTAAATTTCATAGAGATCGGATAATGTTGAAAACTATACACGTTTTTTGTCGCCACATTGAAACAAAACGTTGGAAAAAATTTCAAAGCTAGCGTTTCATTCCAAATAGTAAAATCTACCTCTATACTAAATTTCCTTGAAATCGGAACATTGGAAAATTTTTGCCATTTTTGGGTGGGTGAAATCAAGTGGTGGCCATTTTGTAATGGCGGTCATTATCTAAACTCTGACTATTGACTGCACCCCTCCATATGTCAATCTACAACTGTGCCAAGTTTCATTTTATTATATTAAGGCATCTCTGGGAAATGTGTCTGACAATTTCTTGATCTAGAAAAAGTAGAATCCGAAATATGTGCAAAACAATAAGTGCCCCAAAACTTTGTTTTGGGTGACTTAATTAATAATAAGTGACAAACATCCTTCAACCAACACAAAATTGAATGTTTGTCTTGTTCTGAATTATGGTATAATGTCTTGAAACATTGAATTTTAACCCTTTTTTGTTTTATTTCTTTAGCCACATTTTGCTATAACCAAATTCCTATTTTAATGCTACGCAAGAAGCATCATTTGGTATCCATGCATGATACATTGATTCTGTATTAATGCCCTTATATTTGTCCATTCTGGTTTATTGTGAATTTTTGGTGACTTGTTATCCCGACCGATTGATTAATTGTTTATTACATTGACAGGTTGGTTCTGGGTTACGAGACAGAGATTTCCATGTTGGTGCTCTTCGTAATCAGGGGCCTACAGAGTTGGTGATTCCTCGTCCTTTGACATCACATCAGCAGAGAGATAAATACTCATGGGAAGAGCCCAAACCAGACCCAGATAATGTCTTCAATATTTTTGCCAGACATCAACGAACTCAAGGTACAAAACTGTGTTATAACTATCACTCAATATTTTCCATATAATTCTGAGTCTCCCATATTAAATCTATAACTTTATATGAGACTTCACATTTTTTTCCATTTTGAAACATAGATTGTTGTTTAATGTTAACTATTAACTTTAAGACATCAACAAATGCGTCGTATCGTCTACTGATACTGCAACCTACTGTTCAGCCATTGTATAAATATTGCTTACCAACAGATGATATTTTAGTGACACCACCAGAAGTAATTATTGTGTCGCTTTACAGTTGCATGTGAGGCTCTAATTGGCATATCAAGACTCCTGTCAAGCATGCAAAGGATTGATATGCATAACAAGTCTTTTGTTGTATATATATGCATGCTGGGTAATTATACAAACTGTCATGTGAACATGATCCCCCGCCCACCCCCAAACTCCTTTTCTGTAAAAGCCTTACATGGTTTACTCAAATCTAAAATTGATCATGCTTTATGATATTTCTTGTTGCATACTTATTTTATGATCAAAATTGGAAATATTTCTCTTCTTCAGATAAACAACGACAAGGTTTCTCAGCTGTCCCTGCAGAACCGCAGAAAATTGAAGAGGAAGTTCGAAAGGACCATGCCTCTTCACAACAGACTGCACCCAAGGTCACAACAAGGACTACACAAAATAGTTTTCCTAGAACCAGAAGTCCAGGAGTTGGTGCTAGAAGTAATAGTCCTGGCATTGGTTTGAGGTCAGAGAGTCCTCAGGGACCTGCTCATCATAGCTTGAAGTCTAGGTAATGCCATGTCCTATAGATAATTGGCTATTTGTTTGAGTGATGCTCTATGATTGCTGAACAGCTGCATAATTATGTGAACATTTTAAAAATAGCATTCTTTTACTTGAAACTTCTGAGCATTTTTTTTTCTTCATCTGAATTTTCTTACCTATCTATTGAAAGTAATTTTTATTTAAACAAAATTGTATCAATGCTGGTTCTCTGCAGACCAACGTTGTTTTATACTGTAACAAACACACAAATCTGAAGTTGAAATTTACAATTTGCAGTTGTATGCACTTGAGTGACATTAGCCGCAAGGAGTAACTTAAGCCACAAGAACATGGGAACATTAAATCATTTGTTCTATTTTTAAATCTTATTATTTCAGGAATGAAGACACCAGACAAAAGACCTCAGTCAGCTTTAAACCACTGTCTGTTGATAGTGAACAGGATGACACGTTCCATGAAAGTTCTTATTCTAGACCTTTCGAAGCGTAAGTCTTTTCTACTGTGGAATATTTTGTATGCCAGGAAAGCACTTTAAACTTGGCATAACCACTTAATTTATGTCATTCTACGCTCCAGTATATTTATTTTCTACTATGCACCCATAAGATCATTTTGTAAATGCCTTCCCTTAGTGCCTTGTATGTTACAACAGAGCTTCCTTGAATAAATTTGTTTGCAAAACATGCGTTTCAGGTAATATCTTACTCAAGGAGGTTTCATGTAAACGACCGTGGCTTCCATGCTGTACGTAATTCAACTACTTGTTAGGAAATAAAAGTTTGAAATAAAAAGTTCATTTTGACCTGTTTTCCCATCATAATTTACTATAATAGTACTTGTATTGGCCTTGTATCCTTATTTAATGATTCCTTACCATCTTAGTGTACCATTGACAATGATTGAAGATTGGAAAAAAATGCAAAAATAAAACATTTATTTTGGATACAGGTAAATAGATAAGTGATCCTATGTAGGAAAGATTTGTGATAGATTTGTGTAAGGAATAGAAATGTGACTTGCTGTTTTCAATTCTTCTTATTTTTACAGAGTTAAAGAGGATAGGAGTAATCTCAAATCTGAAAAAGCTTCAGTCATGTCTCATACCAAAACTAGTCAAAAACATTCTGCTGAATTTGATACAGATACGTCAAGTATGGATGACTTCTCCAGAGCTGAGGTTGGTATAAGGTTTATAAAGTATATGGTCAAAATTTCTGTTTCAAAATAAATAAATTTTTTTGGAGATACATCTACTCCTTGTCATTTTTGTGGTTGCTTTTATTTCAGTGAATTTGCAACACAATAAAAAAAATTGTGATTTACTGTAAAAAAGTGTAAATTATTTTAATACCCGATTAAATAGAAAATCTGTGTAAACTCATACCAGCATTTGTAAACAATACTTTTGGTGAAAAGAATGTCCAACTTTATTACTGTATGCTGTAGTCATTATTTTAGGTAAAATATAGTATGAAGTTAATTATTTACTGTTTTTGTTATTTCTTTATTAATTATAGGAACCTGAAAGACGTTTTCCCCCTCCCATTCATTCAGACGATGACTCCACCCCTAAGGCATCTTTACGATACTCTCCTGATACTCTGGAGAGAAAGTTTTACACAGAGTTGAACCAGTTAGAAAGTATGGAAGAGTCCATGCGCCAATTGACAGGTGTAGAAAGGACAAGGGCTGTCTCAATGGCTCAACAAGAGACTGTTTCACTTGCTCAAATGTTGAAAGTAAGTTAATTTGCAGTGAAGTAGAAAATGGGTTTCAGCTGATAAAATGGACTATTGCTGAGATTTTCCTCGGCTTTTGGCTTTGTTTTTCTTCATTTGATACCTACAAATGTTATGTCTACACCTACAGATTTTGATGTCAGTCTGGCCTTTACAAAAAAGTAAATGATTTTTGATTAAGTTTGAATTTTAGAAACAGTTTCTAAATTTACTTCTCTTAATCAAACCACAATATGTCTTCATATGTAAAGTAAAGACACCTGTTCACTGAGAATTCCCTTGGTGGAAGACATTTCTTTTGCATTGTTGATCTTGTTCAGTCTAATACCAGTTTATTTTTTATAAAACACATGTTGATTTTGCTTTTATTGTGATCGAAAATCAAAATACAGTAGAACTTCAATAACTCGAACTCGCAGGGGTCGCCAAAAATAGTTCGAGTTATCGGTTGTTCGAGCCACCGAAGTTGGACAACCTCCGGAAATGTATCTATTCCGTACAATGACAGATTTTGTTTATAAGTTGCTCGGTAATTTTCCTACACGCCATATGGTTGTTTTTGGAACTAAAATTCGTTTTGAATGTATGTAGATGTTTATTTCATGAACTATGACACAAATAAAGTTATTTTAGGTGTAACAGTTTGTGAAATTTGAAATTTTTACATCGCTTACTATTTACTTCCGTTATTGCGCAAAACCCTGTTTATACTCGGTATATCCATCGCAGTTAAATTAAGTAAATAATTTCCACAATATTTATTGCCGACACATTTTTCATAAATTATTTTAGCTTAAGTATTTGGTTTTTAATATCAATTTAATCACAGTTGTCAACAAGTCGTAAATGATTTTTAATTGAAATATTTTCGTTGATTTGATAATCCGCTTTTATTAAAGAAACAATTAATGTCTATTTGCCTGTTCAAACTAATCACCAGTCATGACATAATTATTATCTATTTTTTTTAATTGACATACCTGTATTAATTGTTATGGCTTCTGTTATCCGTGTCCTTTGTACCTGAAGTTAATTGCTTGGCACTGACGCTTATAATTTTAGTCCGAGTTATTGATGGTGACTTACATGAGTTTACTATTAAAGGGACCTATAAATGAGTTCGAGTTTTGGAGAAATCAGTGTTCGAAAAACCGGGGTTTTTTGTACAAACATATATAGAAATAAATGTCGGGACTTTAAAAACAGTTCGAGAAATCGGTGGTGTTCGAGCCATCCGAGTTCGAGCTACCGAAGTTTTACTGTATTCCATTATTTAGGTACAAAATTGTTAATATAAAACTAAATTAACTATTGTCTCTTACGTCAATAGGCTAAGCAACAAACCCATGAACGAGAAATGAAACTTTTAGAGATAAAAGTTCAGCAAGAGAAAATAGAGGCAGCACGTATTGAGCAGCAGATGGAAGAGGCCAAACAGAGGAGTAAGGAGGCAGCTCAGAATGCTAAAGATGTCATGACACGTGTTCAAGGGGATGGAAAGGAAGACCTAACCCCGACTAAATATACCTCATCTAACAAACTGGATAACAGTGATAATATCAGACCTAAACGAGGGGCAAAATCGGTAATTATTTTATTATGATTAAGGTTTGTTAGGTCAATGAAATGAATTATTGTATACCAGTCCCCTAACAGGTTGTCTGATTCATACTAAAATTTAGCAGATTTTTTTTTGTGTTTTAATTTGCATTATTTGTATGTTTAATTTTTGTTTTGTAAATGTCTTTTAAGCCTTTTAATTATAACCCACCTTCAAAGAAGAGGGTGTATACTGTTTTACCCTTGTTTGTCCATTCATTCGTTCATCTGTCCATAACAAATTTTCTGTCACAGTTTCTAAGCAACTATAGGATGCAGAAGCCTGATATTTTGCATATTGCTTTATCCTATAGTGCCATATGTTGTGTAGCGATTTTATGCTCCTTGGTCACACTTCCTGTATACCGAATGCTTTTTGTGAAAGCGTGGGTATCACTAGTTAAAAGTAACATACATATATTACAGACTCAGTCGGCCAGTGACTACAAAGGATTGCCAGACTCTGCTAGAACATACAGTGGCAAGTCCTCACTGAGAACCACTACACCGTCATACACTACATCTAGGTAAGTCAGTGGCAAGTCCTCACTGAGAACCATTAATCCGTCATACACTGCATCCAGGTAAGTCAGTGGCAAGTCCTAACTGAGAACCACTTATTTCTCTTTTTCCTTGCTTTCTGGGTACTCTGAAATAGTTTTTTAATGTGCTAAGTTTAACGTTTTGACTTGATGTTAGGTGACATTTGATATTTGTTGCTGTTAAAATGCTGTATTAAACTAATTTCAACAATTTTTCAGCTCTATCACAGCATGGTTCATTTTTAAATTGCAGCAGAAGCCAGGAGTACATGGGGTACCCCCTTGACCTTCAGCAAATCAACATTTTGTTTAATTATGTTCAGTTGGCTTTAAAAGAACATTTTATTTTAACAAGTGCTTAAAAATCTATTAATTTACAGGAGTGTGACATCAAATGTGAAGACAGCAAGTGATACACAGAAGGGTGGAGATAGTGACTCTTCAATTCGATCTGTCAGTGGTGCTGAGGCCAGAGATGAGTCCAAGTCTGAAAGTATTTTGGAGGATATTTCACAAGGTTGTCCATTTTTTACAAACAATAATATGATGTATTAAGTTGAACTTTTATGCATTGTGACTTAAAATAAAAAGGTACTTTCCATCCTGTATATTTGTATATTGATGCATTGTTGCCTACACAATGATTATAACTGTAAGGTTCACTGTTTTCATTTTGCATTACTGCTGATTTAAAAAATTCAACAAGTTTTCTGAGATTTATTCTCATGTCTTATGCAAATATAGATATATAAAAAAAAATTTTGAATGAAAGCTGGTTTACAGTTATTGTCTATAGATATTACAATTAACTTTTTTTTTAAATGTCTTGAATTACTGCAAATTTCTGCTATTAAATGTCTGCTTGTATATTTTTTGTTGATGAAGAAAAAGATTTATTGAAAGTATTTTTTCTATCCCAGCATCTGGGGATGAATATTCAATAAATTTTGATGACACCATGACTGAAGATGAAATTGAAGAGAAATCATTCAAGGCCATCTTACCCTCAGAAAGTCATCGTAAACGTGCCAAAAAACATCACCATGACAACATGTCGGTCACTTCTGATGAAGGTTCTGGTAAGCATTCCTCAGGCCAGTTATATAAAATAATTATTGAGCTCAAGAAAATTATTTCGCAGTTCTTTATGTCATGAAAAAAAAAATGTTACATAAGCATTTTTCCTCTTTGCATAAAAATAGTATGTGTTTAAATATTTGATAGAAAAAACTCAGCTGTAGTCTGGCAGTTTGCCCATTCATTTTACTTTTAGGCAGCTATTCCATTAAAAAGTATATAGGGGAGTTAGGAATTATTTTGTCATTTTTCTGATTGGGGTTATTCCTTAAAAAAGATATATAAAAAAAGAAGTATGGCAGTTCAGAATGGTCCCACACCACAGAAATGTTGTCTGCTGTAACTACCAGGCATATAACCATTGACGACTTTAAACCCTTGTCCCAAAATGTAACCATTGACGACGATAAACCCTTGTCCCAAAATGTAAAATTCTTTTATAATCCTCCCCTATACTTTTTGTTGGAATAGCCTTGTTATATGAGTCTAACACTAATAATACTAATTGTTTTGTTCATTAATGTCATACACCTATTTTACAGTGCCAAACACACCAAGGATATCGGTAGATGACCTTGGCTCTTACGTCTTAGGAGAAGATTCCTTTAATAAGTTTACAGAGGAAATGGTTAAACAATTCATGAAGGAAGAAGAAATGAGAGCCCAACATCAGGTACGACATGACAAAATATCTGGTGGAGTTAAAACCCAGCTCAATTTGTTCATCTAGGTGGGGGAATACAAATGGATGTCTGAAAACATTTTAACATCCTAAAGTAGCATGTGCAGCAAATTACCACTTGCATTCTGAACACCTCTAGATTTTTGTTTATCAATAATTTCTAATTAAAACCCTATCCAGTTCAAGTAAATTATTTTATATTTATATGTATGGTTAAAATATGCTAGCATTATACATAGTCAAGCAATGAAAATAGTAAAAGACATTTTGATAGAGCAAAATATTCATAAACTTATAGAACTGTTACACAACATCAATTGAATTCATGAAAAAATTTAGTGAGAAGAAAATTGCTGCTGGTTGTTATGCAGGATTGATTTGAAGAAGACTTTCACACAAATATACTTTACATCTGCCTAAAAGTAATGATAAAGCCACCTGGGAAAGGCTGGCCAGTTTGTAACCAGTCATTAAGGTGATCATGATTTGATCACATGTGTTAGTATTTGAAGACTTTTAGACAACAAAGAATGTAAAAATCGTCCTTCTTCAGTTGATAAATGTTTGGTTAATTTCTTAAGAGAAGACATATGTTATTGTTAAACGTTACAACACATATTTATTGATATCAGCACTATTACTTAAGTACAATTTGCACTTTTTCTTTTTGTTTACATAAATTTATTGTACCAATAAAACAACTCTTATGGCTTGTAAGTGATATATATTCTTATGTTTCAATAAGGATTATGGTGGGTCTTCATTCAGAACAACATTGTTTGGGCTAATGATATTTAAAACATGAATGTACTTTAAGTTGGCTAACACAAAGAAAATTTGGTAGAATAATATAATTATTTATAATAATTTGGTATTTTAAATCCTTTATGATAATGATACATATTTTCATTTTTGTTAGGCTTCACTGTTACAACTTAGAGAAAAGGCTCTCATTGAAAAAACTAAGGCAGAACTGGACTGGCTTGAACAGCAGAAACAAAGAATAAGGAACAAAGGAGCAGATGACGCTTATCCAAATATTGTGAAACGTCAACGAGGATTGAAATTGAAACTGCAAGAACAACAGGTAAGGTTCTGCCCTTATTTTTATGTACTAATGAATGTGCATTCAGAATGAGGCTGCGGTGGATGAGCTGTTATGGTATTAAAGATAATTTCTTGTCCGAGTTGCTGGGTTTTACCTGGTACTTCAGCTTGATCCACCAATAAAGACTGGATGCCATAATATAGCTGAAAAATTTCTAAAAGTGGCATAAAACTCCATTTATACAATTAAACAAAGCATTCAGAATTTGAGTTATGTATAGTAGCATGACCTAACTTGAACCAGTTAGTTATGTTAGATGATGCATGATTTTCTTCACATTTATAACTGATTTAGTTCTGTTGTCACTAAAAAATGTTTACAGAGCTGACATAATGTGACCTTTTTTGCAAATATTCCCCACATTTTAGCATTTTACAGTTACAACTTTATTTCTGCATGCTAAAATTATCTGTTCAGAAAAGCGTGGCACAAGTATGTTTTAGTGTGGGTTTGTTCATTAAAAACAAACAGAGAAGCCTCTGTGGACCAGTGGTTAAGGTAGTTAGTCTACCATTAATCATGTGCCTGTCAACACTGAGGTTGTGGGTTAGAGTCTCACTGCGGGCTCACTCCACTTGAATCTTTATGGACAAGAATTGCCAGTTTTCCTAACAAATCTAAATAATTGCTGTAAGTAGTGTTTAACTCTAGTCAAGCAAACAAACAGAAAAGCTAATGGTACTTAATTATCGGTTTTCAGGCCGAGATCAAACGAATGCGAGAGGCAAACCAAGCAGCTTCTAGAGAAAGGCAGTTATTGTTACAACAACGAGAAGAAATCAGCAGACTTCGTCAGGCTACGAAAGAGGTGAGGGGAGATGACTATTAGTTTATTTGTTTTAACTCATTTCTTGTTTCATAACTTTAAACTATTTCATATTTTAAATTGGATAAAAAAGGAAGAAAAAAATGTTCCAAAGTTTAACAGGCATTAATTTGAAACAATGTTTTTGTAGTATTAATATAAGTTGACTGATGTTTGAATGAACAGTTGCTTAACATCCAGGAACAGTATATTTCAGCAATGTTCTGGACAAGAACAGACAGTGCATCAATGGGGACTTAATTTTGGTGCCATAGAAACGGTTTGCCTTCTGTAGCAACTATGATGCACTTACTTTTTTAATTGTACAAAAAGGAGTCTTTATCATGCAAGGAGCTTGGCAATTTGTAAACACGTTAAGGTAGCACAGTAGTAAATGTTTTGGCTCTAGTCGAAAACACTAACATTACTGTGATTTGCATACCTTTCTAACATTGATCAGCATTTACCTGGACTAGGAAATTAATAAACTTTCATTTACCATTTAAAAAATATATGCCATATAAATCCGTGACCAATTCCTTTTTTCTCTAGTTAGAACATTTTGAGACGCTCCCACTTTTACATGCAATTTCTAATGCAGTGAATGTAAAAATACTACATTGTTTAAAAAATTACCAAAATTTTATCTTGCAAGATCTGAGAAAAATTTTACCACTTTTTAAAACTTAATTGATGCAGGAGCTTACAGCTGAAAAATTGTACACATCTAACCACTATTTACCAAATCAGAACACAACAAAGTATTCAGTACTGTACTTAATGTAGGGTACACAATCTGGTAACTTGTTACTGGTACACATTTACTACTGTTATGCCTATACCAAGTTTGCAAGAGAACCAATTTAGCCAATATTTCTACATCAAGTACATAGGTCATATTTGAATTAAAATCAATAAAAGATATATTGGTATTCAAAGTGTTCTTGAAAAATTCTTCTATTCTTTAGCCCTACCCAAGGAGAAAAATTGCATATGTAACTAACATGTGTTTGAAGACATCTTCAGAATAAAAATTTGCTTTACTGTCACTGCCCCTGCACTTTTAAATAAGAAAATAATATCAAAGTTCTATAACAGATACATTTTAAATGCACTAGCCTTATATTATACTATTGGCCAGCCCAATCTATGCTGGCCCACTAAGATATGGTGGCTTTCAAATAGCTGACCACTCCATCTTTTACACTATGCCATATTGACCCCTAAATTGTTTCAAAGTGGCTTCAAATTAACAGGATCTTGCTTGTAGACAAGAAACCTATTAAACAAGTACAAATAAATGAACAAATTTTAATTTAACCTGTTTTATACCTTCAATTAGTGCGAAATAAAAGTACCAATATTTCACTCAAAGGCTGTTGATAACACTAAATTCCACAAAAAATGCTACTTAAGTAAAGGAAATCTGTTTTCTCTTTTAAGTTGGATATTTTGACCCTTATTATGCCTTTACAAACCATCTGTTGAACAGGTTTTGTTAAATCATGTGCACAATAATCACTTTTTTAGACAATACATTACCATTTTTGGCTAATTTTTGCTTATTTTGGACTAAATTTTTTTTTAAATTTGAACTTGTTCCTAATAATTTGCTTTATTGTGGCCCTAAATTCAGCAATTGGGGACAAAATCTAGTTTTCAGCCAAAGGTTTTCATTGTCATATCAAAACTTTGGGAGAAATTGATCAAAAGTTCAAACTGATCAGTATGGTTTAAAATTTACACTATTTTTGGCCTAATTTTGTTATCGAAATATAATTGTATGCCCATGAATATGCCCAATTCATTGTGAAAAGTTAAGATGACCATACAGAAAGAAAGTGTAAATGGAAGAAAGACAGGAGAACACTTAACTGTGATTGTGTGTGGTTTTTTAACATGTGTATATAGAAAAATGCAAAAAGTGCTGACTTAGCAGTTTTTATAGTGTCCATTAGACAATACCTTCTTTTTGAGTACTGCCTTCAGTTAGTTTCAACAAGATATACCACAATCTATGCAAAAAATAACCTTGATTTACTCTCAGAAATAAAATCCACAAAACATCATCTGACATATAGGTAGCACAGTAGTAAATGTTTTGGCTATAGTCGAAAACACTAACATTACTGTGATTTGCATACCTTTCTAACATTGATCAGCATTTACCTGGACTAGGAAATTAATAAACTTTCATTTACCATTTAAAAAATATATGCCATATATATCCGTGACCAATTCCTTTTTTCGCTAGTTAGAACATTTTGAGACGCTCCTACTTTTACATGCAATTTCTAATGCAGTGAATGTAAAAATACTACATTGTTTAAAAAATTACCAAAATTTTATCTTGCAAGATCTGAGAAAAATTTTACCACTTTTTAAAACTTAATTGATGCAGGAGCTTTCAGCTGAAAAATTGTACACATCTAACCACTATTTACCAAATCAGAACACAACAAAGTATTCAGTACTGTACGTAATGTAGGGTACACAATCTGGTAACTTGTTACTGGTACACATTTACTACTGTTATGCCTTAAGCACTAACATATAACCAGACAACCACAAAGTAAAAGGGTTCTCCTTTCTGCCAGTTGGTGAACTCGCGGGCTGCTCTGTGGGAACCATCGCCAGCACTAATGCCCAGCATCAATCAAAAGAAAGTTTACATATTTTTAATAAAGTGATTTATACTTTATAGACGAAAGCTAAGATGAGTGGTAGACTGACTCGTCCAGATGAAGTTCACACTGAAGATGAATTTTATATGGTAAGATGTATGGAGGATTCTTATGTGTTCACTTACAATTCAACTTGGTCACTGTGATGTTTGACACGTCTTTACAAAGCACTTTTACATCAAACAAATGAGCAATACAAGTAAAATTGTTACAAAAAAACAAAAACAATGCAATATATGATAAATCCGAAGAATTTACAATTTTCCAGAGTTTTGTGTTGAGTCTGTCTTTCATGAACAAAACATTTACAGTATTAAGAATTGTAAATTTCAAATCAAGAATGGTTTAAGGTGCAGTTCTACATAATCTTACTAAAACATGTTTTATTCAACTTTAGTCTCATAAGAATTTGAATAACAATTAAAATGTAAGAATTTATTTCTTATTTTATGCAGAATGAAGATGGCAAAGATACTGACAATGAGACATCACAGAAAAAAGGTAAGTTGGAATGCCAAAAGGTCATTCATTGTTGGTGGGATTTCACTGAGTGCAAATCCAGGTTATAATATGGTGAATGTCAGGCGGGCGGGTAAACAATTTTCGTAACAGTTTTCTCAGCAACTACTTATCACATTCTCTTGAAATTTGGTATGTAGCATCAGTATGGCCTCCCATAACGTAGGATTCAATTTCTGATCTGTCTCTCACCTACTTCCTGTTTAACGAAATCCGACCATTTCTGTCTTTGAAGGATTTTCTAAGATATTTTTATTCAGTATTTTTCAACCTTTAAAAATATTAATTAATATTTGCTTGCTGTACAAGGGTGGCTTGGTCTTTATTGAATACATGGAGAGCGATGCTGTACTAATACAGATATTTACCCAGTGAAATAAATTCGATGGTATATTAAATATTTGTCAGTGTAATAAACAGTATAATCAATAAGGCATCGTTAATATTGAAAATATGATCACACATGCAGAAACGCATTTAGATTAAACTGGTGTGTGCAAAGGTTTCCATGCGCTTGTTTATTCTGATTCATTCTATAACACTCATGATCATTTTTAGCCGAGTTGCAACGAAGTTGAACTCGGCTATCATAGGGCGGCTGGGCGGGCGGGCGTCAACAATTGGTTTCCAGACCATAACTCAAAAAGTTGTGAAACGATTTTTATGAAACTTTAGGATATTGTTACATACCATAAGAGGAGGAACCCTATTGATTTTGGGGTAAATCCGTTCAATGTCAATGTCACAGCGACAGAAAAACGTTAGAAAATTTCTTGAATTAGTGGTTTCCGGACCATAACTCGAAAAGTTCTCAACAAATTTTATTGAAACTTTGGGATATTGGTACATACCATAAGAGGAGGAACCCTATTGATTTTGGGGTAAATCCGTTCAAGGTCAATGTCACAGTGACAGAAAAACGTAAGAAAATTTCTTGAATTAGTGGTTTCCGTACCATAACTTGAAAAGTTCTTAACCAATTTTATTGAAACTTTGAGATATTGTTACATACCATAAGAAGAGGAACCCTATTGATTTTGGGGTAAATCCGTTCAAGGTCAAGGTCACAGCGGCAGAAAAACGTTAGAAAATTTCTTGAATTAATGGTTTCTGGACCATAATTAAAAAAGTTCTCAACAGATTTTAATAAAACTTTGGTATATTGTTACATACCATAAGAGGAGGAACCTTATTGATTTTGGGGTAAATCCGCTTAAGGTCAAGATCACAGTGACAGAAAAACGTAAGAAAATTTCTTGAATTAGTGGTTTCCGGACCATAACTTGAAAAGTTCTTAACCAATTTTATTGAAACTTTGAGATATTGTTACATACCATAAGAAGAGGAACCCTATTGATTTTGGGGTAAATCTGCTTAAGGTCAAGGTCACAGCGACAGAAAAACGTAAGAAAATTTCTTGAATTAGTGGTGTCCGGACCATAACTCAAAAAGTTCTCAACCAATTTTAATGAAAGTTTTGGTTAATAAAATATGGCAACTGGGCTTTTGCACCCCTGTGCATATCGATTTTTTCAATATTTACTCTGTGCAGTTCATATATATAAATCTTGTGCTCATGATTGCAGATTATAAGTCGGACTCGGAAATCTACACAGAACCCAAAGCTGCAGCAGGTGGGGGAGAGAAAAGTCTGGATAAACTGAAAAAACTTCACCTTGATGAACGCTACCTGACCAAACGAGAACAACGACTGCGAGATAGAAAGAAAACTGCCAAAGAACTGTTAGATTGGAAGAAACGATTGGATGAAGAGGAGAAAGAGATATTTGAATTGGAGAAGAAAGCAATGAAAGTCTGGGATCAAGGAGAGAAAGGCAAAAAGAAGGAGAAAGAAACAGAAAAAGCCAAGGTGGCCAATAAAAAAGAAATAAAAGGTTTGTATAATTTTAATTTTTAATTTCCATTTTCATCCCTTATTTTCATATTTGACATTTTTGACTTTTTTAATGCTAATTTTATGTTTCTAGGCCAATTGTTGTCAGAACAGTAAATTTGTTTTTTTCCACACATTTTTAATTTGCATGTGTAGTTTTGTTAATTATACTTTTTTTACATAATAATGCTAGGAGTAGGCTCAAGGACATCGTGCAATCTCGGATTGAATACAAAGGTATCATATTTACTGCAGACCTGTTTTTTCAATGTAGTATTTCAGTGTGATTTGTCTGTGTAGTACAGTGAAACATGTCTGAACTGAACGAAAACATTTTGTCAAAAAAAAACATATAATATTTTGACTGATTGAATGGACAATGATTTTAAATATTGATACTAATATTGATCAAGAGTTTACACAAAATTCATGGCTTAATTTATGAAGCTTTCAGTGTATATTGAAGATGTAATTAAAAACACATGTAATCAGATCAGCTGTGGTCTTCACTGAATTCAGCACTGAAATTTCTCACTAATATTCAATGTTACAATAACTCATCTAGGAGTAATATGTCCATTTATTTTTGTATGTTTTCAGAACCACAAACAATATCCATTGCCCAAGATGATACGATTATTTCAGAGAACATTAGTTTGGCAAAAGACGAGTCCATTACAAATACCCCACGAGTGGTCAGTGCTAGCGAGAGTTCGCCTGATGATAGACAGAACAAAGTCAAACTTGGAATGAGTGAAAGTGAAAGTTCCATTGTGGAGGAAGTTAGGTCTGAGTACAGTATGGACGAGACAACTCCAGTAAAGAGTCGGAAGTGAGTTCTTATAACTTTAGTTGTATAAGTTTAGCTCTATGTAAATATTGCAGAAAGGGCACACCTTATGTAATTTACTTTCATTTATATGTGAATATCTTTTTTCCAAAAGATAAAAGAATTTTTATTCTTTAAATGAATTTCACATGATGTGTGTAAAATAAAGCCTCCCTCAACACAATAATAATCAATCCTTTGATGTATTATGTTGTATAAGTGTCAATGTAGTGCCAACCAGTTAGTAAACACAGCAGTTCTCTTGTATTTATACACATCACAGTTCTTGATTGGTTTTTTTTACAAATTAAGAAATAGATACCAGTATATTGTCTGCCTATGCGTGAAGTTTATTGCATGAATTTTACTGCTGTATACATTGGATCCTTGTTGAAATTAGCCTGTTACTGTGTATACATTTAATTCTTCCATTTGTTGAGGTGTGAGATACAGTTGCAGTTTTAAGGATTCCAATCCGTAATTTCATGGTTTTATTATACACACCCATCAAAGCAACTAGGCAAATACCATTTTGTTGACTGTATGATCTTTATATCTTGTATTTTTAGGTCGAAGCCACCAGATTCTGCCACTATTGACAGCCAGTATAGTGAAACTTTTGAAGATCCCACCAGTGTTCAAACAAGTCGTAAAAGTTCCAAGTCCCCACGGTCCCCGCTTGATAGGCTGAGCAAGCGTGGCCTACAGATGGGGGCATTAGCCGGAAGGAATATCTCCTCGCCTCGTTCCTTGTTCAGTAAAACACGAAGCTGCTCGGAGAGTGAATCTGAGGAATCGATCTCCCAACATACAGGTATTTATGTGTTAATAAATCAGCTGATGGTATTAAAGAGAAGTGCTATCAAAGTACCTCCATTTAGTTTTAGTGAAAGAGCATTCAAAGGTAGTATATGTACTGGTCAGAAACTGATGTCTTATTTATTACAAAGTTTTGTTTGGCAGGCACTGCATGTGTAAATGCTGACTATGCTAGCACTTTTATAATTAGATATTTCTGTCTTATAGGAAGGTTGTACTTATATTTCCTGGCCTTAACTACAGTAAGACTGTATAAAGGGGAGCCAATAAGTAATCTGTTAATACATGTTTTGCTAAAGGATTAAACATATGCTCGTTATAAACAAAAGCTTACCATTTGTGCTGTTATTTTTACAGATGTGTCCTATGCAGAGACACAGTCAGATCTCAGTGATTTTGAGGGTAGAGTACGAGCCCTGAATGAAGAGCTGCGACAACGAAAACAGGCTGCTGATAGACTGAAAAGAGAAAGAAAGAAAAGAAGGAGAGAAATACTCAAAAGTAAAGAAGTTGCTTTGAAGAAGCAAATTGAGGTAAAAAATTGAAAAATCAAATCAGATTGATAATTTCTTTGGCTATACATCCTCTAGTTGTCATCTACAGACAATGTACCTTTGCATTTACAGAATTGTTGTCAGACTTTTTGAATATTTATGGATAACAATCCAGATCTATGATAGACAAAATCTACTGAGATATTATTATGTAGAATGATGCACATCTTCACCGAACCACTTACATTTGTTTTTAGATTTTGTATACTTTATAATATTATATTTAGTTAAAACATGTTAATACAGTTATAATGCATACAAAAACCTTATGCATCATATAAAGAAAGTGATTCAAAAGCTGGAATCTCATTGAAGGTTTACTAAATAAGCTCCAATATGTTTCTGGACAATTTATAGAGAATAGTGGGGCCCATTGGATAAGGAAGTTAATCATCTTCTATTGATCAGATGCCTGTCTATACTGAGGTTGTGGATTTGAGTCTCACTGCAGGCAGGGTGTGCTCGACCAATTGACAAGGATTGCCAGTTTTTCTGCGGTAGGTTGGGGGTGTTTACTGGGTACCCTTAAAAACTGGGTGCCATGATATTGCTGAAAATTGGTGTAAGTGGCATTAAACCACATCCCAACAAACAATATAGAGAATAATATCAAATTGATTTCAAAATAATAAAAATTAATTGTTGAAGTATTATGTCATGTATCAAGTTCATAAATTCAGTTATCATATTTGACAGGCTTATGATAACCAGATTAGCCAGCTGAAGACAGAACTTCAGAAAGAAATGTCACACGAACCTGTCAAGTCCAGTGTGAAGCCTCAGATCAAACAGCCCAAAGTCAGTCCAACTAAAAACCTCAAATCACCATTGAAACAGAATGACGAGAGATCTAGCAACTCTAGTTACGACGAATCTGCTCAGAATTCACCAACAACGATGGAGGATAAAGGTGGCCATTTTTTATGTTGATTGTAACCTCCATAAAAATATAATTAAACGTTTAAATGTCTGTTTTCATTTTAGCAAACATCTGTAGATTATATTATATTTCTTTATCCTGCTAGCTGGAGTTGGTATTTAAAATTGGTAAATTTGATAAAATACAATTGCAAGGGTACAAACAGCCTGAATTGCCAAATTTTTAAGTGTCCTGATGCAGTTTTTGAGATAGTGCAAATCTGTGGATTTATTTTAATTTTTTTTTTTGGTCGGTAGGGTAGGAGGGGGTGTAAATACTTGTGAAAAACAATAATTCAAGCACTTGTTTGTAATTTGCAGTTGAATTTTCGGAAACATTGAGTTGAAGGTAAGGTCAGAAAATTAGTCAAAGGGAGATAATTCAGTCTGATTACTACATATTGTGAATAAAGTCATAGAAAAAATGGAGATACAACGCATAATTTATTGTATAAATATTCTATGAGTGTAAGAATCCAAAAGGGTAGTGTAGGATTTCAGTCCTGAACCCCTCAAAAAACCTCAAATCTCATATTCTTAAGAATTGGAAATTTTCCGGAACACTCTTGACAAACATTAGATAGTAAATTCCTATTCAGTTCATTTCTAGTCCTTTTTGATAAAGATAACAAATTTTGCCATTATTACAGATATAGAAACATCTGCTGAATGGAATTAAACATCTAAGCATTGATTACAATACCTTATATCATATATGGTTAGTTAATACATGTATAACATATGTGTTTTAGTCCCCCTTCTTATAGAATAGCACCCGCTTTTTTTCATAAGAATTGTATAAAATATTCTCTGACCAGATACCACCTAATACAATATGCCACATTTATAGTGCAGAATGGGTGGTGTCATATGGGAATTAATGTTTACTTTCAGCTGGTGGTATTACTGTTTTTACTAGATCAATCAAGAAGTTGTTTTCTTCTTTAACAAAATTCTATTTGTTTATTTCCAGAAAGCAAACTTGTTCCTTCTGACCAAAAACCTGCTGTAGCCCCATCAAAAATACCTACGAAGATTCTAGATAAGATATCAGAGGGAAGTGAGTCGTCTAAATCGCAAGCAACTGTAGAAGCAAAAAAGCAAATGGTAAACGGAGAGGATGAATCTATAAAAGAGGAAACTGATCTGATAGAAGAGGAAATTTCTGAGGCTGAAAGTTTTACTGAAAAATCAAAAACATCTTCTGGTTTGCTTAAAATTCCTAAGTCTCCAAAGTCTGATGGGAAAAGTCCAAGAGATGATTCTCTTAAATCTGACATTAAAAGTCCTAGAGATGACTATTCATATCAAGATGATTTTACTGAAGACATTACCACTACTCATAAAATTACAAGTGCCCGTAGCTTGCCACATTCAGAAACTGTAGATTTGAAACCACAGCCTTCACCACGGTCAATAACAGAAAACATTATTTCGGAAGTTATTAGTGAGCATGTAGGTAGTCATATCGATGATGAGTCATTCATTAAACCTCTAAAGAATGTGCTTATTGAATATAATGATGACAGTGATGAACCTAAATCGCCTCCATCAACAACAAAAACTGATTCACGTCCCTCAAGTGGGAAAAGTGTGTCTAGTTTCTATGATGAATCTGAGTCTGACAGACCAGGTGATGTAAGGTTACGCATTTCACCAGATAAATCTGCTTATAGTGAGGAAGTTACAACTGACGAATCTCCAATTCAGACTAGCAGACGGGCAGACACTATGATCCCCGGTGGATTGCTTGACATTGACCAGTTGCTTGGGCCAAATCAAGATGAAGAGGATGAGGAAACCCCTCTGGCATCTCCACGTGATGAAGAGCCACAATCAGCAACCGAGGACGAAAAAACTGAAGATTATCGGGAATTTACAGTGGGTGATCGAGTGCAGGTTACTGGCCCTGATGGCAACAGGCAGTGTGGTACTCTCATGTTCAAAGGAAGGGTTAAATTTGCCCCAGGAATTTGGGCTGGAGTTGAATTGGAGTCACCAGATGGCAGGAACGATGGGCTTTATGAAGGAGAAAGGTACTTCACGTGTAGACTTAACCATGGTGTTTTAGTACCAGCCAATGATATGTCAAATGCTCCTCTCCCAAAAATGAGAAGTCCTTTGCGTACCAGTCAGGAGAGTTTGGTAAGGAGTAGTCTGGACAGTAATTTAAGTGGAAATACATCTGCTGATCAAGATGAATTAAATAAACTTATAAAAGAAGCAGATGAAAATGTGCGAATTTTTGAAGATCAACAAAATCAGGAAAGATTAGCAGACAAAATAACTGACGATATACTAATAGACTTGGTAAACAAAGAACGAGATTTTATTTCAAACAAAACTGCTCCACCTGTTGCACCCAAACCTCAACGATCAAAAGATGGTGTTCGGAAAAATGAATCTGAAAATATTTTAGTTAATGGTAATCTTAATGATTTGGAGAAAGAAATTTTCTCACAGAAAAATTCAAAGACCTTGAACTTGACTGATAAACTTGTTAATTCCTTGTTGGATGATGCTTTAACTAAAATGATAACAACCAGAAATAAACAACGAAACAGAGGTGGTGTGGTGAATAATCTGATAGATTTTGATGACTTTCACGAAGAGACACAAACTAAAGTTCATATTTCACCATCAGAAGAGTTGTTAGGTGTACTAAACAAACCAGATTCTCCTATTGTTCCAGCAGATGTTCCTCAAAGACCAGGTTCACCATTGCCAGGAAGTAAGCCAAAGGGCATTAATCAGGTGAGGAAACTGGAGAAATTATGCCTATAAATGTATATTCTATATGACTTCTATAAATTACATGCAATGAGCATTTTTATCAGTGTTATCTGACTTTTTCTATTATTCATTGTTTTCTAGTTTTTGCAGATCTTTCAGGGATCGACATTAACTGTAAAACCTACTTGTCCATTCGGACAAGTAACAGTCAGGTTTTACTTGTCCGAAAGTACAAAGTACTTGTCCGAATTTTGACAAGTTTAACTGTTTTGCCATATTTCAATTTTGACTCAACTGCATCGAAATTCGACTTTTATATTAATTTTTTTCTGAACCTTACACTGACAAGTGGCACGAAATGTCAATTAAGATGAAAGTTATGAAAATTTTATGACAGAAATCGAACTTCTTTCCATTTATTTGTATCAATAAAACGACAATTAATTCATTCATTTCATTATTTTATTGAAATAAATTGTTTTAGTCTAAAACATCGGACAGTTGTATTGTAGTTATTTTAGAACATTTTTCCAGAAAGGCCGATATAAAATTAGCATCAACGATTTCATTGGATGATTATTTATAATAAGTAAGAGACGGGATTTCATGGGTTATTGTTAAGTGACGCGTGTTTATATTTAGAAAAGGGGAATTTTGGTCGCAATGCAGGGTTTTATTTTTAACACAATTAATGCGAGAATCTCCGCTTAAAGGACTTTTTAAAAATTTACGATTGTTCTAGATAAATTTGATTTTATTTTCACTTGTCCGATCGGGCAACTGAAACAAGCTTTTTACTTGTCCGAATTGTATTTTTACTTGTCCCGGACAATCGGACTACCGTTAATGTCGATCCCTGTCTTTCTTTGACCTCATTCACTGTGGAACCAGACTTTATACAAATTAATAATTACTGCCTCTAAGCTGTGTATACAGCTGGATACCATAAAACTATTGTACTCCATTGGTCTTGTTTAAGACTGTTACTTTGATATTGCCATTAAAACATATGCTGGGAAGTTACTGTAAAATGCTCATGGTACTTGTTTCAGTTTTTTTAGCAAGAAATTTTGTTAAAAACAGCAGTTTGAAAGTGAATTATCTGTGTTTTAACATTCATGTGCCAAATTTTTGAAACATATATGAACAAGTGAAAATGTTTGTAATAAAAAGTGATTGTAGTGTAGATAGATATACATATCTTGATGGTTTCCAAGTGGTTTTCAAGATTTTCATATTGTTTTGTGGATACAAAAGTACTTCAGTGACATAATGACAAAATGTTCTTTGTTAATGTTAAAATCCATTTTGTTGTCAACTTAAATTTAATTGTTGACAATAAGATATTGCATCAATTTTTAACACTTTTAAGTACATTAAAGGTATAATTGATGTTTCTAATTTTAGAATGACCTGAATAGTTTACGTGACGATATGAGAGACTTACTGGGTGGGGATGATGATTATTTTGATGATGAATTACTGAAACCAGGAAAAGCACCACCTCCATACCCAGGAAGTCAAGGTAAGAGTTGTTTCCCTTGCATTTTATATAAATTTGTTTCTTTATTTTTCCACTGTGGACTAGATTTGCTCAACTTCGATCTCGAAGGTCTTGGGGTTTTCTCTGGTACCCAAGCTTCCTCTCATACAAACTAAATGCCATGATGTAGCTAAAAATAGCTGAAAGTGGCCTTAAACATCATTTAAACAAAACAAACAAAAAACTTTCATTTTCTGATAACATAGCTAGAAAATAAGACGTTTTTCAGATGAAGTTTGTAAGTTTTTTTATGCCCCCGCGACGACATGTCGGGGGGCATTAAGTTTTACTCATGTCCGTCCGTCCCTCTGTCCGTCCGTACGTACGTCCGAACAAATTTCCGTCAAGCTTTTCTCAGAAACCGTACATGAGAAAAATTTTAAATTTGGCAGAGTGGTTCAGTATCACAAGTTGTACGTCCTAAGCGAATTTCAGACCTGTCAGACAACTACTTCCTGTTTGGGACCTCATTTGTACGTAAATACGTCCGTCTGTATTTACAAATTTCCGTCAAGCTTTTCTTAGAAACCGTACATGAGAACAATTTGAAATTTGGCAGGGTTGTTCAGTATCACAAGTTGTATGTCCTAAGCGACTTTCAGACCTGTCGGACAACTACTTCCTGTTTGGGACTGGGCCGATATGAAAATGTGTTAACACAAGTATGAAAATTTCCGTCAAGCTTTTCTCAGTAACCGTATATGAGAACAATTTGAAATTTGGCAGTGTGGTTCAGTATCACAAGTTGTATGTCCTAAGCGACTTTCAGACCTGTCGGACAACTACTTCCTGTTTGCAACTGGGCCGATATGAAAATGTTCTAACATGAGTATGAAAATTTCCGTCAAGCTTTTCTCATAAACCATACATCAGAACAATTTGAAATTTGGCAGGGTGGTTCAGTATCACAAGTTGTATGTCCTTAGCGACTTTCAGACCTGTCGGACAACTACTTCCTGTTTGCAACTGGGCCAATATGAAAATGTGTTAACATGAGTATGAAAATTTCCGCCAAGCTTTTCTCAGAAACTGTACATTAGAACAATTTGAAATTTGGCAGGGTAGTTCAGTATCACAAGTTGTACGTCCTTAGCGACTTTCAGACCTGTCGGAAAACTACTTCCTGTTTGCGATTGGGCCGATATGAAAATGTGTTAACATGAGTATGAAGTTTCTGTCAAGCTCTTCTCAGAAACCGAACATGACAACAATTTGAAATTCAGCATTGTGGTTCAGTATCACAAGTTGTACGTCCTAAGCGACTTTCAGACCTGTCGGGCAACTACTTCCTGTTGGGACTGGGCTGATATGAAAATGTGTTACCACGAGTATGAAAATTTCCGTCAAGCTTTTCTCAGAATCTGTACACAAGAACAAATTGAACTTGGGCAGGGTGGTTCAGTATCACAAGTTGTACGTCCTAAGCAACTTTCAGACCTGTCGGACAACTAGTTCCTGTTTTCAACTGGGCCGATATGAAAATGTGTTAACACCAGTATGATAATTTCCGTCAAGCTTTTCTCAGAAACCGTACATTACAACAATTGGAAATTTGGCAGGGTGGTTCAGTATCACAAGTATCCTAAGCGACTTTCAGACCTGTTGGACAACTATTTCCTGTTTGGGACTTACTTTAGCTGGGGCATCCGTGTCCCATGGACACATTCTTCAATTTTTTATTACTGAAATAATTAGTTATAATGTTTGAAATAAAATTTTAAGTACTGATTTAAATCAACAATCAGAATCTAAACTGTTTCTTTATCTGCAAGTCTGAAAGTGCAAACTCCGGTTTTCATATGTTGAGATCTTGTGGGCTGGAAAAATTGGGTATCTATTTTGTGTAATTAACTCCTCCGAGTTTTCAACCCAGATCCCTGAAGCTTCACAGAAAGATGCACACAAATTGAAATTGTGAACCTGCAATCATGGAATTGTTGTGGCATTGTTCTAGGATTTTTTTTCCTATTCTTCCAGGCTTAGAAACTTTGTCATTTTTTTTTTATTTTTCAAAAGAGTGTACCTATTTTGTGTAATCAACTCCTCCTACAGCTTTCAACACATATCCTTGAAACCTCATAGAATGATTGCAAACCTATTGCCCCTGATTATATGCAATTGTTCAAGGAATTTTTTCCCATTTTTCTAGACAAGGGAACATTTTTGAGTACATTTAATACATGATGGTTCTGTTTTTTGTATAATCAACTCCTGTGCATTTTTTTTACACAGACCCAAAACCTAATTACAACAACTTTTAAACCATTCCCTATTTATAAAGGCACTTGCTTTGCAACCGAGCTATTTCAGACTTTTGCAATTGTTATATATTTAGGCATGAGTTGTGAGTCATTAGAGCATAGAAACCTAGGGGCATAGAAATGTAAAACAGAGAAATACAGTATTATGGCTGTGAGTCTGTACCTATTTACTTTTTGGTGAATTACTCCAAAAAACTGGGGAACTAAAATGCACATCTATTTGTTTGATTTCAGAGGGACAAATCATGAAAGCAGAATTACAGAAAATAGCATCTGAAGACTTGTATTATGCAGTGCCACATGAAAGGGAAGAAGTTGGTGGCATCGTGGCTGATTGCGTTGAGGCATATTGGCAAGTTAGGCGTTGTGGGGAACCATTAGATAATGTTAAAATTCCTGAGAATTATTTTTCAAATGAGGATACAAATGGTGACCTTGACAGTAATAGTAGGCGTGTGTTTAAGAAATTACTTTTTGATTTGACAGGGGAGGTAATTCGAGACATTTATAAAGATGAAGAGGATGAACCTCCTCCGTGGCAAAAACCAAAACGTAGACAGCAAAAATATTTTCGAGGTGCTTCACCGCCTACAACGATTGATAATTTGACTCCTATTGTTCAACAAGCTGTGATAAATACTTTGGGTCTGAATGGCTCTCGTAAAGCCGACAAAAATAAATGGACAGTGCGGAAACGGAAAGACCACGTAGATAATATTCTAGTGGAAGAGTTACGAGAGGAAGAGCCACGCTGGATTAACTATGATGAGGACGAATTAGCTGTTAAAATGCAGTTGACAGATACAATATTTGACATGTTATTGAACGATACTGTGCAAACAATGAATAGAGTTTATCAGAAAAAGAAGCTTGGTAGTAAAGTGTGAAGTCATGTGATATTGTATGGAATCATGTGAAAGTCATGTGATATTTGACCAAGAAAAGTGTCATGTTGCATTTGTAAGGGTGAAATGATGTAGTCGTTTGAATTATGATTGGTTAACATTTGCAAGTCATGTGATATATTTTGTACGAGAGTCGTGTGATCTGTACATATATAACTATTTATTTTTGGGTAGCGAGATCCAGTGATATTGTGTGGTGCTATAGGTTGTTTATTTTTAGAATACAGTTAATCGTACTGTATGTTTTGGAATTTAGAAAAACAGAAAAGTACCATAATATAGTCTCTATAATAATTCTGTGAAATTGTTTAATCAAATGTTTAGTTTCGGAAATAGTTCGTACTTTATCAATAGATGGGAAGATGGATTTCAGAATGTTATACTTTGATACAAATAATCTTCCACTAGGGATGGATTCAGTTAAAAAGAGAGTAGATTGTTTAAAAAGAAATGTAATTGATTTTAATCAACATTAAATGTAAAAAAACTGGTATTTGTCCATCGATTTGTAATAGTTGCCTTACATTCCGTCCAGGCAGTGACCAGTACTGAGGAAATGGCTAAAATACAAATATTCCGTCCATGTTATCCAAATTTCGGCATTTTAATAGTTAAAACCTGCTGTTCAGATTGTACTACAAATAAATGTTTAATTTTCTTATTTTAGCTGATATTCTTGAATTATACATCTAATCCAGTTTACTAACATTAAATTGGAACACATTAATAAACTCCAAACACTGCCATAGTTTTAATTTACAATTTAAGATTGTAGTGTATCAGACATACACAAAGCATTTAAAATTGTATGTGTATTTTATGTACAAGTTGAAGAAATTAATTTTTATGATTTTTGTTGAATATGTATTTGTTAAAGACAGAGATGCATTTAAACATTACGATTTTTTGTATTCTAACTTTTAAGCATTTTATCATAGAAAATTCACTGCATATAGTGTGGATTGCCTCCCTTTGATTGCTTCCGAAATTACAGTTGCATCTATTTTTATACCTTTGTCCTTGAAGCATTAACGGTACTTTGCCAATAAAATGGGTTTCCTATAAGAATTATATTTTATTAAGTCTTGTTATGGATTTTTATTCCTTTTTCAAATCCTTGTCAGGATGATTCACCTATATGGCACTTTAACTTATGAAGTTTTTCAGTTTATTGGAAACCCATTGTTTGCTCAATATTAGAAAGATTGGCTGTATGAAAGTGCTAGAATATAGTGCCAAACTTTAGACTGTGCCACTTTGTTATTGTCTTGTCTGTTCTTAACTGTACACTTTTATTGTAATTTTTTTCATAGATTCAAGCAGTGCTTAAAAAAATTAATGTTACATTAAAATATCTCCAATGCATGTGCTTCATTTTCTAAATTTAAATGAATCAAATTGATAATAAAATTAAACACTTCAAATTGCTTTTTCTTCCCAATAACCAAGAACAACAATATCTTGTCACAATTTGCATAAAAAATATTTGATGCATTCATCTTTTGTTAATTTGTGTTTTCTTTCTTTAGCTTTTTTGTCCTGTTATCAAGTTTCTGTATTTTCATGTTGTTGAGATTTTACAGTCTATTAATTTGTACAAGACTTTTTTTTTATAAAGATCTGAAAATTTTGTAAATTTTTGTTCTGTCTGTATGTATATTCGTCATAGATGGCAGCAGTGTACAGTTTAGAGAAACTATTTATTTATTTAAATGTACAAATATTTAACTTTATTCATATATTTATTCGATTTTGTACATTGTTTTCCTTCTCAAAGAATCACTGTAGATTGATGTCATGGGTACCAGTGTTTGAGGTTTGGGAAAAAGATGCTGTTACTACGGTTACCAAATTTAATGGTTTATCATATGGTGTTATCTGAGAAACTTGGAATTTGTAAATAAGAACTGTCATTCTAGTCCACTCAAATGGATTAAAATGATATGCAACAAATAATTAATCTGTAGCAATTTTAAATTGAACGACAATTTGGCTTAACAAGTTTGTGGACATTTTGATCATTCCAGCGTTTAATTGAAACAAATTGGCCATAAGTATTTATATTTCCATAATCTTTTTTAAATACTTGGGAATATATCAATTATGGTCATTTCTATTAAATTGTTGAGTTATCTCCCATTTTCAGAAATAGGTTAATTTGTTGAATTATCTCCCATTACATAATTGTTTTAAAGGGCCATGTATGAAAAAAAAATTACAATTCTCAATGGGCTATCTTTTTTAGATGAACGATTCTACACTATTTTTGGGAAATAAGACAAATTGATGCTATATTTTTCCATTTTCAGTCAGTACCAAACAATTTCTTATGTTCATTGACTGTGATGATCCAAGATCTTCTGAAATAATTACTCTTAGTTTCATGAAATTTTGGATAATTGAAATCTCAGGTGGTTTTTTTTCTTTTTATTTTTTTTTATATTTTTGACTTGTATTATTAAATTAATAATGTAATAAAATGAGTTGCATATGAGTGATCCATTTCGTCTTGTAAATTTCCAAAGCATGCTGATTTCTATACAAAGTATGTTTTATTAATGATAGTGCTTTATACATGTGTAATTAATTTAAACCAATTTGTGTTAGAAAACACTGCAGTAGAGTGATTCATTTACCAGGATTAGTTCCTAACAATTTTTTATGAAATTTCAAATTGTAAATGTTCTTGAACTGACATCCAAACCATTGTTATTTACTTGAAATTTAAAAACTTCCAGGTAATCTAGATCATCTAAAAACTTACAGGTAACCTAGATCATGAACAAAACTTCCAGGTGATCTAGATCATGAACAAAGTGGTATTTGTTTACTGGCAAATTTTATTTATAAACAAAGGAACATTGAACATTTATTGTAAGTCGACTTCTTCACATCTGTTTAACAACCACAAATTGGGTTTCAGTTCAGGTAGTAAATGCATGTGTTATTTGTTTTGCTGTTAGGCCTAGCCTTGTAGTCAGTATTACTGTTGTAAGGAGTTATCTCCCATTGATATTTATTTGCATAAGGGATAATTAATTTTTCTTAACAGAGGGAGAATTCGTGCACCTTTTCTACTTTTTGTAATGACAATGGGAGATAACTGATTGCTCTTTTTGGCATATAATTGTTAATTGCAAATTAATTACCATTCCATGATTATTTGTATTTCTATAAATAGAATAAGTCAATGGACCAATATAACATTTTGTATTTTTCCATAAATTATTTTGTATATTTGTAGTAGTTCATTTCATTTTTGTAATCTATGCAAAAAATTGTAACACTTGTGCTTCTCTACATAGAGGCATAGAAATAAAATCTAACAGAAATTACATGCATATGTTAGTTTATTATTCTATTAATAGGAATAAATAGATACAGGAACAGTGACCTCTAAACACTAGGGATTTTTAGTGCTGCATTTATTTAAACCTTGTTGCCCCAGGATATGTAGCGCTGTATTTATTCAGATCTTGTGGCACTAGGAAACATTTATGGCTTCATTTATTGAAAGCATGTGGCACTAAGAAACATGTAGGGCTGCATTTTCTTGAGATCTTGTGTCAATGGGGAAATGTGCTACATTGATTGTGACCTTGTTTCACTAGGAAACATGTAAATCTTCACGGCGCTAGAGAAACATATAGGGCTGTATTTTGTTGAGACCTCGTGCGGCTAGTGAAACATGAAAATCTGTATTTCGTAGAAACCTCGTGGAACTAGAAAAACAGAGCTGTATTCCGTTAAGACCTCGTGGGACTAGAGAAACTTGAAAAGCTGATTCTGTTTAAGATCTCGTGACACTGGAGAAACATATAGAGCTGTATTTCGTTGAGACTTCATGACAGTAGAGAAACATATAGAACAATGCATTTTGTTGAAACTTCGTGGCACTAGAGAAACATACAGAACTGTATTTTGTTGAGACCTTGTGGCACTGGAGAAACATAGAGCTGTATCCTTCGAGACTTTGTGGCACTAGAGAAACATACACTATTAGGGCTGTATTTTTGTTGAGACGTCATGGTACTAGAGAAACATATAGAGCTGTATTTTTTTTAGATCTCGTGGCACTGGAGAAACATATAGGGCTGTTTCTTGTTTAGACCTAGTGGCACTAGAGAAACATACAGATATGGGAAGTTGGAACATACTGCACTTTAGTGTTTTCTTAAAACATGCCCAGTATTGTTCGACCTTTCTAAAGACAGTAATGATTAGGTTCATCAACCAGAGGAACATGCTAATTTTTGTTATGAAAATGTAAATAACTCATGATACCAGTTATAAATTTTGAAAGTGGGACCAGTCTATGCCTGAAAGCATCGTCCGGTGTATGAAAGTCGATGCCTTGAGGCATCGTTCGGCACGAGGCACGCGACGCCTCCAGGATTCCTTCACCAACAACGAAAGGGTGTGCTCCAAGCTCTATAAACACTTTGTTTAAATATTAAACTATTCTACATGCATTTTGCCTAACGAAGATACATGTTGCATCATGCTGTCTTAAAAGATTTGTCGTTTGTTTAAATAGGATTTAATGCAACTTTCAGCGATTTTGGGGACTCATATTTTTATTGTGACAAGAAGCCGGAGTACCTGTTGAAAACCACAGACCATCTTAGGCAAACTTGAACTAATTTTTTAGAGCGCACTCTGCAAAACTGAGCTTTAAATCCAATTAAAAACAAGTTCAAAAACACACTCCCCGCCTCAATAGTATAGATGACATACATAAAATTACTGATGATATAAATACATGAAGACACGATACCCTATGCTTTTCAGTAAGTAGAAGCCAGGCTTCTTTAGGTACATATGCTAAACTTTTAGGATCCGGAGTTTCTACAAATAATAAAAACAGATTTGTTTTTATTGCATATTCTCAGTGTGATAATGTATCATTTACAGATACTTTAGTTACTAATATGGTTAAGATCATGTTATGGTTTGGGTTAGCACTATCTAGTGCGGAAATATTAACATTTCATTTAATTTATGCCGAAATCATTATAATAAATGTTCATATAGAACGTCTGAATAGGATGTTACTGCAATAACTTCACTGATGTATACATTTAATGAGACATTTGTTTTTGAGATTAAAAGGTTTTGGAGATCTACAGATAAACACATTAGCAAACATGACCCGAAGGTCGGGTTGTTCTCCGCGTACTCCGGTTTTCTCCCCAAATAAAAAACTGGACGGCATGATATACCTTAAAAATTGCTGAAATTATGTAATAGCAGTTTTGTTTCTCCACTGGCGTTATTGGTCGGTTAAAATACTTGGCAGTGATGTTCTTAAAACTATATGTGGTTCAGCTGTGTTTACAAATTGAAAAAAATCAGACTTTCGTTTAAACTTTTTTATCTTCATTCTGTTTTCACAGAAATCATAATGATATGTGTTCTACAAGGAATAACAAACTTAAATTGTGTTCTTATGTGAGTTTCGCGTACCAGCCGGTCATGTAAGCTTAACGGATTGCACTAATTTGAACGAGAAGACCAAGTTACTCGAACTATTGTCGGGTTGGTTAAAATTCGGGAGAAAATAGGACGGTATTTTGGCATGCAGATAGCTGATAAATCATGAAGTGTGATAAAAATCACTTATTTACAATGATAATATACATGTAGTTGAGAATTAATTACTTTAAGTGGAAATTAAATTGCAGACAGGACGGGACTGTGTGATACGGAAAGTGATAAAATTTTCATCAGATTTCTGTCTTACTATTTGTATTTAAAAATCATTGTTTACATATTATTAAGACTCAGATCAGATATAGATTCCAAATAATAATGTTTATCACATTTTTAATAAACTTAAAATTAAAAAAAAAAGTTGACAGTTCTGGATTTAACTATGGTGAAAGACGCACATTTTTTTTTCAAACTTTGAATTTTATGGCTATATTACGTTTTTATATAAATGTCTGTCAAATAATTTTATTAATTTCTGGTGATTATAAACATTACAAAGACTGGTGTTTTTAGAAACTCAAAATTAAAATCATCTTGAATGGATGAATTTGCATTAAAACATTGACAGCTACGTCAATATTTCATTGTATACGTATGATGGTGAACTTCTTTTAAATATATGTCAGATTGTGTTTATTTATATTCGTGAATGTGCAAGTTTTTAAGTGAAAATTGTTGAAATGGAGGAATTCCAGAACTCAGAACCCCTGACTTCAGAAAATGATGAAAAAACCACCACAATTAAAGTGATAGATCAGAAACGCGACTTTAATACATGTATACGCCAATATCCATAGCACCATTATTGTGACCCGTGTCACCATAAGCTTAAAAAGCAAATAAAATCGGGTTCGTGCTGACTTAGTTTATCCTTTTTTTCTTGTTTACCTTTGTCAGAAAACTTCTCTTTCTACTAATTTTATTTTAAAGTGTTAGATTACTGATCGTTTACAGTCGAGCATGGAGTTTTCTCTTGCCCCACGTCACCTTTCTCCCACCCTTCCCTGTTCTTCCAAAATTTTACTCTTTTCAATCCCTTGTGCCTTTTGAAACAATACAAAATCAGTGACATCTGCTTGTTTTATGAAATAAAGCCCATAATAAGAGTAATTTACAACTTTTTGACCAGTTTACGAGGTGTTTACCGTGGTGTTTACATTTAGATCCCAGTAAACAAACATTGGATAGCGACCTTGACCTACAAAGCACAGTGAATCCGTGCGTGAAAAAGGTGCAGCAGCGAGTACAAACAGAACCATATAGATGGATTTTCGCTTAGTTTTTACACAGGAATTTGACCCCATATCATTTGGGTCGAAATATGGCCAGACAACGAAAAAAAAGTATTGTCGCGAACGAAGTGAGCGAAGGAGTCTAACGCAAAAGTAAACAATTCCTACCCCCCTATCTTAGTTGTTGAGTTTGCTTTGAGAATTTGCACTGACAACATGATTGTAGGTGTTCTACTTACTCACGGACATTTATTCTTTAAGATTATGACATCGATTCCTTTAATATATCCATATTTTTGCAACCGCGAACCTTTTTCTTAGACTGAAACACTTTCTTTAGATCAAATTCCTGTGGTTTTTACAACAAACAAACGTGCCAACTTTTCTACTATCCTAGAATGCAAACTGTCTTTAGATAGCCCACGTGAGCTAGCCGAACTTTGTGTACGCAAACAATATGGATTTGTCTATCATATTTGGTTCAGTTTCAGGTTGAAGAATATCTGTGTACGCATCAAGTCAGTGATCACTGTTCATGTTTTAATACCAAGGCGCGGATCCATGGACGATGGCGTACGTCCCCCCCCCCCCCAAAAAAAAAGAGAGAAAGATAAAGAGCGTAAGAGAGAGAGGATAAATGAATAAACTTAGTAAATTCGGACAGAGGGTCAGACGAAATCACGACATTTTTACTTATCTTATACGTTCCTATAAGATATTTATTTATTTATTTATTTATTTATTTATTTATTTATTTATTTATTTATTTATTTATTTATTTATTTATTTATTTATTTATTTATTTATTTATTTATTTATTTATTTATTTATTTATTTTATTTATTTATTTATTTATTTATTTATTTATTTATTTATTTATTTATTTATTGGTTCAAACACAATTACAATAATTGGTTAAGACCTGTAGTACTTATTTATTTATTTATTTATTTATTTATTCAAACACAATTACAATAATTGGTTAAGACCTGTAGTACAATAATTATAATACATATGAATTATGTTTACAAATTACAAGTATAGAAATGTTTAGAGTAAAATAGTAATTATACTAGAATACTTTGTATTTTGGAAACTACATGGTAGAACTATTGTGTTTATACATAATCAAAAGGCAAATAGTTTGTACACAGAAAACAGTCTTTGTTAAATAAGTGTATAATAAATCATACCCCAGATACACTTGAGTTTCTTATTTCAAATAGTTTTTGAAGAAATGAAGACAATAAATTTAACACATTTTGGTTTTTTGTGTTCATTATTGATTTAAAGAAATTCTCTTCGCGAAGGTTATCACAATTTATATTCCAGAAATAAGACAATTTGTTGAGAAATACTTTTCTTTCATTTGAGTATTTTGAACATTGCCAAAATAAATGTCAGGACACCGCCCTGGTCCTTAAGTCTCCAGACCCCCTGCCGTTATTTTTACACCCCTCTAATTGCTAATAATATATCCACCCTTGATACCCTGATACCCTTATCTACTTACATTTTTACATGACATGTTGCTAGTCCGATTTGGAAAATTGATTTAGGTTTTCTTTGTATTGCTTAAATTGTGTTAAACGCCACTTTTAGCGATCACACCTATCAACCGACATTTTGGTGAAAAGCAGTATGACACGATAAAAAAAAAAACCTAAACAAGTTCGAAACGATGAACACGCATTTAAGTTTTTCCAAATTTTTAGGTTTTAAATTTAATGAAGGGAATAAAATATATTTAAAGACGATTAAGCATAGATTTGACAATCGATATATTCAGTTTTTTAATCTTATTTTTATTTTTGTCCAACTAATCTTATTAAATAAACGGAAAAATGCAAAAGTCGAACATTGGAATGATAAAATGACTTTTAATTACATAATTTTGTTGTAATGGACCTTTTTAATATATAGAATATTCATGTAGCTGTCGTTTTGCACCAAAGAAAGCATGATACGATATAAACCAGCTCAATGATACGATTAAACCAAGACATATGAATTTGTTTAATACTAATTAATACTGATAATCGATTGCATTGAGGTGCCTTTTAATATAGTTTGTAACGTAATAACATACTGCGTTAAATAATATATTTAAAATATTGATTTCGGGGTTGATAATGCATGAAGAGTTAGATGCAAATTAATTTTGATCATTGTGCCTAAAATATATACAAATTGCGATACACAATAACAGTCGCAGAAAAGCTTTTAAGTTATATTTATAGCACAGTCTTCTGAGTTAGACAGATACACCTTCGAACGCTTTAGCGTGAGAAGGTGTATTTGTCTAACGAGGAAGGCGGTGCTATAAATGATTTGTAACATGAATAAGCGGCTAGATCCCGCCCATTAATAATTGGTTATAAATAAAGAGGGCGGTGTTTATTATGGTGCGACCGATATTCGACTTATCAAATGAAAAGCTAATATTGGAAGCTCGTGCTATCCTTTTGCATTAAAAATCAATAAAATTTGACTTAATTAAGGCGGAGTTTTACTGTGCATTATCGGATCTAATTGTAGTTGGTTATTGCATGGCTATTTTCCCTTGAGTTTAACAGGCACACGTGACCTTTCATGCAATATTATACAAGTGTTTTAATTTAGAGCATACCTACTCGTCGTCTCTTGTTTATTCGTAAAAAAGAACAAAGGATTCATGTTACAAACTGTGCTTAGTGTTTGTATACACTTGAATGTATGCACATTATTTTATTATGTATCTCAGACGAAGTTGAGGGGGGAGGGGGGGGGCGACCGCGATGGCCGAATGGTTAAGGTATTTCGTCTACTATTGATCACTTGGTCTCTCAACACTAAGATTGTGGGTTAAAGTCTCACTTGTGGGCAGGGTGCGCTCAACTCCAATCTTAATTGACAACGATTGCCAGTTTTCCTACCAATAAATGCCTGGTAATTAGCCATGACAGAACTTGCTTCGCCATCAATGGCTCTAAATAAAATAATAAATATACTAAATACCAAATCTGTCAAATGATTTTTTGATTGACAACATATTTTTCATGTTTGGAGGACATGTTTTTCAACTGTTGGTATTCCGATAGTTACTAATTGTGCTCCTCTCGACACTGACCAGTGTTTGTACTCTTATGAGGCCGATTTCCTAGAAAGCCTGCTGAAGAATGAAGAAAAGACACTTGCCCAGGCCTTAGTTTAATAAAACTTCATTTCCTCAAATCCTTGAGTTTTTCCTCAAATTTGAATTTTCCAGCAATCTGATTGGTCAATATTTGAGTTGAGGATGAGTTGAGGAAATCCTCAAATTGAGATGTTTTATTAAACCGAGCCTTGACCTTTAATTTCACATTCCACTATATTGATAATGATTTGTCCCTCAACAATGCTAAATTTTGATACTATTTGCATTCAATCTCTATAGCAAGCTTGAAAATAAAGACACCACCAATACACTTTGGTCGGACTCCTACGTGCACCTACTTCTGGAAATAGACTCGGGGGAAAACTACACTCTACGACAAACGTGATAACTTCAACTTTTCTACTATCAACTCCCGTTCATCGATAGCAACATTTAACCAGCACCAAATTGTGTACATTTAAATCCATATCCTGCTATCGGTATTCTGATTTTCAAGATCGCTAACTGCTGTGGACTACTAACATACTAAAACGATTTAATAAACCGTACAAACGCAGTAATAAATCGTACAAACGATTTAATAAACCGTACAAACGGATTAATAAATCGTACAAACGATTTAATAAACTACAAACGGAATAATAAATCGTACAAACGATTTAATAAACCGTACAAACGGATTAATAAATCGTACAAACGATTTAATAAACTACAAACGGAATAATAAACCGTACAAACGATTTATGTTTGTTTGTTTGATGGTGTTTAACGCCACTTTCAGCAATTTTTCAGCTATATCATGGCGTCCAGTTTTTATTGGGGGAGGAAGCCGGAGTACCCGTAGAAAACCCCCGACCTGCAGTAGGAAAACTGGCAATCCTTGTCAATTAAGATTGGAGTCGAGTGTACCCTGCCTGCAGTGAGAATCGAACCCGCAATCTCAGTATTGACAGACCACGTGATCAATAGTAGACGAACTACCTAGACCACTCGGCCACCGAGGCCCCACAAACGATTTAATAAACCGTACAAACGAATTTTTTTTCTTTTTGTTGTTTGGCTCGAATAAGCCGTCGTACAAAATAAACTTCCTTACGGGGTTAAATTATTTGAGAGGTTTGCAGAGTTATCGTGCTGAAATGCTATTCAATAACTCATGAACTATATAATTAAAAAGAATATGCACAATCACAGTGCATCAAATGACACCTCAAATCAAACAGTCATTATTGCCACAGAAGTAGATAAAATCAATACACAAAGATTAACAGACGATGATATATCTACAGCTCGTGTCACGTTGTTTTCGCGTGATTCGATGGAAAATATGGTACAGTAATTGCACTATTGAAGTTAAAAGAACATTACATACACGAACCTTTAAAAACGAAAACAACCTACATGTATAAGCAATCGTTTACTGTCCTTAATACAATATATCCTCAGTGTCCCCGTTCTGCAACGGCCGATTGGCGTCAGGTGGCGACCCTATATTTTCTATACACGGTAAATAGATACACCGTCTGTAGGTAAGATTTAGCGTTTTCACAATGAAACAATAATTTTGCTTGAATTCTGATGTTTTAGGACAGTCGGTGGGTTATATTCGTTACACAAGCAGTAGCTAACCTAAAACAAGATATACACTGTTAGTACATGTTATATGGTGCGAACGCAACGCGTATTTTATTTTGCAAGAATTTTTGTGTGCTTGCACGGGGCGACTGCAGAGCAAAGCCAGGTCTGATAGTAGTAGGAAAATGTGTTCGAATAACGCCTGTATGCATACTTATGTAAATTAGAATTATCAAAATATAGCGCATATGACTGTGCAGGTGACATTTGACCTAACATGTTTAACTGTTTTCTCATTGTAATATAACTAAACAACTGTGTTATATATCAAATACACTAGTCCAAGAATCCTCTGCCGTCCAACGCTTTTTTTTTTTTTTTGCGTGGGACGCAAAAAAAAAGCGTTGGACGGCAGAGGATTCTCGGACTACAAATACACCCGCTTATATGGTATACACAAACAATGAAAGTATACCCGGATGACATTACATTATATAAATTAGTTTACCTTTAACACATGGATTTTCGGTTTTAGGAATACATTACATTGGAGGCAAGCTGCAGACAGGGTGTACTCCACTCCAATCTTAATTGACAAGGATTGCCAGTTTTCCTGCCGCAGGTCGGGGGTTTTCTCCGGGTACTACGGCTTCCTCCACCAATAAAAACTGGACGCCATGACATAGCTGAAAAAGTGTTAAAAGTGGCATTAAACACCATTAAAAACAAACAAAACAATAGAGCGTTTACAGTGTGGACGAACTCACCTTAATTCTAGTCTTCCTGGTCGGCGTCGCCACGTAGTGTGTCAAATATAGTTTAATTGTTTGTTGTTTCTATCCGCAAAGCTGCACAGAGCATTACCTTGTGTTGGTCATGAGAGGTCCTTTTGTTGATGGGTACTGGGTAATATCTTTGGAGAATGCCAATCTCCCTGCACGTCAAGAACTTGTTTATAGATTTTGTAGATTTCTACAAAAGGCTAAATTATCTGTCCCTTCCAAATACTTAATACTTTTCCAGTGGTATTTATAATTTAGTTCACGTTGGTAAGCTCGTGGATTTATTTTTTATACAACGGTTCTCGTCTTGAATGTAAATGAATATTTTCTTGCTGGACGATAAGTAAACATTTAATCAGTCAATCAATTTTCATCTATATCTAGTTTTTATTCGAAAGAAAGAACCCGGAGAAAACCATATTCAATGAAAACTGATAGCCCTCAAGGAAATTGTCAGTCGAGCGCATCTTGTCAACAGTATATAGTGTAGGCAAGACGGTCAAATTTGGTTGATATAAGTTTACCAGTTACCCGGCATGTATATTGCTAAGTTCTAGATCGGGTAGAAAATCAAACGACCGACATCGTTAATTATCTTATCGTTACACATGTACAACATTTTCTACCAGGAAAAACTATTTATATGTTATATTATCTACATAACTATATCGTTATACAATCGTTCAAATTCCTAAATTACCTAACGTCAATATAATCTACCCTAAATGAAAAGTCCGTATAGGATGATAATTTCTGTACTAAATCAATGACAATATGTGTTAATTACAGTAATGACATTGATCTGGTTTACATGACAACAATCTACATTACATTTATACTACAGCAAATCTGGGAACAGTATAATTACTTGTATGCGTGATATTTAATTCTAATACACAACAAAAATGTTGATGATTCTGTACCCGTCAATGCTGCTTCATTTGCGATGGTTTTTCCGAGAATCCTCTGCCGTCCATCGCTTTTTAATACTTTTTGATCCTATCAGAGCATGCAAGTCTAAAACAGCGTTGGACGGCAGCGGATTCTTATACAATTATAGTATAAAGGCCTGTGAGTAAGAATGTGGTCAAATCAACACAGTGGGCTGGCAAAGACTTACTAAAGTGTGTAAGCAATAAACAACTTATGTTCTAGTACTTATCAGATATAAGTATTTTTTAGTCACCGAGACTTGTTCTCATCGTCAATTTCCCTTTCATCGATAGCAACATTCAAGCAGCTCCGGTGTATGGTTAGTACATTTTGCAACCTATACGTTATGCTATAGATCGGTATTCAGATTTTCGCTGAGTCATATGTAGCCTATTTCTGTTTGTCTTTTTTCTAAACTTGACAATGAGCAACTCGACAGTTGTCTAAATTAGAGGCAGGCACTGCTTACTCGTCTTTAAAACCTGAGTTCACCCATGATTTTTATTTGTACGGGTAACTCACTTGCTGTATTTCTGTTTTTGGTTTTTTGGTTTTTGTCCTAATTTTGTCTTAATCTGTAATTTGTCATTGTCCCTTGACTTTCGGCTCTACTTTTCTTTACGACTGCATGGAACTGGTCGTGTTGCTGAACTGGCTAAGATACCGCAAGAGAGACTGACTCCGACTGAAGTCTAAACTTAAGTCGATACATTTAACACATATTTTCAATGAGTTCTATATAATATATAAGGTTTACACAAAACATATTAGATAAATATTCAAACAATATTAAATGTCCAGTTAGAAGTTTTATGGAAATATATATTTTAAACTGGAAATCACAATTTAAAAATTTGAACGATTTTTTCCTCTTTCATATAACGACCAATTAGATAGCTTGATTTTGATGTTCTTATGCTCTATGCAATGGATCAGTTAGTTTTAATCAAAACAATAAACAATTTATACACACTTCGTAACCCTGGAGATGATATATACACTGCAGCTGAAACTAATTGTTTAGTAAAAAAAAACGTCATTGCAAGTAATAAACTTATCCTTTTGTTGGTTTGTTTTTGAGGAAAAAGGGGGGTAATTCATATTTAGCCATTTTCCGGCTTAATCATAGCTTCTAGTTCTGAACGGGGAACTAAAACACAGACAGCAGAAAGGATGAGGAATAGGTAGAAGAGTGGTCTAGGAAGTCAGCCATCTACTAATGATCACAGTCGTGCCAACACTGAGGATGCGTGGTTGAGTCCAAATACGGTCAAGGCATGCAAGACTCTATTCACAAGGCAGTTCATTTTCCTGCCAAGGTCTGGGTATTCATACCTCCTTTATATATGATATAGCTTCAAGTATAGATGAAATTGATGTAAAACACTATCCAACAGCCAAGGAAACAATCAATCAAGGTTTCATATACGATCTAGTGTGACTATCTACTGCAACTGAGCACCTAGGACCCTATAGCAACCTATTAACAAAGATTAATACAAGTAAACGTAGTAGTTTTGTCTTTTCTTGATAGTTTCAAAGAAGCTTAAAAATGACCACCATGAGCTTTAGTTCACAGATTGATTTTATTCAGTGAGGTTCACGCCAATTGCAAATGCAACAAAATTAAGTCTGTGCAAGCGTCCAGAGCAAAGAAAACTAAAATTTAATTGCAAATTTAACAAAAGAATTAACATATTTAGGACAGTTTATACCTGGGACTAGTATAACTAATTTATAGGTTCCTGTCTATACTAAGTATAGTCTTAGTATAGACTGTCCCTGTATGCATGTATATTTCACTCGTCTTTTATTGATATACATGTATATTTCACTCGTCGTCGTTTAATTGTATACATGTATATTTCACTCGTCGTTTTTTATTGATATACATGTATATTTCACTCGTTGTCGTTTATTTGTATACATGTATATTTCATTCGTCGTTTTTTATTGATATGCATGTAGATTTCACTCGTCCTTTATATATACATGTATATTTCACTCATCTTTTATTGATATGCATGTATATTTCACTCGTCCTTGATATATGCATGTATATTTCACTCGTCCTTTATATATACGTGTATATTTCACTCGTCTTTTATTGATATGCCTGCATATTTCACCCGTCTTCTTTTATTGATATAAATGCATATTTACTCTTCGTCCTTTATTGATATACATGTATATTTCCTGTTTTTCTATTCCTCTTTGTTTCCGTCTAAAGCGATTTTTTTTTCTCACCAAACAAATTTGTTCATTCAAATAAACGAAAAATGTTAATTAAAATACAAGGAGTAATTGTTTACAATGGAATATTGATTATTATTACTTGCATGCGTTTTAATTTTCAACCTCAAAAAAGTTCAAATAGGTACTGCTGTTTATTTTTCTCTAAACAAATACGTAGCACGCTTCCTGGTCATATTATACCTAAATAGGCTTTAAATTTATCTGTATTGTACAATACTTAGATATTAAAATTAAGAATTTTTAAATAAACACGATGTGCTGTTAATAAACTAGGACGCTTCCTGGTTGTATATTTTATTGTTTTTGAAAGGCTCACTGACCATGAACAAAACCCTGAAGCTTTCTTTTTTTATAAGCATTGAAATTTACATATATTTGTCAGAAAGCATTGTTGATATATCCTGCCTTTATAAATTTAATGTTCTATAAAACAATATTGGATCTTTGTTTTCAATAGTTAATAATAGATATTCATTCTTAACATTAAATCAAGTCGTACAGTGTCTATGGCATATTAACGGGAGTGGGAGGGTGCAGATTGCAGACAACAACATCACGAATATGTTAAGCTTCAAGCATCAGCCATAGTGAAATAAAGTCGACCTCGAGAATCCTCCCATGTGGAGGATTTTAATCGCTCCCTCAAAATAAAGGAGGATGGCGATAAGATGACTGGTGAGATTCACAGGACTTCGTAGGAAGACTGATTTATTAAGTCTAAAAATAGATTTTATGTACATTATCTGATTTTTTTTATCTTTATGTCGGTTATCTTAAATGCTCCGCATACATTTACATCTAGGAAACACATTTCAACAAGAGGCCTAAGTCAAAACGGGTACAACCAGACCAAGCGTATATAATTACATCTTTGATATGATTGATTGATTGATTGATTGATTGATTGATTGTGTTTCTTTACGTCCAGAGAGCAGTATGTCAGGTATATTCAAAACGAGTTAAACCTTTTTTGAAATCTACAAAGGGGGTCTTTATCGTCCAAGAAGGGTGGCACTCTTCAAACACGTTACCTACTACGGTCCGCGGCCAGGCTTTCCGTATTATACCCTGACAACCCCCCCCCCCCCCAAACGAGAGTGTCTATTTTATCCGCCACCCGGGGACGCGCTGGGCTGCTCTGTGCATGGGTCGAACACTTGGAACCCTCCCAGTATGCTCCCAGACAATCTTCGAAGAAATAACAGCCATTGAATTGAACAGATTTTAATTCCTAAATACCACTGATGAAATGCCTAAACACTGAAAGGGATTTAAAATTTTTACATCATTTTATCAATTTCTTTATCATCTGCCATTTTGAAAAGGGCATAGCTTTTCAGCTGCACAAACTTGAAGAATTCCCTTCAGACAAGGATACTAATTTGTGCCACGTTTGATAAATTAGCACAATTAGTAACTGAAGAGATTTCTAAATTTTTACATCTTATTTCAAAATTTGTTTGTTTGATATCTACCCTTTCATATTTTGATAATTTCTTAATTATCTACCCGTTGGAGTGTGTAATCATTTGCGCAAACTTGACCCCCCCCACCCTCTTTCCAGGTAATCCTGTAAGCGAATCTGTGTTTATACTGATCGTGGTAGCATTTTTCGATGATGCAATTAGTTTTATTTTTGAGTCAACAACTGCATACCTTTTTTTGTTGATGTGTGAATTCGGTCAGACCATGGTAACCAATTACAAAAGTATTCTTAAATACATTTACGTACATGTATCTAAAAATGTCAAACAAACCTTAATAATTTTTGTATTAAAATATTTAATTCAATTCTGTTCAGTATGGCATTTGTAACGGTTTATTGCCCTTATTTAATCCCGTTATTCATTCAAATTCATTCAATTTTAGTACTCTTATTGAATAAACGCACCCGAGAGCGGCCACCAATGTTAATGAAAAAAACACTTGTAAACAGTTGTAAACAGTGGCATATCGAAGCATTAAAGTATACATCTTTTTTATTTATTTCTTTTTTCTTTGACAAACAAACACGGGTCTTTATAGTGCAAGGAGCGTGGCAAACTGCAAACATTTTATTGACAGTCCATGATTAGACTTTTCATGTGACCTTTCAACCAAAAAACAAGAGGGTATCCGCCACCAAGGGAAATCACTCCAAGAGGCTCTTTATGACGAGACCTGGGAACTTTTCCCAATACCCACCAAACAAGAAACGCGATACAGTGTTAAGCACTATATCAGTGTCGCATATATATATATATATATATATATATATATATATATATATATATATATATATATATATATATATATATATATATATATATATATATATAAAGTTATCCACCGTCTCGGTTGCGGTATTAAATTGATTTAAATCTAAATAAAATTTAATTAAAAAATAAGTAATAAAATGACGGTTTATTCACGTTTCTCCAACATTTCTACCTAGACTGAAACAACAACCAATTAAGACAGGGGATTAAGAGGCGTTCAAAGGGAGAGGTTAAGGATCATCCAACACAGAATAAACAGCTTTTAGATATTATATATTATCAGAGACATATAAGTAATTATGTCTCTGATTTTATGCATAGCAATACTATAGTATGCCTAGCACTTGCAAAATTGATTTCAAAACATTAACCATCTCCGTATATTGCATCAACGTTTACATGGGGCCTCGGTGGCCGAGTGGTCAAGGTAGTTCCTCTACTATTGATCACGTGGTCTGTCAACACTGAGATTGCGGGTTCGAGTCTCACTGCAGGCAGGGTGTACTCGACTCCAATCTTAATTGACAAGGATTGCCAGTTTTCCTACCGCAGGTCGGGGGTTTTCTCCGGGTACTCCGGCTTCCTCCCCCAATAAAACTTGGACGCCATGATATAGCTGAAAAATTGCTGAAAGTGGCGTTAAACACCATCAAACAAACAAACAAACAAACGGTTGGTGAGGTAACTAGTTGTAGAAACACCGTCGTCTGATAGTAATAATCGCCGTGAATTCAATATCTATTAATCTATAAGTATCTATACTTCGAGATAGATATACCGTTTATACTAGTCTAATACTTCCGTGGTTATACTTTTTAATAATGACTTTAATGTAATATAATAATTTTCATGAAATACGCAATTATAGACCATACATTATTTGTTTTGTATCACTGTATTTCCTTTTATGTAAAACAAAATGCAGAATAATGACACAAAAAAATAAAACTCGTCAACGTTTATTAAACAATTAAATTTTACAGGTAATATCAACATTATAATCCTTAAGATGCCCCTTAATCCTCACACTTAATTGAATGTTGTTTTAATTAATTATCAAATGTTGGAGAAACGTGAACACACCAAAATGACACTCTCTGATTTGGTGGAGACTCCCTCTCTTTTGTACTGAATTACCTTGCTTAAATGTCGTTATCAGATCTTATCACTCAAGCACAAAATATATACCGTTACACAAAAATAAAACTGTGACGAATAGCATAAAAATACATATATCCCTACTTTGTGACGCAAGAATATAACAAGTTGCATCATCGTCTATGTTCCGGAAATAATGTATAAAATCAATATTTATGTTCAAAACATACACGCCTAAAACTGAGCGCGATGACGTTTCTGGTATAATTACTAAAAATATTGTTTCCATGATTTAGTCGGATTTCTTGTACATCAATCAGAAACAACTACATATTTTCTTATTTTAGAAGACAAAAAACTCGCAGTCCTTCGAATATTGCTCGCTTGACGTTAAACAACAATCAATCGCAATTCTTACGTGGTCACCAGGTTTTACAGATATTGAAGTCCGACGATGGTTTTTCTTTAACTCGACATTTTCAGCTCTGGAGTAGGACTTGCATTTCGCCATCGCATTTCCAATTCTTCACTTTCCCCCTTTTTGCTATTGTCGTTTTGAACAATAGCAAAAAGGGGGAGCTAAGTGAAAATATAATTTTAATGAGATTGTCGCAAGTCTCAACAAACAAGGCCTTCAATGTCTATGTGAAACCAACAGGGTTCCAAACATCCCGCTACAATACAATGTCATATATACTGTGGATCGAAAGGAGGTCCGGAAATTTCTCAATGTGGTACAGAGGCGATATTAGTTCCAGAATTTATATGAGAGGTTTACAGACCAAAGTAACTTTATTTGAAATTTCTCGTTCAAAAGCGGTTTTTAGTCCATTTATAAATATGACTTTTTGGCAATAAATGACGTTATTTGCAAAGCAATAAATACTGTATTTTATTTTATTATGCATGATATATACTTGTTGTTAAAATCTTAATTTTTTTTTCTGTCATACCCCATTCAAGATACTACTTTTAATCAGACTTACACTACTTTCGTTTGTTTTGTTTAAGGTCAACGAGCCTTTAAAAAAACAACTTGTATCTAGGATTTTCTTTAGAAATACAACCAGGAAGAGTTCTTATTAATAAACAACAGAAAGTGTTTCAGTAGACGAAGAATTTTGTAATTGTTTATTTACGTGTTTTTTTCAACACAGGAAAGTTAAGTAAAACATACTAGTAAGTAAGTAATAATATTAAGTTGTATCTTTGATAATAAGAAATCGTTTACTGTTAATAGGAGCAGAGAAGAATTAATTGAATTGAAAACAAAGACTTTTAATGGCAGGGATATATACTATTCACGATATATGCCAGATATGCTACATCTAGTGTAAATTGTGTTTCCTTTTCAAAGTTTTTCTTGTGTTTTGGTAGTTTTATTTTTTTATCATTTTTGTGTTGGTCATTGCTTTTTTGCTGTATATTTTCCATGTAAACAACCCATCTTACATTTCTTCCAGGAAAAACGCCAATAAAAGACGACATGTATATTTTCTTACACAGAAAACGTTTCTGGGAAATAAATTCGATAATTAACGTAAAAATTGTTCAAACATTATTCTTTTAAAAATAGTAAATAGAAACCGGATCTTTGTATTAGGCCTCATTGTTTCACTTTATTTACCTAATAATTTTTGGTGGGGGTGGTTCCGTGATGACGTATTGCTGAGATTACGTAAATAGAAACAAATGTGCGGGGTTTTTTTAACTACAAAGTCAAAATTAAATTTAATGTTTGTAGACAAGTTGTCACGTGTACCTCTAGATAAAACATCCCGGCTTTGGTTAGTTAGAAGATAAAATTCTAACGTACAACTTATGTACGTGGTACTTTCATTGTAAACTAAAGTTAACGTGATATCCCAGTAATAACCGGTTTCTAGAATCTGTATAAAATCTTGGATTTCTAATGTTGTATTGAGCACAGAACATCAAAGTATAGCCAGGAGTAAGTATTATCTATACACTTTTTTAAATTTTACCTAAAGAATTTCAACTTTAATTTAAAGTATATAAAATCTTTTTACCACATATATTCCCTTAAACATTATTGTATATAAAGATTTCTAGAAGTCTTCAAAGAATATGGTCTTTCAGTACGAACGTGTGCAGGAATCAATCTGCTTTGTGTTCCTTACGACAATAAACACCATTTGTCTTTTGGAAATCATGTGCTGGACATTTCTGTTTTTTAATGGTACTTAACGCCACTTTTAGCAACAGTGTCCAGTTTTTATTGGTGGAGAAAGGCCGAGTACCCGGTGACCCCACCGCAGGCAGTTCTAAACGGCTGGCAATCCTAGTTTACGTAAGGTTGGAGGCGAGCGGAGACCAGCACACCCGCAGTAAGACCCACCCCCACAATCAAGAGTAGACTACGTTAACCAATAATTTTTAACTTCGTAAACATCCTCACAAGTCAGGGTTTCTATGTCCACATGTGTCCACGAAATACATGGATACATGAGGACACAGAAACCCTGACTTGTGAGGATGCTTCGTAAATAGCTTTTCTAATTTGCCGTTATGGGTAGTACCTAGTACAAATAAGTTCAACGTACAAGTTCCGTATGCTCGATGTATGAACTTGGAATAAGAAGCATAAACATGAGTTGCCATAGTCTGTGGTGTCAGATTTCTTGTTAACTTCTGTAAAAGACTGTTATGCATTTTGGCGACAGCCTGAGTCTGCACTCTTTTTATTTCATCTTGGAGATACTCCATTAAAAGATACCATTTAGTTTAATTTTCCCATCGTTAATATACACAGATAATGAGGACATATGCACGAGTTTTTCTCGTGGAACTGGTCACAGCACTGTGCATTTAATAAGTGCCGCACCTAAGTCATATACGCATAATTTAACAGAAAAAATTACCATAACAATTATGCATTTTTTGTGATATTCCACAAAATCAAACGGTTCAAGGTCATTGAAATTGTTTTACAAAATCGATGATTACAGTAAACCAGAGAAAAAAGTGACCAATCGCGGTGTAGTACTCATGTATACGATAGATGTACAGGTCATGTGATTTTCACCGCGGAAAGTTTTATTGTCATAATTTCGTGTGATTTAGAGAAGAGCGGTTTGCATGCGAAGAGCAAACCATATATATATAGTTTTTGAATTTTGATAATTGTTTAAGGTAAGGCATATGATTTTTTTTATTTGCACGATTTAATTATAAATTTTTATACAGTTTAAATTAATGGTATTTTTCTTTTTGTAAATTGCTACACTAAAGTTTAGATTTTTTTTTTGACATCCGTTATTGACATTTAATTTGTGATAAATAATGGAAAGAAAAGCGATAAATTTATTTTCTATTGTAGATGTTATTTGTTTTTTTACCCCTATGTTTCAACATTTTTTTATATAAATATATAAATTGTTTACTGTTCAGTCAGCTGTCTAAGTCGTGATAGGTGATGAAATCTCACAACTCGATCAGCTGATCACTGACAGCGGTGATGCAATCGACGCCACAAACAAACGGTTTAATGCCTGCACTATTGTTGTAGATTTTATCATTTTTGTGTTGTTGTTTATTGTTATTGGAGGTTCATGAAAATTGTATCAATAATAAATATATCCAGTAAATTGTTTAACATTAATAAATTAATAAAGATTTGTCATCATCTACGATCAAGGAACAAATTGAGGCAGTCGAAATATTTTAGTTAAAACCTGATTTAAGTTACGACATTGGTCGTTCAAATGTGGTCCAGATTAATGCAATTTTATTTTAAGCTGTTAATAATTATTCAGCTTCGTCTGTCCATGCAGAAAGTGCGTGATTTTTAGTTACCATATGAGTTGATGGTTTATTGCAGAAATAGTAGATTCTAGTTAAAACCAGTTATTTACTATTGGAAGAAACCGGATTGTACTAATTTCTTTAACAAGACATTGTCTAATATGCCAAAGAGTTGACAGATGAATGGTATTTTGTATCGAGCAGATGTCTGTTATTTTAGTAAAGGAACTACTGTTCTTGTTGATGATAAAACATTTTTTAACCAATTTAATGCTAGCCACCAAGTAAACTGGAATTAGCCAGCTGCACATAAAGATTGGTAGGTTGTAAACTGGTTAAATCCAGTTTAAGGAGGGGCATTGAATATTGGTCATGTACCAATAAGTGGTTTTGGAGATTTTGTTTATTATTCTATTTATTTATTTTGTTTCTTTCTATTTATTTCTTTTTTAAGGTAACAACATGTCAAGTTTATGATAATGTATTCTTGGAATGGTTATATTTGTAATTAATGTCATCTTTATATGACAACTGGTCGGAGCTGTTTTGAACTTACTACTACATATTTTATCATCACAAAAATAATTAGCAAGCAAAAGTCAAGCAGTGGATTATTTTGAACCAAGTCGTGCCATACAGATGTAGGTCGTGCTGTGGATCTGTTTGAACCGAGTCTTGCCACACAGGTGCAGGTCAAGCCATGAATCATTTTGAATCAAGTCTTGCCACACAGGTGCACGTTTGTGCTCTATCTTAAATAACTTTCTAAATAGGAATAAAAATATTGACATGACATATATAGCTATATGTATGTGCAATCTTCCATTCTTTTGTTGAAAATTTGTAGTAAAAATCTTGACACCTGAATTAGCTGGTAAAGATCCTTTAGCTTGCTGATTTTGAATTTCTCGTACTTAAAATATCTGTAAATACTTACATGTATATGTAACCACAGTAATGGTAATAAGAGGTCAATATTTTCCATAGTATAAAGATTGGTTAATAGTTGCTGGATATTGATCAGGCAGATTCTAGTGGATGTTCTTGCATAACTGATTAGTCTTTCCTCGTGTTCTTAACATATCAGGGACTAATTATCAGTAACACAATTGGTGTTCCTAATCAGTAGTGAATCAGGCTTGAGCTTACCCTTACAGATCCCTTTGTTCAGACATATTTGTATGTAGCTTGTTGGGTGTGAATCTCCAGTTAGTATACTGGTACATGTATAAAGCTATAGTTTTTCTTATAGAAATTGTTAGGAACAAATAAGATAAAATTGGTGGAATGGTTCAATTTGCTGAAGAGAAACTGTTTTTTACTAAATTTTGTAAACCATGCCATTTAATTTACATTTCTATATTTTTCAGCATATAAATCATCATGTATCACCATAATCAAGTTCACGTTAGCAAAGAAATTCTGGGTCGTTATATGAACCTGGAAGCCAGTGGCAAAATCATGTTAGAATATTTGTGGATAGACGGTACAGGAGAAGGCATTAGAAGTAAATGTCGCACAATGGACTCTGAACCAAAAGAACCCAAAGGTATTAACATGGTTTAACATCATTATTTGTATCTAGTCTGTCATTTAGGATGAACATTTTCTTCACCAGGATGAGGGGACCATTGATTAATATACATTTATTGACTGACATAGGTTGACATATATATTTTTTATTAATCCAAAGAAAATTGTATATACCGAGCGGTTAGACAAGGTGAACATATTTTTATGAGCCTCACTGCACGTTTATTGTTTAATAAACATCTTAATTAAAGCATATTTGCCGCCCGATTGATTGCTACCTGCTGAGAATTGGACAAACATGTAAATATCGATCGCCATTTATAAGAATATGTAATCACGCATCGGAGACGGAATTGACATGACGGAAATTCGTACGCGTCTGACAACTGACACAGACGCGTACAGGGACGCGTTATATGTTGAAAAGGCACGCCCAGAACTAAAAAGACGCGTACAATACGCATCTAGACGCGTTGCAAGGATCCCTGTGAGGGTTGATAAAATTGATGTTAAAAAAAACTCATGTTAAAGTAGATAAATGCTTTATTATATGAATAATTATATGAATAAATTAAATATGGAAGTAATAAGATCAAAGTGAAAAGTAATTCAGTCAACAGCAGCATACATATTTATTTTAGACACTTCCAGGGTTCTGGTATCTATTTTTAGATTGCTCTAGGGTGACATAACTTTCCAAAATACTGTTCTATTTTAAGTGGATTTCAGTTTGTTCTTATGCTAAATCATTACTTTCGAAGGCATTTAAAGGAATCAAATGAAAGAATTTCTATAGTCATATATTAACACAAATTATCAGTTGGTGGTACTCGTCATGTTTTATTTGTTATTAAAATGGGACATGTCCGTGACAACGGATTGTTTTCTTGATTGTATTGTTTATATAATTCAAATATCTGTTTTGATCTTTATGTTTTCTGTATTGATCAGTGCGAACCAAAGAATGAATAAATTATTAACAAAACATGACTATAAAAAAACACATTTTGGTTGTAATCTGTTTTAACATTAGATATTTATGTAACTACTGTTCATGAACAAACTAGTATTTTAAGGTTTTGATATTTTCAATCCCTTGTGTACATAACAATGACCATTGATTTTTTTTTTTAGATTGCCCAGTGTGGAACTACGATGGTTCTAGTACTTATCAAGCAGAAGGTTCCAACTCAGATATGTACCTGTATCCAGTGGCTTTGTTTAAAGACCCATTTAGAAGGGGGTTACACAAACTTGTTCTATGTGAAGTACTGAAATACAACAAAAAACCAGCAGGTTTGTTACGATAATTTAGTTCTCCCTATTTTTAAGGTATATTCAGAGTATCCATTTTTGTGAACAAAAAATATTTTTGCATTTTAAGAATAATTACCAACTTGACTCTGATTGTAAGACCAGACAATAGACTGATTTTCAATTTTTCAAAATCATAACTTTTTTTTCATTTTAATATTTTGATTCCCAGTGGGTGTATCAAGTTCCAATGGCACCACCTTTTCAATCTTAAAAAAATACTGGTATAAATAAGTAAGTAACTGTAAAAGAAACAACTGTTTTATCAGTATACATGTACATGTATTCATCCCTAATGGATATATTAGGTCCTATTGGGATTGCACATGCTGATAAATAATAATGATTTCAAGGCATCTTTGTACCACAATATACAAAAAGCATTAATAATTGTAGGAAATACTGGCATTAAAAGGTACAAAAACAAATTTTTATGTGACAAGTAATTAAAAAAAAGTGTGTGAAGTTCATGTCATTAATTGATGGTAGATTTTCTATTTTTCTATTCGCTTGGTTTTCTCTGAACTGAAAATGCCCTCTATGATCAATGTGACTCCATCAGAAATTGATCAAAATCCCACATAACAGTACATCTGTAGATGTGAAAAATTATGTAAATTGACTGGTACCCACTTTTGTCATTTCAGAAAGCAACAAAAGACATACGTGTGCTCAAGTCATGGAGCAGGTCAAAGATTTACACCCTTGGTTTGGAATTGAGCAAGAATACACATTATTAGATGTTGATGGACATCCTTACGGTTGGCCCAAAAATGGTTTTCCTGGACCACAAGGTGAGGACTAGCATGATAGCAGTACATTAATGTGTCCTTTTTGGTGAAAAAAATTTGTGAAAAGTATTCCCCCCAAAAATGCTTTTTTTTGTTTGTTCTATTGTTTTCTTTAATCTTAATAAATTATATTGGGGGGAAAAAAACACGTGAAATGCTAATTTTATTGATTACAAATAAACTGATTTTGTAGTTATAGACCGATTTTATTTTTAAGACAGCTTTGTTCAAAGGTGGACTATTTGAGTGGTTTCGGGGACAAACAATTAATTTGTTTTTATTAATTTTAGGTCCCTACTACTGTGGTGTTGGTGCCAACAAGGTCTACGGTCGTGATGTCATTGAAGCACATTACAGAGCATGTCTTTATGCCGGTGTTAAAATTGCTGGATGCAATGCAGAGGTAATGCCCGCACAGTGGGAGTTTCAGGTTGGACCCTGTGAGGGAATTGAAATGGGAGACCACTTGTGGGTTGGTCGATACCTGTTGCATCGTGTTGCAGAAGAATTTGGTGTGGTTGTGACATTAGACCCAAAACCAATAGAAGGTGATTGGAATGGAGCTGGTGCCCATTGTAACTACAGTACTTTAAAGATGAGGGAACCAGATGGAATAAAGTAAGTTGAACTTGATGATAAAATTAAGCAGAAATTACTGCAATCTGGTTTCTTGAAGAATTCCCAAAAAGGGCAGATAGATCCAGTAATTTTTATAGAGGGTTCAAGACTCACTATTTTATACAAACTAAGATATACTTTGATTTCTTAAACTGTTCCATGTCAGTAAAGGAAAATGAGGAATCCTACCTCTTGTCCCACTTTCCAGATTTTAACAATTATTTTTTAACCTTTTTCTCGGATACTTGGTTGAATTAAGGTATATAAATGTAGGTGTATTTGTTGATTTGTTTATCCCACTTAACAAGACCTTTTACAGACGTATACAATAATTTAACAAATCTTTTCTTTTAGGGCTATTGAAGATGCCATTGAAAAACTTTCAAAACACCACGTTCGTCACATTAAAAATTATGATCCTAAAGAAGGTAAAGACAATGAACGTCGATTAACAGGTTTTCATGAAACCTCAAGTATTCATGACTTTTCTGCTGGAGTTGCCAACAGAGGTGCTAGTATCAGAATTCCCCGTCAGGTTGCAGAAGATGGTTGCGGCTATTTAGAAGACAGACGACCCGCCTCCAATTGTGATCCCTACGCAGTTACAGAAGTTATAGTACGGACAACACTTTTATCAGAATAATTTATTGATGACAATTAACTATACTGGACATTTCGTGAACTTGCAATGTACATTTTTGAATTGTGTTAACATTTAAATCTTTGCTAAGATGATGAAATACATGAAAGTGAAGGGCATGTCACTGTGGTGCAATAAATATGATGTTGCATCAACATTATTGTTAAAAATTGTTAACTTTCCATTTTCATTCAGATTTTGTGTGTGTGTTACATTTTTGTTTTTTTCAAAAATGTGCACCCATTGAACTTATATTTGCTTATGTTGTATTCATTCAAATCATCCCAAGATGTTTCATCATGGTAGTTGTCATCACCATTATGCGTTATAATCAATTACCTCTGAAAGACGTCCATTTAATGGCCCTTCTGTGAAAAGGACCAGTTGAGATGATTGTTCAAGCATGCACAAGAAATAGTTTTAAAGTTTTCCATCTTCATTTAAATATAGAAAACAAAAACTTTGTATTTAAGTTACTTAAGTGAACAGCTGTTGTAGAAATATTTTTAGGATATAACATTTGAACTTTTCAATCTTGACACACCTGTTGTCTTGTAAATAAGTCTTGTTTATATCTTGTGTTTGTTGATGTGTCTTGTGGCAGTCAATAACAGATATTACTTTGTATAAATAGTTACTGCTACTGGGATATAAAATATGACTAAGTTGTTTATGTGTACAAGTTTATTTATATTGTTATGGCTACATTGAATCTCTTTCAGAAGTTATTAATTTAACCATTAAACAAGAAATTTTAATGTAATAGATTTGTTTATTGCAGGCCTCCCACATTTTAGAAATTTAGAATGACAGATTATATCTTATAATATGCAAGGCCTGTCCATGGCACTTGAGATTTTCGTTGTTACCTTATCTGGGGCCATAAGGTAGTTAGTTATTGATTCTACTCAACAGCAGCCTGTCAACACTGATGTTTGAATAACATGGGTGTGTTCGACTTGCACCTACATGTAAATTGATAAGGATTATCTTCTGTTGAAGGTCAGGGTTTTTTATGTGTTCTCTGGCTTCCTCTCCTAATAAAACTGGACCCTATGATCTAACTGAAAAACTAACGGAAGTGGCCTGAAACCCCATTTATACAAACGAACAAATCAATTTTTATTAGCTCACCTGACCCGAAGGGTCATGTGAGCTATTGCCATCACTTGGCGTCCGTCGCCGTCTGTCGTCGTCGGCGGCGGCGGCGTCGTCGTCGTCGTTAACTTTTCTTCAAAAATCTTCTCCTCCAAAACCACTGAAGGGATTGCTTTGAAACTTTGCATACATCATCAGTAAAATGTCCTCTACCAAGTTTGCCCAAATCTTGGCCTCAGACCAACCAACATGGCCGCCATGGTTAAAAATAGAACAGAGGGGTCAAAATACAGTTTTTTGCTTATAGTTCAAAAAGTATAACATACAGGAAAACCGAAGAGACCTTCCTTCTTCAGCATCTAAAGCTCTACAAAACACTCCATTGAGTCAAAGTTGTATGATAACTCCTTGTAGGAGTTATTGCCCTTTAATTGTCAAAATTGATGATTTTTGCCATTTTTGCCTCAAAATCTTGAAAATTATTAGAACTAGAGAAAAAGTTAGCATTGCTTAATTGTTCTGCTCTATGAGGGCTACAAAAATGACTTAAGGGTCAAGATTGTCTGATTAACCGTTTAAGAGTTATTCCCCTTGAACTGTTTTTTTTAATCAGTTTAAATTGATTTTTAAAAATCTTCTCCTCTGAAACAACTGAAAGTACTGCTTTGAAACTTTGTACACATCATCTGTCAAATGTCCTCAACCAAGTTTGCACCTACCATGGCTGCAGATTAACCAACATGGCCACCATGGCTAAAAATAGGATGGGGGGAGCGGTAAAATACAGTTTTTGGCTTATATTTAAAAAAGTGTAACAGATGCAGGAAAACCAAAGAGACAGGCCTTCATCTGCATCAAAAGCTCTACGAAACACTCCATTGGGTTGAAGTTGTATGATGACTCCTTATAGGAGTTATTGTCCTTTAATTGTCGAAATTGATTATTTTTGACATTTTTGCCTCAAAATCTTGAAAATTATTAGAACTAGAGAAAAATTTAGCATTGCTTAATTGTTCTGCTCTATGAGGGCTACAAAAATGACTTTAGGGTCAAGACTTTAGGAATTATTCTCCTTGAACATTTTTTTAATCAATTTTACTTGATTTTAAAAAATCTTCTCCTCTTAAACCAATGAAAGGACTGCTTTGAAACATTGCACACATCATCTTTAGGATGTCCTCTACCAAAATTGTGCAAATCATGACACCTGACTACCTACATAGCTACATTGGATTAAAATAGAAAAAATGAAAAAGTGGGGGGGGGGGGGGTTGAGAGAGTTTTCGACTGATAGTTAAAAAAGTATAACAGGTACAGCAAATTTGAAGTGAACCTCCCTTCTCCCTCTAACCATCAAAAGATCCTCCTTATAGGAGTTATTTCCCTTAAAAGGTCAAAATTAATGATTTTTGCAGAAGTGTTGGGCAATTCCTTATAGCAATTAAGAAAAGCTGGATAAAAAAGGGTTGTTTGGTTTCAGGTTCAGGTGAGCGATACAGGCTCCTGGGAGCCTCTAGTTGGTGTTTAGATTCAAT